>CM055126.1:61124587-61749380 GCA_029206835.1 Rana muscosa | reverse complement strand
GGATCAATTCCTCCCGACATCTCCAGACCTCCTTGTCACTTCCTCCTAATGTTTTCATTCTCTTCATGTAAACTTTTCTTTTTCCCCGGCGGACAGGGAGATGTAGTCACAGTGACCGCAGCCTCGCTGTGTGTGTGGTGAGGAGGGGGGGTGGGGCAGCTGGCGTGGGATCCTCACTTGGCATCTGTCTGGGATTAATATGGAAAATTAGCAGCTACCAAAGCGGAATTTTGTTCGGTGATCGCTGCTTGGGATCGGCTTGCCTGGCCCTTGAATGCCGAAAAATGGTCAGGTTCATGGTACAATATAGAAACTGCCCCACCTAAACCCCACCCCCCTAGTTGCCCGCTTGGCTCTTTACAATGAGGGTAGATTACAACCTCTCTTCCACCAGTCTGTAGGAAGCTCCTGCATGGGCAATGTGCCACAATACCTCTACAGGGAGACTGTAAACGCTGAAGGGGTAACTTTGAGGCACAATGGGGGTCATTAGGTGTAAGTAGGAGGGAGAAGACGGACCATGAGGGGAGATTTTGAAGGACAGGACAGGGTGGCAGTGAGAAGGTAATTGTGAAAGACGGGGGCAACGAGAAGGTGATTGTGAAGGGGGGGGGGCAACGAGAAGGTGGTTACGAAGGAGGAGGGGGGGCAACTAGAAGGTGGTTACGAAGGAGGAGGGGGGGGGCAACTAGAAGGTGGTTGCGAAGGAGGAGGGGGGGGGCAACTAGAAGGTGGTTGCGAAGGAGGAGGGGGGGGCAACTAGAAGGTGGTTGCGAAGGAGGAGGGGGGGGCAACTAGAAGGTGGTTGCGAAGGAGGAGGGGGGGCAACTAGAAGTTGGTTGCGAAGGAGGAGGGGGGGGCAACTAGAAGTTGGTTGCGAAGGAGGAGGGGGGGGGCAACTAGAAGTTGGTTGCGAAGGAGGAGGGGGGGGGCAACTAGAAGTTGGTTGCGAAGGAGGAGGGGGGGGGCAACTAGAAGTTGGTTGCGAAGGAGGAGGGGGGGGGCAACTAGAAGTTGGTTGCGAAGGAGGAGGGGGGGCAACTAGAAGGTGGTTGCGAAGGAGGAGGGGGGGGCAACTAGAAGGTGGTTGCGAAGGAGGAGGAGGGGGGGGCAACTAGAAGGTGGTTGCGAAGGAGGAGGAGGGGGGGCAACTAGAAGGTGGTTGCGAAGGAGGAGGAGGGGGGGGCAACTAGAAGGTGGTTGCGAAGGAGGAGGAGGGGGGGGCAACTAGAAGGTGGTTGCGAAGGAGGAGGAGGGGGGGGCAACTAGAAGGTGGTTGCGAAGGAGGAGGAGGGGGGGGCAACTAGAAGGTGGTTGCGAAGGAGGAGGAGGGGGGGGCAACTAGAAGGTGGTTGCGAAGGAGGAGGAGGGGGGGGCAACTAGAAGGTGGTTGCGAAGGAGGAGGGGGGGCAACTAGAAGGTGGTTGCGAAGGAGGAGGGGGGGCAACTAGAAGGTGGTTGCGAAGGAGGAGGGGGGGGCAACTAGAAGGTGGTTGCGAAGGAGGAGGGGGGGGCAACTAGAAGGTGGTTGCGAAGAAGGAGGGGGGGGCAACTAGAAGGTGGTTGCGAAGGAGGGGGGGGCAACTAGAAGGTGGTTGCGAAGGAGGAGGGGGGGCAACTAGAAGGTGGTTGCGAAGGAGGAGGGGGGGGGCAACTAGAAGGTGGTTGCGAAGGAGGAGGGGGGGGGCAACTAGAAGGTGGTTGCGAAGGAGGAGGGGGGGGGCAACTAGAAGGTGGTTGCGAAGGAGGAGGGGGGGGGCAACTAGAAGGTGGTTGCGAAGGAGGGAGGGGGGGGGCAACTAGAAGGTGGTTGCGAAGGAGGAGGGGGGGGGGGGCAACTAGAAGGTGGTTGCGAAGGAGGAGGGGGGGGGCAACTAGAAGGTGGTTGCGAAGGAGGAGGGGGGGGGCAACTAGAAGGTGGTTGCGAAGGAGGAGGGGGGGGGCAACTAGAAGGTGGTTGCGAAGGAGGAGGGGGGGGGCAACTAGAAGGTGGTTGCGAAGGAGGAGGGGGGGGGCAACTAGAAGGTGGTTGCGAAGGAGGAGGGGGGGGGCAACTAGAAGGTGGTTGCGAAGGAGGAGGGGGGGGGCAACTAGAAGGTGGTTGCGAAGGAGGAGGGGGGGGGGGCAACTAGAAGGTGGTTGCGAAGGAGGAGGGGGGGGCAACTAGAAGGTGGTTGCGAAGGAGGAGGGGGGGGCAACTAGAAGGTGGTTGCGAAGGAGGAGGGGGGGGCAACTAGAAGGTGGTTGCGAAGGAGGAGGGGGGGGCAACTAGAAGGTGGTTGCGAAGGAGGAGGGGGGGGGCAACTAGAAGGTGGTTGCGAAGGAGGAGGGGGGGGCAACTAGAAGGTGGTTGCGAAGGAGGGGGGGGCGCAACGAGAAGGTGATTGTGAAGGAGGGGGCGAGGGGTGCAACCAGAAGGTGATTGTGAAGGACAGGGGGGGCAATGAGAAGGTAAATATAACAAAGGGTTTTGAGGGACGGGAAGGGGAATGATGGGCAATTATGAGGGACAGGAGGCAATAAGAAGGGGGGGGGGGTTGGCAGGCAGTGAGAGATGGTTATGATGGACAACAGGGGGGGCAAGAAGGTAATTATGTTATGAAGGACAGGGGGGCAATGAGGGATGATTATGAGGGTCAGGGTTGGAATGGGGGGTGATTATAGGAAATGGTGGAGGACTGAGAAGTGATTAAGAGACAGGAAGCCAATAAGGACTGAGGGGGCAATAAGGGGTGTGATTAAGGGGGGGGGGGCAATGAAGGATAATCATGAGAAATATGGGGACAATAGAGGGTTGTAGACAATGAGGGGTGATTATGAGGGACAGGGGGGCAATGAGGGGCGATTAACGGAGTGGGGGCAATGAAGGGTAATTGTGAGAAATATGGGGGAAAAAAGAGTCGTGAGGAACAGGTGGGCAACGAAGTTGCAATTATGAGGGACGGGGGGGGGCAATAAGGGGTTGTCTTGGGGGGGGTAATGAGGGTTATTAAGGGAGGGGGAGCAATGAAGGGTAATTATGAAGAGCAGATGGACGTTGAGGGGGTGATTATGATGGACATGGAGGCAATGAAGGGTAATCGTGAGAAACGTGGGGACAAAAAAAGGGTTTCAAGGGGTGATTATGAGGGACGGGGGGGGGGCAATAAAGGGGTAATTGACTTCTCACACCTCTTGATGATTTTTCTTCTCTCCGCTCTTAGTGAACGTGGTGGAAGCTCTGCAGGAGTTCTGGCAGATGAAGCAGACCCGGGGGGCAGACCTGAAGAACGGAGCCCTGGTGGTTTACGAGATGGTCCCTTCCAACAGCCCGCCGTACATCTGCTACGTCACTCTGCCTGGAGGAAGCTGTTTTGGGAGCTTCCAGGTATGCGTAATAATTATTTTTTTTTTATTATTTTATAACATTGTTTTAAAAATGTGAACACTTCAAGAGCCTGTAGTAGCGGGCTGTGGATGGGTCTGGCAGTCCTTATTGAGAACTTATTATTTAAAGGGGAACTCATGCGTAACATTTTCCTGCGGTCTGATGACATCACCAGGACTTCCTCTTCTATCTCCAGCAGGGGGCGGGCTTTGTTCAAAGACTGAGTTGCTCTCACTTAGGGCTTGTTTACATTTGCTTCAAACTGTGGTATTGGACACTTTTTTTTTTTTTTTTTTAGAGCACTCTAAATGCCGATCAAAGCTCATGTGGTGTGCAACATGGGACTGCTATAGTGATAGGTAAGAGGGGACTGAAGAGAGAGGACTGGGCGGAAGAGGATCAGCGGAGCAGGATAAACTAGCAACATTGCACGTGGTGAACAGCGTGGGAGCAATATAGCGGGAGGGAAGTAAAGAGGAGGAGGGGAATCGGCAGAGCTAGGGGTTACTACCGAGCGCGGCTTCATTGGAGCTGGGGATTACTACCAAGCGAGGGATCGTCAGAGCTGGAGGTTACCACTGAGCGAGGGATCGTCAAAGCTGGGGGTTGCCTCTGAGCGAGGGAGGGTTCGGCGGAGCTGGGGGTTGCCTCTGAGTGAGGGAGGGCTCGGCGGAGCTTGGGGGGTTGCCTCCTGAGCGAGGGAGGGCTCGGCGGAGCTTGGGGGGTTGCCTCCTGAGCGAGGGAGGGCTCGGCGGAGCTTGGGGGGGTTGCCTCTGAGCGAGGGAGGGCTCGGCGGAGCTTGGGGGTTGCCTCTGCTGAGTGGGGGGGCCAACTGGGCCTCTTTAAAACAAATAGAAAATCAACACACAGGACATTTGTCACACTTCATTAAAGCTTTAAAAAAAAAAAATCTATTTTTCTTCCTTCCTAGTTTTGTCCGACCAAAGCTGAAGCCAGGAGAAGCGCGGCAAAGATTGCGTTAATGAATTCCGTGTTTAACGAGCATCCTTCCCGCCGGATCACCGACGAATTCATCGAGAAGAGCGTCTGCGAAGCCCTGGCCACATTCAATGTAAGAGGCTGTTCTATAGTAGCGGGCTCCCCCTCCCCCAGTCCTGGTGGGATGATTATGGTTGTTAATCGCTTCATTGACTTTCTCTCCGGAGTCGCGCCTCCTGTCATTTACATGAACTCTTTCCTAGAAGTTATTAAATGTCGGTGTTGGAATGTGATAAGTACATTTGAGAGGCAACCGAAATCTTACAAACCTTTGTTGTCTCTAACCCCCCCCCCCCCCCCCCAGTCTGATGCGCGCTGTCTTTCTGTTTATTGCAATGGTATCTTGTATGGTCGGCTCTAGTTGCTCACATTTTCAGGGTCCATCCTACCAACCATTATGGATTTGGTAGAGCTGGTGGCCACTGCGCCACAAGATAGAGGGTGGGGTGGACCCGCGCCACAGGATAGAGGGTGGGGTGGACCCGCGCCACAGGATAGAGGGTGGGGTGGACCCGCGCCACAGGATAGAGGGTGGGGTGGACCCGCGCCACAGGATAGAGGGTGGGGTGGACCCGCGCCACAGGATAGAGCAGTGTTTCTCAACTCCAGTCCTCAAGGCGCCCCAACAGGTCATGTTTTCAGGCTTTCCATTATTTTGCCCATGTGATTTAATCAGTTTCACTGCCTTAGTAATTACCACAGCTGTTTCATCTGAGGGAAATCCTGAAAACATGACCCGTTGGTGCGCCTTGAGGACTGGAGTTGAGAAACACTGGGATAGAGGGTGGGGGGGGGACCCGCGCCCTGGGATAGAGGGTGGGGGGGGACCCGCGCCCTGGGATAGAGGGTGGGGGGGGACCCGCGCCCTGGGATAGAGGGTGGGGGGGGACCCGCGCCCTGGGATAGAGGGTGGGGGGGGACCCGCGCCCTGGGATAGAGGGTGGGGGGGGACCCGCGCCCTGGGATAGAGGGTGGGGGGGGACCCGCGCCCTGGGATAGAGGGTGGGGGGGGGACCCGCGCCCTGGGATAGAGGGTGGGGGGGGGACCCGCGCCCTGGGATAGAGGGTGGGGGGGGGACCCGCGCCCTGGGATAGAGGGTGGGGGGGGGACCCGCGCCCTGGGATAGAGGGTGGGGGGGGGACCCGCGCCCTGGGATAGAGGGTGGGGGGGGGGACCCGCGCCCTGGGATAGAGGGTGGGGGGGGGACCCGCGCCCTGGGATAGAGGGTGGGGGGGGGACCCGCGCCCTGGGATAGAGGGTGGGGGGGGGACCCGCGCCCTGGGATAGAGGGTGGGGGGGGGGACCCGCGCCCTGGGATACAGGGTGGGGGGGGGGACCCGCGCCCTGGGATACAGGGTGGGGGGGGGACCCGCGCCCTGGGATACAGGGTGGGGGGGACCCGCGCCACGGGATACAGGGTGGGGGGGACCCGCGCCACGGGATAGAGGGTGGGGGGGACCCGCGCCGCGGGACAGGATAGAGAGTCTGGGG
The DNA here is from genome assembly GCA_029206835.1 of Rana muscosa. Lineage (NCBI taxonomy): Eukaryota > Metazoa > Chordata > Amphibia > Anura > Ranidae > Rana > Rana muscosa. The sequence continues at coordinate 61,743,522 of CM055126.1, read as the reverse complement.
CTACACTATTACAGTATGGGGGGGGCTGAAAGGGCCTCACTATAGTATAGATCAGTGGTTCTCAACCCCTGTCCTCAGGACCCACTAACAGGCCAGATTTTAAGTATTACCTTGGTGAGATGCAGACTAGAATACTGCAATCCCTGAGCAGCAAATTATATCACCTGTGATGCATTTCAGTTATCTTGCAAACCTGGCCTGTTGGTGGTCCCTGAGGACTGGAGTTGAGAACCACTGGTATAGATTGATGAGGACTACTCTATGATACACTTCCTAATCATATATACGGAGGGCCCCTCTATGACCGTGTAAAGTTCCTAGGGCCACCCTGTGACAGGATGGAGAACTGGGGGCCACCCTTAAACCATGTAGAGGGCCAGGGGTACCCCTATGACAGTATAGAGGGCGGACGGCCCCCCTCGGGCAGTACCTGGTTGTGTGCCGGAGATTCCGTTCCGAAGAGGAGCCGGAGGGAGGATTTGGAGACGAAACTTGGCAGGAGGTCCGGAGTTCCCCTTTTTTATTGTGTGTGTATTTTATGGGTTTGCTTTCAAAATTCCATTGTAAGTCGCTGTGACAAATGCATTCCCCCCGGCTGGATGTTTTCATTCGTCGCAGTTTCCAGATGCCACGCACAGCTCCCCCCTGGAGGCTTCTTCCGGGATTTGTATTGTTTGAAGTTTTGCAGAAATAAATTTTTTTTTTTGGGTGGCAAAGAGAGGAGCGGTTTGGTTTCAGATCCCCGGATTGGAGCGTCATTAACTATTTACAATCCACAGGCGGGAGACGAGGGGCCCACCCTGAGAAGTGTAGTGAGGGCCCACCCTGGGAAGTGTAGTGGTGGAGGGGGGGGCGACCCCCTGAGAAACGTAGTGTTGTGCTGGGCATGCGCTGTCACTGACGGCTCCTGGGACTGGTAGGACGGACTCCTGGTCACTGTGAAAGCCAATCGGAGTGATCACGGAGCGCATGTAACAGCCACACACAACTGAAACGTTTGCTTTGGGTCGAGTCGCCAAGTGCTGCAGCTTGAACCTTTTATAATATATGAACATTGAACTGGAAGAAAACGATTGCAGTGTGTGTGGCGAGTTTGCTTTGTTATAGGAAGGAGTTGAGACAAGTTGTCCTCTGCCGGGTTTCTGGGTCTAATTAGTCACAAGTGTTCTCTGGCAGATCCTCGTCCTGCGTCAGTGTCAAGACATGCGTTTTGGTTTCCTCGCCGCATTTGTGTTGTGACAACGAGGAGCAGATGAACTGTCAGCGACACATGAAATTATTTGCAGATGTGATTGGTGGGAGCTTCACTGAATTTTCCATGTTCGTTTCTTAGGGGAACCGCGAGGAGGCCGACAACCCCAACACCGGGATCGGAGCGTTTCGATTCATGCTGGAGGCCAACAAGGGAAAATCCATGCTGGAGTTCCAGGTACGGCTTCACATAGATCTGGCTAAGCTCTCCTTAATGCCATGGACGCTCCCGGGAGCTGCTGCCTTTTCTGGTGTTCTAGGAGTCATTAAAGCCACACTCTACGCCTTCCCTCCACCGCCACTCTACGCCTTCCCTCCACCGCCACTCTACGCCTTCCCTCCAGTTTGAATTCCTTCTAATGATTTTTCTCTCTGTTTCTCTAGGAGCTCATGACGGTCTTCCAGCTCCTCCACTGGAATGGCAGTCTGAAGGCCATGCGGGAACGGCAGTGCTCCCGTCAGGTATGCGACCCATAATGTGGTGGGCAGTTGCTGTCTACCTGTTGATGATGATGACATTCCCACCTTACTAACCCTCCCTTCAGAAGTACTTTTTCCTCATTATGCAGCAAGACAAAGTTACCTGTTCTCGTTCCCTCCGATCCACCTCTCACATACATGTGCCTGGGATGGATAAGAGGGGGGGGGGATCGGCAGGGACAAGGGCACCAGAACAGGTGGAGATGTTACGGTGGCTCCCCACTGACCACCAATGTAAGAGGAGACAATACTGGGGCTTCCCACTGACCACCAATGTAAGAGGAGATGTTACTGGATCTCCTCACTGACCACCAGTGTAAGAGGAAATGTTACTGGGGCGCCTCACTGACAACCAATGTAAGAGGAGATGGTACTGGGGCTCCTCACTGACCACCAATGTAAGAGGAGATGGTACTGGGGCTCCTCACTGACCACCAATGTAAGAGGAGATGGTACTGGGGCTCCTCACTGACCACCAATGTAAGAGGAGATGGTACTGGGGCTCCTCACTGACCACCAATGTAAGAGGAGATGGTACTGGGGCTCCTCACTGACCACCAATGTAAGAGGAGATGGTACTGGGGCTCCTCACTGACCACCAATGTAAGAGGAGATGGTACTGGGGCTCCTCACTGACCACCAATGTAAGAGGAGATGGTACTGGGGCTCCTCACTGACCACCAATGTAAGAGGAGATGGTACTGGGGCTCCTCACTGACCACCAATGTAAGAGGAGATGGTACTGGGGCTCCTCACTGACCACCAATGTAAGAGGAGATGGTACTGGGGCTCCTCACTGACCACCAATGTAAGAGGAGATGTTGCTGTCCCCTTTTTTTGAAAATATCCCCTCACCCGGTGATATTTTGGTTCGTCTGTGTTCAGAAGGTCCCTGCCTTTCTCGAGTTGCCTACTCCTTGCAGTAGTGTCATGTGGTCTCTGCATTTGTCATTTACTATACCATCCTCCAGAGGGCATCCTGTCCCTAACCATAGTTATGCCTGTCTTTCTATTTAATTTTTATATACAGGAGGTCCTGGCCCACTACTCCCACCGGGCCCTGGACGATGACATGAGAAATCAGATGGCGATGGACTGGGTGAACCGGGAGCAGGACTCTCCATCAACCCTGACCCGAGAGCTGGCGGCCACCGAGAGGCAGCTGGATGAGGCCCGGCTAGCCGGGAAGGAGCTCCGTTACCACAAGGAGAAGAGGGACATCCTGATGCTGGCCGCAGGACAGCTGGGGAACATACACTCCTCCAACTGCTAGGTGTCCCCCCCCCCCCCCCACTAATCCATGCAAAGGGCAGGCTGTGTCTGTTTGGTGCTAGCTGGTCCTACAGCTTATCCTGTATGTGATTCTGTACTCCTTTCTGGTGTCACCTAATGGACAAATTGAGAATTGCACGCTTGAAGTGCATGCCCCCCCCCCCCCAAAACTAATATTTCAGTTATAGTTGGGGGTCTGCTGGGTACATCCACTGACCTCCCCTTTATCTCTCGGGTTCTCCCAGAATTCATCTCGCAGCCACAGTTGCTGGCTCTCTTCCTGCTTGTGTTTTTCCATTTAAAATTTCAGCAGGGAGAGTGAGACCCTCGTAATGTGGAGACCCTGGAACCCAAGGATCTCTTTGCTTGGGTCCCCCAGAGATAAAGCGGTTTAACTTTAAATATTCGTTTTGGGTGGAGCGACTGTTTTAAAGGGCTGTATGAGGTTTCAGAATCTGTTCGTTCGGCCTCTCTGTAGTATTTTTTTTTGCTTTGCAAACAGGATGTAGAAATTGCTTAACTTTTGGGGTCTGCAATTTTCTCAGGTGTACGAACTGCAAGTAGGGAGATTTCAGGCAATGAAAGTTCTCACCGGAAGAAGAGAGGAATTCTGGGTTAATGGATTTTAGGCCTTGAAGTGAATACCTGGGGGGATTTTAAAGCATTGCACAGCCTTTGCAGACTGAGAAATTGCTTTCCCAAGAGGGTCCAATAAGCTGAAGTTACCGTCCCCCAATGAGGGGTCCATTTTTCTCTGTTCTATAACCTTCATACTCTGGTGCATCAACCTCCCCTTCCTTGTCCAACCAGGTGCTGCTGCATTCAGTGCTGAGCTCATACAATTTGGAGCACCCGTGCCATCTTGTTGTTGCTCCATGCAGGAGCGAGCCAGCCTTTCCCTAGGAGTTTGGGTTCTCAGTTGCCTGACTTTCACCATCTTGGGAGATGCAGGGGGGTGCTGTAAGAGGTTCAGTAGGAGCGGCGGGATCCTTATAGGACCAAAGGAATAGGCCAGAGCTCTGAAGCAGTGCTACTCACGTTGTGGATGTCGGACTTGCCCCACATAGGGACAGCTCACTTTGCAAGATGGTCCCATCCAGGTGCCGCTTCTGAATATGCAGGGACTCTGCCTGCTTTACCGATTGTCCCACCCAGAGCCCACGTTTCAATATATATATGAACTCCCTAACTGAGGTCCTCCCCCACACCTGGATACCACACCAGCAATGGACCTGGGGTGGTGGTCTTAGTTATACTCGCCTATCTCCACCATGCAAAATTAACCTAGCAGGATTGGTTATAAGGGAGGGGGGGGGGTGGAAGAGGGTTCCTATTTTGCCCAGAGTGGGGCTTTAAAACCAGTTTACAGTGTAAGCACTTAAGTTTTATAGAATAATCTGTGGAAACCTTTTCCTCCAAGAGGTAAATTGAGCAAATGTCTACCATGGTACAGTCTCTCTGTTCTAGCAGGGGTCTAGTATAATATGGGGTTTTTGGTTGGAGCAATGGGTAGGCGAGGAGAGGGGCACTATAGGGCTGGCTTTTGGTAGGAAGGGAGCAGCTGATGACTCCAGCCTGTGGTAGTTGGCATCCCTCAAGGTCCAAGTGAGCCACCAACAATAGAAAAAAAATCAATGGAAAACCTTTTCCTCTACCAAGGTACAGTCTCTCCATGTGTCTCTGTACTTAGCAGGGGTCTATTATAGTGTGGGGGGGGTAATGGGTAGACAAGGTTTGAGATGAGGGGCACTATAGGGTTGGGTAGGAGAGGGAGCAGACAACGACTCCAGCCTGTATAGGAGCTGTGGAGGTTGACATCCCTCAGTGTCCAAGTGATCCACTAACCATAGAAATAATTGATGGAAACCTTTCCCTCCAAGAGGTAAATTGAGCAAAATTCTGCCAAGGTACAGTCTCTCCATGTGTCTCTGTACTAGCAGAGGTCTATTATAGTAAGGGGGAAGCAATGGGTAGACAAGGTTTGAGATGAGGGGGCACTATAGGGTTGGGGTAGGAGAGGGGGCAGATGATGACTCCAGCCTGTATGGGAGCTGTGGTGGTTGGCATCTCTCAAGGTCCAAGTGAGTCACTAACCATGGAAATAATCCATGGAAGCCTTTTCCTCCACAAAGTAAATTGACCAAACTTCTACCAAGGTACAGTCTCCCATGTCCCTCTGAGCCAGCAGGGGTCTATTATTATGGTAAGGAAGGGTGGGAAGAAGCAATAGGTAGACGAGAACAGAAAGGAAGGGCAGTTTAGGGCCAGAGTTGGGTAGAAGGGGGAGCAGATGATGATTCCAGCCTGTATAGGCGCTGTGGTGATTGGCGCCACTTGGGTCCAACTGAGCCGCTAGCCCATGAAAATATTACATGGAAGCATTTTCTTCCAAGAGGTAAATTGAGCCAACTTCTACAAATGTAGTATCCCAATGTCCCTCTGTGCCAACAGGAATCTGTTCTAGTAAAGGGGGGGGGGGGGGAAGAAGCAATGGGTAGACAAGAACAGAAAGGAAGGGCAATTTAGGGCCAGGGTTGGGTAGAAGGTGGAGCAGATGATGATTCCAGCCTGTAGAGGAGGTGTGGTTGGCACCACTGGGGGTCCAACTGAGCGACCAACCCATGAAAATATTCCATGGAAGCATTTTCTTGTAGAAAGGGGAGCAGCTGATGACTCCAACCTGTATGGGAGCTGTGGTGGTTGGCGCCACTCGGGGTTCAACTGGGCAGCCAACCACATTCAGGCTGGATTCACACTTGTGCGGTGCGAATTCCAGCTCTCTTGTCTCTGCAAGGAGATAAGAGAGCTGTTCAGCGTTTTGTGTGCGGTGTAGCTGCGAACTTGCTGACCTAGGAGAGGGGAGGGGGGAGTGTAGTGAGCATTGAAAAAAGTCCTGTTCAGAACAAAAGACATCTGCGAATCAGATGCGTACCCATAGAAGATAATGGGCCTGAATTCGCACCTGAGCCGCACCGCAATGCCTAGAAAACGCACACGTTTTTTCGGCAGTGCGAATGCATCGCACATATGTGAACTAGCCTCATAGACATGTATGTGTTTTCTAATGAAATGCGGTTTAAGTCGCATCCAATTTGTAGAGGTGTGAACCCGGCCTAAAGCTCTTCTAGGACAGGGGATCGGTATTCTCATCCCCCTGGAGGGTTTTATTTATAGACAAAGCCCATAGGGGGCGGGCGCCCTGTCTAGGGAGGTAGACAAAGACTTGTACACCACAGAGCTTACAGAATGAAGCCAAGGGCCCCAGAGATCACTAAATATCATAGAGGTGGGACCATTAGATTTTCCGTTGTCATCGGCAAAGCATAAATGGCGGGCGGGGGGGCGGTTGCTGGATGAGCACCACGGTCTCCAAAAATAAAGGGAGACAATGGTCAGTCTGAATTCATTTTTCAGATTGGATCCGAACTCGTTTAACACCACAAACACAGACCCTTCTGTACCGTCAAACCTCAAGTCAGTAGGTTGTACAATGCGATTGTAACGTGCGGCCAGATTTCTAACATAATACACAATAGAAGACCGCTGCACGAGGCGTTAACTTTCAGACCTGCTGTGTCAAAAATGTCATTTACCCAGAATTCCTTGCTCCTTCTCGGCATCAGTTTGCAAAGCAACCGTGAACCGGGTCACCAATCGATGGGACCAGCTGCCTTTTTTATTTCCGATTTACCCCGGCCTTCGACACAATGAATGTGTCTAAAGACAAAGAAAAAAAAAAACACAACCCTCCCCACAAGAGGTGGCTTCCGCCTAAGATACTTTTGCACATTTTCTTTGTAGGAGCGCGCTCTGTACAGCGGTTTTATACTCCAGCGCTCTGTGTGTCCTGTACTGTTTTTATATATATATATTCTATATTTTGATAGCTGCAATCAGTCGCATCTTCCAAGGCTGAGATGGTAGCGTATTCCTAACAGTTTGGTCAGAAAACGTCTTTTCTAGAAAAGTTGTTTTGTTTTTTTTATAAGTAGTTTACAGATCTAGTAGCAGTTTGGAGAAGAATGATGACTTAGATTTTATTTCATGTGTTTAACACTAAGCAAGATATAAGACACACTAATTACTGGGTGCTAGGCAAAATGGGAGGAGCTTAAAGTGGACCTGTTTAAAATGTACACCTTCCGGGGGACCGATCGAGGATGTGTGGCCACATTAGTGTTTTTGAGCTGAATTCGGTCACATGCTGGCTGCTGGAGGCATTTAAGCCAGCTATAGATTATGTGATTCTTCTTTCCTGCAGCTGTGGGTGATGGGCTGGTGTGGGAAATCCGATCCCCGACCCAGCCCTCAGAACCATTCACGGACCCTGGCCATTTCAGAAGGCAGAACTATCCTCGGGGCTGAGGAAAGAACACCTCCTGGGTTGATTGGCCAAGGTTTAGAGTCCAGCCTACATCCATAGCCTCAGGACTGAGGAAGGAACACCCCCTGGGTTGATTGGCCAAGGTTTAGAGTCCAGCCCACATCCATAGCCTCAGGACTGAGGAAGAAACACCCCCTGGTTTGATTGGCCAAGATTTAGAGTCTGGCCCACATCCGCATACTCAGGGCTGAGGAAGGAACACTTCCCGGGTTGATTGGCCAAGGTTTCGAGTCCAGCCCATATCCATATCCTCAGGGCTGAGGAAGGAACACCGATTGGGTTGATTGGCCAAGGTTTAGAGTCTCGTCCACATCCGCATCCTCAGGACGGAACACCCCAGGGTTGATTGACCAAGGTTTTGAGTCCAGCCCACATCCATATCCTCAGGGCTGAGGAAGGAACACCGATTGGGTTGATTGGCCAAGGTTTAGAGTCTCGTCCACATCCGCATCCTCAGGACGGAACACCCCCAGGGTTGATTGACCAAGGTTTAGAGTCCAGGCCACATCAAGGCTTAGGAAAGAACAACCCCAGGGGTTGATTGGCCAAGGTTTAGAGTCCAGCCCACATCCACAGGGTTGAGGAAGGAACACCCCTAGTATTGATTGGCCAGGGTTTAGAGTCCGCCCCACAACCTCGGCTGAGGAAAGAACACACCTAGTCTTTGGCCAAGGTTTAGCGTCCACCCCACATCTGTATCCTCAGGGCTGAAGCAGGAACACCCCCCCCCCCCCCCCCCAAGGTTTAGAATCCACCCCACATTGTCAGAGCTGAGGCAGGAACGCCTCCCACGGTTGATTGGCCAAGGTTTACAGTCCAACCCACATCCTCAAGGCTGATGAAAGAACACCTTCAAGGTTGATTGGCCAAGGTTTAGAGTCTTATCCGCAGGACTGAGGAAGGAATACTCCGTGTTAATTGGCTAAGGTTTAGAGTCCGGCCAACATCCGTACCTTCAGGGCTGAGAAAGGAACAGCTCTAGTGTTGATTGGCCAAGGTTTAGAGTCCGGCCCACATCTGTATCTGCATAGTCTTCTGAGCTCAGTCATGTGACCTCTAGCCTTGGTGAAGATCAGATGTTGGGGAGGCATTGTGGGTGTTTTGCGTCAATAGTTGACTGTTCATAATCTTCTGAGCTTGGTCACGTGACCTAGAGATTTGGTAAGGATCAGGTGCTGGCTGGCCGCTAGGGGCCTTGTGGGGGTTTCATATGAATAGTGACTGTGCCTAATCTTCCGAGCTGGGTCATGTGACCTAGAACCTTGGCGAAGATCAGATGTTGGTGGGACATTGTGGGTGTTTCGCGTCAATAGTTGACTGTTCATAATCTTCTGAGCTTGGTCATGTGACCTAGAGCCTTGGCAAAGATCAAATGCTGGCAGAGTGGCTGGTGGTGCATTGTGGGGGATAGAGTGGGGTTTTTATTTGTCTGTGACCCCCCGCCAGGGAGATTTTCCTCACTTCCTGCCCCTGTGATGCCCATACACGAAGAAAGGGGTGCCCTCATCATCAGCAGAAAGGAACATTCTCTCTTTTCCCCACTTTACAAGCTTGCTTCTGTCTGGGTTAGCGTTGGAGAGATTTGCCATCGCTTCCTCTCCTGGCAGGAAGTGAAGGGAAACCTCCCCATGGGGACACATATGTATGGTTATAAAATAAGACCATTTCCCTGGGGCTGGGCTTTGTTTCTCATGGGTCAGATTATATTAAACTGATCTCATCTGCATGAATGGAACAAAGGGTTAGAATGTAGCGCTCCTTTAAAAAGGGGATATTAGGCGGCCTTATCAGAGACTGAACATGTCATGAATGTACCCAAACAGAAAAACATATCACTTTGTGTATACATTGCAGCTTAGTGGCGCCCACTGCTGCCCATTTAATGTAACAGGTCCACTTTACTTCTATATACACTACAATGCGATCCTTTTGGCGTAATTGTGATTGAAAGCAAATATGCTATTGGCTGGAATGATATGTTGGAGAAGCACAATCGCAGGGCCATCCGTCACTTTTATAGCAAATGAATGATAAAATCGTAAAGATAACACACCAGGATAAGGATCCTTATTTTCAGCAATGAGGCTTGAAAAGAGTCGTATGACTAAAATAAAGATCGTTCTCCTATCGTTAAAGGATAAGTGGACTGAAAAAAAAATGCATTTATCCTTTGTACCCCTCCCAGTGACCTCACCAACCAACACCCCCCCCCCCCCCCAAATTCACATTCATCCTTTGTACCACCACCCCCCCCCCCCCCCCGACCTCACCAACCAACCTTTCCTCAATTGTGCATTTACCTCGAATGGGCAGCCACGGATTCTGGTGCCTGTTTACATCTAGCGCCGCAAGTCTTCACTGTCCTGTCTGGGGCTGCATAATATATTCACATAGACTTCTATGGGGCCATCTCTGGCCTCTGTACATTGTCTCTGGGCTCAGGACATAGCCCTATAGATTCTGTGGGACCATCTCTGGGCTCGGGACACAGCCCTATAGATTCTGTGGGACCATCTCTGGGCTCGGGACGCAGCCCTATAGATTTTGTGGGACCATCTCTGGGCTCGGGACACAGCCCTATAGATTCTGTGGGACCATCTCTGGGCTCAGGACGCAGCCCTATAGATTCTGTGGGACCATCTCTGGGCTCAGGACGCAGCCCTATAGATTCTGTGGGACCATCTCTGGGCTCAGGACGCAGCCCTATAGATTCTGTGGGACCATCTCTGGGCTCAGGACACAACCCTATAGATTCTGTGGGACCATCTCTGGGCTCGGGACACAGCCCTATAGATTCTGTGGGATTGTGTCCTGGCCTTGGGACATAGCCCTATAGACTTCTGTGGGACCATCTCTGGGCTCGGGACGCAGCCCTATAGATTTTGTGGGACCATCTCTGGGCTCAGGACACAGCCCTATAGATTCTGTGTGACCATCTCTGGGCTCGGGACACAACCCTATAGATTCTGTGGGACCATCTCTGGGCTCGGGACACAGCCCTATAGATTCTGTGGGACCATCTCTGGGCTCGGGACACAGCCCTATAGATTCTGTGGAACCATCTCTGGGCTCAAGATGCAGCCCTATAGATTCTGTGGGATTGTCTCTGGCCTTAGAAGACACCCTTATAGACTTGTGTGGGATCGGCTCTGGGCTCAGGACACAGCCCTATAGATTCTGTGGGATCGTGTCTGGCCTTGGGACACAGCCCTATAGATTCTGTGGGCTTGTGTCTGGGCTCAGGACACAGCCATATAGATTCTGTGGGACCATCTCTGGGCTCAGGACGCAGCCCTATAGATTCTGTGGGACCATCTCTGGGCTCAGGACACAACCCTATAGATTCTGTGGGACCATCTCTGGGCTCAGGACACAACCCTATAGATTCTGTGGGACCATCTCTGGGCTCGGGGCACAGCCCTATAGATTCTGTGGGACCATCTCTGGGCTCGGGACGCATCCCTATAGATTCTGTGGGACCATCTCTGGGCTCGGGACGCAGCCCTATAGATTCTGTGGGACCATCTCTGGGCTCGGGACGCAGCCCTATAGATTCTGTGGGACCATCTCTGGGCTCAGGACGCAGCCCTATAGATTCTGTGGGACCATCTCTGGGCTCAGGACACAGCCCTATAGATTCTGTGGGACCATCTCTGGGCTCGGGACACAGCCCTATAGATTCTGTGGGACCATCTCTGGGCTCGGGACACAGCCCTATAGATTCTGTGGGACCATCTCTGGGCTCGGGACACAGCCCTATAGATTCTGTGGAACCATCTCTGGGCTCGGGACACAGCCCTATAGATTCTGTGGAACCATCTCTGGGCTCAAGATGCAGCCCTATAGATTCTGTGGAACCATCTCTGGGCTCAAGATGCAGCCCTATAGATTCTGTGGAACCATCTCTGGGCTCAAGATGCAGCCCTATAGATTCTGTGGGATTGTCTCTGGCCTTAGAAGACACCCTTATAGACTTGTGTGGGATCGTCTCTGGGCTCAGGACACAGCCCTATAGATTCTGTGGGATCGTGTCTGGCCTTGGGACACAGCCCTATAGATTCTGTGGGCTTGTGTCTGGGCTCAGGACACAGCCCTATAGACTTCTGTGGGATTGTGTCCTGGCCTTGGGACATAGCCCTATAGACTTCTGTGGGATCGTCTCTGGCCTCGGGACACAGCCCTATAGATTCTGTGGGAGCGTCTCTGGCCTCAGGACACAGCCCTATAGATTCTGTGGGAGCGTCTCTGGCCTCAGGACACAGCCCTATAGATTCTGTGGGAGCGTCTCTGGCCTCAGGACACAGCCCTATAGATTCTGTGGGAGCGTCTCTGGCCTCAGGACACAGCCCTATAGATTCTGTGGGAGCGTCTCTGGCCTCAGGACACAGCCCTATAGACTTCTATGGGACTGTTTCTGGCCCTCGGGGCACAGCACTATAGACTTCTGAGGGAGCGTCTCTGGGCTCAGGACACAGCCCACTTGATTTCTGTGGAATGTTCTCTGGTCTCGGGACACAGCAGTATAGATTTCTGCAGGATCATCTCTGGCCTTGGGACACAGCCCTATAGATTCTGTGGGATCGTCTCTGGCCTTGGGACATAGCCCTATAGATTCTGTGGGATCGTCTCAGGCCTTGGGACACAGCCCTATAGATTCTGTGGGATCGTCTCTGGCTTCGGGATGCAGCCTCAAAGACTTCTATGGGACCATCTTCGGTTGTCTGCAGCTTCGGGCCTAAAGATAAGGTCTGGTGTCCGCCAAACTCTGAACATTCACGCTTTTTTGTTTTACATCAACCAACTAGCTTCAAGCGCCTCCTCCCTGTTTACATGTGGAGCACATTGGAGTAAAAAAAAAAGACAAGCTTTGAGTTTGGCCAGAGATGAGTTCAGAAGACACCCAAGCTCACCTCTATTTGGGACACAGCCCTATAGATTGCTGTAAGACCGCCCTTCGGGACTCAATTCCACAGACTTCTATTAAGAAAATCTTTGGCGTTGGGGAAACGGCTCCATAGACTTCTATGGAGTCCTGTCTGGCCTTGGGACACAGCCCTATAGACTTCTATGGGGATAGTCTCTGACCTCAGGGAAAACAGCTCCTATAGACTTCTATGGGGATAGTCTCTGACCTCAGGGAAAACAGCTCCTATAGACTTCTATGGGGATAGTCTCTGACCTCAGGGAAAACGGCTCCTATAGACTTCTATGGGGATAGTCTCTGACCTCAGGGAAAACAGCCCTATAGACTTCTATGGGATCGTCTCTGACCTCAGGGAAAACAGCCCTATAGACTTCTATGGGGATCGTCTCTGACCTCAGGGAAAACAGCTCTATAGACTTCTTCTATGGGTTCGTCTCTGAGCTCAGGGAAAACAGCCCTATAGACTTCTATGGGGATCGTCTCTGACCTCAGGGAAAACAGCTCTATAGACTTCTTCTATGGGTTCGTCTCTGACCTCAGGGAAAACAGCCCTATAGACTTCTATGGGGCCATCCCCAATCTTCAGCTTCTGGACTAGAGCTCAGGTGTCCTCCAAACTCCTCTCTAGCCAAACTCTGAACTTTTCCTCTCTTTGCTTCAAGAGCCTCCTCTTTGTTTACATGAGGAGTTCATTGGAGTAAACAAAGGGGCGCAGGTTTTGAGTTCGGCCAGAGATGAGGACACCCAAGCTCATCTGTTTGGAACACAGCCCTATAGGGTCCTGTGGGACCAGCTCAGGACTCCATTCCATAGACTTCTAATGCTTTGTACACACGATCGGGATAAACTCTGACGGAATTCCGTTCAAGCTGTCTTGCATACACACTGTCACACCAAATTCTGACCGTCAAGAATGCGTGACGTACAACAACACTACGACGAGCCGAGAAAAATGAAGTTCAATGCTTCCGAGCACGCGTCGACTTGATTCTGAGCATGCGTGTTTTTTTTTTTTTCTCCGTCGGAGTTCCATACAGACAGACGGTATTTCCGATAGGAATTTTTTTCCATCGGGGAAAAAAAGAGAACATGTTCTCTTTCTAAATTCCGACAGGAAAAAAGTCCGATGGGGCACACACGGTCGGAATATCCGATGAAAAAGATTCCATCGGACTATTTTCATCAGAAATTTTCGACCGTGTGTACAAGGCATAAGTCCAATGCCACAGCACCACTGACTTTTATGGGACCACTTCTGGCCTCAGGACATAGCCCTTTAGACCTCTATAGGATTGTCTCTGGTTTTGTAACACAGCCCCAGAGACTTCGGTCAGGTTCCGCCATTGGTATGACCGGGACCGTGAAGACTTTATGGCACTGGATGTAAACAAATGCTGGAGGCTTCAGCTGCCCGAACAAGGTACGTATGCATTTGTGGAGTAGGTTAGGTCAGGGGAAAGGGGTAAAAGGGAGCCTTTTACAAGCGAACCATAAAGCTAATATGGGGGGGGGGTTAAGGATACTAAGCTGTGTCCATTGAAGTTTGAAAATGACCATCACATGAATAAAATAAAGTTCCTTATCCTTGTGTGAAAGCTTTGTGAATTGGGCCTTTTATTATCCACGAAGGGTGAATTTTCCTCTCGGCGACAGGAAATGGCACTTCCTGGTCGATGTCAAATTTTTGGTAGTTTTGTAACATTTCCCAGGATGAGGTGTACCGGTGGTATCGATGTTTTCTAGAACAAAAGCAATATGTCGGTCCTCCCCACATACAGAGCGGGGGCTGTACATTATATTCTTGTATAAATCTCCTTTTTTTTTTTTATTATGTCTATTGCTTCTTACTACCTAACGAAGTCTCCACGACTGCTTCCGGACCAATATCCTGTGTTTTATATCAATACTCGGCAACTCTTTGTATTTCGGTATATAAAAATAAAAAAAATATGGATTTAAGACGAGCTGTGGCCTCTTCTTCTGGGGTGAAAAATCACGAAAGATGAAAATAATTCCTTCTAAACATGAACATTTTGGGGTACATGTACCTAATAAAATTGTATGCGTAATGTGTATGGAATCCGTGAGAGATCCCCAACATGGTGGTATGGAGCCTGCTTGCAGCAGCAGCCAAGTAGTAATTGGTGTGGTTGCAATTAAAATGTTGCGCTGGTGTTGGAAATTCCTATGCCTGACCCCAGCCCTCAGAACCATCCTCAGGGCTGAGGAGGGAACACCCCCCAGGGTTGATTAGCCAAGGTTTAGATACTGGTTTGCATCCGTACCCTCGGGGCTGAGGAAGAAACACCCCCAGGGTTAATTGGCCAAGGTTTAGAGTCCGGCCCACATTCATATCCTCAGATCTAAGGAAGGAACACCCTAAGGTTCATTGGCCAAGGTTTTGAGTCTGGTCCACATCAATAACTTTAGGGTTCAGAAGGGAACACCTGCGGGGTTGATTGGCCATGGTTTTGGGTCCAGTCCACATTCATATCTTCAGGGCAGAGGAGGGAATAACCCCAGGGTTGATTGGTCAAGGTTTTGAGTCTGGCCCACATCCGTATCATCGGGGTTGAGGAGGGAATACCCCAAGGGTTTATTGGCCAAGGTTTAGAGTCCAGCTCACATCCGTATCCTCAGGGCAGAGGAAGGGACACCCCAGGGTTGACTGGCCAAGGTTTAGAGTCCGGTCCACGTCCATAACTTTAGGAGAAGGGAACACCCACGGGGATGATTGGCCAAGGTTTTGAGTCTTGCCCAAATCCATATCCTCAGGGCTGAGGAGGAACACTCCCCCCCAGGGTTGATTGGCCAAGGTTTAGAGTCCGGCCCACATCCATATCCTCAGAGCTGAGAAAAGAACACCCCAAGGTTGATTGGCCAAAGGTTTGAGTCAGGTCCACATCCATAAAAGTGAATGGATAATACTGCGCCTGTCAGTAAGTGAAAATTTTTTGTGTATATCTGAATATCACAAAAGGAAATGCTGAGTGATAAATTCTAATAAGCTGCCCACATAACAATTGACTAATTGTGAAGGAATATGTATATAAAATGTGAGCGCTAAATGCAATCCAAATTAATGAAAAACAGTGCCTATAGGCATGTAATACAACAAGTGCTTCCACACTGTTTGTATATCTGTGAGAAATCCCCCACAGGTGAAAAATAAATAAATATAAAAATAAAAAAATAAAAATAAAAAAAAGGGAAACAAGGGGGTGGTGAATCACTGATGAGTGAAAAGATCCCCTGGTAAATGTGTGTACACAAACTATAAACAAATGATACAGATCTAATGCGTGATCCCTATGGGTGTGACCCAGAAACCAAGTAAAAAATATATGTAAAAAACTGTATATAAAAAATATATAAAGTGTGAAAACAATCTATTGAACTATAGGGTGTATAACCCCCTATGTACGAGAAATAAACTGTGAGCAATGTAAAGGCAACGTTGCTTATCATAAGTTGTTAATTGAAGGACGGTCTGTGAAGTACATATCCAACATACAAAGCATAAAATGATAAAGTCTATATCAACTGTCCACACCATCAGGTATATACCAATGTCCCCCAAACGAATAGTAATCACATGGGGACAATTGGAACCCCTGAATATGAGTATAATGTCCTCTTGGATATCAAATTCCTGGGCTGTGGTGTAAATTCCTATAAGTGTGGGAACACCGATGATAGGAAGGGGGGAAAACACTTCAGAATTTCCAGCTGATACACGGTGATAACATCATCATCTCAAGTATTAAAGAGAATTGAATACTCTTACCGCAAGACTCGGACCCTGATCACCATACAGTGCTGGGTCATGCAGGCTTATGTCCACTCAGGGACTTGGGTCGTGGTGATGTGATGTTGTCCTTTATTCCTCCGCAGCTGGAAGCTTACACCGGATCAAACCCTTCAGCTCAAACCAAGATCAGATATCCAGGGAAAAAGTTGGTTCCAAAAAAAGAAAGAGAAAACCTCTGCATAGTGTAAATCCAGATAGCTGGAATTTTATTTAAAACTGAGCAGAGTTCAAATGACAAAACCACTACAAAGATATTTAAAATAAATAAAAATAATAATAAAATCCAAAAATTCCTGGAAAATCAAAACCAGCGATACAACAAACATGCGTGGGCTAGGTGGCTGTAACTAGCATGTGATCCCGACGCGTTTCGTCTACTACAGACATCAACTGGGGTACAGGCTAGTGTGTCACCTCCACGCTTTATATAGAAGGAGGAAAAAATTAAAATTGGAATTGAAAATGCCGCTCTGAACCCACTTCCGGGATCACCGCATCACGTGGGTCATCGTGCAGACGTATTAGCGTCATTGCACGTTAGTGGGCCAATGGGTGACGGATTGGAAAACGTCCAGGTTTTGAATCCAATCACATCTCGAGTATATACGCGCGTGATAATCAAGCGCAAAGTATGCCGGGAAATGTAGTCCAAATATACCCCTATCGGGGAAAAGGGACTAAGTCTACATGGGGCCGCATATAAACCCCTAGGCTGTCAGGGAATAAACATAGACTGGCCATGAAATAACGGTAAATAACGTATACGTGAGATGTAAATGACACTTCCGGCAAAACCGGAGGTGAGACGCAAGGTAACTTGGGGATTGTAGTATGAGGCCAGTTATAATGACACTTCCGGTGAAACCGGAAGTGGAGCGCTGGGTATTCTGGATATTGTAGTCTAGTGCCCAAAGCACTGAATGTTAACCACACCGACATGTCATATGCCTCACCAGTCTGAACCAGAGGCGGTGCGAGCTGGGGAACATGAACACAAATGTAGACAGTGATCCAGCATGTTGACATGACGTCACGCGCTCCGCACTGGTCCTCCATGTGGATCAGAGGCTAGACAGAGGGCGGGCTGGGATATGTAGTCCCTAGTATGTCAGATACTCAAACCAGAAATACCTATTCCCAAGTACAAGGGAGACACATCTCCTGCACTAATGTCTGTGGGAACCGAATAATGTATGTATGGAATAGAGATGACCTTGATGAATGATAACCAGACTGGGCAAGACTGGCTAATCATATCAAACATAAATGGGAATGATTCTCAATGCTATATACAGACAATATGATGTTTAGATAACCCTTAAAGCAAACATAATAAATCTAAGGCAATATGATAACCGAATATTGATTATCTATACGAGCCAAAACTGATCGGTACTGTGGAAAATGTATATATAGACAAACCTTTTGAACAAATATGTATAAAAGAGTATTTCTATATAAAAATTAAATATATTAAATGGACAAAAAATGAGTGTGTATGGATCAGAAAGAGCTTATGGAAAGAATGGGAGACTATGCCTTATTAATAAAAGCATTAATGTCCCATTCTATGTTCAAGCCATACGGCCTAAAACACCTAAGCTGATAAATCCAGTAAGTCTCTAGTCTGGAGACACCCCTCAGACTAGATTCTCCCCTCCAATTGGGCACAAACTTGTCTATGATCTGAAACTTGGTGCCCATTGGGTTTTTATTATGGAACTCTAAGTAGTGTCTTGGTACACTATGGTTAGTTTTGCCCTTCCTGATGCTCGTGAGATGTTCTCCCACCCTTATTGAGAACGTACGGATGGTGCGCCCCACGTACTGCTTGCCACAAGGGCAGGTCAGCAAATATACAATGTGCTTGCTGGCACAAGTTGTAAATTGCTTCATTTTATAGTTAATTCCAGTGGATGTAGAGCAGAAGGTATCAGTCCTCCGTTTCCCACAGATGTTGATCTGGCACACTTTGCATTTTCTGCATGGATAATACGCCTTCATGTGGGGAAAAAACTCTGGAATGATAGGAGGGTCCGTGACGTTTGGAGCAATTTGGTTTTTCAAAGATGATGCTCCTCTATATATCACGCCCGCTTTGTCAGGGAGGGTGGGACCCAATATTTGATCGTTCTTTAATATTCTCCAATGTTTTTGGAAAATATCTTTGATTTGTTTGTATTGGGTAGAAAATGTGGTAAAAATGACCATTTGTATTTCGAATCCTGTGAGAGCTTTGGTCGTTCAATTAGCAATGGTTCACGATTCCCCGCTGCAATCTGTTGAATTTCTTCTTCAATTAACGATGGTCTGTAACCTTTTTCCACGAATCTGGTTTTCAGCATAGTGGCTTGATGGTAATAATCTGTAAGGTTGGTACAATTCCGCCTAATCCGCAACAATTGGCTGCGTGGCACAGATTTCAACCAGGTAGAGTGGTGACAACTGTCAACCGGTATATAGCCGTTCCGGTCCGTTTTTTTGAAAAATGTTCTAGTCTCAAGTTGTCCTTTATTGCAAAATATTTCTAAGTCCAAAAAATGGATGTTAGTAGAGCTGGTCTCATAGGACAGATGAATGCCTATCTGGTTATCATTCAAGGTAGACATGAAAAACTGGAGGGTTTCTTGATTGCCCTTCCATAGGAGGAGGATGTCGTCAATGTATCGAACCCAGAGAACTATCTCAGGCCGATTGAAAGCATAGACGACATCCTCCTCCCATTTGGCCATAAAAATGTTGGCCAAACTGGGGGCAAATTTAGCCCCCATAGCAACCCCTTTTTGTTGCAGGAAAAATTCTCCGTTATACCAGAAATAATTGTGTGTGGTCGCGAACCTCAGGAGGTCCATGACATATCTTTTCTGGGTTCTTGGGAGATTGTCTTCCCTGGATAGGAATGATTCAACTGCTGTTAAACCTAGTTGGTGCGGGATGCACGTGTACAGTGAAGTGACGTCTGCTGTAACTAGTAGCATGTCATCACTATATTTAATCTGTTGTAACAGAGAGATGGTATGCCTTGTGTCTTTAAGATATGATGGAATACGTCTTACGATAGGTTGTAGATAAAAATCTACATACCTCCCTATTCGGGAGGTCACAGAGTCTATGCCGCTGATAATTGGGCGGCCTGGAGGATGTTCTGCATCCTTATGTACCTTTGGCAGGTAGTAAATAATAGGGATGCGTGGGGCGACAGGAACCAAATAATTGGCCTCTTTTTTGTCGAGGATGCCCAAATGTGTCCCTGTATCGATGAGATCAACCAGCTCCCTTTTAAAACTCTGCGTAGGATTTTTTGTAAGACGTACATATGTTTCAGTGTCACTCAAAATGTTGGTCATTTCTAAGTGATAGGCTTCCTTATCTAAGACCACTATGCCACCACCCTTATCTGCGGGGCGTATGGTCAGATTTTTTCGTTCACATAGTGACTTTAAGCCTGCTTTAATATTCGGGTTATTATATGTTCTTTTCTTAGGTAATGTATCTAAGTCCTTCAAAACAAGTTCTTTAAATACTTGAATAGAGGGAGCTGTTGAGCATGGGGGATTAAAAAGTGAAGGATTCGAAAAACCTGAATGCACAATTGAAGAGGTGATTTCAGGTAACAATGGTCTGGTAGGGTTAGAAAGAAAAAATCTTTGTATGTTCAATTTACGCACATATTTTTGCACGTCGATGAAAGTTGCAAATTTATTTAAATTTTTAGGAGGAACATATTTCAGTCCTTTATTTAATACTGTGTTCTCAGCCTCGGTAAAAATAGCTGAACTCAGATTGAAAATTCCACTGGTGTCTATACGCATTTTCTTTTTCTGGGCGCGCCATCCACCTCTGCTTCCACGTTTGGATCGGGGTTTCTGTTGTGCCCGCCTTGTTCCTTGTGAAAACCCCCTGAGTAAGATGGTCCGGGGTGGTTTTGGTTATAATTAAATGGAGATCTGTTATATTGGTGGTTCTCATCTCTATCCCTATAATTATATTGGGACTGGTATGTTCCTCGTTCTTCTCTCAGAGGTGAGAATCTATTATATGTCTGTATAGGTGTTCTTTGGGGTTGGTAATAATGGTAATCATAATCATTAGGACCTTGATGATCTCTTCCCCGTGGTGAATCATATCGCCAATGTTCACGGGAACTGTCTCTTCTTCCTCTATTGTTTCCTCGATGGCCCCTCCCTCTACCTCTAGGTATGGAGTGGGAACTCTGGTTATGAGTGGTAGGGGTACGTGTATTGGATTGTCTTTGATTATGTTCCCTGGCACCTTGTGGGCGGCCAGATGGCTGAGCTATTGCAGATTGTTGTGGCCGTGGTTCCTTATTAAAAGGAGCTGAGGTTTCCATGTTACTGGAATTACCTTCACTGGCCCTTAATATGCTCTCCTTTGATTGCCAATTAAATACACAGTTACTTTTGTAATCATTAACATCTCTTGTGTATTTCTTTTGTTTTTTTGTTTTTTGTTCCTTTTCCTCCTTCTCCAAATGGTTCTTTAGATTTGTAGATAGGTTGTTGTATTCTATTGTGGATTTATGTGGCAGAAGTTTGTCTCTAATGTCTTTAATTTCTTTATCAATGAGTACTAGGCGAGATGTTTTTTTCTCCAATAGAAAGGAGATAAATGAGATTCCTGCCTCATTAAAGTAGCAGAACCATAGATCAAATTCAACATCACCTTGTTGGGGACATACATCCCACCTTAGTCCTCTGGGGACCATCCGTTCTTTTATATATTGGTCTAGAAATGCTTTATCCCACTCAAGGTGCAATTCTGTGGTCATGAGATTTTTCAACCTCATGAATAAACCTCCAATCTCTGAATCTGTGTTGGAAGCAATAAATACACCTTCTGTCGTAAAAGTACGATTAGAACGGTATTCAAAAACGTCCATATTAAAAAACTAAATGAAATAGGTGATGGCAGCAATATAAAAAGGTCAAGCAAAAAATAAAAGTGAATGGATAATACTGCGCCTGTCAGTAAGTGAAAATTTTTTGTGTATATCTGAATATCACAAAAGGAAATGCTGAGTGATAAATTCTAATAAGCTGCCCACATAACAATTGACTAATTGTGAAGGAATATGTATATAAAATGTGAGCGCTAAATGCAATCCAAATTAATGAAAAACAGTGCCTATATGCATGTAATACAACAAGTGCTTCCACACTGTTTGTATATCTGTGAGAAATCCCCCACAGGTGAAAAATAAATAAATATAAAAAAATAAAAATAAAAAAAAAATAAAAAAAAAGGGAAACAAGGGGGTGGTGAATCACTGATGAGTGAAAAGATCCCCTGGTAAATGTGTGTACACAAACTATAAACAAATGATACAGATCTAATGCGTGATCCCTATGGGTGTGACCCAGAAACCAAGTAAAAAATATATGTAAAAAACTGTATATAAAAAATATATAAAGTGTGAAAACAATCCAGCGCTCCACTTCCGGTTTCACCGGAAGTGTCATTATAACTGGCCTCATACTACAATCCCCAAGTTACCTTGCGTCTCACCTCCGGTTTTGCCGGAAGTGTCATTTACATCTCACGTATACGTTATTTACCGTTATTTCATGGCCAGTCTATGTTTTTTCCCTGACAGCCTAGGGGTTTATATGCGGCCCCATGTAGACTTAGTCCCTTTTCCCCGATAGGGGTATATTTTTGGACTACATTTCCCGGCATACTTTGCGCTTGATTATCACGCGCGTATATACTCGAGATGTGATTGGATTCAAAACCTGGACGTTTTCCAATCCGTCACCCATTGGCCCACTAACGTGCAATGACGCTAATACGTCTGCACGATGACCCACGTGATGCGGTGATCCCGGAAGTGGGTTCAGAGCGGCATTTTCAATTCCAATTTTAATTTTTTCCTCCTTCTATATAAAGCGTGGAGGTGACACACTAGCCTGTACCCCAGTTGATGTCTGTAGTAGACGAAACGCGTCGGGATCACATGCTAGTTACAGCCACCTAGCCCACGCATGTTTGTTGTATCGCTGGTTTTGATTTTCCAGGAATTTTTGGATTTTATTATTATTTTTATTTATTTTAAATATCTTTGTAGTGGTTTTGTCATTTGAACTCTGCTCAGTTTTAAATAAAATTCCAGCTATCTGGATTTACACTATGCAGAGGTTTTCTCTTTCTTTTTTTGGAACCAACTTTTTCCCTGGATATCTGATCTTGGTTTGAGCTGAAGGGTTTGATCCGGTGTAAGCTTCCAGCTGCGGAGGAATAAAGGACAACATCACATCACCACGACCCAAGTCCCTGAGTGAACATAAGCCTGCATGACCCAGCACTGTATGGTGATCAGGGTCCGAGTCTTGCGGTAAGAGTATTCAATTCTCTTTAATACTTGAGATGATGATGTTATCACCGTGTATCAGCTGGAAATTCTGAAGTGTTTTCCCCCCTTCCTATCATCGGTGTTCCCACACTTATAGGAATTTACACCACAGCCCAGGAATTTGATATCCAAGAGGACATTATACTCATATTCAGGGGTTCCAATTGTCCCCATGTGATTACTATTCGTTTGGGGGACATTGGTATATACCTGATGGTGTGGACAGTTGATATAGACTTTATCATTTTATGCTTTGTATGTTGGATATGTACTTCACAGACCGTCCTTCAATTAACATCTTATGATAAGCAACGTTGCCTTTACATTGCTCACAGTTTATTTCTCATACATAGGGGGTTATACACCCTGTAGTTCAATAGATTGTTTTCACACTTTATATATTTTTTATATACAGTTTTTTACATATATTTTTTACTTGGTTTCTGGGTCACACCCATAGGGATCACGCATTAGATCTGTATCATTTGTTTATAGTTTGTGTACACACATTTACCAGGGGATCTTTTCACTCATCAGTGATTCACCACCCCCTTGTTTCCCTTTTTTTTATTTTTTTATTTTTTTTTTATTTTTATATTTATTTATTTTTCACCTGTGGGGGATTTCTCACAGATATACAAACAGTGTGGAAGCACTTGTTGTATTACATGCATATAGGCACTGTTTTTCATTAATTTGGATTGCATTTAGCGCTCACATTTTATATACAAGGTCCACATCCATAACTTTAGAAGGGAACACCCACGGGGATGATTGGCCAAGGTTTTGAGTCTGGCCCAAATCCATATCCTCAGAGCTGAGGAAAAAACACCCTAAGGTTGATTTGCCAAGGTTTTGAGTCCGGTCCACATCAATAACTTTAGGGCTCTGAAGGGAACACCCGCGGGGTTGATTGGCCATGGTTTTGGATCCAGCCCACATCCATATCTTCAGGGCAGAGGAGGGAATACCCCCTAGGGTTGATTGGTCAAGGTTTTGAGTCTGGTCCACATCCGTATCCTCGAGACTGAGGAAAGAAGACCCCAAGGGTTGATTGGCCAAGGTTTAGAGTCCGGCCCACATCCGTATCCTCGAGACTGAGGAAAGAACACCCCAAGGGTTTATTGGCCAAGGTTTAGAACCCAGCCCACATCTAAATCTTCAGGGCTGAGAAGGGAATACCGCCCCAGGGTTGATTGGTCAAGGTTGAAGCCTCGTACACACGACCGAGTTTCTCGGCAAGAACCAGCAAGAAACTTGCTGGCAGAGCTTTCTTGCCGAGTAAATCGGCCGTGTGTACGCGGCTATCATGTTTCTCGTCATGAAAACAGACAAGAATCTCGACGAGAAAAATAGAGAACCTGCTCTCTCTTTTTTTCTCGTCGAGATTCTTGTCAGCTGGTTTCTCGACGAGAAAAGTGTGTGTGTGTGTGTGTGTGTGTGTGTGTACACTTACCTGTCCTCCGGGAAGCCCGCGCATGCTCGAAATGACTGACGCATGCGCGGTAGCTTCCTAGGCATAGGTAGGGTGTAGCAAGATGGCGGCGACGGCATCGAATGTGACGAGCGCACGCTCGTCGTAGTCGATTACGTCACCGCGTTCGCTCCATTCAAAGAACCGCGGGTTCTTTGAATGGATCGTGTGTACACTCAGCCGGGACAAGTTTCTTGTCCAAGAATCTCCCCCCCCCCCCCCCAGGGTTGACTGGCCAAGGTTTAGAGTCCGGCCCACATCCGTATCCTCAGGGCAGAGGAGGAACTCACCCAGGGTTGATCACCCAAGGTTTAAAGTCTGGCCCACATCCATACCCTCAGGGCTGGGGAAGGGGGACCCTCAGGTTTGATTGGCCAAGGTTTTGAGTCCGGTCCACAACCATATCTCTGTAAACTGAGGAGCATGAGACACAGATGGGGTGATTCACATGGAGCCAGACCTGAATGAGATGGATTACTAAAAAAAATTCTTGGTGTCCTCCCATGGGCAGGATAAACCACAATAAAAAATGCAAGTTAGACTTACCGGTAACTTGTTTTCCAATAGGCTTTCAGGACAGCACCCGAGAGATCATGGCTCCTCCTCCTACAGGAAACACCTCATCAATTAATTATTTAATTGGAGGCCTCCACGTTGCTTCCATCAGTTGTTTGTAGAGAACCTCCAGCCCCAGCTGCAACACATAAGCGACAGTTATTACATAGTATTACAGCCACAGCATAAAAAAAGGGCGGGATCCTGCTGTCCTGAAAGCCTATTGGAAAACAAGTTACCGGTAAGTCTAACTTGCATTTTTCCAAAACGTCTTTCAGGACAGCACCCGAGAGGATAATCGAGACTTACCCCATTTAGGGTGGGACAACAGCCTGTAAGACTTTCCTTCCGAAAGCCTGGTCCCCAGCCGTCATGAGATCTAATCTATAATGACGGGCAAAGGTCGTCAGACTTGTCCATGTAGCTGCCTTACAGATTTGTTCGGGGGTGGCACCAGCTTTTTCTGCCCAACTCACCGCCGAAGCTCTAGTAGAATGAGCCCTGATACTTACTGGACTCTCCTGGCCTGTAAGGGAATAGGCGTCTGAGATAGCCATTCTCAACCATCTGGCAATGGTTCCTCTAGAAGCTGGTCTTCCTTTTGTATTTCCGGAAAATAAAATGAATAGTGCGTCTGAACGCCTAAAGTCTTTAGTAGCTTCCAGGTAACTAAAGACTGCTCTTTTAACATCCAGGGTATGGAATTCTTCTTCCCCCAACGGATTAGAACAAACCGTAGGAAGTATTATCTCCTGGGTCTATTTTGAACTGAGGCAACCTTTGGTAAAAAGTTAGGATCCGTCTTCAGCACAATTCTGTCTGAAAAAAATAGAAAAAAAATGGCTCCCTGATAGATAAAGCTTGCAGCTCACTGATCCTTCGAGCTGTTGTAATAGCTACTAGAAAAATTGTTTTTAAAGTAATTAGCTTCAGGGAGGTTAAATTGAGAGGTTTGAAAGGTTCCCTGGTCAGGGCCTGTAGAACGACTGATAAGTCCCATGACGGACAGTTTTTGATCACTATCGGTCTAGCCCGAGTGAGGGCTTTAAAGAATCTGTTTACTAGGGGTTCTGATGAAATAGATTTCTCAAAATATACCCCCAGTGCAGCAACCTGAACTTTTAGGGTACTGATCGCTAGGCCCTTGTCTGCTCCTTCTTGCAGAAATTCCAAGATAGAAGAAATCTGCTTTAATGGTCTGCCGGATGCAGTGCACCAAGAGTTAAAGACTTTCCAGACTTTGATATATTGCTCTGGTAACATACTTTCTGCTAGATAGGAGGGTAGCCACCAACCTATCCGAGAATCCTTTTCTCCTTAAGAGCTGCTCCTCAGAAGCCAGGCTGTGAGTTTTAGCTTTTCTACTTCTTGGTGAAACAGCGGACCTTGTAACAGAAGGTCTTGTCTCACGGGAAGATGCCAGTATGGTTTGATCTGCATCTGTAGAAGAGCCGAAAACCAAGGCCTCTTGGGCCAGAAGGGAGTGATGAGGATTACTGTTGTATCCTCTTTCCGGATTTTTGTTATGACCTGCGGAATCAGCTGAAAAGGAGGGAAGGCGTAGCTGAGATGAAAATTCCAACTGTGCGCCAGAGCATCTACCCCCAGAGATGACTCGTTCCTGTTCAGGGAAAAAAAGAGAGATATTTGTGTATTTTCCTGAGTCGCAAAGAGATCCACTCTTGGCTGTCCCCATTTCTTCACTATTAGATTGAAGACATCTGGATTCAATTGCCACTCCGTACACCTGGTTCCTGCTGAGGAAATCCGCTATCCTGTTTAGGGTCCCTTTTAGATGGACCGCGGACAAGGATTGAGTATGGAGCTCTGCCCAATTTAGAATGCTCTCTGCTAGGCCTTGAAGTATTCTGCTTCTGGTGCCCCCTTGTCGGTTTATGTAAGCCACCGCCGTGGCGTTGTCCGACAGAATTTGTGTATGTCGCCCTTGGACTTCTTCTGCAAAGAACAATAAGGCCATTTCTATCGCCTTTAGTTCCCTCCAGTTTGAAGATCTCAGTGCTTCCCTTGTGGACCAAGATCCCTGAGCCCAACGACCGCTCATGTGAGCCCCCCAACCCCAGGAGCTGGCATCTGTTAGCCTTACCTGGGTTGGAAAGGACCATAACAGGCCTGCTGAGAGTCTTGCCTGGTTCTTCCACCACCAGAGACTCCTCTTTACTTTGGTGGGGATCTTCACCAGTGAATCTAGTGATTTCTGCTGGCGATCCCAGATTTTTAACAGAAACTTTTGCAGTGGCCTGAAATGGAGCTTTGCCCATTGTACTGCCGGTATGGAAGAGGTCAGGGTTCCTAATGCTGACATGACCCTCCTGATGGACAGAAGCTGACTGGTTTGTAAGAGTGACACAACCTTTAACAGCTTTTCCCGTTTTTCTTCTGGGAGAAAAATCTTTTGCTCCAGAGTTGATACGGAAACCCAGGAATAACACCTCCTGAGAGGGAATCAGATTGGACTTTTGGAGGTTTAGTATCCATCCGATGGATTCTAGGTGAGCACGTGCTCTGTCCAAGTTTCTCTGAAGTCCATTTCTTGTTTGGGCAAACAGTAGCAGGTCGTCTAGATAAGGAATCACTGAAATTCCCTCTAGACGCAAGGGTGCTAGAGCTTCGGCCATTACCTTCGTGAACACCCTTGGAGAAGATGACAGGCCGAATGGAAGAGCTCTGAATTGCAGGTGTACCACCTTCTTCCCTTCTCTCAGTGCTAACCTCAGATATCTCTGAGATCTGGCAGCAATAGGAATGTGGAGGTATGCGTCCTGCAAATCTATTGACGCCATGAAGCATCCTTGACTCAGGAGGCTTCTTACTGAGAAAATGGAATCCATCCGAAATCTTTTGTATTCTACTGACAAATTCAGCATTTTTAGATTTAGGATGAGGCGGTACTTTCCTGAAGGTTTCTGTACAAGGAAAACGTGAGAATAGAACCCCTGGAAGAACTCCTTTGTTGGAACCGGAACAATGACTCTCTGGGATATCAGTTCCTGAATTAGGGACTTCATGGCGAGTGCCTTGACCGGATCCCTCGGGACGTTTGTCACTAGGAATCTCTTTGGGGGTTCTTCCGTGAATTCCACCACATATCCTTGGGAGAGCATGTTTACAAAATACTGGATTTGTAGTGATGTCTCTCCACTGGGGAATGAACTCCTGGAGTCTTCCCCCTACTTGGGGTGGATTGTCACTGCGGCTTTCCGGGGGTCGCAGGAGGATGGAAGAGCACTCCACTCCTACCTTTTGGTTTCTGGGAAGACCACTGCTTCCTTTTGGTTTGCGTTTTTCCTTCCTGTTGTCCTTTTTGGGGACGAAAAAAACGCTTACGGGTCTGTACCTGTTGTTTTTTGACCGGAAACGCCTTCTTTTTGTCAGCCGTACGGTCAAGAATGGACTCCAGCTCAGAACCAAATAGCAAATCCCCTGCAAAGGGAATGCTACACAGTCTATTTTTAGATGCAGCATCTCCTGGCCAAGTTTTAATTGGTCAAAGCCGCTGACCTGGCTGACATACGAATGGATTCTGCTGAAGCATCCGCAATATATGATACTGCTGCAGAAAGCGTTGTAAATGAGTCCAGAATCTCCCGTTTTGGGGAATCCGCCGTAACATGGGCCTTCATCTGGTTAATCCAGTGTTCTAAATTCCTAGCGACACAGGTTGTTGCCATTGCTGGTTTTAGATTGTTCATCACAGACTACCAGGCCCTTTTAAGAAGCAAATCCATTCCTTTGTCCATGGGCTCCTTTAACATGCCCATGTCCTCAAAGGCAAGGTCAGTTGATTTTGAGACCTGTGAAAAAGCAGAGTCCAGTTTTGGAACCTTGTTCCAGATGGAATCCGGGTTATCCTCAAATGGAAATCTTCTCTTATGAGACCGGGAAAAAAAATGGCTTTTTCTCGGGTTCCAACCACTCTTTTTTAATCATGTCCGAGATTATTGAATGGACTGGAAAAACACGGCTTTTTGGATCACCCAAACCTGCATACATGCGGTCATGTAGGGAGAGTTCCTTCTTTTCCTCTTCAATCTCCAAAGTCGCATGGATTACTTTTAAAAGTCCTGCGACTTCTTCAAGCGACATCTTGTACTTAGAAGCGCTCTCTGCTTCATTTTCTTCCTCCTCAGAGTCTGTTCCATCCGGAGCAAGGGAAGCAGATTCTTGGGAAGCGTCTATCGGACCTCCCAATAATATTTGAGAGCCGTCTTGGGGTTCTGAAGAAGGCTGAGGAGCCCTAGGTTCCCTTGAAGGGCCTGGTTCTTCTCTTAGGTTTGACCTAAAAGCTTGAAAGGTGGCACGGAGTTCATCCTTAATTGTAGATACTAGATCGCCACAAAAGGATGGAGACTCTTCCCCGACTACATTTGCCGTGCAATCTGCACAAAGTGACTTGGTCCAAGCCTCGCTTAACTTTTCCTTGCAGACAGGGCACCTTCTCTTCACTGGTTGAGCAGAACTTTTGGCCTGCACAAACAGAAAAGAAAAAAAAACAGGGACCACGCTAAGAAAAAACTGTTACACAGTACAAAATCAATACACCCAGGTGCACATAGGAAAAAACACTTTCACTTCCTTGTGCCCCGCAAGCCATGCACCACCACCACCTTTTACAAAAAGACCCCTAGTATTAATCAGACATGCTAAATCACCAGCCACTGCACCACCAGGGAGATGGGGGGTGGGGGAGAAGGTGAATACCCCCACAGGAGAAAACGGCCCAGTGTAAAATAGGACACAGTCCCTTACCTTAGCCTTGCTGGTGCCTTGGCTTGCCCCCTTATCCGCTGCATCGCTGTCCATAGCTGTCTGCGGATGCGTGGTGAAGAAAAAAACCGCCGGTTCCAGATTCGAAAACGCCGCCGCGCTGACCTGGAACTTTAAGGCACCAGGTGACCCTGCCCTCTCCCTCTGCACTTTGCGGCCGGAAATGACGCGCGCGCCGACCCGGAAGTGCTGCCTCTTCCCATACAGGACGCGGCCGAGGCTCTCCTCGGCCACCAGAACAATGGCGGCCGCTGTAAAGCTCCACGCCGCTATTCGCAAGCGGTCGGCGAGAACACAGCAAACCACCGCTCTGAAGACAAAAAGGAGGCAGCACTCCCGGGCTGTACAGGCTCTCCCCGAGCACGGGAGAGGGAGCCCACGGGACCATCCATGCTAGGAGGTAAGTGGGAGGATCACTCTCCTAAGAAAAAAAGACTGACTGAGGACCTTGTCTCCCAGGAAAGCCCTGAGAGATCGTGGCTCTCACCAGAGGTGTTCCTCCGGCTGGAGGAAACACAAAAAACTGTCGCTTATGTGTTGCAGCTGGGGCTGGAGGTTCTCTACAAACAACTGATGGAAGCAACGTGGAGGCCTCCAATTAAAGAATTAATTGATGAGGTGTTTCCTGTAGGAGGAGGAGCCATGATCTCTCGGGTGCTGTCCTGAAAGACGTTTTGGAAAAGTTTTTTTCAGATTTTTATCCCTTTCTATTTTATAGCCGTATTGTTTGTGTCCTTTTATTCCTCTTTGTAATTTGTTTTTTATTTGCTCATATTTAATGCATTTCCCACCTTCGGGATAATAAATTGTAATATTCATAAGTGGCTTCTGTGTACTGAGCCAATCCCGAGAGAGATTTCTGAATTGTCTTGTCTGTGCGCTCCGCCTGAACTCCGCGCTGATATGTATGCAAAGTACTGTGTGCTGGCAAATTCCATAAGGACAGATACCGAGAATTACACCGACATACAGGACAGGAGAAGTAGTACTGTGCAGAGTCCATACATACAGAATAAGGACAGATACCGAGAATTACACCGACATACAGGACAGGAGAAGTAGTACTGTGCAGAGTCCATACATACAGAATAAGAACAGATACTGAGAATTACACCCGACATACAGGACAGGAGAAGTAGTACTGTGCAGAGTCCATACATACAGAATAAGAACAGATACCGAGAATTACACCCGACATACAGGACAAGAGAAGTAGTACTGTGCAGAGTCCATACATACAGAATAAGAACAGATACTGAGAATTACACCCGACATACAGGACAGGAGAAGTAGTACTGTGCAGAGTCCATACATACAGAATAAGAACAGATACCGAGAATTACACCCGACATACAGGACAAGAGAAGTAGTACTGTGCAGAGTCCATACATACAGAATAAGAACAGATACTGAGAATTACACCCGACATACAGGACAGGAGAAGTAGTACTGTGCAGGGTACATACATACAGAATGAGAACAGATACTGAGAATTACACCCGACATACAGGACAAGAGAAGTAGTACTGTGCAGAGTCCATACATACAGAATAAGAACAGATACCGAGAATTACACCCGGCATACAGGACAAGAGAAGTAGTACTGTGCAGAGTCCATACATACAGCATAAGAACAGATACTGAGAATTACACCCGACATACAGGACAGGAGAAGTAGTACTGTGCAGAGTCCATACATACAGAATAAGAACAGATACTGAGAATTACACCCGGCATACAGGACAGGAGAAGTACTACTGTGCAGAGTCCATACATACAGAATAAGAACAGATACTGAGAATTACACCCGACATACAGGACAAGAGAAGTAGTACTGTGCAGAGTCCATACATACAGAATAAGAACAGATACCGAGAATTACACCCGACATACAGGACAGGAGAAGTAGTACTGTGCAGAGTCCATACATACAGAATAAGAACAGATACCGAGAATTACACCCGACATACAGGACAAGAGAAGTAGTACTGTGCAGAGTCCATACATACAGAATAAGAACAGATACTGAGAATTACACCCGACATACAGGACAAGAGAAGTAGTACTGTGCAGAGTCCATACATACAGAATAAGAACAGATACTGAGAATTACACCCGACATACAGGACAAGAGAAGTAGTACTGTGCAGAGTCCATACATACAGAATAAGAACAGATACCGAGAATTACACCCGACATACAGGACAAGAGAAGTAGTACTGTGCAGAGTCCATACATACAGAATAAGAACAGATACCGAGAATTACACCCGGCATACAGGACAAGAGAAGTAGTACTGTGCAGAGTCCATACATACAGAATAAGAAGAGATACCGAGAATTACACCCGACATACAGGACAAGAGAAGTGGTACTGTGCAGAGTCCATACATACAGAATAAGAAGAGATACCGAGAATTACACCCGACATACAGGACAAGAGAAGTAGTACTGTGCAGAGTCCATACATACAGAATAAGAACAGATACTGAGAATTACACCCGACATACAGGACAAGAGAAGTAGTACTGTGCAGAGTCCATACATACAGAATAAGGACAGATACCGAGAATTACACCCGACATACAGGACAAGAGAAGTAGTACTGTGCAGAGTCCATACATACAGAATAAGAACAGATACCGAGAATTACACCCGACATACAGGACAAGGGAAGTAGTACTGTGCAGAGTCCATACATACAGAAGAACAGATACCGAGAATTACACCCGACATACAGGACAGGAGAAGTAGTACTGTGCAGAGTCCATACATACAGAATAAGAAAAGATACCGAGAATTACACCCGACGTACAGGACAGGAGAAGTAGTACTGTGCAGAGTCCATACATACAGAATAAGAACAGATACCGAGAATTACACCCGACATACAGGACAAGAGAAGTAGTACTGTGCAGAGTCCATACATACAGAATAAGAACAGATACCGAGAATTACACCCGACATACAGGACAGGAGCAGTAGTACTGTGCAGAGTCCATACATACAGAATAAGGACAGATACTGAGAATTACACCCGACATACAGGACAAGAGAAGTAGTACTGTGCAGAGTCCATACATACAGAATAAGGACAGATACTGAGAATTACACCCGACATACAGGACAAGAGAAGTAGTACTGTGCAGAGTCCATACATACAGAATAAGAACAGATACTGAGAATTACACCCGACATACAGGACAAGAGAAGTAGTACTGTGCAGAGTCCATACATACAGAATAAGGACAGATACCGAGAATTACACCCGACATACAGGACAAGAGAAGTAGTACTGTGCAGAGTCCATACATACAGAATAAGAACAGATACCGAGAATTACACCCGACATACAGGACAAGGGAAGTAGTACTGTGCAGAGTCCATACATACAGAAGAACAGATACCGAGAATTACACCCGACATACAGGACAGGAGAAGTAGTACTGTGCAGAGTCCATACATACAGAATAAGAAAAGATACCGAGAATTACACCCGACGTACAGGACAGGAGAAGTAGTACTGTGCAGAGTCCATACATACAGAATAAGAACAGATACCGAGAATTACACCCGACATACAGGACAAGAGAAGTAGTACTGTGCAGAGTCCATACATACAGAATAAGAACAGATACCGAGAATTACACCCGACATACAGGACAGGAGCAGTAGTACTGTGCAGAGTCCATACATACAGAATAAGAACAGATACTGAGAATTACACCCGACATACAGGACAGGAGAAGTAGTACTGTGCAGAGTCCATACATACAGAATAAGAACAGATACCGAGATTTACACCCGGCATACAGGACAGGAGAAGTAGTACTGTGCAGAGTCCATACATACAGAATAAGAACAGATACCGAGAATTACACCCGACATACAGGACAGGAGAAGTAGTACTGTGCAGAGTCCATACATACAGAATAAGAACAGATACCGAGAATTACACCCGACATACAGGACAAGAGAAGTAGTACTGTGCAGAGTCCATACATACAGAATAAGAACAGATACCGAGAATTACACCCGGCATACAGGACAAGAGAAGTAGTACTGTGCAGAGTCCATACATACAGAATAAGAACAGATACTGAGAATTACACCCGACATACAGGACAAGAGAAGTAGTACTGTGCAGAGTCCATACATACAGAATAAGAACAGATACCGAGAATTACACCCGACATACAGGACAGGAGAAGTAGTACTGTGCAGAGTCCATACATACAGAATAAGAACAGATACCGAGAATTACACCCGACATACAGTACAAGAGAAGTAGTACTGTGCAGAGTCCATACATACAGAATAAGAACAGATACCGAGAATTACATCCGGCATACAGGACAAGAGAAGTAGTACTGTGCAGAGTCCATACATACAGAATAAGAACAGATACCGAGAATTACACCCGACATACAGGACAAGAGAAGTAGTACTGTGCAGAGTCCATACATACAGAATAAGAACAGATACTGAGAATTACACCCGACATACAGGACAAGAGAAGTAGTACTGTGCAGAGTCCATACATACAGAATAAGAACAGATACCGAGAATTACACCCGACATACAGGACAAGAGAAGTAGTACTGTGCAGAGTCCATACATACAGAATAAGAAGAGATACCGAGAATTACACCCGACATACAGGACAAGAGAAGTAGTACTGTGCAGAGTCCATACATACAGAATAAGAAGAGATACCGAGAATTACACCCGACATACAGGACAGGAGAAGTAGTACTGTGCAGAGTCCATACATACAGAATAAGAACAGATACCGAGAATTACACCCAACATACAGGACAGGAGAAGTAGTACTGTGCAGAGTCCATACATACAGAATAAGAACAGATACTGAGAATTACACCCGACATACAGGACAGGAGAAGTAGTACTGTGCAGAGTCCATACATACAGAATAAGAACAGATACTGAGAATTACACCCGACATACAGGACAAGAGAAGTAGTACTGTGCAGAGTCCATACATAGAGAATAAGAACAGATACTGAGAATTACACCCGACATACAGGACAAGAGAAGTAGTACTGTGCAGAGTCCATACATACAGAATAAGAACAGATACCGAGAATTACACCTGACATACAGGACAGGAGAAGTAGTACTGTGCAGAGTCCATACATACAGAATAAGAACAGATACCGAGAATTACACCCGACATACAGGACAAGGGAAGTAGTACTGTGCAGAGTCCATACATACAGAAGAACAGATACCGAGAATTACACCCGACATACAGGACAGGAGAAGTAGTACTGTGCAGAGTCCATACATACAGAATAAGAAAAGATACCGAGAATTACACCCGACGTACAGGACAGGAGAAGTAGTACTGTGCAGAGTCCATACATACAGAATAAGAACAGATACTGAGAATTACACCCGACATACAGGACAAGAGAAGTAGTACTGTGCAGAGTCCATACATACAGAATAAGGAGAGATACCGAGAATTACACCCGACATACAGGACAAGAGAAGTAGTACTGTGCAGGGTACATACATACAGAATAAGAACAGATACTGAGAATTACACCCGACATACAGGACAAGAGAAGTAGTACTGTGCAGAGCCCATACATACAGAATAAGGACAGATACCGAGAATTACACCCGACATACAGGACAAGAGAAGTAGTACTGTGCAGAGTCCATACATACAGAATAAGAACAGATACTGAGAATTACACCCGACATACAGGACAAGAGAAGTAGTACTGTGCAGAGCCCATACATACAGAATAAGAACAGATACCGAGAATTACACCCGACATACAGGACAAGAGAAGTAGTACTGTGCAGAGTCCATACATACAGAATAAGGACAGATACCGAGAATTACACCCGGCATACAGGACAAGAGAAGTAGTACTGTGCAGAGTCCATACATACAGAATAAGAACAGATACCGAGAATTACACCCGACATACAGGACAAGAGAAGTAGTACTGTGCAGAGCCCATACATACAGAATAAGAACAGATACCGAGAATTACACCCGACATACAGGACAAGAGAAGTAGTACTGTGCAGAGTCCATACATACAGAATAAGGACAGATACCGAGAATTACACCCGGCATACAGGACAAGAGAAGTAGTACTGTGCAGAGTCCATACATACAGAATAAGAAGAGATACCGAGAATTACACCCGACATACAGGACAAGAGAAGTAGTACTGTGCAGAGTCCATACATACAGAATAAGAAGAGATACCGAGAATTACACCCGACATACAGGACAGGAGAAGTAGTACTGTGCAGAGTCCATACATACAGAATAAGAACAGATACTGAGAATTACACCCGACATACAGGACAAGAGAAGTAGTACTGTGCAGAGTCCATACATACAGAATAAGAACAGATACCGAGAATTACACCCGACATACAGGACAAGAGAAGTAGTACTGTGCAGAGTCCATACATACAGAATAAGGAGAGATACCGAGAATTACACCCGACATACAGGACAGGAGAAGTAGTACTGTGCAGAGTCCATACATACAGAATAAGGAGAGATACCGAGAATTACACCCGACATACAGGACAGGAGGAGAAGTAGTACTGTGCAGAGTCCATACATACAGAATAAGAACAGATACTGAGAATTACACCCGACATACAGGACAAGAGAAGTAGTACTGTGCAGAGTCCATACATACAGAAGAACAGATACCGAGAATTACACCCGGCATACAGGACAGGAGAAGTAGTACTGTGCAGAGTCCATACATACAGAATAAGAACAGATACTGAGAATTACACCCGACATACAGGACAAGAGAAGTAGTACTGTGCAGAGTCCATACATACAGAATAAGAACAGATACCGAGAATTACACCCGACATACAGGACAAGAGAAGTAGTACTGTGCAGAGTCCATACATACAGAATAAGAACAGATACTGAGAATTACACCCGACATACAGGACAAGAGAAGTAGTACTGTGCAGAGTCCATACATACAGAATAAGAACAGATACCGAGAATTACACCCGACATACAGGACAGGAGAAGTAGTACTGTGCAGAGTCCATACATACAGAATAAGGAGAGATACCGAGAATTACACCCGACATACAGGACAAGAGAAGTAGTACTGTGCAGAGTCCATACATACAGAATAAGAAAAGATACCGAGAATTACACCCGACGTACAGGACAGGAGAAGTAGTACTGTGCAGAGTCCATACATACAGAATAAGAACAGATACTGAGAATTACACCCGACATACAGGACAAGAGAAGTAGTACTGTGCAGAGTCCATACATACAGAATAAGGAGAGATACTGAGAATTACACCCGGCATACAGGACAAGAGAAATAGTACTGTGCAGAGTCCATACATACAGAATAAGAACAGATACCGAGAATTACACCCGGCATACAGGACAAGAGAAGTAGTACTGTGCAGAGTCCATACATACAGAATAAGGAGAGATACCGAGAATTACACCCGGCATACAGGACAAGAGAAGTAGTACTGTGCAGAGTCCATACATACAGAATAAGGAGAGATACCGAGAATTACACCCGACATACAGGACAAGAGAAGTAGTACTGTGCAGAGTCCATACATACAGAATAAGAACAGATACCGAGAATTAAACCCGACATACAGGAAAAGAGAAGTAGTACTGTGCAGAGTCCATACATACAGAATAAGAACAGATACCGAGAATTACACCCGACATACAGGAAAAGAGAAGTAGTACTGTGCAGAGTCCATACATACAGAATAAGAACAGATACTGAGAATTACACCCGACATACAGGACAAGAGAAGTAGTACTGTGCAGAGTCCATACATACAGAATAAGAACAGATACTGAGAATTACACCCGACATACAGGACAAGAGAAGTAGTACTGTGCAGAGTCCATACATACAGAATAAGGACAGATACCGAGAATTACACCCGACATACAGGACAAGAGAAGTAGTACTGTGCAGAGTCCATACATACAGAATAAGAACAGATACTGAGAATTACACCCGGCATACAGGACAAGAGAAGTAGTACTGTGCAGAGTCCATACATACAGAATAAGAACAGATACTGAGAATTACACCCGACACACAGGACAGGAGAAGTAGAACTGTGCAGAGTCCATACATACAGAATAAGGACAGATACCGAGAATTACACCCGACACACAGGACAAGAGAAGTAGTACTGTGCAGAGTCCATACATACAGAATAAGAACAGATACTGAGAATTACACCCGACATACAGGAAAAGAGAAGTAGTACTGTGCAGAGTCCATACATACAGAATAAGAACAGATACTGAGAATTACACCCGACATACAGGACAAGAGAAGTAGTACTGTGCAGAGTCCATACATACAGAATAAGGACAGATACCGAGAATTACACCCGACATACAGGACAAGAGAAGTAGTACTGTGCAGAGTCCATACATACAGAATAAGAACAGATACCGAGAATTACACCCGGCATACAGGACAAGAGAAGTAGTACTGTGCAGAGTCCATACATACAGAATAAGAACAGATACTGAGAATTACACCCGGCATACAGGACAAGAGAAGTAGTACTGTGCAGAGTCCATACATACAGAATAAGAACAGATACTGAGAATTACACCCGACATACAGGACAAGAGAAGTAGTACCGTGCAGAGTCCATACATACAGAATAAGGAGAGATACCGAGAATTACACCCGGCATACAGGACAAGAGAAGTAGTACTGTGCAGAGTCCATACATACAGAATAAGGAGAGATACCGAGAATTACACCCGACATACAGGACAAGAGAAGTAGTACTGTGCAGAGTCCATACATACAGAATAAGGAGAGATACCGAGAATTACACCCGACATACAGGACAGGAGAAGTAGTACTGTGCAGAGACCATACATACAGAATAAGGAGAGATACCGAGAATTACACCCGGCATACAGGACAAGAGAAGTAGTACTGTGCAGAGTCCATACATACAGAATAAGAACAGATACCGAGAATTACACCCGACATACAGGACAAGAGAAGTAGTACTGTGCAGAGTCCATACATACAGAATAAGAACAGATACCGAGAATTACACCCGACATACAGGACAAGAGAAGTAGTACTGTGCAGAGTCCATACATACAGAATAAGAACAGATACCGAGAATTACACCCGACATACAGGACAGGAGAAGTAGTACTGTGCAGAGTCCATACATACAGAATAAGAACAGATACTGAGAATTACACCCGGCATACAGGACAAGAGAAGTAGTACTGTGCAGAGTCCATACATACAGAATAAGAAGAGATACCGAGAATTACACCCGACATACAGGACAAGAGAAGTAGTACTGTGCAGAGTCCATACAGACAGAATAAGAACAAATACCGAGAATTACACCCGACATACAGGACAAGAGAAGTAGTACTGTGCAGAGTCCATACATACAGAATAAGAACAGATACCGAGAATTACACCCGACATACAGGACAGGAGAAGTAGTACTGTGCAGAGTCCATACATACAGAATAAGAACAGATACTGAGAATTACACCCGACATACAGGACAAGAGAAGTAGTACTGTGCAGAGTCCATACATACAGAATGAGAACAGATACTGAGAATTACACCCGACATACAGGACAAGAGAAGTAGTACTGTGCAGAGTCCATACATACAGAATAAGAACAGATACCGAGAATTACACCCGGCATACAGGACAAGAGAAGTAGTACTGTGCAGAGTCCATACATACAGCATAAGAACAGATACTGAGAATTACACCCGACATACAGGACAGGAGAAGTAGTACTGTGCAGAGTCCATACATACAGAATAAGAACAGATACTGAGAATTACACCCGGCATACAGGACAGGAGAAGTAGTACTGTGCAGAGTCCATACATACAGAATAAGAACAGATACCGAGAATTACACCCGACATACAGGACAAGAGAAGTAGTACTGTGCAGAGTCCATACATACAGAATAAGAACAGATACTGAGAATTACACCCGACATACAGGACAAGAGAAGTAGTACTGTGCAGAGTCCATACATACAGAATAAGAACAGATACCGAGAATTACACCCGACATACAGGACAAGAGAAGTAGTACTGTGCAGAGTCCATACATACAGAATAAGAACAGATACCGAGAATTACACCCGACATACAGGAAAAGGGAAGTAGTACTGTGCAGAGTCCATACATACAGAATAAGGACAGATACTGAGAATTACACCCGACATACAGGACAAGAGAAGTAATACTGTGCAGAGTCCATACATACAGAATAAGAAGAGATACCAAGAATTACACCCGACATACAGGACAGGAGAAGTAGTACTGTGCAGAGTCCATACATACAGAATAAGAACAGATACCGAGAATTACACCCGGCATACAGGACAAGAGAAGTAGTACTGTGCAGAGTCCATACATACAGAATAAGAAGAGATACCAAGAATTACACCCGACATACAGGACAAGGGAAGTAGTACTGTGCAGAGTCCATACATACAGAATAAGAACAGATACTGAGAATTACACCCGACATACAGGACAATAGAAGTAGTACTGTGCAGAGTCCATACATACAGAATGAGGACAGATACCGAGAATTACACCCGGCATACAGGACAAGAGAAGTAGTACTGTGCAGAGTCCATACATACAGAATAAGAAGAGATACCGAGAATTACACCCGACATACAGGAAAAGAGAAGTAGTACTGTGCAGAGTCCATACATACAGAATAAGAACAGATACTGAGAATTACACCCGACATACAGGACAAGAGAAGTAGTACTGTGCAGAGTCCATACATACAGAATAAGGACAGATACCGAGAATTACACCCGACATACAGGACAAGAGAAGTAGTACTGTGCAGAGTCCATACATACAGAATAAGAACAGATACTGAGAATTACACCCGGCATACAGGACAAGAGAAGTAGTACTGTGCAGAGTCCATACATACAGAATAAGAACAGATACTGAGAATTACACCCGACATACAGGACAGGAGAAGTAGAACTGTGCAGAGTCCATACATACAGAATAAGAACAGATACTGAGAATTACACCCGGCATACAGGACAAGAGAAGTAGTACTGTGCAGAGTCCATACATACAGAATAAGAACAGATACTGAGAATTACACCCGACATACAGGACAAGAGAAGTAGTACTGTGCAGAGTCCATACATACAGAATAAGAACAGATACTGAGAATTACACCCGACATACAGGACAAGAGAAGTAGTACCGTGCAGAGTCCATACATACAGAATAAGAACAGATACTGAGAATTACACCCGGCATACAGGACAAGAGAAGTAGTACTGTGCAGAGTCCATACATACAGAATAAGGAGAGATACCGAGAATTACACCCGGCATACAGGACAAGAGAAGTAGTACTGTGCAGAGTCCATACATACAGAATAAGGAGAGATACCGAGAATTACACCCGACATACAGGACAAGAGAAGTAGTACTGTGCAGAGTCCATACATACAGAATAAGGAGAGATACCGAGAATTACACCCGACATACAGGACAGGAGAAGTAGTACTGTGCAGAGACCATACATACAGAATAAGGAGAGATACCGAGAATTACACCCGGCATACAGGACAAGAGAAGTAGTACTGTGCAGAGTCCATACATACAGAATAAGGAGAGATACCGAGAATTACACCCGACATACAGGACAAGAGAAGTAGTACTGTGCAGAGTCCATACATACAGAATAAGAACAGATACCGAGAATTACACCCGGCATACAGGACAAGAGAAGTAGTACTGTGCAGAGTCCATACATACAGCATAAGAACAGATACTGAGAATTACACCCGACATACAGGACAGGAGAAGTAGTACTGTGCAGAGTCCATACATACAGAATAAGAACAGATACTGAGAATTACACCCGGCATACAGGACAGGAGAAGTAGTACTGTGCAGAGTCCATACATACAGAATAAGAACAGATACTGAGAATTACACCCGACATACAGGACAAGAGAAGTAGTACTGTGCAGAGTCCATACATACAGAATAAGAACAGATACCGAGAATTACACCCGACATACAGGACAGGAGAAGTAGTACTGTGCAGAGTCCATACATACAGAATAAGAACAGATACCGAGAATTACACCCGACATACAGGACAAGAGAAGTAGTACTGTGCAGAGTCCATACATACAGAATAAGAACAGATACTGAGAATTACACCCGACATACAGGACAAGAGAAGTAGTACTGTGCAGAGTCCATACATACAGAATAAGAACAGATACTGAGAATTACACCCGACATACAGGACAAGAGAAGTAGTACTGTGCAGAGTCCATACATACAGAATAAGAACAGATACCGAGAATTACACCCGACATACAGGACAAGAGAAGTAGTACTGTGCAGAGTCCATACATACAGAATAAGAACAGATACCGAGAATTACACCCGACATACAGGAAAAGGGAAGTAGTACTGTGCAGAGTCCATACATACAGAATAAGGACAGATACTGAGAATTACACCCGACATACAGGACAAGAGAAGTAATACTGTGCAGAGTCCATACATACAGAATAAGAAGAGATACCAAGAATTACACCCGACATACAGGACAGGAGAAGTAGTACTGTGCAGAGTCCATACATACAGAATAAGAACAGATACCGAGAATTACACCCGGCATACAGGACAAGAGAAGTAGTACTGTGCAGAGTCCATACATACAGAATAAGAAGAGATACCGAGAATTACACCCGACATACAGGACAAGAGAAGTGGTACTGTGCAGAGTCCATACATACAGAATAAGAAGAGATACCGAGAATTACACCCGACATACAGGACAAGAGAAGTAGTACTGTGCAGAGTCCATACATACAGAATAAGAACAGATACTGAGAATTACACCCGACATACAGGACAAGAGAAGTAGTACTGTGCAGAGTCCATACATACAGAATAAGGACAGATACCGAGAATTACACCCGACATACAGGACAAGAGAAGTAGTACTGTGCAGAGTCCATACATACAGAATAAGAACAGATACCGAGAATTACACCCGACATACAGGACAAGGGAAGTAGTACTGTGCAGAGTCCATACATACAGAAGAACAGATACCGAGAATTACACCCGACATACAGGACAGGAGAAGTAGTACTGTGCAGAGTCCATACATACAGAATAAGAAAAGATACCGAGAATTACACCCGACGTACAGGACAGGAGAAGTAGTACTGTGCAGAGTCCATACATACAGAATAAGAACAGATACCGAGAATTACACCCGACATACAGGACAAGAGAAGTAGTACTGTGCAGAGTCCATACATACAGAATAAGAACAGATACCGAGAATTACACCCGACATACAGGACAGGAGCAGTAGTACTGTGCAGAGTCCATACATACAGAATAAGGACAGATACTGAGAATTACACCCGACATACAGGACAAGAGAAGTAGTACTGTGCAGAGTCCATACATACAGAATAAGGACAGATACTGAGAATTACACCCGACATACAGGACAAGAGAAGTAGTACTGTGCAGAGTCCATACATACAGAATAAGAACAGATACTGAGAATTACACCCGACATACAGGACAAGAGAAGTAGTACTGTGCAGAGTCCATACATACAGAATAAGGACAGATACCGAGAATTACACCCGACATACAGGACAAGAGAAGTAGTACTGTGCAGAGTCCATACATACAGAATAAGAACAGATACCGAGAATTACACCCGACATACAGGACAAGGGAAGTAG
The DNA here is from genome assembly GCA_029206835.1 of Rana muscosa. NCBI lineage: Eukaryota > Metazoa > Chordata > Amphibia > Anura > Ranidae > Rana > Rana muscosa. The sequence goes on along the minus strand of CM055126.1, from coordinate 61,700,384 downwards.
TACTGTGCAGAGTCCATACATACAGAAGAACAGATACCGAGAATTACACCCGACATACAGGACAGGAGAAGTAGTACTGTGCAGAGTCCATACATACAGAATAAGAAAAGATACCGAGAATTACACCCGACGTACAGGACAGGAGAAGTAGTACTGTGCAGAGTCCATACATACAGAATAAGAACAGATACCGAGAATTACACCCGACATACAGGACAAGAGAAGTAGTACTGTGCAGAGTCCATACATACAGAATAAGAACAGATACCGAGAATTACACCCGACATACAGGACAGGAGCAGTAGTACTGTGCAGAGTCCATACATACAGAATAAGAACAGATACTGAGAATTACACCCGACATACAGGACAGGAGAAGTAGTACTGTGCAGAGTCCATACATACAGAATAAGAACAGATACCGAGATTTACACCCGGCATACAGGACAGGAGAAGTAGTACTGTGCAGAGTCCATACATACAGAATAAGAACAGATACCGAGAATTACACCCGACATACAGGACAGGAGAAGTAGTACTGTGCAGAGTCCATACATACAGAATAAGAACAGATACCGAGAATTACACCCGACATACAGGACAAGAGAAGTAGTACTGTGCAGAGTCCATACATACAGAATAAGAACAGATACCGAGAATTACACCCGGCATACAGGACAAGAGAAGTAGTACTGTGCAGAGTCCATACATACAGAATAAGAACAGATACTGAGAATTACACCCGACATACAGGACAAGAGAAGTAGTACTGTGCAGAGTCCATACATACAGAATAAGAACAGATACCGAGAATTACACCCGACATACAGGACAGGAGAAGTAGTACTGTGCAGAGTCCATACATACAGAATAAGAACAGATACCGAGAATTACACCCGACATACAGTACAAGAGAAGTAGTACTGTGCAGAGTCCATACATACAGAATAAGAACAGATACCGAGAATTACATCCGGCATACAGGACAAGAGAAGTAGTACTGTGCAGAGTCCATACATACAGAATAAGAACAGATACCGAGAATTACACCCGACATACAGGACAAGAGAAGTAGTACTGTGCAGAGTCCATACATACAGAATAAGAACAGATACTGAGAATTACACCCGACATACAGGACAAGAGAAGTAGTACTGTGCAGAGTCCATACATACAGAATAAGAACAGATACCGAGAATTACACCCGACATACAGGACAAGAGAAGTAGTACTGTGCAGAGTCCATACATACAGAATAAGAAGAGATACCGAGAATTACACCCGACATACAGGACAAGAGAAGTAGTACTGTGCAGAGTCCATACATACAGAATAAGAAGAGATACCGAGAATTACACCCGACATACAGGACAGGAGAAGTAGTACTGTGCAGAGTCCATACATACAGAATAAGAACAGATACCGAGAATTACACCCAACATACAGGACAGGAGAAGTAGTACTGTGCAGAGTCCATACATACAGAATAAGAACAGATACTGAGAATTACACCCGACATACAGGACAGGAGAAGTAGTACTGTGCAGAGTCCATACATACAGAATAAGAACAGATACTGAGAATTACACCCGACATACAGGACAAGAGAAGTAGTACTGTGCAGAGTCCATACATAGAGAATAAGAACAGATACTGAGAATTACACCCGACATACAGGACAAGAGAAGTAGTACTGTGCAGAGTCCATACATACAGAATAAGAACAGATACCGAGAATTACACCTGACATACAGGACAGGAGAAGTAGTACTGTGCAGAGTCCATACATACAGAATAAGAACAGATACCGAGAATTACACCCGACATACAGGACAAGGGAAGTAGTACTGTGCAGAGTCCATACATACAGAAGAACAGATACCGAGAATTACACCCGACATACAGGACAGGAGAAGTAGTACTGTGCAGAGTCCATACATACAGAATAAGAAAAGATACCGAGAATTACACCCGACGTACAGGACAGGAGAAGTAGTACTGTGCAGAGTCCATACATACAGAATAAGAACAGATACTGAGAATTACACCCGACATACAGGACAAGAGAAGTAGTACTGTGCAGAGTCCATACATACAGAATAAGGAGAGATACCGAGAATTACACCCGACATACAGGACAAGAGAAGTAGTACTGTGCAGGGTACATACATACAGAATAAGAACAGATACTGAGAATTACACCCGACATACAGGACAAGAGAAGTAGTACTGTGCAGAGCCCATACATACAGAATAAGGACAGATACCGAGAATTACACCCGACATACAGGACAAGAGAAGTAGTACTGTGCAGAGTCCATACATACAGAATAAGAACAGATACTGAGAATTACACCCGACATACAGGACAAGAGAAGTAGTACTGTGCAGAGCCCATACATACAGAATAAGAACAGATACCGAGAATTACACCCGACATACAGGACAAGAGAAGTAGTACTGTGCAGAGTCCATACATACAGAATAAGGACAGATACCGAGAATTACACCCGGCATACAGGACAAGAGAAGTAGTACTGTGCAGAGTCCATACATACAGAATAAGAACAGATACCGAGAATTACACCCGACATACAGGACAAGAGAAGTAGTACTGTGCAGAGCCCATACATACAGAATAAGAACAGATACCGAGAATTACACCCGACATACAGGACAAGAGAAGTAGTACTGTGCAGAGTCCATACATACAGAATAAGGACAGATACCGAGAATTACACCCGGCATACAGGACAAGAGAAGTAGTACTGTGCAGAGTCCATACATACAGAATAAGAAGAGATACCGAGAATTACACCCGACATACAGGACAAGAGAAGTAGTACTGTGCAGAGTCCATACAGACAGAATAAGAACAAATACCGAGAATTACACCCGACATACAGGACAAGAGAAGTAGTACTGTGCAGAGTCCATACATACAGAATAAGAACAGATACTGAGAATTACACCCGGCATACAGGACAAGAGAAGTAGTACTGTGCAGAGTCCATACATACAGAATAAGGAGAGATACCGAGAATTACACCCGACATACAGGACAGGAGAAGTAGTACTGTGCAGAGTCCATACATACAGAATAAGGAGAGATACCGAGAATTACACCCGACATACAGGACAGGAGGAGAAGTAGTACTGTGCAGAGTCCATACATACAGAATAAGAACAGATACTGAGAATTACACCCGACATACAGGACAAGAGAAGTAGTACTGTGCAGAGTCCATACATACAGAAGAACAGATACCGAGAATTACACCCGGCATACAGGACAGGAGAAGTAGTACTGTGCAGAGTCCATACATACAGAATAAGAACAGATACTGAGAATTACACCCGACATACAGGACAAGAGAAGTAGTACTGTGCAGAGTCCATACATACAGAATAAGAACAGATACCGAGAATTACACCCGACATACAGGACAAGAGAAGTAGTACTGTGCAGAGTCCATACATACAGAATAAGAACAGATACTGAGAATTACACCCGACATACAGGACAAGAGAAGTAGTACTGTGCAGAGTCCATACATACAGAATAAGAACAGATACCGAGAATTACACCCGACATACAGGACAGGAGAAGTAGTACTGTGCAGAGTCCATACATACAGAATAAGGAGAGATACCGAGAATTACACCCGACATACAGGACAAGAGAAGTAGTACTGTGCAGAGTCCATACATACAGAATAAGAAGAGATACCGAGAATTACACCCGACATACAGGACAAGAGAAGTAGTACTGTGCAGAGTCCATACATACAGAATAAGAAGAGATACCGAGAATTACACCCGACATACAGGACAAGAGAAGTAGTACTGTGCAGAGTCCATACATACAGAATAAGAACAGATACCGAGAATTACACCCGACATACAGGACAAGAGAAGTAGTACTGTGCAGAGTCCATACATACAGAATAAGAAGAGATACCGAGAATTACACCCGACATACAGGACAAGAGAAGTAGTACTGTGCAGAGTCCATACATACAGAATAAGAAAAGATACAGAGAATTACACCCGACGTACAGGACAGGAGAAGTAGTACTGTGCAGAGTCCATACATACAGAATAAGAACAGATACTGAGAATTACACCCGACATACAGGACAAGAGAAGTAGTACTGTGCAGAGTCCATACATACAGAATAAGGACAGATACCGAGAATTACACCCGACATACAGGACAAGAGAAGTAGTACTGTGCAGAGTCCATACATACAGAATAAGAACAGATACTGAGAATTACACCCGGCATACAGGACAAGAGAAGTAGTACTGTGCAGAGTCCATACATACAGAATAAGGAGAGATACCGAGAATTACACCCGACATACAGGACAGGAGAAGTAGTACTGTGCAGAGTCCATACATACAGAATAAGGAGAGATACCGAGAATTACACCCGACATACAGGACAGGAGGAGAAGTAGTACTGTGCAGAGTCCATACATACAGAATAAGAACAGATACTGAGAATTACACCCGACATACAGGACAAGAGAAGTAGTACTGTGCAGAGTCCATACATACAGAAGAACAGATACCGAGAATTACACCCGGCATACAGGACAGGAGAAGTAGTACTGTGCAGAGTCCATACATACAGAATAAGAACAGATACTGAGAATTACACCCGACATACAGGACAAGAGAAGTAGTACTGTGCAGAGTCCATACATACAGAATAAGAACAGATACCGAGAATTACACCCGACATACAGGACAAGAGAAGTAGTACTGTGCAGAGTCCATACATACAGAATAAGAACAGATACTGAGAATTACACCCGACATACAGGACAAGAGAAGTAGTACTGTGCAGAGTCCATACATACAGAATAAGAACAGATACCGAGAATTACACCCGACATACAGGACAGGAGAAGTAGTACTGTGCAGAGTCCATACATACAGAATAAGGAGAGATACCGAGAATTACACCCGACATACAGGACAAGAGAAGTAGTACTGTGCAGAGTCCATACATACAGAATAAGAAGAGATACCGAGAATTACACCCGACATACAGGACAAGAGAAGTAGTACTGTGCAGAGTCCATACATACAGAATAAGAAGAGATACCGAGAATTACACCCGACATACAGGACAAGAGAAGTAGTACTGTGCAGAGTCCATACATACAGAATAAGAACAGATACCGAGAATTACACCCGACATACAGGACAAGAGAAGTAGTACTGTGCAGAGTCCATACATACAGAATAAGAAGAGATACCGAGAATTACACCCGACATACAGGACAAGAGAAGTAGTACTGTGCAGAGTCCATACATACAGAATAAGAAAAGATACAGAGAATTACACCCGACGTACAGGACAGGAGAAGTAGTACTGTGCAGAGTCCATACATACAGAATAAGAACAGATACTGAGAATTACACCCGACATACAGGACAAGAGAAGTAGTACTGTGCAGAGTCCATACATACAGAATAAGGACAGATACCGAGAATTACACCCGACATACAGGACAAGAGAAGTAGTACTGTGCAGAGTCCATACATACAGAATAAGAACAGATACTGAGAATTACACCCGGCATACAGGACAAGAGAAGTAGTACTGTGCAGAGTCCATACATACAGAATAAGAACAGATACTGAGAATTACACCCGGCATACAGGACAAGAGAAATAGTACTGTGCAGAGTCCATACATACAGAATAAGAACAGATACCGAGAATTACACCCGGCATACAGGACAAGAGAAGTAGTACTGTGCAGAGTCCATACATACAGAATAAGGAGAGATACCGAGAATTACACCCGGCATACAGGACAAGAGAAGTAGTACTGTGCAGAGTCCATACATACAGAATAAGGAGAGATACCGAGAATTACACCCGACATACAGGACAAGAGAAGTAGTACTGTGCAGAGTCCATACATACAGAATAAGAACAGATACCGAGAATTAAACCCGACATACAGGAAAAGAGAAGTAGTATTGTGCAGAGTCCATACATACAGAATAAGAACAGATACCGAGAATTACACCCGACATACAGGAAAAGAGAAGTAGTACTGTGCAGAGTCCATACATACAGAATAAGAACAGATACTGAGAATTACACCCGACATACAGGAAAAGAGAAGTAGTACTGTGCAGAGTCCATACATACAGAATAAGAACAGATACTGAGAATTACACCCGACATACAGGACAAGAGAAGTAGTACTGTGCAGAGTCCATACATACAGAATAAGGACAGATACCGAGAATTACACCCGACATACAGGACAAGAGAAGTAGTACTGTGCAGAGTCCATACATACAGAATAAGAACAGATACTGAGAATTACACCCGGCATACAGGACAAGAGAAGTAGTACTGTGCAGAGTCCATACATACAGAATAAGAACAGATACTGAGAATTACACCCGACATACAGGACAGGAGAAGTAGAACTGTGCAGAGTCCATACATACAGAATAAGAACAGATACCGAGAATTACACCCGACATACAGGACAGGAGAAGTAGTACTGTGCAGAGTCCATACATACAGAATAAGAACAGATACTGAGAATTACACCCGGCATACAGGACAAGAGAAGTAGTACTGTGCAGAGTCCATACATACAGAATAAGAACAGATACTGAGAATTACACCCGACATACAGGACAAGAGAAGTAGTACTGTGCAGAGTCCATACATACAGAATAAGAACAGATACTGAGAATTACACCCGACATACAGGACAAGAGAAGTAGTACTGTGCAGAGTCCATACATACAGAATAAGAACAGATACCGAGAATTACACCCGACATACAGGACAAGAGAAGTAGTACTGTGCAGAGTCCATACATACAGAATAAGAACAGATACTGAGAATTACACCCGGCATACAGGACAAGAGAAGTAGTACTGTGCAGAGTCCATACATACAGAATAAGGAGAGATACCGAGAATTACACCCGGCATACAGGACAAGAGAAGTAGTACTGTGCAGAGTCCATACATACAGAATAAGGAGAGATACCGAGAATTACACCCGACATACAGGACAAGAGAAGTAGTACTGTGCAGAGTCCATACATACAGAATAAGGAGAGATACCGAGAATTACACCCGACATACAGGACAGGAGAAGTAGTACTGTGCAGAGACCATACATACAGAATAAGGAGAGATACCGAGAATTACACCCGGCATACAGGACAAGAGAAGTAGTACTGTGCAGAGTCCATACATACAGAATAAGGAGAGATACCGAGAATTACACCCGACATACAGGACAAGAGAAGTAGTACTGTGCAGAGTCCATACATACAGAATAAGGAGAGATACCGAGAATTACACCCGACATACAGGACAGGAGAAGTAGTACTGTGCAGAGTCCATACATACAGAATAGGAACAGATACCGAGAATTACACCCGACATACAGGACAAGAGAAGTAGTACTGTGCAGAGTCCATACATACAGAATAAGAACAGATACCGAGAATTACACCCGACATACAGGACAAGAGAAGTAGTACTGTGCAGAGTCCATACATACAGAATAAGAACAGATACCGAGAATTACACCCGACATACAGGACAGGAGAAGTAGTACTGTGCAGAGTCCATACATACAGAATAAGAACAGATACCGAGAATTACACCCGACATACAGGACAAGAGAAGTAGTACTGTGCAGAGTCCATACATACAGAATAAGAACAGATACCGAGAATTACACCCGACATACAGGACAGGAGAAGTAGTACTGTGCAGAGTCCATACATACAGAATAAGAACAGATACTGAGAATTACACCCGGCATACAGGACAAGAGAAGTAGTACTGTGCAGAGTCCATACATACAGAATAAGAAGAGATACCGAGAATTACACCCGACATACAGGACAAGAGAAGTAGTACTGTGCAGAGTCCATACAGACAGAATAAGAACAAATACCGAGAATTACACCCGACATACAGGACAAGAGAAGTAGTACTGTGCAGAGTCCATACATACAGAATAAGAACAGATACCGAGAATTACACCCGACATACAGGACAGGAGAAGTAGTACTGTGCAGAGTCCATACATACAGAATAAGAACAGATACTGAGAATTACACCCGACATACAGGACAAGAGAAGTAGTACTGTGCAGAGTCCATACATACAGAATGAGAACAGATACTGAGAATTACACCCGACATACAGGACAAGAGAAGTAGTACTGTGCAGAGTCCATACATACAGAATAAGAACAGATACCGAGAATTACACCCGGCATACAGGACAAGAGAAGTAGTACTGTGCAGAGTCCATACATACAGCATAAGAACAGATACTGAGAATTACACCCGACATACAGGACAGGAGAAGTAGTACTGTGCAGAGTCCATACATACAGAATAAGAACAGATACTGAGAATTACACCCGGCATACAGGACAGGAGAAGTAGTACTGTGCAGAGTCCATACATACAGAATAAGAACAGATACCGAGAATTACACCCGACATACAGGACAAGAGAAGTAGTACTGTGCAGAGTCCATACATACAGAATAAGAACAGATACTGAGAATTACACCCGACATACAGGACAAGAGAAGTAGTACTGTGCAGAGTCCATACATACAGAATAAGAACAGATACTGAGAATTACACCCGACATACAGGACAAGAGAAGTAGTACTGTGCAGAGTCCATACATACAGAATAAGAACAGATACCGAGAATTACACCCGACATACAGGACAAGAGAAGTAGTACTGTGCAGAGTCCATACATACAGAATAAGAACAGATACCGAGAATTACACCCGACATACAGGACAAGAGAAGTAGTACTGTGCAGAGTCCATACATACAGAATAAGGACAGATACTGAGAATTACACCCGACATACAGGACAAGAGAAGTAATACTGTGCAGAGTCCATACATACAGAATAAGAAGAGATACCAAGAATTACACCCGACATACAGGACAGGAGAAGTAGTACTGTGCAGAGTCCATACATACAGAATAAGAACAGATACCGAGAATTACACCCGGCATACAGGACAAAAGAAGTAGTACTGTGCAGAGTCCATACATACAGAATAAGAAGAGATACCAAGAATTACACCCGACATACAGGACAGGAGAAGTAGTACTGTGCAGAGTCCATACATACAGAATAAGAACAGATACTGAGAATTACACCCGACATACAGGACAAGGGAAGTAGTACTGTGCAGAGTCCATACATACAGAATAAGAACAGATACTGAGAATTACACCCGACATACAGGACAAGAGAAGTAGTACTGTGCAGAGTCCATACATACAGAATGAGGACAGATACCGAGAATTACACCCGGCATACAGGACAAGAGAAGTAGTACTGTGCAGAGTCCATACATACAGAATAAGAAGAGATACCGAGAATTACACCCGACATACAGGAAAAGAGAAGTAGTACTGTGCAGAGTCCATACATACAGAATAAGAACAGATACTGAGAATTACACCCGACATACAGGACAAGAGAAGTAGTACTGTGCAGAGTCCATACATACAGAATAAGGACAGATACCGAGAATTACACCCGACATACAGGACAAGAGAAGTAGTACTGTGCAGAGTCCATACATACAGAATAAGAACAGATACTGAGAATTACACCCGGCATACAGGACAAGAGAAGTAGTACTGTGCAGAGTCCATACATACAGAATAAGAACAGATACTGAGAATTACACCCGACATACAGGACAGGAGAAGTAGAACTGTGCAGAGTCCATACATACAGAATAAGAACAGATACTGAGAATTACACCCGGCATACAGGACAAGAGAAGTAGTACTGTGCAGAGTCCATACATACAGAATAAGAACAGATACTGAGAATTACACCCGACATACAGGACAAGAGAAGTAGTACTGTGCAGAGTCCATACATACAGAATAAGAACAGATACTGAGAATTACACCCGACATACAGGACAAGAGAAGTAGTACCGTGCAGAGTCCATACATACAGAATAAGAACAGATACTGAGAATTACACCCGGCATACAGGACAAGAGAAGTAGTACTGTGCAGAGTCCATACATACAGAATAAGGAGAGATACCGAGAATTACACCCGGCATACAGGACAAGAGAAGTAGTACTGTGCAGAGTCCATACATACAGAATAAGGAGAGATACCGAGAATTACACCCGACATACAGGACAAGAGAAGTAGTACTGTGCAGAGTCCATACATACAGAATAAGGAGAGATACCGAGAATTACACCCGACATACAGGACAGGAGAAGTAGTACTGTGCAGAGACCATACATACAGAATAAGGAGAGATACCGAGAATTACACCCGGCATACAGGACAAGAGAAGTAGTACTGTGCAGAGTCCATACATACAGAATAAGGAGAGATACCGAGAATTACACCCGACATACAGGACAGGAGAAGTAGTACTGTGCAGAGTCCATACATACAGAATAAGAACAGATACCGAGAATTACACCCGACATACAGGACAGGAGAAGTAGTACTGTGCAGAGTCCATACATACAGAATAAGAACAGATACTGAGAATTACACCCGACATACAGGACAAGAGAAGTAGTACTGTGCAGAGTCCATACATACAGAATGAGGACAGATACCGAGAATTACACCCGGCATACAGGACAAGAGAAGTAGTACTGTGCAGAGTCCATACATACAGAATAAGAAGAGATACCGAGAATTACACCCGACATACAGGACAAGAGAAGTAGTACTGTGCAGAGTCCATACATACAGAATAAGAACAGATACCGAGAATTACACCCGACATACAGGACAAGAGAAGTAGTACTGTGCAGAGTCCATACATACAGAATAAGAACAGATACCGAGAATTACACCCGACATACAGGACAAGAGAAGTGGTACTGTGCAGAGTCCATACATACAGAATAAGAAGAGATACCGAGAATTACACCCGACATACAGGACAAGAGAAGTAGTACTGTGCAGAGTCCATACATACAGAATAAGAACAGATACTGAGAATTACACCCGACATACAGGACAAGAGAAGTAGTACTGTGCAGAGTCCATACATACAGAATAAGGACAGATACCGAGAATTACACCCGACATACAGGACAAGAGAAGTAGTACTGTGCAGAGTCCATACATACAGAATAAGAACAGATACCGAGAATTACACCCGACATACAGGACAAGGGAAGTAGTACTGTGCAGAGTCCATACATACAGAAGAACAGATACCGAGAATTACACCCGACATACAGGACAGGAGAAGTAGTACTGTGCAGAGTCCATACATACAGAATAAGAAAAGATACCGAGAATTACACCCGACGTACAGGACAGGAGAAGTAGTACTGTGCAGAGTCCATACATACAGAATAAGAACAGATACCGAGAATTACACCCGACATACAGGACAAGAGAAGTAGTACTGTGCAGAGTCCATACATACAGAATAAGAACAGATACCGAGAATTACACCCGACATACAGGACAGGAGCAGTAGTACTGTGCAGAGTCCATACATACAGAATAAGGACAGATACTGAAAATTACACCCGACATACAGGACAGGAGAAGTAGTACTGTGCAGAGTCCATACATACAGAATAAGAACAGATACCGAGATTTACACCCGGCATACAGGACAGGAGAAGTAGTACTGTGCAGAGTCCATACATACAGAATAAGAACAGATACCGAGAATTACACCCGACATACAGGACAGGAGAAGTAGTACTGTGCAGAGTCCATACATACAGAATAAGAACAGATACCGAGAATTACACCCGACATACAGGACAAAAGAAGTAGTACTGTGCAGAGTCCATACATACAGAATAAGAACAGATACCGAGAATTACACCCGACATACAGGACAAGAGAAGTAGTACTGTGCAGAGTCCATACATACAGAATAAGAACAGATACTGAGAATTACACCCGACATACAGGACAAGAGAAGTAGTACTGTGCAGAGTCCATACATACAGAATAAGGACAGATACCGAGAATTACACCCGACATACAGGACAAGAGAAGTAGTACTGTGCAGAGTCCATACATACAGAATAAGAACAGATACCGAGAATTACATCCGGCATACAGGACAACAGAAGTAGTACTGTGCAGAGTCCATACATACAGAATAAGAACAGATACCGAGAATTACACCCGACATACAGGACAAGAGAAGTAGTACTGTGCAGAGTCCATACATACAGAATAAGAACAGATACCGAGAATTACACCCGACATACAGGACAAGAGAAGTAGTACTGTGCAGAGTCCATACATACAGAATAAGAAGAGATACCGAGAATTACACCCGACATACAGGACAAGAGAAGTAGTACTGTGCAGAGTCCATACATACAGAATAAGAAGAGATACCGAGAATTACACCCGACATACAGGACAGGAGAAGTAGTACTGTGCAGAGTCCATACATACAGAATAAGAACAGATACCGAGAATTACACCCAACATACAGGACAGGAGAAGTAGTACTGTGCAGAGTCCATACATACAGAATAAGAACAGATACTGAGAATTACACCCGACATACAGGACAGGAGAAGTAGTACTGTGCAGAGTCCATACATACAGAATAAGAACAGATACTGAGAATTACACCCGACATACAGGACAAGAGAAGTAGTACTGTGCAGAGTCCATACATAGAGAATAAGAACAGATACTGAGAATTACACCCGACATACAGGACAAGAGAAGTAGTACTGTGCAGAGTCCATACATACAGAATAAGAACAGATACCGAGAATTACACCTGACATACAGGACAGGAGAAGTAGTACTGTGCAGAGTCCATACATACAGAATAAGAACAGATACCGAGAATTACACCCGACATACAGGACAAGGGAAGTAGTACTGTGCAGAGTCCATACATACAGAAGAACAGATACCGAGAATTACACCCGACATACAGGACAGGAGAAGTAGTACTGTGCAGAGTCCATACATACAGAATAAGAAAAGATACCGAGAATTACACCCGACGTACAGGACAGGAGAAGTAGTACTGACTGTGCAGAGTCCATACATACAGAATAAGAACAGATACTGAGAATTACACCCGACATACAGGACAAGAGAAGTAGTACTGTGCAGAGTCCATACATACAGAATAAGAACAGATACTGAGAATTACACCCGACATACAGGACAAGAGAAGTAGTACTGTGCAGAGTCCATACATACAGAATAAGGAGAGATACCGAGAATTACACCCGACATACAGGACAAGAGAAGTAGTACTGTGCAGAGTCCATACATACAGAATAAGAACAGATACCGAGAATTACACCCGACATACAGGACAAGAGAAGTAGTACTGTGCAGAGTCCATACATACAGAATAAGAACAGATACTGAGAATTACACCCGACATACAGGACAAGAGAAGTAGTACTGTGCAGAGCCCATACATACAGAATAAGGACAGATACCGAGAATTACACCCGACATACAGGACAAGAGAAGTAGTACTGTGCAGAGTCCATACATACAGAATAAGAACAGATACTGAGAATTACACCCGACATACAGGACAAGAGAAGTAGTACTGTGCAGAGCCCATACATACAGAATAAGAACAGATACCGAGAATTACACCCGACATACAGGACAAGAGAAGTAGTACTGTGCAGAGTCCATACATACAGAATAAGAACAGATACTGAGAATTACACCCGACATACAGGACAAGAGAAGTAGTACTGTGCAGAGTCCATACATACAGAATAAGGACAGATACCGAGAATTACACCCGACATACAGGACAGGAGAAGTAGTACTGTGCAGAGTCCATACATACAGAATAAGAACAGATACTGAGAATTACACCCGACATACAGGACAGGAGAAGTAGTACTGTGCAGAGTCCATACATACAGAATAAGAACAGATACTGAGAATTACACCCGACATACAGGACAAGAGAAGTAGTACTGTGCAGAGTCCATACATAGAGAATAAGAACAGATACTGAGAATTACACCCGACATACAGGACAAGAGAAGTAGTACTGTGCAGAGTCCATACATACAGAATAAGAACAGATACCGAGAATTACACCTGACATACAGGACAGGAGAAGTAGTACTGTGCAGAGTCCATACATACAGAATAAGAACAGATACCGAGAATTACACCCGACATACAGGACAAGGGAAGTAGTACTGTGCAGAGTCCATACATACAGAAGAACAGATACCGAGAATTACACCCGACATACAGGACAGGAGAAGTAGTACTGTGCAGAGTCCATACATACAGAATAAGAAAAGATACCGAGAATTACACCCGACGTACAGGACAGGAGAAGTAGTACTGACTGTGCAGAGTCCATACATACAGAATAAGAACAGATACTGAGAATTACACCCGACATACAGGACAAGAGAAGTAGTACTGTGCAGAGTCCATACATACAGAATAAGAACAGATACTGAGAATTACACCCGACATACAGGACAAGAGAAGTAGTACTGTGCAGAGTCCATACATACAGAATAAGGAGAGATACCGAGAATTACACCCGACATACAGGACAAGAGAAGTAGTACTGTGCAGAGTCCATACATACAGAATAAGAACAGATACCGAGAATTACACCCGACATACAGGACAAGAGAAGTAGTACTGTGCAGAGTCCATACATACAGAATAAGAACAGATACTGAGAATTACACCCGACATACAGGACAAGAGAAGTAGTACTGTGCAGAGCCCATACATACAGAATAAGGACAGATACCGAGAATTACACCCGACATACAGGACAAGAGAAGTAGTACTGTGCAGAGTCCATACATACAGAATAAGAACAGATACTGAGAATTACACCCGACATACAGGACAAGAGAAGTAGTACTGTGCAGAGTCCATACATACAGAATAAGGACAGATACCGAGAATTACACCCGGCATACAGGACAAGAGAAGTAGTACTGTGCAGAGTCCATACATACAGAATAAGAACAGATACCGAGAATTACACCCGACATACAGGACAAGAGAAGTAGTACTGTGCAGAGCCCATACAGACAGAATAAGAACAAATACCGAGAATTACACCCGACATACAGGACAAGAGAAGTAGTACTGTGCAGAGTCCATACATACAGAATAAGGAGAGATACCGAGAATTACACCCGACATACAGGACAGGAGAAGTAGTACTGTGCAGAGTCCATACATACAGAATAAGGAGAGATACCGAGAATTACACCCGACATACAGGACAAGAGAAGTAGTACTGTGCAGAGTCCATACATACAGAATAAGGAGAGATACCGAGAATTACACCCGACATACAGGACAGGAGAAGTAGTACTGTGCAGAGTCCATACATACAGAATAGGAACAGATACCGAGAATTACACCCGACATACAGGACAAGAGAAGTAGTACTGTGCAGAGTCCATACATACAGAATAAGAACAGATACCGAGAATTACACCCGACATACAGGACAAGAGAAGTAGTACTGTGCAGAGTCCATACATACAGAATAAGAACAGATACCGAGAATTACACCCGACATACAGGACAGGAGAAGTGGTACTGTGCAGAGTCCATACATACAGAATAAGAACAGATACCGAGAATTACACCCCACATACAGGACAAGAGAAGTAGTACTGTGCAGAGTCCATACATACAGAATAAGGACAGATACTGAGAATTACACCCGACATACAGGACAAGAGAAGTAGTACTGTGCAGAGTCCATACATACAGAATAAGAACAGATACCGAGAATTACACCCGACATACAGGACAGGAGAAGTAGTACTGTGCAGAGTCCATACATACAGAATAAGAACAGATACCGAGAATTACACCCGACATACAGGACAAGAGAAGTAGTACTGTGCAGAGTCCATACATACAGAATAAGAACAGATACCGAGAATTACACCCGACATACAGGACAGGAGAAGTAGTACTGTGCAGAGTCCATACATACAGAATAAGAACAGATACTGAGAATTACACCCGGCATACAGGACAAGAGAAGTAGTACTGTGCAGAGTCCATACATACAGAATAAGAAGAGATACCGAGAATTACACCCGACATACAGGACAAGAGAAGTAGTACTGTGCAGAGTCCATACAGACAGAATAAGAACAAATACCGAGAATTACACCCGACATACAGGACAAGAGAAGTAGTACTGTGCAGAGTCCATACATACAGAATAAGAACAGATACCGAGAATTACACCCGACATACAGGACAGGAGAAGTAGTACTGTGCAGAGTCCATACATACAGAATAAGAACAGATACTGAGAATTACACCCGACATACAGGACAGGAGAAGTAGTACTGTGCAGAGTCCATACATACAGAATGAGAACAGATACCGAGAATTACACCCGACATACAGGACAAGAGAAGTAGTACTGTGCAGAGTCCATACATACAGAATAAGAACAGATACCGAGAATTACACCCGACATACAGGACAGGAGAAGTAGTACTGTGCAGAGTCCATACATACAGAATAAGAAGAGATACTGAGAATTACACCCGACATACAGGACAAGAGAAGTAGTACTGTGCAGAGTCCATACATACAGAATAAGAAGAGATACCGAGAATTACACCCGACATACAGGACAAGAGAAGTAGTACTGTGCAGAGTCCATACATACAGAATAAGAACAGATACCGAGAATTACACCCGACATACAGGACAGGAGAAGTAGTACTGTGCAGAGTCCATACATACAGAATAAGGAGAGATACCGAGAATTACACCCGACATACAGGACAAGAGAAGTAGTACTGTGCAGAGTCCATACATACAGAATAAGAACAGATACTGAGAATTACACCCGACATACAGGACAGGCGAAGTAGTACTGTGCAGAGTCCATACATACAGAATAAGAACAGATACCGAGAATTACACCCGACATACAGGACAAGAGAAGTAGTACTGTGCAGAGTCCATACATACAGAATAAGGACAGATACCGAGAATTACACCCGACATACAGGAAAAGAGAAGTAGTACTGTGCAGAGTCCATACATACAGAATAAGAACAGATACCGAGAATTACACCCGACATACAGGACAAGAGAAGTAGTACTGTGCAGAGTCCATACATACAGAATAAGAACAGATACCGAGAATTACACCCGACATACAGGACAAGAGAAGTAGTACTGTGCAGAGTCCATACATACAGAATAAGAACAGATACTGAGAATTACACCCGGCATACAGAACAAGAGAAGTAGTACTGTGCAGAGCCCATACATACAGAATAAGAACAGATACCGAGAATTACACCCGACATACAGGACAAGAGAAGTAGTACTGTGCAGAGTCCATACATACAGAATAAGGACAGATACCGGGAATTACACCCGGCATACAGGACAAGAGAAGTAGTACTGTGCAGAGTCCATACATACAGAATAAGAAGAGATACCGAGAATTACACCCGACATACAGGACAAGAGAAGTAGTACTGTGCAGAGTCCATACAGACAGAATAAGAACAAATACCGAGAATTACACCCGACATACAGGACAAGAGAAGTAGTACTGTGCAGAGTCCATACATACAGAATAAGAACAGATACCGAGAATTACACCCGACATACAGGACAAGAGAAGTAGTACTGTGCAGAGTCCATACATACAGAATAAGAACAGATACCGAGAATTACACCGACATACAGGACAGGAGAAGTAGTACTGTGCAGAGTCCATACATACAGAATAAGGAGAGATACTGAGAATTACACCCGACATACAGGACAAGAGAAGTAGTACTGTGCAGAGTCCATACATACAGAATAAGAACAGATACTGAGAATTACACCCGACATACAGGACAAGAGAAGTAGTACTGTGCAGAGTCCATACATACAGAATAAGAACAGATACCGAGAATTACACCGACATACAGGACAGGAGAAGTAGTACTGTGCAGAGTCCATACATACAGAATAAGAACAGATACTGAGAATTACACCCGGCATACAGGACAAGAGAAATAGTACTGTGCAGAGTCCATACATACAGAATAAGAACAGATACCGAGAATTACACCCGGCATACAGGACAAGAGAAGTAGTACTGTGCAGAGTCCATACATACAGAATAAGGAGAGATACCGAGAATTACACCCGGCATACAGGACAAGAGAAGTAGTACTGTGCAGAGTCCATACATACAGAATAAGGAGAGATACCGAGAATTACACCCGACATACAGGACAAGAGAAGTAGTACTGTGCAGAGTCCATACATACAGAATAAGAACAGATACCGAGAATTAAACCCGACATACAGGAAAAGAGAAGTAGTACTGTGCAGAGTCCATACATACAGAATAAGAACAGATACCGAGAATTACACCCGACATACAGGAAAAGAGAAGTAGTACTGTGCAGAGTCCATACATACAGAATAAGAACAGATACTGAGAATTACACCCGACATACAGGACAAGAGAAGTAGTACTGTGCAGAGTCCATACATACAGAATAAGAACAGATACTGAGAATTACACCCGACATACAGGACAAGAGAAGTAGTACTGTGCAGAGTCCATACATACAGAATAAGGACAGATACCGAGAATTACACCCGACATACAGGACAAGAGAAGTAGTACTGTGCAGAGTCCATACATACAGAATAAGAACAGATACTGAGAATTACACCCGGCATACAGGACAAGAGAAGTAGTACTGTGCAGAGTCCATACATACAGAATAAGAACAGATACTGAGAATTACACCCGACATACAGGACAGGAGAAGTAGAACTGTGCAGAGTCCATACATACAGAATAAGAACAGATACTGAGAATTACACCCGGCATACAGGACAAGAGAAGTAGTACTGTGCAGAGTCCATACATACAGAATAAGAACAGATACTGAGAATTACACCCGACATACAGGACAAGAGAAGTAGTACTGTGCAGAGTCCATACATACAGAATAAGAACAGATACTGAGAATTACACCCGACATACAGGACAAGAGAAGTAGTACTGTGCAGAGTCCATACATACAGAATAAGAACAGATACTGAGAATTACACCCGGCATACAGGACAAGAGAAGTAGTACTGTGCAGAGTCCATACATACAGAATAAGGAGAGATACCGAGAATTACACCCGGCATACAGGACAAGAGAAGTAGTACTGTGCAGAGTCCATACATACAGAATAAGGAGAGATACCGAGAATTACACCCGACATACAGGACAAGAGAAGTAGTACTGTGCAGAGTCCATACATACAGAATAAGGAGAGATACCGAGAATTACACCCGACATACAGGACAGGAGAAGTAGTACTGTGCAGAGACCATACATACAGAATAAGGAGAGATACCGAGAATTACACCCGGCATACAGGACAAGAGAAGTAGTACTGTGCAGAGTCCATACATACAGAATAAGGAGAGATACCGAGAATTACACCCGACATACAGGACAAGAGAAGTAGTACTGTGCAGAGTCCATACATACAGAATAAGGAGAGATACCGAGAATTACACCCGACATACAGGACAGGAGAAGTAGTACTGTGCAGAGTCCATACATACAGAATAGGAACAGATACCGAGAATTACACCCGACATACAGGACAAGAGAAGTAGTACTGTGCAGAGTCCATACATACAGAATAAGAACAGATACCGAGAATTACACCCGACATACAGGACAAGAGAAGTAGTACTGTGCAGAGTCCATACATACAGAATAAGAACAGATACCGAGAATTACACCCGACATACAGGACAGGAGAAGTGGTACTGTGCAGAGTCCATACATACAGAATAAGAACAGATACCGAGAATTACACCCCACATACAGGACAAGAGAAGTAGTACTGTGCAGAGTCCATACATACAGAATAAGGACAGATACTGAGAATTACACCCGACATACAGGACAAGAGAAGTAGTACTGTGCAGAGTCCATACATACAGAATAAGAACAGATACCGAGAATTACACCCGACATACAGGACAGGAGAAGTAGTACTGTGCAGAGTCCATACATACAGAATAAGAACAGATACCGAGAATTACACCCGACATACAGGACAAGAGAAGTAGTACTGTGCAGAGTCCATACATACAGAATAAGAACAGATACCGAGAATTACACCCGACATACAGGACAGGAGAAGTAGTACTGTGCAGAGTCCATACATACAGAATAAGAACAGATACTGAGAATTACACCCGGCATACAGGACAAGAGAAGTAGTACTGTGCAGAGTCCATACATACAGAATAAGAAGAGATACCGAGAATTACACCCGACATACAGGACAAGAGAAGTAGTACTGTGCAGAGTCCATACAGACAGAATAAGAACAAATACCGAGAATTACACCCGACATACAGGACAAGAGAAGTAGTACTGTGCAGAGTCCATACATACAGAATAAGAACAGATACCGAGAATTACACCCGACATACAGGACAGGAGAAGTAGTACTGTGCAGAGTCCATACATACAGAATAAGAACAGATACTGAGAATTACACCCGACATACAGGACAGGAGAAGTAGTACTGTGCAGAGTCCATACATACAGAATGAGAACAGATACCGAGAATTACACCCGACATACAGGACAAGAGAAGTAGTACTGTGCAGAGTCCATACATACAGAATAAGAACAGATACCGAGAATTACACCCGACATACAGGACAGGAGAAGTAGTACTGTGCAGAGTCCATACATACAGAATAAGAACAGATACTGAGAATTACACCCGGCATACAGGACAAGAGAAGTAGTACTGTGCAGAGTCCATACATACAGAATAAGAAGAGATACCGAGAATTACACCCGACATACAGGACAAGAGAAGTAGTACTGTGCAGAGTCCATACATACAGAATAAGAACAGATACCGAGAATTACACCCGACATACAGGACAGGAGAAGTAGTACTGTGCAGAGTCCATACATACAGAATAAGGAGAGATACCGAGAATTACACCCGACATACAGGACAAGAGAAGTAGTACTGTGCAGAGTCCATACATACAGAATAAGAACAGATACTGAGAATTACACCCGACATACAGGACAGGCGAAGTAGTACTGTGCAGAGTCCATACATACAGAATAAGAACAGATACCGAGAATTACACCCGACATACAGGACAAGAGAAGTAGTACTGTGCAGAGTCCATACATACAGAATAAGGACAGATACCGAGAATTACACCCGACATACAGGAAAAGAGAAGTAGTACTGTGCAGAGTCCATACATACAGAATAAGAACAGATACCGAGAATTACACCCGACATACAGGACAAGAGAAGTAGTACTGTGCAGAGTCCATACATACAGAATAAGAACAGATACCGAGAATTACACCCGACATACAGGACAAGAGAAGTAGTACTGTGCAGAGTCCATACATACAGAATAAGAACAGATACTGAGAATTACACCCGGCATACAGAACAAGAGAAGTAGTACTGTGCAGAGCCCATACATACAGAATAAGAACAGATACCGAGAATTACACCCGACATACAGGACAAGAGAAGTAGTACTGTGCAGAGTCCATACATACAGAATAAGGACAGATACCGAGAATTACACCCGGCATACAGGACAAGAGAAGTAGTACTGTGCAGAGTCCATACATACAGAATAAGAAGAGATACCGAGAATTACACCCGACATACAGGACAAGAGAAGTAGTACTGTGCAGAGTCCATACAGACAGAATAAGAACAGATACCGAGAATTACACCCGACATACAGGACAAGAGAAGTAGTACTGTGCAGAGTCCATACATACAGAATAAGAACAGATACTGAGAATTACACCCGACATACAGGACAAGAGAAGTAGTACTGTGCAGAGTCCATACATACAGAATAAGAAGAGATACCGAGAATTACACCCGACATACAGGACAAGAGAAGTAGTACTGTGCAGAGTCCATACATACAGAATAAGAACAGATACCGAGAATTACACCCGACATACAGGACAGGAGAAGTAGTACTGTGCAGAGTCCATACATACAGAATAAGGAGAGATACCGAGAATTACACCCGACATACAGGACAAGAGAAGTAGTACTGTGCAGAGTCCATACATACAGAATAAGAACAGATACCGAGAATTACACCCGACATACAGGACAAGAGAAGTAGTACTGTGCAGAGTCCATACATACAGAATAAGAACAGATACCGAGAATTACACCCGACATACAGGACAAGAGAAGTAGTACTGTGCAGAGTCCATACATACAGAATAAGAACAGATACCGAGAATTACACCCGACATACAGGAAAAGAGAAGTAGTACTGTGCAGAGTCCATACATACAGAATAAGAACAGATACCGAGAATTAAACCCGACATACAGGACAAGAGAAGTAGTACTGTGCAGAGTCCATACATACAGAATAAGAACAGATACTGAGAATTACACCCGACATACAGGAAAAGAGAAGTAGTACTGTGCAGAGTCCATACATACAGAATAAGAAGAGATACCGAGAATTACACCCGACATACAGGACAAGAGAAGTAGTACTGTGCAGAGTCCATACATACAGAATAAGAACAGATACCGAGAATTACACCCGACATACAGGACAAGAGAAGTAGTACTGTGCAGAGTCCATACATACAGAATAAGAACAGATACTGAGAATTACACCCGGCATACAGGACAAGAGAAGTAGTACTGTGCAGAGTCCATACATACAGAATAAGAACAGATACTGAGAATTACACCCGACATACAGGACAGGAGAAGTAGAACTGTGCAGAGTCCATACATACAGAATAAGAACAGATACTGAGAATTACACCCGACATACAGGACAAGAGAAGTAGTACTGTGCAGAGTCCATACATACAGAATAAGGAGAGATACCGAGAATTACACCCGACATACAGGACAGGAGAAGTAGTACTGTGCAGAGACCATACATACAGAATAAGGAGAGATACCGAGAATTACACCCGGCATACAGGACAAGAGAAGTAGTACTGTGCAGAGTCCATACATACAGAATAAGGAGAGATACCGAGAATTACACCCGACATACAGGACAAGAGAAGTAGTACTGTGCAGAGTCCATACATACAGAATAAGGAGAGATACCGACAATTACACCCGACATACAGGACAGGAGAAGTAGTACTGTGCAGAGTCCATACATACAGAATAGGAACAGATACCGAGAATTACACGCGACATACAGGACAAGAGAAGTAGTACTGTGCAGAGTCCATACATACAGAATAAGAACAGATACCGAGAATTACACCCGACATACAGGACAAGAGAAGTAGTACTGTGCAGAGTCCATACATACAGAATAAGAACAGATACCGAGAATTACACCCGACATACAGGACAAGAGAAGTAGTACTGTGCAGAGTCCATACATACAGAATAAGAACAGATACCGAGAATTACACCCGACATACAGGACAAGAGAAGTAGTACTGTGCAGAGTCCATACATACAGAATAAGAACAGATACCGAGAATTACACCCGACATACAGGACAAGAGAAGTAGTACTGTGCAGAGTCCATACATACAGAATAAGAACAGATACTGAGAATTACACCCGACATACAGGACAAGAGAAGTAGTACTGTGCAGAGTCCATACATACAGAATAAGAACAGATACCGAGAATTACACCCGACATACAGGACAAGAGAAGTAGTACTGTGCAGAGTCCATACATACAGAATAAGAACAGATACCGAGAATTACACCCGACATACAGGACAAGAGAAGTAGTACTGTGCAGAGTCCATACATACAGAATAAGAACAGATACTGAGAATTACACCCGGCATACAGGACAAGAGAAGTAGTACTGTGCAGAGCCCATACATACAGAATAAGAACAGATACCGAGAATTACACCCGACATACAGGACAAGAGAAGTAGTACTGTGCAGAGTCCATACATACAGAATAAGGACAGATACCGAGAATTACACCCGGCATACAGGACAAGAGAAGTAGTACTGTGCAGAGTCCATACATACAGAATAAGGAGAGATACCGAGAATTACACCCGACATACAGGACAGGAGAAGTAGTACTGTGCAGAGTCCATACATACAGAATAAGGAGAGATACCGAGAATTACACCCGACATACAGGACAAGAGAAGTAGTACTGTGCAGAGTCCATACATACAGAATAAGAACAGATACCGAGAATTACACCCGACATACTGGACAGGAGAAGTAGTACTGTGCAGAGTCCATACATACAGAATAAGGAGAGATACCGAGAATTACACCCGACATACAGGACAAGAGAAGTAGTACTGTGCAGAGTCCATACATACAGAATAAGAAGAGATACTGAGAATTACACCCGACATACAGGACAGGAGAAGTAGTACTGTGCAGAGTCCATACATACAGAATAAGAACAGATACTGAGAATTACACCCGACATACAGGACAGGAGAAGTAGTACTGTGCAGAGTCCATACATAC
Organism: Rana muscosa; assembly: GCA_029206835.1. NCBI lineage: Eukaryota > Metazoa > Chordata > Amphibia > Anura > Ranidae > Rana > Rana muscosa. The sequence continues at coordinate 61,675,807 of CM055126.1, read as the reverse complement.
AGAATAAGAACAGATACCGAGAATTACACCCGACATACAGGACAAGAGAAGTAGTACTGTGCAGAGTCCATACATACAGAATAAGGACAGATACCGAGAATTACACCCGACATACAGGACAAGAGAAGTAGTACTGTGCAGAGTCCATACATACAGAATAAGGAGAGATACCGAGAATTACACCCGGCATACAGGACAAGAGAAGTAGTACTGTGCAGAGTCCATACATACAGAATAAGAACAGATACCGAGAATTACACCCGACATACCGGACAAGAGAAGTAGTACTGTGCAGAGTCCATACATACAGAATAAGAAGAGATATCGAGAATTACACCCGACATACAGGACAAGAGAAGTGGTACTGTGCAGAGTCCATACATACAGAATAAGAACAGATACCGAGAATTACACCCGACATACAGGACAGGAGAAGTAGTACTGTGCAGAGTCCATACATACAGAATAATAACAGATACCGAGAATTACACCCGACATACAGGACATAAGAAGTAGTACTGTGCAGAGTCCATACATACAGAATAAGAACAGATACTGAGAATTACACCCGACATACAGGACAAGAGAAGTAGTACTGTGCAGAGTCCATACATACAGAATAAGAACAGATACCGAGAATTACACCCGACATACAGGACAAGAGAAGTGGTACTGTGCAGAGTCCATACATACAGAATAAGAACAGATACTGAGAATTACACCCGACATACAGGACAAGTGAAGTAGTACTGTGCAGAGTCCATACATACAGAATAAGAACAGATACCGAGAATTACACCCGACATACAGGACAGGAGAAGTAGTACTGTGCAGAGTCCATACATACAGAATAAGAACAAATACCGAGAATTACACCCGACATACAGGACAGGAGAAGTAGTACTGTGCAGAGTCCATACATACAGAATAAGAAGAGATACCGAGAATTACACCCGACATACAGGAGAAGTAGTACTGTGCAGAGTCCATACATACAGAATAAGGAGAGATACCGAGAATTACACCCGACATACAGGACAGGAGAAGTAGTACTGTGCAGAGTCCATACATACAGAATAAGAAGAGATACCAAGAATTACACCCGGCATACAGGACAAGAGAAGTAGTACTGTGCAGAGTCCATACATACAGAATAAGAAGAGATACCGAGAATTACACCCGACATACAGGACAGGAGAAGTAGTACTGTGCAGAGTCCATACATACAGAATAAGAACAGATACCGAGAATTACACCCAACATACAGGACAGGAGAAGTAGTACTGTGCAGAGTCCATACATACAGAATAAGAACAGATACCGAGAATTACAGCCGACATACAGGACAAGAGAAGTGGTACTGTGCAGAGTCCATACATACAGAATAAGAACAGATACTGAGAATTACACCCGACATACAGGACAAGTGAAGTAGTACTGTGCAGAGTCCATACATACAGAATAGGAACAGATACTGAGAATTACACCCGACATACAGGACAAGAGAAGTAGTACTGTGCAGAGTCCATACATACAGAATAAGAACAGATACCGAGAATTACACCCGACATACAGGACAAGAGAAGTAGTACTGTGCAGAGTCCATACATACAGAATAAGAACAGATACCGAGAATTACACCCGACATACAGGACAAGAGAAGTAGTACTGTGCAGAGTCCATACATACAGAATAAGAACAGATACCGAGAATTACACCCGACATACAGGACAAGAGAAGTAGTACTGTGCAGAGTCCATACATACAGAATAAGAACAGATACCGAGAATTACACCCGACATACAGGACAAGGGAAGTAGTACTGTGCAGAGTCCATACATACAGAAGAACAGATACCGAGAATTACACCCGACATACAGGACAGGAGAAGTAGTACTGTGCAGAGTCCATACATACAGAATAAGAAAAGATACCGAGAATTACACCCGACGTACAGGACAGGAGAAGTAGTACTGTGCAGAGTCCATACATACAGAATAAGAACAGATACCGAGAATTACACCCGACATACAGGACAAGAGAAGTAGTACTGTGCAGTGTCCATACATACAGAATAAGAACAGATACCGAGAATTACACCCGACATACAGGACAGGAGCAGTAGTACTGTGCAGAGTCCATACATACAGAATAAGAACAGATACTGAGAATTACACCCGACATACAGGACAGGAGAAGTAGTACTGTGCAGAGTCCATACATACAGAATAAGAACAGATACCGAGATTTACACCCGGCATACAGGACAGGAGAAGTAGTACTGTGCAGAGTCCATACATACAGAATAAGAACAGATACCGAGAATTACACCCGACATACAGGACAGGAGAAGTAGTACTGTGCAGAGTCCATACATACAGAATAAGAACAGATACCGAGAATTACACCCGACATACAGGACAAGAGAAGTAGTACTGTGCACAGTCCATACATACAGAATAAGAACAGATACCGAGAATTACACCCGGCATACAGGACAAGAGAAGTAGTACTGTGCAGAGTCCATACATACAGAATAAGAACAGATACTGAGAATTACACCCGACATACAGGACAAGAGAAGTAGTACTGTGCAGAGTCCATACATACAGAATAAGAACAGATACCGAGAATTACACCCGACATACAGGACAGGAGCAGTAGTACTGTGCAGAGTCCATACATACAGAATAAGAACAGATACCGAGAATTACACCCGACATACAGTACAAGAGAAGTAGTACTGTGCAGAGTCCATACATACAGAATAAGAACAGATACCGAGAATTACATCCGGCATACAGGACAAGAGAAGTAGTACTGTGCAGAGTCCATACATACAGAATAAGAACAGATACCGAGAATTACACCCGACATACAGGACAAGAGAAGTAGTACTGTGCAGAGTCCATACATACAGAATAAGAACAGATACCGAGAATTACACCCGACATACAGGACAAGAGAAGTAGTACTGTGCAGAGTCCATACATACAGAATAAGAAGAGATACCGAGAATTACACCCGACATACAGGACAAGAGAAGTAGTACTGTGCAGAGTCCATACATACAGAATAAGAAGAGATACCGAGAATTACACCCGACATACAGGACAGGAGAAGTAGTACTGTGCAGAGTCCATACATACAGAATAAGAAAAGATACCGAGAATTACACCCGACGTACAGGACAGGAGAAGTAGTACTGTGCAGAGTCCATACATACAGAATAAGAACAGATACTGAGAATTACACCCGACATACAGGACAAGAGAAGTAGTACTGTGCAGGGTACATACATACAGAATAAGAACAGATACTGAGAATTACACCCGACATACAGGACAAGAGAAGTAGTACTGTGCAGAGTCCATACATACAGAATAAGGACAGATACCGAGAATTACACCCGACATACAGGACAAGAGAAGTAGTACTGTGCAGAGTCCATACATACAGAATAAGAACAGATACTGAGAATTACACCCGACATACAGGACAAGAGAAGTAGTACTGTGCAGAGCCCATACATACAGAATAAGAACAGATACCGAGAATTACACCCGACATACAGGACAAGAGAAGTAGTACTGTGCAGAGTCCATACATACAGAATAAGAACAGATACCGAGAATTACACCCGGCATACAGGACAAGAGAAGTAGTACTGTGCAGAGTCCATACATACAGAATAAGGAGAGATACCGAGAATTACACCCGACATACAGGACAGGAGAAGTAGTACTGTGCAGAGTCCATACATACAGAATAGGAACAGATACCGAGAATTACACCCGACATACAGGACAAGAGAAGTAGTACTGTGCAGAGTCCATACATACAGAATAAGAACAGATACCGAGAATTACACCCGACATACAGGACAAGAGAAGTAGTACTGTGCAGAGTCCATACATACAGAATAAGAACAGATACCGAGAATTACACCCGACATACAGGACAAGAGACGTAGTACTGTGCAGAGTCCATACATACAGAATAAGAACAGATACTGAGAATTACACCCGACATACAGGACAAGAGAAGTAGTACTGTGCAGAGTCCATACATACAGAATAAGGAGAGATACCGAGAATTACACCCGGCATACAGGACAAGAGAAGTAGTACTGTGCAGAGTCCATACATACAGAATAAGGAGAGATACCGAGAATTACACCCGACATACAGGACAAGAGAAGTAGTACTGTGCAGAGTCCATACATACAGAATAAGGAGAGATACCGAGAATTACACCCGACATACAGGACAGGAGAAGTAGTACTGTGCAGAGACCATACATACAGAATAAGGAGAGATACCGAGAATTACACCCGGCATACAGGACAAGAGAAGTAGTACTGTGCAGAGTCCATACATACAGAATAAGGAGAGATACCGAGAATTACACCCGACATACAGGACAAGAGAAGTAGTACTGTGCAGAGTCCATACATACAGAATAAGGAGAGATACCGAGAATTACACCCGACATACAGGACAGGAGAAGTAGTACTGTGCAGAGTCCATACATACAGAATAGGAACAGATACCGAGAATTACACCCGACATACAGGACAAGAGAAGTAGTACTGTGCAGAGTCCATACATACAGAATAAGAACAGATACCGAGAATTACACCCGACATACAGGACAAGAGAAGTAGTACTGTGCAGAGTCCATACATACAGAATAAGAACAGATACCGAGAATTACACCCGATATACAGGACAGGAGAAGTAGTACTGTGCAGAGTCCATACATACAGAATAAGAACAGATACTGAGAATTACACCCGACATACAGGACAAGAGAAGTAGTACTGTGCAGAGTCCATACATACAGAATAAGAACAGATACCGAGAATTACACCCGACATACAGGACAAGAGAAGTAGTACTGTGCAGAGTCCATACATACAGAATAAGAACAGATACTGAGAATTACACCCGACATACAGGACAAGAGAAGTAGTACTGTGCAGAGTCCATACATACAGAATAAGGAGAGATACTGAGAATTACACCCGACATACAGGACAAGAGAAGTAGTACTGTGCAGAGTCCATACATACAGAATAAGGACAGATACCGAGAATTACACCCGACATACAGGACAAGAGAAGTAGTACTGTGCAGAGTCCATACATACAGAATAAGAACAGATACCGAGAATTACACCCGACATACAGGACAAGAGAAGTAGTACTGTGCAGAGTCCATACATACAGAATAAGAACAGATACTGAGAATTACACCCGGCATACAGGACAAGAGAAGTAGTACTGTGCAGAGTCCATACATACAGAATAAGGAGAGATACCGAGAATTACACCCGGCATACAGGACAAGAGAAGTAGTACTGTGCAGAGTCCATACATACAGAATAAGGAGAGATACCGAGAATTACACCCGACATACAGGACAAGAGAAGTAGTACTGTGCAGAGTCCATACATACAGAATAAGGAGAGATACCGAGAATTACACCCGACATACAGGACAGGAGAAGTAGTACTGTGCAGAGTCCATACATACAGAATAGGAACAGATACCGAGAATTACACCCGACATACAGGACAAGAGAAGTAGTACTGTGCAGAGTCCATACATACAGAATAAGAACAGATACCGAGAATTACACCCGACATACAGGACAAGAGAAGTAGTACTGTGCAGAGTCCATACATACAGAATAAGAACAGATACCGAGAATTACACCCGACATACAGGACAAGAGAAGTAGTACTGTGCAGAGTCCATACATACAGAATAAGAACAGATACTGAGAATTACACCCGACATACAGGACAAGAGAAGTAGTACTGTGCAGAGTCCATACATACAGAATAAGAACAGATACCGAGAATTACACCCGACATACAGGACAAGAGAAGTAGTACTGTGCAGAGTCCATACATACAGAATAAGAACAGATACCGAGAATTACACCCGACATACAGGACAAGAGAAGTAGTACTGTGCAGAGTCCATACATACAGAATAAGAACAGATACTGAGAATTACACCCGACATACAGGACAGGAGAAGTAGTACTGTGCAGAGTCCATACATACAGAATAAGGACAGATACCGAGAATTACACCCGACATACAGGAAAAGAGAAGTAGTACTGTGCAGAGTCCATACATACAGAATAAGAACAGATACTGAGAATTACACCCGACATACAGGACAAGAGAAGTAGTACTGTGCAGAGTCCATACATACAGAATAAGAACAGATACTGAGAATTACACCCGACATACAGGACAAGAGAAGTAGTACTGTGCAGAGTCCATACATACAGAATAAGAACAGATACTGAGAATTACACCCGACATACAGGACAAGAGAAGTAGTACTGTGCAGAGTCCATACATACAGAATAAGGACAGATACCGAGAATTACACCCGACATACAGGACAAGAGAAGTAGTACTGTGCAGAGTCCATACATACAGAATAAGAACAGATACCGAGAATTACACCCGACATACAGGACAAGAGAAGTAGTACTGTGCAGAGTCCATACATACAGAATAAGAACAGATACTGAGAATTACACCCGGCATACAGGACAAGAGAAGTAGTACTGTGCAGAGTCCATACATACAGAATAAGGAGAGATACCGAGAATTACACCCGGCATACAGGACAAGAGAAGTAGTACTGTGCAGAGTCCATACATACAGAATAAGGAGAGATACCGAGAATTACACCCGACATACAGGACAAGAGAAGTAGTACTGTGCAGAGTCCATACATACAGAATAAGGAGAGATACCGAGAATTACACCCGACATACAGGACAGGAGAAGTAGTACTGTGCAGAGACCATACATACAGAATAAGGAGAGATACCGAGAATTACACCCGGCATACAGGACAAGAGAAGTAGTACTGTGCAGAGTCCATACATACAGAATAAGGAGAGATACCGAGAATTACACCCGACATACAGGACAAGAGAAGTAGTACTGTGCAGAGTCCATACATACAGAATAAGGAGAGATACCGAGAATTACACGCGACATACAGGACAGGAGAAGTAGTACTGTGCAGAGTCCATACATACAGAATAGGAACAGATACCGAGAATTACACCCGACATACAGGACAAGAGAAGTAGTACTGTGCAGAGTCCATACATACAGAATAAGAACAGATACCGAGAATTACACCCGACATACAGGACAAGAGAAGTAGTACTGTGCAGAGTCCATACATACAGAATAAGAACAGATACCGAGAATTACACCCGACATACAGGACAAGAGAAGTAGTACTGTGCAGAGTCCATACATACAGAATAAGAACAGATACTGAGAATTACACCCGACATACAGGACAAGAGAAGTAGTACTGTGCAGAGTCCATACATACAGAATAAGAACAGATACCGAGAATTACACCCGACATACAGGACAAGAGAAGTAGTACTGTGCAGAGTCCATACATACAGAATAAGAACAGATACCGAGAATTACACCCGACATACAGGACAAGAGAAGTAGTACTGTGCAGAGTCCATAGATACAGAATAAGAACAGATACCGAGAATTACACCCGACATACCGGACAGGAGAAGTAGTACTGTGCAGAGTCCATACATACAGAATAAGGACAGATACTGAGAATTACACCCGACATACAGGACAGGAGAAGTAGTACTGTGCAGAGTCCATAGATACAGAATAAGAACAGATACCGAGAATTACACCCGACATACAGGACATGAGAAGTAGTACTGTGCAGAGTCCATACATACAGAATAAGAACAGATACTGAGAATTACACCCGACATACAGGACAAGAGAAGTAGTACTGTGCAGAGTCCATACATACAGAATAAGAACAGATACCGAGAATTACACCCGGCATACAGGACAGGAGAAGTAGTACTGTGCAGAGTCCATACATACAGAATAAGAACAGATATTGAGAATTACACCCGACATACAGGACAGGAGAAGTAGTACTGTGCAGAGTCCATACATACAGAATAAGAACAGATACTGAGAATTACACCCGACATACAGGACAAGAGAAGTAGTACTGTGCAGAGTCCATACATACAGAATAAGAACAGATACTGAGAATTACACCCGACATACAGGACAGGAGAAGTAGTACTGTGCAGAGTCCATACATACAGAATAAGAACAGATACTGAGAATTACACCCGACATACAGGACAGGAGAAGTAGTACTGTGCAGAGTCCATACATACAGAATAAGAACAGATACTGAGAATTACACCCGACATACAGGACAGGAGAAGTAGTACTGTGCAGAGTCCATACATACAGAATAAGAACAGATACTGAGAATTACACCCGACATACAGGACAAGAGAAGTAGTACTGTGCAGAGTCCATACATACAGAATAAGAACAGATACTGAGAATTACACCCGACATACAGGACAAGAGAAGTAGTACTGTGCAGAGTCCATACATACAGAATAAGAACAGATACTGAGAATTACACCCGACATACAGGACAGGAGAAGTAGTACTGTGCAGAGTCCATACATACAGAATAAGAACAGATACCGAGAATTACACCCGACATACAGGACAGGAGAAGTAGTACTGTGCAGAGTCCATAGATACAGAATAAGAACAGATACCGAGAATTACACCCGACATACAGGACATGAGAAGTAGTACTGTGCAGAGTCCATACATACAGAATAAGAACAGATACTGAGAATTACACCCGACATACAGGACAAGAGAAGTAGTACTGTGCAGAGTCTATACATACAGAATAAGAACAGATACCGAGAATTACACCCGGCATACAGGACAAGAGAAGTAGTACTGTGCAGAGTCCATACATACAGAATAAGAACAGATACTGAGAATTACACCCGACATACAGGACAGGAGAAGTAGTACTGTGCAGAGTCCATACATACAGAATAAGGAGAGATACTGAGAATTACACCCGACATACAGGACAGGAGAAATAGTACTGTGCAGAGTCCATACATACAGAATAAGAACAGATACTGAGAATTACACCCGACATACAGGACAGGAGAAGTAGTACTGTGCAGAGTCCATACATACAGAATAAGAACAGATACCGAGAATTACACCCGACATACAGGACATGAGAAGTAGTACTGTGCAGAGTCCATACATACAGAATAAGAACAGATACTGAGAATTACACCCGACATACAGGACAAGAGAAGCAGTATTGTGCAGAGTCCATACATACAGAATAAGAACAGATACTGAGAATTACACCCGACATACAGGACAAGAGAAGTAGTACTGTGCAGAGTCCATACATACAGAATAAGAACAGATACTGAGAATTACACCCGACATACAGGACAGGAGAAGTAGTACTGTGCAGAGTCCATACATACAGAATAAGAACAGATACTGAGAATTACACCCGACATACAGGACAGGAGAAGTAGTACTGTGCAGAGTCCATACATACAGAATAAGAACAGATACTGAGAATTACACCCGACATACAGGACAGGAGAAGTAGTACTGTGCAGAGTCCATACATACAGAATAAGAACAGATACCGAGAATTACACCCGACATACAGGACAGGAGAAGTAGTACTGTGCAGAGTCCATAGATACAGAATAAGAACAGATACCGAGAATTACACCCGACATACAGGACATGAGAAGTAGTACTGTGCAGAGTCCATACATACAGAATAAGAACAGATACTGAGAATTACACCCGACATACAGGACAAGAGAAGTAGTACTGTGCAGAGTCCATACATACAGAATAAGAACAGATACCGAGAATTACACCCGACATACAGGACAAGAGAAGTAGTACTGTGCAGAGTCCATACATACAGAATAAGAACAGATACCGAGAATTACACCCGACATACAGGACAAGAGAAGTAGTACTGTGCAGAGTCCATACATACAGAATAAGAACAGATACCGAGAATTACACCCGACATACAGGACAAGAGAAGTAGTACTGTGCAGAGTCCATACATACAGAATAAGAACAGATACTGAGAATTACACCCGACATACAGGACAAGAGAAGTAGTACTGTGCAGAGTCCATACATACAGAATAAGAACAGATACCGAGAATTACACCCGACATACAGGACAGGAGAAGTAGTACTGTGCAGAGTCCATACATACAGAATAAGGACAGATACCGAGAATTACACCCGACATACAAGACAAGAGAAGTAGTACTGTGCAGAGTCCATACATACAGAATAAGAACAGATACCGAGAATTACACCCGACATACAGGACAAGAGAAGTAGTACTGTGCAGAGTCCATACATACAGAATAAGAACAGATACTGAGAATTACACCCGACATACAGGACAAGAGAAGTAGTACTGTGCAGAGTCCATAGATACAGAATAAGAACAGATACCGAGAATTACACCCGACATACCGGACAGGAGAAGTAGTACTGTGCAGAGTCCATACATACAGAATAAGGACAGATACTGAGAATTACACCCGACATACAGGACAGGAGAAGTAGTACTGTGCAGAGTCCATACATACAGAATAAGAACAGATACTGAGAATTACACCCGACATACAGGACAAGAGAAGTAGTACTGTGCAGAGTCCATACATACAGAATAAGAACAGATATTGAGAATTACACCCGACATACAGGACAGGAGAAGTAGTACTGTGCAGAGTCCATACATACAGAATAAGAACAGATACTGAGAATTACACCCGACATACAGGACAGGAGAAGTAGTACTGTGCAGAGTCCATACATACAGAATAAGAACAGATACTGAGAATTACACCCGACATACAGGACAGGAGAAGTAGTACTGTGCAGAGTCCATACATACAGAATAAGAACAGATACCGAGAATTACACCCGACATACAGGACAGGAGAAGTAGTACTGTGCAGAGTCCATAGATACAGAATAAGAACAGATACCGAGAATTACACCCGACATACAGGACATGAGAAGTAGTACTGTGCAGAGTCCATACATACAGAATAAGAACAGATACTGAGAATTACACCCGACATACAGGACAAGAGAAGTAGTACTGTGCAGAGTCCATACATACAGAATAAGGACAGATACCGAGAATTACACCCGACATACAGGACAAGAGAAGTAGTACTGTGCAGAGTCCATACATACAGAATAAGAAGAGATACTGAGAATTACACCCGACATACAGGACAGGAGAAGTAGTACTGTGCAGAGTCCATACATACAGAATAAGGACAGATACTGAGAATTACACCCGACATACAGGACAAGAGAAGTAGTACTGTGCAGAGTCCATACATACAGAATAAGAACAGATACCGAGAATTACACCCGACATACAGGACAAGAGAAGTAGTACTGTGCAGAGTCCATACATACAGAATAAGAACAGATACCGAGAATTACACCCGACATACAGGACAAGAGAAGTAGTACTGTGCAGAGTCCATACATACAGAATAAGAACAGATACCGAGAATTACACCCGACATACAGGACATGAGAAGTAGTACTGTGCAGAGTCCATACATACAGAATAAGAACAGATACTGAGAATTACACCCGACATACAGGACAAGAGAAGTAGTACTGTGCAGAGTCCATACATACAGAATAAGAACAGATACTGAGAATTACACCCGACATACAGGACAGGAGAAGTAGTACTGTGCAGAGTCCATACATACAGAATAAGAACAGATACTGAGAATTACACCCGACATACAGGACAGGAGAAGTAGTACTGTGCAGAGTCCATACATACAGAATAAGAACAGATACTGAGAATTACACCCGACATACAGGACAGGAGAAGTAGTACTGTGCAGAGTCCATACATACAGAATAAAAACAGATACCGAGAATTACACCCGACATACAGGACAGGAGAAGTAGTACTGTGCAGAGTCCATAGATACAGAATAAGAACAGATACCGAGAATTACACCCGACATACAGGACATGAGAAGTAGTACTGTGCAGAGTCCATACATACAGAATAAGAACAGATACTGAGAATTACACCCGACATACAGGACAAGAGAAGTAGTACTGTGCAGAGTCCATACATACAGAATAGGAACAGATACTGAGAATTACACCCGACATACAGGACAGGAGAAGTAGTACTGTGCAGAGTCCATACATACAGAATAAGGAGAGATACCGAGAATTACACCCGACATACAGGACAGGAGAAGTAGTACTGTGCAGAGTCCATACATACAGAATAAGAACAGATACTGAGAATTACACCCGACATACAGGACAGGAGAAGTAGTACTGTGCAGAGTCCATACATACAGAATAAGGAGAGATACCGAGAATTACACCCGACATACAGGACAGGAGAAGTAGTACTGTGCAGAGTCCATACATACAGAATAGGAACAGATACCGAGAATTACACCCGACATACAGGACAAGAGAAGTAGTACTGTGCAGAGTCCATACATACAGAATAAGAACAGATACCGAGAATTACACCCGACATACAGGACAAGAGAAGTAGTACTGTGCAGAGTCCATACATACAGAATAAGAAAAGATACCGAGAATTACACCCGACATACAGGACAAGAGAAGTAGTACTGTGCAGAGTCCATACATACAGAATAAGAACAGATACCGAGAATTACACCCGACATACAGGACAAGAGAAGTAGTACTGTGCAGAGTCCATACATACAGAATAGGAACAGATACCGAGAATTACACCCGACATACAGGACAAGAGAAGTAGTACTGTGCAGAGTCCATACATACAGAATAAGAACAGATACTGAGAATTACACCCGACATACAGGACAGGAGAAGTAGTACTGTGCAGAGTCCATACATACAGAATAAGAACAGATACCGAGAATTACACCCGACATACAGGACAAGAGAAGTAGTACTGTGCAGAGTCCATAGATACAGAATAAGAACAGATACCGAGAATTACACCCGACATACCGGACAGGAGAAGTAGTGCTGTGCAGAGTCCATACATACAGAATAAGGACAGATACTGAGAATTACACCCGACATACAGGACAGGAGAAGTAGTACTGTGCAGAGTCCATACATACAGAATAAGAACAGATACTGAGAATTACACCCGACATACAGGACAAGAGAAGTAGTACTGTGCAGAGTCCATACATACAGAATAAGAACAGATACTGAGAATTACACCCGACATACAGGACAGGAGAAGTAGTACTGTGCAGAGTCCATACATACAGAATAAGAACAGATACTGAGAATTACACCCGACATACAGGACAGGAGAAGTAGTACTGTGCAGAGTCCATACATACAGAATAAGAACAGATACTGAGAATTACACCCGACATACAGGACAGGAGAAGTAGTACTGTGCAGAGTCCATACATACAGAATAAGAACAGATACCGAGAATTACACCCGACATACAGGACAGGAGAAGTAGTACTGTGCAGAGTCCATAGATACAGAATAAGAACAGATACCGAGAATTACACCCGACATACAGGACATGAGAAGTAGTACTGTGCAGAGTCCATACATACAGAATAAGAACAGATACTGAGAATTACACCCGACATACAGGACAAGAGAAGTAGTACTGTGCAGAGTCTATACATACAGAATAAGAACAGATACCGAGAATTACACCCGGCATACAGGACAAGAGAAGTAGTACTGTGCAGAGTCCATACATACAGAATAAGAACAGATACTGAGAATTACACCCGACATACAGGACAGGAGAAGTAGTACTGTGCAGAGTCCATACATACAGAATAAGAACAGATACCGAGAATTACACCCGACATACAGGACATGAGAAGTAGTACTGTGCAGAGTCCATACATACAGAATGAGAACAGATACTGAGAATTACACCCGACATACAGGACAAGAGAAGTAGTACTGTGCAGAGTCCATACATACAGAATAAGAACAGATACTGAGAATTACACCCGACATACAGGACAAGAGAAGTAGTATTGTGCAGAGTCCATACATACAGAATAAGAACAGATACTGAGAATTACACCCGACATACAGGACAGGAGAAGTAGTACTGTGCAGAGTCCATACATACAGAATAAGAACAGATACTGAGAATTACACCCGACATACAGGACAGGAGAAGTAGTACTGTGCAGAGTCCATACATACAGAATAAGAACAGATACTGAGAATTACACCCGACATACAGGACAGGAGAAGTAGTACTGTGCAGAGTCCATACATACAGAATAAGAACAGATACCGAGAATTACACCCGACATACAGGACAGGAGAAGTAGTACTGTGCAGAGTCCATAGATACAGAATAAGAACAGATACCGAGAATTACACCCGACATACAGGACATGAGAAGTAGTACTGTGCAGAGTCCATACATACAGAATAAGAACAGATACTGAGAATTACACCCGACATACAGGACAAGAGAAGTAGTACTGTGCAGAGTCCATACATACAGAATAAGAACAGATACTGAGAATTACACCCGACATACAGGACAGGAGAAGTAGTACTGTGCAGAGTCCATACATACAGAATAAGGAGAGATACCGAGAATTACACCCGACATACAGGACAGGAGAAGTAGTACTGTGCAGAGTCCATACATACAGAATAGGAACAGATACCGAGAATTACACCCGACATACAGGACAGGAGAAGTAGTACTGTGCAGAGTCCATACATACAGAATAAGAACAGATACTGAGAATTACACCCGACATACAGGACAAGAGAAGTAGTACTGTGCAGAGTCCATACATACAGAATAAGAACAGATACCGAGAATTACACCCGACATACAGGACAAGAGAAGTAGTACTGTGCAGAGTCCATACATACAGAATAAGAACAGATACCGAGAATTACACCCGACATACAGGACAAGAGAAGTAGTACTGTGCAGAGTCCATACATACAGAATAAGAACAGATACTGAGAATTACACCCGACATACAGGACAGGAGAAGTAGTACTGTGCAGAGTCCATACATACAGAATAAGAACAGATACCGAGAATTACACCCGACATACAGGACAGGAGAAGTAGTACTGTGCAGAGTCCATAGATACAGAATAAGAACAGATACCGAGAATTACACCCGACATACCGGACAGGAGAAGTAGTACTGTGCAGAGTCCATACATACAGAATAAGGACAGATACTGAGAATTACACCCGACATACAGGACAGGAGAAGTAGTACTGTGCAGAGTCCATAGATACAGAATAAGAACAGATACCGAGAATTACACCCGACATACAGGACATGAGAAGTAGTACTGTGCAGAGTCCATACATACAGAATAAGAACAGATACTGAGAATTACACCCGACATACAGGACAAGAGAAGTAGTACTGTGCAGAGTCCATACATACAGAATAAGAACAGATACTGAGAATTACACCCGACATACAGGACAAGGGAAGTAGTACTGTGCAGAGTCCATACATACAGAATAAGGACAGATACTGAGAATTACACCCGACATACAGGACAGGAGAAGTAGTACTGTGCAGAGTCCATAGATACAGAATAAGAACAGATACCGAGAATTACACCCGACATACAGGACATGAGAAGTAGTACTGTGCAGAGTCCATACATACAGAATAAGAACAGATACTGAGAATTACACCCGACATACAGGACAAGAGAAGTAGTACTGTGCAGAGTCCATACATACAGAATAAGAACAGATACTGAGAATTACACCCGGCATACAGGACAAGAGAAGTGGTACTGTGCAGAGTCCATACATACAGAATAAGAACAGATACTGAGAATTACACCCGGCATACAGGACAAGAGAAGTAGTACTGTGCAGAGTCCATACATACAGAATAAGAACAGATACCGAGAATTACACCCGACATACAGGACAGGAGAAGTAGTACTGTGCAGAGTCCATACATACAGAATAAGAACAGATACTGAGAATTACACCCGACATACAGGACAGGAGAAGTAGTACTGTGCAGAGTCCATAGATACAGAATAAGAACAGATACCGAGAATTACACCCGACATACAGGACATGAGAAGTAGTACTG
This sequence comes from Rana muscosa, assembly GCA_029206835.1. Lineage (NCBI taxonomy): Eukaryota > Metazoa > Chordata > Amphibia > Anura > Ranidae > Rana > Rana muscosa. The sequence goes on along the minus strand of CM055126.1, from coordinate 61,659,740 downwards.
TGCAGAGTCCATACATACAGAATAAGAACAGATACTGAGAATTACACCCGACATACAGGACAAGAGAAGTAGTACTGTGCAGAGTCTATACATACAGAATAAGAACAGATACCGAGAATTACACCCGGCATACAGGACAAGAGAAGTAGTACTGTGCAGAGTCCATATATACAGAATAAGAACAGATACTGAGAATTACACCCGACATACAGGACAGGAGAAGTAGTACTGTGCAGAGTCCATACATACAGAATAAGGACAGATACTGAGAATTACACCCGACATACAGGACAAGAGAAGTAGTACTGTGCAGAGTCCATACATACAGAATAAGAACAGATACCGAGAATTACACCCGACATACAGGACAAGAGAAGTAGTACTGTGCAGAGTCCATACATACAGAATAAGAACAGATACCGAGAATTACACCCGGCATACAGGACAAGAGAAGTAGTACTGTGCAGAGTCCATACATACAGAATAAGAACAGATACTGAGAATTACACCCGACATACAGGACAGGAGAAGTGGTACTGTGCAGAGTCCATACATACAGAATAAGAACAGATACTGAGAATTACACCCGACATACAGGACAGGAGAAGTAGTACTGTGCAGAGTCCATACATACAGAATAAGGACAGATACCGAGAATTACACCCGACATACAGGACAAGAGAAGTAGTACTGTGCAGAGTCCATACATACAGAATAAGGACAGATACCGAGAATTACACCCGACATACAGGACAAGAGAAGTAGTACTGTGCAGAGTCCATACATACAGAATAAGGAGAGATACCGAGAATTACACCCGACATACAGGACAAGAGAAGTAGTACTGTGCAGAGTCCATACATACAGAATAAGGACAGATACCGAGAATTACACCCGACATACAGGACAAGAGAAGTAGTACTGTGCAGAGTCCATACATACAGAATAAGAAGAGATATCGAGAATTACACCCGACATACAGGAGAAGTAGTACTGTGCAGAGTCCATACATACAGAATAATAACAGATACCGAGAATTACACCCGACATACAGGACAAGAGAAGTAGTACTGTGCAGAGTCCATACATACAGAATAAGAAGAGATATCGAGAATTACACCCGACATACAGGAGAAGTAGTACTGTGCAGAGTCCATACATACAGAATAATAACAGATACCGAGAATTACACCCGACATACAGGACAAGAGAAGTGGTACTGTGCAGAGTCCATACATACAGAATAAGAACAGATACTGAGAATTACACCCGACATACAGGACATAAGAAGTAGTACTGTGCAGAGTCCATACATACAGAATAAGAACAGATACTGAGAATTACACCCGACATACAGGACAAGAGAAGTAGTACTGTGCAGAGTCCATACATACAGAATAAGAAGAGATACCGAGAATTACACCCGGGATACAGGACAAGAGAAGTAGTACTGTGCAGAGTCCATACATACAGAATAAGAACAGATACCGAGAATTACACCCGACATACAGGACAAGAGAAGTGGTACTGTGCAGAGTCCATACATACAGAATAAGAACAGATACTGAGAATTACACCCGACATACAGGACAAGTGAAGTAGTACTGTGCAGAGTCCATACATACAGAATAAGAACAGATACTGAGAATTACACCCGACATACAGGACAGGAGAAGTAGTACTGTGCAGAGTCCATACATACAGAATAAGAACAAATACCGAGAATTACACCCGACATACAGGACAGGAGAAGTAGTACTGTGCAGAGTCCATACATACAGAATAAGAAGAGATACCGAGAATTACACCCGACATACAGGAGAAGTAGTACTGTGCAGAGTCCATACATACAGAATAAGGAGAGATACCGAGAATTACACCCGACATACAGGACAGGAGAAGTAGTACTGTGCAGAGTCCATACATACAGAATAAGAAGAGATACCAAGAATTACACCCGGCATACAGGACAAGAGAAGTAGTACTGTGCAGAGTCCATACATACAGAATAAGAAGAGATACCGAGAATTACACCCGACATACAGGACAGGAGAAGTAGTACTGTGCAGAGTCCATACATACAGAATAAGAACAGATACTGAGAATTACACCCGACATACAGGACAGGAGAAGTAGTACTGTGCAGAGTCCATACATACAGAATAAGAACAGATACCGAGAATTACACCCGACATACAGGACAAGAGAAGTAGTACTGTGCAGAGTCCATACATACAGAATAAGAACAGATACCGAGAATTACACCCGACATACAGGACAAGAGAAGTAGTACTGTGCAGAGTCCATACATACAGAATAAGAACAGATACCGAGAATTACACCCGACATACAGGACAAGAGAAGTAGTACTGTGCAGAGTCCATACATACAGAATAAGAACAGATACTGAGAATTACACCCGACATACAGGACAAGAGAAGTAGTACTGTGCAGAGTCCATACATACAGAATAAGGACAGATACCGAGAATTACACCCGACATACAGGACAAGAGAAGTAGTACTGTGCAGAGTCCATACATACAGAATAAGAACAGATACCGAGAATTACACCCGACATACAGGACAAGGGAAGTAGTACTGTGCAGAGTCCATACATACAGAAGAACAGATACCGAGAATTACACCCGACATACAGGACAGGAGAAGTAGTACTGTGCAGAGTCCATACATACAGAATAAGAAAAGATACCGAGAATTACACCCGACGTACAGGACAGGAGAAGTAGTACTGTGCAGAGTCCATACATACAGAATAAGAACAGATACCGAGAATTACACCCGACATACAGGACAAGAGAAGTAGTACTGTGCAGTGTCCATACATACAGAATAAGAACAGATACCGAGAATTACACCCGACATACAGGACAGGAGCAGTAGTACTGTGCAGAGTCCATACATACAGAATAAGAACAGATACTGAGAATTACACCCGACATACAGGACAGGAGAAGTAGTACTGTGCAGAGTCCATACATACAGAATAAGAACAGATACTGAGAATTACACCCCACATACAGGACAAGAGAAGTAGTACTGTGCAGAGCCCATACATACAGAATAAGAACAGATACCGAGATTTACACCCGGTATACAGGACAGGAGAAGTAGTACTGTGCAGAGTCCATACATACAGAATAAGAACAGATACCGAGAATTACACCCGACATACAGGACAGGAGAAGTAGTACTGTGCAGAGTCCATACATACAGAATAAGAACAGATACCGAGAATTACACCCGACATACAGGACAAGAGAAGTAGTACTGTGCACAGTCCATACATACAGAATAAGAACAGATACCGAGAATTACACCCGGCATACAGGACAAGAGAAGTAGTACTGTGCAGAGTCCATACATACAGAATAAGAACAGATACTGAGAATTACACCCGACATACAGGACAAGAGAAGTAGTACTGTGCAGAGTCCATACATACAGAATAAGAACAGATACCGAGAATTACACCCGACATACAGGACAGGAGCAGTAGTACTGTGCAGAGTCCATACATACAGAATAAGAACAGATACCGAGAATTACACCCGACATACAGTACAAGAGAAGTAGTACTGTGCAGAGTCCATACATACAGAATAAGAACAGATACCGAGAATTACATCCGGCATACAGGACAAGAGAAGTAGTACTGTGCAGAGTCCATACATACAGAATAAGAACAGATACCGAGAATTACACCCGACATACAGGACAAGAGAAGTAGTACTGTGCAGAGTCCATACATACAGAATAAGAACAGATACCGAGAATTACACCCGACATACAGGACAAGAGAAGTAGTACTGTGCAGAGTCCATACATACAGAATAAGAAGAGATACCGAGAATTACACCCGACATACAGGACAAGAGAAGTAGTACTGTGCAGAGTCCATACATACAGAATAAGAAGAGATACCGAGAATTACACCCGACATACAGGACAGGAGAAGTAGTACTGTGCAGAGTCCATACATACAGAATAAGAAAAGATACCGAGAATTACACCCGACGTACAGGACAGGAGAAGTAGTACTGTGCAGAGTCCATACATACAGAATAAGAACAGATACTGAGAATTACACCCGACATACAGGACAAGAGAAGTAGTACTGTGCAGAGTCCATACATACAGAATAAGGAGAGATACCGAGAATTACACCCGACATACAGGACAAGAGAAGTAGTACTGTGCAGGGTACATACATACAGAATAAGAACAGATACTGAGAATTACACCCGACATACAGGACAAGAGAAGTAGTACTGTGCAGAGTCCATACATACAGAATAAGGACAGATACCGAGAATTACACCCGACATACAGGACAAGAGAAGTAGTACTGTGCAGAGTCCATACATACAGAATAAGAACAGATACTGAGAATTACACCCGACATACAGGACAAGAGAAGTAGTACTGTGCAGAGCCCATACATACAGAATAAGAACAGATACCGAGAATTACACCCGACATACAGGACAAGAGAAGTAGTACTGTGCAGAGTCCATACATACAGAATAAGAACAGATACTGAGAATTACACCCGACATACAGGACAAGAGAAGTAGTACTGTGCAGAGCCCATACATACAGAATAAGAACAGATACCGAGAATTACACCCGACATACAGGACAAGAGAAGTAGTACTGTGCAGAGTCCATACATACAGAATAAGAAGAGATACCGAGAATTACACCCGACATACAGGACAAGAGAAGTAGTACTGTGCAGAGTCCATACATACAGAATAAGGAGAGATACCGAGAATTACACCCGACATACAGGACAGGAGGAGAAGTAGTACTGTGCAGAGTCCATACATACAGAATAAGAACAGATACTGAGAATTACACCCGACATACAGGACAAGAGAAGTAGTACTGTGCAGAGTCCATACATACAGAATAAGAACAGATACCGAGAATTACACCCGACATACAGGACAGGAGAAGTAGTACTGTGCAGAGTCCATACATACAGAATAAGGAGAGATACCGAGAATTACACCCGACATACAGGACAAGAGAAGTAGTACTGTGCAGAGTCCATACATACAGAATAAGAACAGATACTGAGAATTACACCCGACATACAGGACAAGAGAAGTAGTACTGTGCAGAGTCCATACATACAGAATAAGAAGAGATACTGAGAATTACACCCGACATACAGGACAGGAGAAGTAGTACTGTGCAGAGTCCATACATACAGAATAAGAACAGATACTGAGAATTACACCCGGCATACAGGACAAGAGAAATAGTACTGTGCAGAGTCCATACATACAGAATAAGAACAGATACCGAGAATTACACCCGACATACAGGACAAGAGAAGTGGTACTGTGCAGAGTCCATACATACAGAATAAGAAGAGATACTGAGAATTACACCCGGCATACAGGACAAGAGAAGTAGTACTGTGCAGAGTCCATACATACAGAATAAGGAGAGATACCGAGAATTACACCCGGCATACAGGACAAGAGAAGTAGTACTGTGCAGAGTCCATACATACAGAATAAGGAGAGATACCGAGAATTACACCCGACATACAGGACAAGAGAAGTAGTACTGTGCAGAGTCCATACATACAGAATAAGAACAGATACCGAGAATTACACCCGACATACAGGAAAAGAGAAGTAGTACTGTGCAGAGTCCATACATACAGAATAAGAACAGATACTGAGAATTACACCCGACATACAGGACAAGAGAAGTAGTACTGTGCAGAGTCCATACATACAGAATAAGGACAGATACCGAGAATTACACCCGACATACAGGACAAGAGAAGTAGTACTGTGCAGAGTCCATACATACAGAATAAGAACAGATACCGAGAATTACACCCGACATACAGGACAAGAGAAGTAGTACTGTGCAGAGTCCATACATACAGAATAAGAACAGATACTGAGAATTACACCCGGCATACAGGACAAGAGAAGTAGTACTGTGCAGAGTCCATACATACAGAATAAGAACAGATACTGAGAATTACACCCGGCATACAGGACAAGAGAAGTAGTACTGTGCAGAGTCCATACATACAGAATAAGAACAGATACTGAGAATTACACCCGACATACAGGACAGGAGAAGTAGTACTGTGCAGAGTCCATACATACAGAATAAGGACAGATACCGAGAATTACACCCGGCATACAGGACAAGAGAAGTAGTACTGTGCAGAGTCCATACATACAGAATAAGGAGAGATACCGAGAATTACACCCGACATACAGGACACGAGAAGTAGTACTGTGCAGAGTCCATACATACAGAATAGGAACAGATACCGAGAATTACACCCGACATACAGGACAAGAGAAGTAGTACTGTGCAGAGTCCATACATACAGAATAAGAACAGATACCGAGAATTACACCCGACATACAGGACAAGAGAAGTAGTACTGTGCAGAGTCCATACATACAGAATAAGAACAGATACCGAGAATTACACCCGACATACAGGACAAGAGACGTAGTACTGTGCAGAGTCCATACATACAGAATAAGAACAGATACTGAGAATTACACCCGACATACAGGACAAGAGAAGTAGTACTGTGCAGAGTCCATACATACAGAATAAGGACAGATACTGAGAATTACACCCGACATACAGGACAAGAGAAGTAGTACTGTGCAGAGTCCATACATACAGAATAAGGAGAGATACCGAGAATTACACCCGGCATACAGGACAAGAGAAGTAGTACTGTGCAGAGTCCATACATACAGAATAAGGAGAGATACCGAGAATTACACCCGACATACAGGACAAGAGAAGTAGTACTGTGCAGAGTCCATACATACAGAATAAGGAGAGATACCGAGAATTACACCCGACATACAGGACAGGAGAAGTAGTACTGTGCAGAGACCATACATACAGAATAAGGAGAGATACCGAGAATTACACCCGGCATACAGGACAAGAGAAGTAGTACTGTGCAGAGTCCATACATACAGAATAAGGAGAGATACCGAGAATTACACCCGACATACAGGACAAGAGAAGTAGTACTGTGCAGAGTCCATACATACAGAATAAGGAGAGATACCGAGAATTACACCCGACATACAGGACAGGAGAAGTAGTACTGTGCAGAGTCCATACATACAGAATAGGAACAGATACCGAGAATTACACCCGACATACAGGACAAGAGAAGTAGTACTGTGCAGAGTCCATACATACAGAATAAGAACAGATACCGAGAATTACACCCGACATACAGGACAAGAGAAGTAGTACTGTGCAGAGTCCATACATACAGAATAAGAACAGATACCGAGAATTACACCCGACATACAGGACAGGAGAAGTAGTACTGTGCAGAGTCCATACATACAGAATAAGAACAGATACTGAGAATTACACCCGACATACAGGACAAGAGAAGTAGTACTGTGCAGAGTCCATACATACAGAATAAGGAGAGATACCGAGAATTACACCCGACATACAGGACAAGAGAAGTAGTACTGTGCAGAGTCCATACATACAGAATAAGAACAGATACCGAGAATTACACCCGACATACAGGACAAGAGAAGTAGTACTGTGCAGAGTCCATACATACAGAATAAGAACAGATACTGAGAATTACACCCGACATACAGGACAAGAGAAGTAGTACTGTGCAGAGTCCATACATACAGAATAAGAACAGATACCGAGAATTACACCCGACATACAGGACAAGAGAAGTAGTACTGTGCAGAGTCCATACATACAGAATAAGAACAGATACTGAGAATTACACCCGGCATACAGGACAAGAGAAGTAGTACTGTGCAGAGTCCATACATACAGAATAAGGAGAGATACCGAGAATTACACCCGACATACAGGACAAGAGAAGTAGTACTGTGCAGAGTCCATACATACAGAATAAGGAGAGATACCGAGAATTACACCCGACATACAGGACAAGAGAAGTAGTACTGTGCAGAGTCCATACATACAGAATAAGAACAGATACCGAGAATTACACCCGACATACAGGAAAAGAGAAGTAGTACTGTGCAGAGTCCATACATACAGAATAAGAACAGATACCGAGAATTACACCCGACATACAGGAAAAGAGAAGTAGTACTGTGCAGAGTCCATACATACAGAATAAGAACAGATACTGAGAATTACACCCGACATACAGGACAGGAGAAGTAGTACTGTGCAGAGTCCATACATACAGAATAAGGACAGATACCGAGAATTACACCCGACATACAGGACAAGAGAAGTAGTACTGTGCAGAGTCCATACATACAGAATAAGAACAGATACTGAGAATTACACCCGACATACAGGACAAGAGAAGTAGTACTGTGCAGAGTCCATACATACAGAATAAGAACAGATACTGAGAATTACACCCGACATACAGGAAAAGAGAAGTAGTACTGTGCAGAGTCCATACATACAGAATAAGAACAGATACTGAGAATTACACCCGACATACAGGACAAGAGAAGTAGTACTGTGCAGAGTCCATACATAGAGAATAAGGACAGATACTGAGAATTACACCCGACATACAGGACAAGAGAAGTAGTACTGTGCAGAGTCCATACATACAGAATAAGAACAGATACTGAGAATTACACCCGACATACAGGACAAGAGAAGTAGTACTGTGCAGAGTCCATACATACAGAATAAGAACAGATACTGAGAATTACACCCGACATACAGGACAAGAGAAGTAGTACTGTGCAGAGTCCATACATACAGAATAAGAACAGATACCGAGAATTACACCCGACATACAGGACAAGAGAAGTAGTACTGTGCAGAGTCCATACATACAGAATAAGGACAGATACCGAGAATTACACCCGACATACAGGACAGGAGAAGTAGTACTGTGCAGAGTCCATACATACAGAATAAGAACAGATACCGAGAATTACACCCGACATACAGGACAGGAGAAGTAGTACTGTGCAGAGTCCATACATACAGAATAAGAACAGATACTGAGAATTACACCCGACATACAGGACAAGAGAAGTAGTACTGTGCAGAGTCCATACATACAGAATAAGGACAGATACCGAGAATTACACCCGACATACAGGACAAGAGAAGTAGTACTGTGCAGAGTCCATACATACAGAATAAGAACAGATACCGAGAATTACACCCGACATACAGGACAAGAGAAGTAGTACTGTGCAGAGTCCATACATACAGAATAAGAACAGATACTGAGAATTACACCCGGCATACAGGACAAGAGAAGTAGTACTGTGCAGAGTCCATACATACAGAATAAGGAGAGATACCGAGAATTACACCCGGCATACAGGACAAGAGAAGTAGTACTGTGCAGAGTCCATACATACAGAATAAGGAGAGATACCGAGAATTACACCCGACATACAGGACAAGAGAAGTAGTACTGTGCAGAGTCCATACATACAGAATAAGGAGAGATACCGAGAATTACACCCGACATACAGGACAGGAGAAGTAGTACTGTGCAGAGTCCATACATACAGAATAGGAACAGATACCGAGAATTACACCCGACATACAGGACAAGAGAAGTAGTACTGTGCAGAGTCCATACATACAGAATAAGAACAGATACCGAGAATTACACCCGACATACAGGACAAGAGAAGTAGTACTGTGCAGAGTCCATACATACAGAATAAGAACAGATACCGAGAATTACACCCGACATACAGGACAAGAGAAGTAGTACTGTGCAGAGTCCATACATACAGAATAAGAACAGATACTGAGAATTACACCCGACATACAGGACAAGAGAAGTAGTACTGTGCAGAGTCCATACATACAGAATAAGAACAGATACCGAGAATTACACCCGACATACAGGACAAGAGAAGTAGTACTGTGCAGAGTCCATACATACAGAATAAGAACAGATACCGAGAATTACACCCGACATACAGGACAAGAGAAGTAGTACTGTGCAGAGTCCATACATACAGAATAAGAACAGATACTGAGAATTACACCCGACATACAGGACAGGAGAAGTAGTACTGTGCAGAGTCCATACATACAGAATAAGGACAGATACCGAGAATTACACCCGACATACAGGAAAAGAGAAGTAGTACTGTGCAGAGTCCATACATACAGAATAAGAACAGATACTGAGAATTACACCCGACATACAGGACAAGAGAAGTAGTACTGTGCAGAGTCCATACATACAGAATAAGAACAGATACTGAGAATTACACCCGACATACAGGACAAGAGAAGTAGTACTGTGCAGAGTCCATACATACAGAATAAGAACAGATACTGAGAATTACACCCGACATACAGGACAAGAGAAGTAGTACAGTAGTACTGTGCAGAGTCCATACATACAGAATAAGGACAGATACCGAGAATTACACCCGACATACAGGACAAGAGAAGTAGTACTGTGCAGAGTCCATACATACAGAATAAGAACAGATACCGAGAATTACACCCGACATACAGGACAAGAGAAGTAGTACTGTGCAGAGTCCATACATACAGAATAAGAACAGATACTGAGAATTACACCCGGCATACAGGACAAGAGAAGTAGTACTGTGCAGAGTCCATACATACAGAATAAGGAGAGATACCGAGAATTACACCCGGCATACAGGACAAGAGAAGTAGTACTGTGCAGAGTCCATACATACAGAATAAGGAGAGATACCGAGAATTACACCCGACATACAGGACAAGAGAAGTAGTACTGTGCAGAGTCCATACATACAGAATAAGGAGAGATACCGAGAATTACACCCGACATACAGGACAGGAGAAGTAGTACTGTGCAGAGACCATACATACAGAATAAGGAGAGATACCGAGAATTACACCCGGCATACAGGACAAGAGAAGTAGTACTGTGCAGAGTCCATACATACAGAATAAGGAGAGATACCGAGAATTACACCCGACATACAGGACAAGAGAAGTAGTACTGTGCAGAGTCCATACATACAGAATAAGGAGAGATACCGAGAATTACACGCGACATACAGGACAGGAGAAGTAGTACTGTGCAGAGTCCATACATACAGAATAGGAACAGATACCGAGAATTACACCCGACATACAGGACAAGAGAAGTAGTACTGTGCAGAGTCCATACATACAGAATAAGGACAGATACTGAGAATTACACCCGACATACAGGACAAGAGAAGTAGTACTGTGCAGAGTCCATACATACAGAATAAGAACAGATACTGAGAATTACACCCGACATACAGGACAAGAGAAGTAGTACTGTGCAGAGTCCATACATACAGAATAAGAACAGATACCGAGAATTACACCCGACATACAGGACAAGAGAAGTAGTACTGTGCAGAGTCCATACATACAGAATAAGAACAGATACCGAGAATTACACCCGACATACAGGACAAGAGAAGTAGTACTGTGCAGAGTCCATAGATACAGAATAAGGACAGATACTGAGAATTACACCCGACATACCGGACAGGAGAAGTAGTACTGTGCAGAGTCCATACATACAGAATAAGGACAGATACTGAGAATTACACCCGACATACAGGACAGGAGAAGTAGTACTGTGCAGAGTCCATAGATACAGAATAAGAACAGATACCGAGAATTACACCCGACATACAGGACATGAGAAGTAGTACTGTGCAGAGTCCATACATACAGAATAAGAACAGATACTGAGAATTACACCCGACATACAGGACAAGAGAAGTAGTACTGTGCAGAGTCCATACATACAGAATAAGAACAGATATTGAGAATTACACCCGACATACAGGACAGGAGAAGTAGTACTGTGCAGAGTCCATACATACAGAATAAGAACAGATACTGAGAATTACACCCGACATACAGGACAAGAGAAGTAGTACTGTGCAGAGTCCATACATACAGAATAAGAACAGATACTGAGAATTACACCCGACATACAGGACAGGAGAAGTAGTACTGTGCAGAGTCCATACATACAGAATAAGAACAGATACTGAGAATTACACCCGACATACAGGACAGGAGAAGTAGTACTGTGCAGAGTCCATACATACAGAATAAGAACAGATACTGAGAATTACACCCGACATACAGGACAGGAGAAGTAGTACTGTGCAGAGTCCATACATACAGAATAAGAACAGATACCGAGAATTACACCCGACATACAGGACAGGAGAAGTAGTACTGTGCAGAGTCCATAGATACAGAATAAGAACAGATACCGAGAATTACACCCGACATACAGGACATGAGAAGTAGTACTGTGCAGAGTCCATACATACAGAATAAGAACAGATACTGAGAATTACACCCGACATACAGGACAAGAGAAGTAGTACTGTGCAGAGTCTATACATACAGAATAAGAACAGATACCGAGAATTACACCCGGCATACAGGACAAGAGAAGTAGTACTGTGCAGAGTCCATACATACAGAATAAGAACAGATACTGAGAATTACACCCGACATACAGGACAGGAGAAGTAGTACTGTGCAGAGTCCATACATACAGAATAAGGAGAGATACTGAGAATTACACCCGACATACAGGACAGGAGAAATAGTACTGTGCAGAGTCCATACATACAGAATAGGAACAGATACTGAGAATTACACCCGACATACAGGACAGGAGAAGTAGTACTGTGCAGAGTCCATACATACAGAATAAGAACAGATACTGAGAATTACACCCGGCATACAGGACAAGAGAAGTAGTACTGTGCAGAGTCCATACATACAGAATAAGAACAGATACTGAGAATTACACCCGACATACAGGACAGGAGAAATAGTACTGTGCAGAGTCCATACATACAGAATAGGAACAGATACTGAGAATTACACCCGACATACAGGACAGGAGAAGTAGTACTGTGCAGAGTCCATACATACAGAATAAGAACAGATACCGAGAATTACACCCGACATACAGGACATGAGAAGTAGTACTGTGCAGAGTCCATACATACAGAATAAGAACAGATACTGAGAATTACACCCGACATACAGGACAAGAGAAGCAGTATTGTGCAGAGTCCATACATACAGAATAAGAACAGATACTGAGAATTACACCCGACATACAGGACAGGAGAAGTAGTACTGTGCAGAGTCCATACATACAGAATAAGAACAGATACTGAGAATTACACCCGACATACAGGACAGGAGAAGTAGTACTGTGCAGAGTCCATACATACAGAATAAGAACAGATACCGAGAATTACACCCGACATACAGGACAAGAGAAGTAGTACTGTGCAGAGTCCATACATGCAGAATAAGAACAGATACTGAGAATTACACCCGACATACAGGACAAGAGAAGTAGTACTGTGCAGAGTCCATACATACAGAATAAGGACAGATACTGAGAATTACACCCGACATACAGGACAAGAGAAGTAGTACTGTGCAGAGTCCATACATGCAGAATAAGAACAGATACTGAGAATTACACCCGACATACAGGACAAGAGAAGTAGTACTGTGCAGAGTCCATACATACAGAATAAGGACAGATACTGAGAATTACACCCGACATACAGGACAAGAGAAGTAGTACTGTGCAGAGTCCATACATACAGAATAAGAACAGATACTGAGAATTACACCCGACATACAGGACAGGAGAAGTAGTACTGTGCAGAGTCCATACATACAGAATAAGAACAGATACCGAGAATTACACCCGACATACAGGACAGGAGAAGTAGTACTGTGCAGAGTCCATAGATACAGAATAAGAACAGATACCGAGAATTACACCCGACATACAGGACATGAGAAGTAGTACTGTGCAGAGTCCATACATACAGAATAAGAACAGATACTGAGAATTACACCCGACATACAGGACAAGAGAAGTAGTACTGTGCAGAGTCCATACATACAGAATAAGAACAGATACTGAGAATTACACCCGACATACAGGACAGGAGAAGTAGTACTGTGCAGAGTCCATACATACAGAATAAGGAGAGATACCGAGAATTACACCCGACATACAGGACAGGAGAAGTAGTACTGTGCAGAGTCCATACATACAGAATAGGAACAGATACCGAGAATTACACCCGACATACAGGACAAGAGAAGTAGTACTGTGCAGAGTCCATACATACAGAATAAGAACAGATACCGAGAATTACACCCGACATACAGGACAAGAGAAGTAGTACTGTGCAGAGTCCATACATACAGAATAAGAACAGATACTGAGAATTACACCCGACATACAGGACAAGAGAAGTAGTACTGTGCAGAGTCCATACATACAGAATAAGAACAGATACCGAGAATTACACCCGACATACAGGACAAGAGAAGTAGTACTGTGCAGAGTCCATACATACAGAATAAGAACAGATACTGAGAATTACACCCGACATACAGGACAAGAGAAGTAGTACTGTGCAGAGTCCATACATACAGAATAAGAACAGATACCGAGAATTACACCCGACATACAGGACAAGAGAAGTAGTACTGTGCAGAGTCCATACATACAGAATAAGAACAGATACCGAGAATTACACCCGACATACAGGACAAGAGAAGTAGTACTGTGCAGAGTCCATACATACAGAATAAGAACAGATACTGAGAATTACACCCGACATACAGGACAGGAGAAGTAGTACTGTGCAGAGTCCATACATACAGAATAAGAACAGATACCGAGAATTACACCCGACATACAGGACAGGAGAAGTAGTACTGTGCAGAGTCCATAGATACAGAATAAGAACAGATACCGAGAATTACACCCGACATACCGGACAGGAGAAGTAGTACTGTGCAGAGTCCATACATACAGAATAAGGACAGATACTGAGAATTACACCCGACATACAGGACAGGAGAAGTAGTACTGTGCAGAGTCCATAGATACAGAATAAGAACAGATACCGAGAATTACACCCGACATACAGGACATGAGAAGTAGTACTGTGCAGAGTCCATACATACAGAATAAGAACAGATACTGAGAATTACACCCGACATACAGGACAAGAGAAGTAGTACTGTGCAGAGTCCATACATACAGAATAAGAACAGATACTGAGAATTACACCCGACATACAGGACAAGAGAAGTGGTACTGTGCAGAGTCCATACATACAGAATAAGAACAGATACTGAGAATTACACCCGGCATACAGGACAAGAGAAGTAGTACTGTGCAGAGTCCATACATACAGAATAAGAACAGATACCGAGAATTACACCCGACATACAGGACAGGAGAAGTAGTACTGTGCAGAGTCCATACATACAGAATAAGAACAGATACTGAGAATTACACCCGACATACAGGACAGGAGAAGTAGTACTGTGCAGAGTCCATACATACAGAATAAGAACAGATACTGAGAATTACACCCGACATACAGGACAGGAGAAGTAGTACTGTGCAGAGTCCATACATACAGAATAAGAACAGATACCGAGAATTACACCCGACATACAGGACAGGAGAAGTAGTACTGTGCAGAGTCCATAGATACAGAATAAGAACAGATACCGAGAATTACACCCGACATACAGGACAAGAGAAGTAGTACTGTGCAGAGTCCATACATACAGAATAAGGACAGATACCGAGAATTACACCCGACATACAGGACAAGAGAAGTAGTACTGTGCAGAGTCCATACATACAGAATAAGGACAGATACTGAGAATTACACCCGACATACAGGACAAGAGAAGTAGTACTGTGCAGAGTCTATACATACAGAATAAGAACAGATACCGAGAATTACACCCGGCATACAGGACAAGAGAAGTAGTACTGTGCAGAGTCCATACATACAGAATAAGAACAGATACTGAGAATTACACCCGACATACAGGACAGGAGAAGTAGTACTGTGCAGAGTCCATACATACAGAATAAGGACAGATACCGAGAATTACACCCGACATACAGGACAAGAGAAGTAGTACTGTGCAGAGTCCATACATACAGAATAAGGACAGATACCGAGAATTACACCCGACATACAGGACAAGAGAAGTAGTACTGTGCAGAGTCCATACATACAGAATAAGGACAGATACCGAGAATTACACCCGACATACAGGACAAGAGAAGTAGTACTGTGCAGAGTCCATACATACAGAATAAGGACAGATACTGAGAATTACACCCGACATACAGGACAAGAGAAGTAGTACTGTGCAGAGTCCATACATACAGAATAAGAACAGATACTGAGAATTACACCCGACATACAGGACAAGAGAAGTAGTACTGTGCAGAGTCCATACATACAGAATAAGAACAGATACCGAGAATTACACCCGACATACAGGACAAGAGAAGTAGTACTGTGCAGAGTCCATACATACAGAATAAGAACAGATACCGAGAATTACACCCGACATACAGGACAAGAGAAGTAGTACTGTGCAGAGTCCATACATACAGAATAAGGAGAGATACCGAGAATTACACCCGGCATACAGGACAAGAGAAGTAGTACTGTGCAGAGTCCATACATACAGAATAAGAACAGATACCGAGAATTACACCCGACATACCGGACAGGAGAAGTAGTACTGTGCAGAGTCCATACATACAGAATAAGGACAGATACTGAGAATTACACCCGACATACAGGACAGGAGAAGTAGTACTGTGCAGAGTCCATAGATACAGAATAAGAACAGATACCGAGAATTACACCCGACATACAGGACATGAGAAGTAGTACTGTGCAGAGTCCATACATACAGAATAAGAACAGATACTGAGAATTACACCCGACATACAGGACAAGAGAAGTGGTACTGTGCAGAGTCCATACATACAGAATAAGAACAGATACTGAGAATTACACCCGGCATACAGGACAAGAGAAGTAGTACTGTGCAGAGTCCATACATACAGAATAAGAACAGATACCGAGAATTACACCCGACATACAGGACAGGAGAAGTAGTACTGTGCAGAGTCCATACATACAGAATAAGAACAGATACTGAGAATTACACCCGACATACAGGACAGGAGAAGTAGTACTGTGCAGAGTCCATACATACAGAATAAGAACAGATACTGAGAATTACACCAGACATACAGGACAAGAGAAGTAGTACTGTGCAGAGTCCATACATACAGAATAAGAACAGATACCGAGAATTACACCCGACATACAGGACAGGAGAAGTAGTACTGTGCAGAGTCCATAGATACAGAATAAGAACAGATACCGAGAATTACACCCGACATACAGGACATGAGAAGTAGTACTGTGCAGAGTCCATACATACAGAATAAGAACAGATACCGAGAATTACACCCGACATACAGGACAAGAGAAGTAGTACTGTGCAGAGTCTATACATACAGAATAAGAACAGATACCGAGAATTACACCCGGCATACAGGACAAGAGAAGTAGTACTGTGCAGAGTCCATACATACAGAATAAGAACAGATACCGAGAATTACACCCGACATACAGGACAAGAGAAGTAGTACTGTGCAGAGTCCATACATACAGAATAAGAACAGATACCGAGAATTACACCCGACATACAGGACAAGAGAAGTAGTACTGTGCAGAGTCCATACATACAGAATAAGAACAGATACTGAGAATTACACCCGACATACAGGACAGGAGAAGTAGTACTGTGCAGAGTCCATACATACAGAATAAGAACAGATACTGAGAATTACACCCGACATACAGGACAGGAGAAGTAGTACTGTGCAGAGTCCATACATACAGAATAAGAACAGATACCGAGAATTACACCCGACATACAGGACAGGAGAAGTAGTACTGTGCAGAGTCCATAGATACAGAATAAGAACAGATACCGAGAATTACACCCGACATACAGGACATGAGAAGTAGTACTGTGCAGAGTCCATACATACAGAATAAGAACAGATACTGAGAATTACACCCGACATACAGGACAAGAGAAGTAGTACTGTGCAGAGTCTATACATACAGAATAAGAACAGATACCGAGAATTACACCCGGCATACAGGACAAGAGAAGTAGTACTGTGCAGAGTCCATACATACAGAATAAGAACAGATACTGAGAATTACACCCGACATACAGGACAGGAGAAGTAGTACTGTGCAGAGTCCATACATACAGAATAAGGAGAGATACTGAGAATTACACCCGACATACAGGACAGGAGAAATAGTACTGTGCAGAGTCCATACATACAGAATAGGAACAGATACTGAGAATTACACCCGACATACAGGACAGGAGAAGTAGTACTGTGCAGAGTCCATACATACAGAATAAGAACAGATACCGAGAATTACACCCAACATACAGGACATGAGAAGTAGTACTGTGCAGAGTCCATACATACAGAATAAGAACAGATACTGAGAATTATACCCGACATACAGGACAAGAGAAGTAGTATTGTGCAGAGTCCATACATACAGAATAAGAACAGATACTGAGAATTACACCCGACATACAGGACAGGAGAAGTAGTACTGTGCAGAGTCCATACATACAGAATAAGAACAGATACTGAGAATTACACCCGACATACAGGACAGGAGAAGTAGTACTGTGCAGAGTCCATACATACAGAATAAGAACAGATACTGAGAATTACACCCGACATACAGGACAGGAGAAGTAGTACTGTGCAGAGTCCATACATACAGAATAAGAACAGATACCGAGAATTACACCCGACATACAGGACAGGAGAAGTAGTACTGTGCAGAGTCCATAGATACAGAATAAGAACAGATACCGAGAATTACACCCGACATACAGGACATGAGAAGTAGTACTGTGCAGAGTCCATACATACAGAATAAGAACAGATACTGAGAATTACACCCGACATACAGGACAAGAGAAGTAGTACTGTGCAGAGTCCATACATACAGAATAAGAACAGATACTGAGAATTACACCCGACATACAGGACAGGAGAAGTAGTACTGTGCAGAGTCCATACATACAGAATAAGGAGAGATACCGAGAATTACACCCGACATACAGGACAGGAGAAGTAGTACTGTGCAGAGTCCATACATACAGAATAGGAACAGATACCGAGAATTACACCCGACATACAGGACAAGAGAAGTAGTACTGTGCAGAGTCCATACATACAGAATAAGAACAGATACCGAGAATTACACCCGACATACAGGACAAGAGAAGTAGTACTGTGCAGAGTCCATACATACAGAATAAGAACAGATACCGAGAATTACACCCGACATACAGGACAAGAGAAGTAGTACTGTGCAGAGTCCATACATACAGAATAAGAACAGATACTGAGAATTACACCCGACATACAGGACAAGAGAAGTAGTACTCTGCAGAGTCCATACATACAGAATAAGAACAGATACCGAGAATTACACCCGACATACAGGACAAGAGAAGTAGTACTGTGCAGAGTCCATACATACAGAATAAGGACAGATACTGAGAATTACACCCGACATACAGGACAAGAGAAGTAGTACTGTGCAGAGTCCATACATACAGAATAAGAACAGATACTGAGAATTACACCCGACATACAGGACAAGAGAAGTAGTACTGTGCAGAGTCCATACATACAGAATAAGAAGAGATACTGAGAATTACACCCGACATACAGGACAAGAGAAGTAGTACTGTGCAGAGTCCATACATACAGAATAAGAACAGATACCGAGAATTACACCCGACATACAGGACAAGAGAAGTAGTACTGTGCAGAGTCCATACATACAGAATAAGAACAGATACCGAGAATTACACCCGACATACAGGACAAGAGAAGTAGTACTGTGCAGAGTCCATACATACAGAATAAGAACAGATACTGAGAATTACACCCGACATACAGGACAGGAGAAGTAGTACTGTGCAGAGTCCATACATACAGAATAAGAACAGATACCGAGAATTACACCCGACATACAGGACAGGAGAAGTAGTACTGTGCAGAGTCCATAGATACAGAATAAGAACAGATACCGAGAATTACACCCGACATACCGGACAGGAGAAGTAGTACTGTGCAGAGTCCATACATACAGAATAAGGACAGATACTGAGAATTACACCCGACATACAGGACAGGAGAAGTAGTACTGTGCAGAGTCCATAGATACAGAATAAGAACAGATACCGAGAATTACACCCGACATACAGGACATGAGAAGTAGTACTGTGCAGAGTCCATACATACAGAATAAGAACAGATACTGAGAATTACACCCGACATACAGGACAAGAGAAGTAGTACTGTGCAGAGTCCATACATACAGAATAAGAACAGATACTGAGAATTACACCCGACATACAGGACAAGAGAAGTGGTACTGTGCAGAGTCCATACATACAGAATAAGAACAGATACTGAGAATTACACCCGGCATACAGGACAAGAGAAGTAGTACTGTGCAGAGTCCATACATACAGAATAAGAACAGATACCGAGAATTACACCCGACATACAGGACAGGAGAAGTAGTACTGTGCAGAGTCCATACATACAGAATAAGAACAGATACTGAGAATTACACCCGACATACAGGACAGGAGAAGTAGTACTGTGCAGAGTCCATACATACAGAATAAGAACAGATACTGAGAATTACACCCGACATACAGGACAGGAGAAGTAGTACTGTGCAGAGTCCATACATACAGAATAAGAACAGATACCGAGAATTACACCCGACATACAGGACAGGAGAAGTAGTACTGTGCAGAGTCCATAGATACAGAATAAGAACAGATACCGAGAATTACACCCGACATACAGGACATGAGAAGTAGTACTGTGCAGAGTCCATACATACAGAATAAGAACAGATACTGAGAATTACACCCGACATACAGGACAAGAGAAGTAGTACTGTGCAGAGTCTATACATACAGAATAAGAACAGATACCGAGAATTACACCCGGCATACAGGACAAGAGAAGTAGTACTGTGCAGAGTCCATACATACAGAATAAGAACAGATACTGAGAATTACACCCGACATACAGGACAGGAGAAGTAGTACTGTGCAGAGTCCATACATACAGAATAAGGACAGATACCGAGAATTACACCCGACATACAGGACAAGAGAAGTAGTACTGTGCAGAGTCCATACATACAGAATAAGGACAGATACCGAGAATTACACCCGACATACAGGACAAGAGAAGTAGTACTGTGCAGAGTCCATACATACAGAATAAGGACAGATACCGAGAATTACACCCGACATACAGGACAAGAGAAGTAGTACTGTGCAGAGTCCATACATACAGAATAAGGACAGATACTGAGAATTACACCCGACATACAGGACAAGAGAAGTAGTACTGTGCAGAGTCCATACATACAGAATAAGAACAGATACTGAGAATTACACCCGACATACAGGACAAGAGAAGTAGTACTGTGCAGAGTCCATACATACAGAATAAGAACAGATACCGAGAATTACACCCGACATACAGGACAAGAGAAGTAGTACTGTGCAGAGTCCATACATACAGAATAAGAACAGATACCGAGAATTACACCCGACATACAGGACAAGAGAAGTAGTACTGTGCAGAGTCCATACATACAGAATAAGGAGAGATACCGAGAATTACACCCGGCATACAGGACAAGAGAAGTAGTACTGTGCAGAGTCCATACATACAGAATAAGAACAGATACCGAGAATTACACCCGACATACCGGACAGGAGAAGTAGTACTGTGCAGAGTCCATACATACAGAATAAGGACAGATACTGAGAATTACACCCGACATACAGGACAGGAGAAGTAGTACTGTGCAGAGTCCATAGATACAGAATAAGAACAGATACCGAGAATTACACCCGACATACAGGACATGAGAAGTAGTACTGTGCAGAGTCCATACATACAGAATAAGAACAGATACTGAGAATTACACCCGACATACAGGACAAGAGAAGTAGTACTGTGCAGAGTCCATACATACAGAATAAGAACAGATACTGAGAATTACACCCGACATACAGGACAAGAGAAGTGGTACTGTGCAGAGTCCATACATACAGAATAAGAACAGATACTGAGAATTACACCCGGCATACAGGACAAGAGAAGTAGTACTGTGCAGAGTCCATACATACAGAATAAGAACAGATACCGAGAATTACACCCGACATACAGGACAGGAGAAGTAGTACTGTGCAGAGTCCATACATACAGAATAAGAACAGATACTGAGAATTACACCCGACATACAGGACAGGAGAAGTAGTACTGTGCAGAGTCCATACATACAGAATAAGAACAGATACTGAGAATTACACCCGACATACAGGACAAGAGAAGTAGTACTGTGCAGAGTCCATACATACAGAATAAGAACAGATACCGAGAATTACACCCGACATACAGGACAGGAGAAGTAGTACTGTGCAGAGTCCATAGATACAGAATAAGAACAGATACCGAGAATTACACCCGACATACAGGACATGAGAAGTAGTACTGTGCAGAGTCCATACATACAGAATAAGAACAGATACTGAGAATTACACCCGACATACAGGACAAGAGAAGTAGTACTGTGCAGAGTCTATACATACAGAATAAGAACAGATACCGAGAATTACACCCGGCATACAGGACAAGAGAAGTAGTACTGTGCAGAGTCCATACATACAGAATAAGAACAGATACCGAGAATTACACCCGACATACAGGACAAGAGAAGTAGTACTGTGCAGAGTCCATACATACAGAATAAGAACAGATACCGAGAATTACACCCGACATACAGGACAAGAGAAGTAGTACTGTGCAGAGTCCATACATACAGAATAAGAACAGATACTGAGAATTACACCCGACATACAGGACAAGAGAAGTAGTACTGTGCAGAGTCCATACATACAGAATAAGAACAGATACCGAGAATTACACCCGACATACAGGACAAGAGAAGTAGTACTGTGCAGAGTCCATACATACAGAATAAGAACAGATACCGAGAATTACACCCGACATACAGGACAAGAGAAGTAGTACTGTGCAGAGTCCATAGATACAGAATAAGGACAGATACTGAGAATTACACCCGACATACCGGACAGGAGAAGTAGTACTGTGCAGAGTCCATACATACAGAATAAGGACAGATACTGAGAATTACACCCGACATACAGGACAGGAGAAGTAGTACTGTGCAGAGTCCATAGATACAGAATAAGAACAGATACCGAGAATTACACCCGACATACAGGACATGAGAAGTAGTACTGTGCAGAGTCCATACATACAGAATAAGAACAGATACTGAGAATTACACCCGACATACAGGACAAGAGAAGTAGTACTGTGCAGAGTCCATACATACAGAATAAGAACAGATATTGAGAATTACACCCGACATACAGGACAGGAGAAGTAGTACTGTGCAGAGTCCATACATACAGAATAAGAACAGATACTGAGAATTACACCCGACATACAGGACAAGAGAAGTAGTACTGTGCAGAGTCCATACATACAGAATAAGAACAGATACTGAGAATTACACCCGACATACAGGACAGGAGAAGTAGTACTGTGCAGAGTCCATACATACAGAATAAGAACAGATACTGAGAATTACACCCGACATACAGGACAGGAGAAGTAGTACTGTGCAGAGTCCATACATACAGAATAAGAACAGATACTGAGAATTACACCCGACATACAGGACAGGAGAAGTAGTACTGTGCAGAGTCCATACATACAGAATAAGAACAGATACCGAGAATTACACCCGACATACAGGACATGAGAAGTAGTACTGTGCAGAGTCCATACATACAGAATAAGAACAGATACTGAGAATTACACCCGACATACAGGACAAGAGAAGTAGTACTGTGCAGAGTCTATACATACAGAATAAGAACAGATACCGAGAATTACACCCGGCATACAGGACAAGAGAAGTAGTACTGTGCAGAGTCCATACATACAGAATAAGAACAGATACTGAGAATTACACCCGACATACAGGACAGGAGAAGTAGTACTGTGCAGAGTCCATACATACAGAATAAGGAGAGATACTGAGAATTACACCCGACATACAGGACAAGAGAAGTAGTACTGTGCAGAGTCCATACATACAGAATAAGAACAGATACTGAGAATTACACCCGACATACAGGACAGGAGAAATAGTACTGTGCAGAGTCCATACATACAGAATAGGAACAGATACTGAGAATTACACCCGACATACAGGACAGGAGAAGTAGTACTGTGCAGAGTCCATACATACAGAATAAGAACAGATACCGAGAATTACACCCAACATACAGGACATGAGAAGTAGTACTGTGCAGAGTCCATACATACAGAATAAGAACAGATACTGAGAATTACACCCGACATACAGGACAAGAGAAGTAGTACTGTGCAGAGTCTATACATACAGAATAAGAACAGATACCGAGAATTACACCCGGCATACAGGACAAGAGAAGTAGTACTGTGCAGAGTCCATACATACAGAATAAGAACAGATACTGAGAATTACACCCGACATACAGGACAGGAGAAGTAGTACTGTGCAGAGTCCATACATACAGAATAAGGAGAGATACTGAGAATTACACCCGACATACAGGACAGGAGAAATAGTACTGTGCAGAGTCCATACATACAGAATAGGAACAGATACTGAGAATTACACCCGACATACAGGACAGGAGAAGTAGTACTGTGCAGAGTCCATACATACAGAATAAGAACAGATACTGAGAATTACACCCGACATACAGGACAGGAGAAGTAGTACTGTGCAGAGTCCATACATACAGAATAAGAACAGATACTGAGAATTACACCCGACATACAGGACAGGAGAAGTAGTACTGTGCAGAGTTCATACATACAGAATAAGAACAGATACTGAGAATTACACCCGACATACAGGACAGGAGAAGTAGTACTGTGCAGAGTCCATACATACAGAATAAGAACAGATACCGAGAATTACACCCGACATACAGGACAGGAGAAGTAGTACTGTGCAGAGTCCATACATACAGAATAAGAACAGATACCGAGAATTACACCCGACATACAGGACAAGAGAAGTAGTACTGTGCAGAGTCCATACATACAGAATAAGAACAGATACTGAGAATTACACCCGACATACAGGACAGGAGAAGTAGTACTGTGCAGAGTCCATACATACAGAATAAGAACAGATACCGAGAATTACACCCGACATACAGGACAGGAGAAGTAGTACTGTGCAGAGTCCATAGATACAGAATAAGAACAGATACCGAGAATTACACCCGACATACCGGACAGGAGAAGTAGTACTGTGCAGAGTCCATACATACAGAATAAGGACAGATACTGAGAATTACACCCGACATACAGGACAGGAGAAGTAGTACTGTGCAGAGTCCATAGATACAGAATAAGAACAGATACCGAGAATTACACCCGACATACAGGACATGAGAAGTAGTACTGTGCAGAGTCCATACATACAGAATAAGAACAGATACTGAGAATTACACCCGACATACAGGACAAGAGAAGTAGTACTGTGCAGAGTCCATACATACAGAATAAGAACAGATACTGAGAATTACACCCGACATACAGGACAAGAGAAGTGGTACTGTGCAGAGTCCATACATACAGAATAAGAACAGATACTGAGAATTACACCCGGCATACAGGACAAGAGAAGTAGTACTGTGCAGAGTCCATACATACAGAATAAGAACAGATACCGAGAATTACACCCGACATACAGGACAGGAGAAGTAGTACTGTGCAGAGTCCATACATACAGAATAAGAACAGATACTGAGAATTACACCCGACATACAGGACAGGAGAAGTAGTACTGTGCAGAGTCCATACATACAGAATAAGAACAGATACTGAGAATTACACCCGACATACAGGACAGGAGAAGTAGTACTGTGCAGAGTCCATACATACAGAATAAGAACAGATACCGAGAATTACACCCGACATACAGGACAGGAGAAGTAGTACTGTGCAGAGTCCATAGATACAGAATAAGAACAGATACCGAGAATTACACCCGACATACAGGACATGAGAAGTAGTACTGTGCAGAGTCCATACATACAGAATAAGAACAGATACTGAGAATTACACCCGACATACAGGACAAGAGAAGTAGTACTGTGCAGAGTCTATACATACAGAATAAGAACAGATACCGAGAATTACACCCGGCATACAGGACAAGAGAAGTAGTACTGTGCAGAGTCCATACATACAGAATAAGAACAGATACTGAGAATTACACCCGACATACAGGACAGGAGAAGTAGTACTGTGCAGAGTCCATACATACAGAATAAGGACAGATACCGAGAATTACACCCGACATACAGGACAAGAGAAGTAGTACTGTGCAGAGTCCATACATACAGAATAAGGACAGATACCGAGAAT
Source organism: Rana muscosa (assembly GCA_029206835.1). NCBI lineage: Eukaryota > Metazoa > Chordata > Amphibia > Anura > Ranidae > Rana > Rana muscosa. Next base: position 61,633,217 of record CM055126.1, on the reverse strand, counting down.
TACACCCGACATACAGGACAAGAGAAGTAGTACTGTGCAGAGTCCATACATACAGAATAAGGACAGATACCGAGAATTACACCCGACATACAGGACAAGAGAAGTAGTACTGTGCAGAGTCCATACATACAGAATAAGGACAGATACTGAGAATTACACCCGACATACAGGACAAGAGAAGTAGTACTGTGCAGAGTCCATACATACAGAATAAGAACAGATACTGAGAATTACACCCGACATACAGGACAAGAGAAGTAGTACTGTGCAGAGTCCATACATACAGAATAAGAACAGATACTGAGAATTACACCCGACATACAGGACAAGAGAAGTAGTACTGTGCAGAGTCCATACATACAGAATAAGAACAGATACCGAGAATTACACCCGACATACAGGACAAGAGAAGTAGTACTGTGCAGAGTCCATACATACAGAATAAGAACAGATACCGAGAATTACACCCGACATACAGGACAAGAGAAGTAGTACTGTGCAGAGTCCATACATACAGAATAAGGAGAGATACCGAGAATTACACCCGGCATACAGGACAAGAGAAGTAGTACTGTGCAGAGTCCATACATACAGAATAAGAACAGATACCGAGAATTACACCCGACATACCGGACAGGAGAAGTAGTACTGTGCAGAGTCCATACATACAGAATAAGGACAGATACTGAGAATTACACCCGACATACAGGACAGGAGAAGTAGTACTGTGCAGAGTCCATAGATACAGAATAAGAACAGATACCGAGAATTACACCCGACATACAGGACATGAGAAGTAGTACTGTGCAGAGTCCATACATACAGAATAAGAACAGATACTGAGAATTACACCCGACATACAGGACAAGAGAAGTAGTACTGTGCAGAGTCCATACATACAGAATAAGAACAGATACTGAGAATTACACCCGACATACAGGACAAGAGAAGTGGTACTGTGCAGAGTCCATACATACAGAATAAGAACAGATACTGAGAATTACACCCGGCATACAGGACAAGAGAAGTAGTACTGTGCAGAGTCCATACATACAGAATAAGAACAGATACCGAGAATTACACCCGACATACAGGACAGGAGAAGTAGTACTGTGCAGAGTCCATACATACAGAATAAGAACAGATACTGAGAATTACACCCGACATACAGGACAGGAGAAGTAGTACTGTGCAGAGTCCATACATACAGAATAAGAACAGATACTGAGAATTACACCCGACATACAGGACAAGAGAAGTAGTACTGTGCAGAGTCCATACATACAGAATAAGAACAGATACCGAGAATTACACCCGACATACAGGACAGGAGAAGTAGTACTGTGCAGAGTCCATAGATACAGAATAAGAACAGATACCGAGAATTACACCCGACATACAGGACATGAGAAGTAGTACTGTGCAGAGTCCATACATACAGAATAAGAACAGATACTGAGAATTACACCCGACATACAGGACAAGAGAAGTAGTACTGTGCAGAGTCTATACATACAGAATAAGAACAGATACCGAGAATTACACCCGGCATACAGGACAAGAGAAGTAGTACTGTGCAGAGTCCATACATACAGAATAAGAACAGATACCGAGAATTACACCCGACATACAGGACAAGAGAAGTAGTACTGTGCAGAGTCCATACATACAGAATAAGAACAGATACCGAGAATTACACCCGACATACAGGACAAGAGAAGTAGTACTGTGCAGAGTCCATACATACAGAATAAGAACAGATACTGAGAATTACACCCGACATACAGGACAAGAGAAGTAGTACTGTGCAGAGTCCATACATACAGAATAAGAACAGATACCGAGAATTACACCCGACATACAGGACAAGAGAAGTAGTACTGTGCAGAGTCCATACATACAGAATAAGAACAGATACCGAGAATTACACCCGACATACAGGACAAGAGAAGTAGTACTGTGCAGAGTCCATAGATACAGAATAAGGACAGATACTGAGAATTACACCCGACATACCGGACAGGAGAAGTAGTACTGTGCAGAGTCCATACATACAGAATAAGGACAGATACTGAGAATTACACCCGACATACAGGACAGGAGAAGTAGTACTGTGCAGAGTCCATAGATACAGAATAAGAACAGATACCGAGAATTACACCCGACATACAGGACATGAGAAGTAGTACTGTGCAGAGTCCATACATACAGAATAAGAACAGATACTGAGAATTACACCCGACATACAGGACAAGAGAAGTAGTACTGTGCAGAGTCCATACATACAGAATAAGAACAGATATTGAGAATTACACCCGACATACAGGACAGGAGAAGTAGTACTGTGCAGAGTCCATACATACAGAATAAGAACAGATACTGAGAATTACACCCGACATACAGGACAAGAGAAGTAGTACTGTGCAGAGTCCATACATACAGAATAAGAACAGATACTGAGAATTACACCCGACATACAGGACAGGAGAAGTAGTACTGTGCAGAGTCCATACATACAGAATAAGAACAGATACTGAGAATTACACCCGACATACAGGACAGGAGAAGTAGTACTGTGCAGAGTCCATACATACAGAATAAGAACAGATACTGAGAATTACACCCGACATACAGGACAGGAGAAGTAGTACTGTGCAGAGTCCATACATACAGAATAAGAACAGATACCGAGAATTACACCCGACATACAGGACAGGAGAAGTAGTACTGTGCAGAGTCCATAGATACAGAATAAGAACAGATACCGAGAATTACACCCGACATACAGGACATGAGAAGTAGTACTGTGCAGAGTCCATACATACAGAATAAGAACAGATACTGAGAATTACACCCGACATACAGGACAAGAGAAGTAGTACTGTGCAGAGTCTATACATACAGAATAAGAACAGATACCGAGAATTACACCCGGCATACAGGACAAGAGAAGTAGTACTGTGCAGAGTCCATACATACAGAATAAGAACAGATACTGAGAATTACACCCGACATACAGGACAGGAGAAGTAGTACTGTGCAGAGTCCATACATACAGAATAAGGAGAGATACTGAGAATTACACCCGACATACAGGACAGGAGAAATAGTACTGTGCAGAGTCCATACATACAGAATAGGAACAGATACTGAGAATTACACCCGACATACAGGACAGGAGAAGTAGTACTGTGCAGAGTCCATACATACAGAATAAGACCAGATACTGAGAATTACACCCGGCATACAGGACAAGAGAAGTAGTACTGTGCAGAGTCCATACATACAGAATAAGAACAGATACTGAGAATTACACCCGACATACAGGACAGGAGAAATAGTACTGTGCAGAGTCCATACATACAGAATAAGAACAGATACCGAGAATTACACCCGACATACAGGACAGGAGAAGTAGTACTGTGCAGAGTCCATAGATACAGAATAAGAACAGATACCGAGAATTACACCCGACATACCGGACAGGAGAAGTAGTACTGTGCAGAGTCCATACATACAGAATAAGAACAGATACCGAGAATTACACCCGACATACAGGACAAGAGAAGTAGTACTGTGCAGAGTCCATACATACAGAATAAGAACAGATACTGAGAATTACACCCGACATACAGGACAGGAGAAGTAGTACTGTGCAGAGTCCATACATACAGAATAAGAACAGATACTGAGAATTACACCCGACATACAGGACAAGAGAAGTAGTACTGTGCAGAGTCCATACATACAGAATAGGAACAGATACTGAGAATTACACCCGACATACAGGACAGGAGAAGTAGTACTGTGCAGAGTCCATACATACAGAATAAGAACAGATACCGAGAATTACACCCGACATACAGGACAAGAGAAGTAGTACTGTGCAGAGTCCATACATACAGAATAAGAACAGATACCGAGAATTACACCCGACATACAGGACAAGAGAAGTAGTACTGTGCAGAGTCCATACATACAGAATAAGAACAGATACTGAGAATTACACCCGACATACAGGACAGGAGAAGTAGTACTGTGCAGAGTCCATACATACAGAATAAGAACAGATACCGAGAATTACACCCGACATACAGGACAGGAGAAGTAGTACTGTGCAGAGTCCATAGATACAGAATAAGAACAGATACCGAGAATTACACCCGACATACCGGACAGGAGAAGTAGTACTGTGCAGAGTCCATACATACAGAATAAGGACAGATACTGAGAATTACACCCGACATACAGGACAGGAGAAGTAGTACTGTGCAGAGTCCATAGATACAGAATAAGAACAGATACCGAGAATTACACCCGACATACAGGACATGAGAAGTAGTACTGTGCAGAGTCCATACATACAGAATAAGAACAGATACTGAGAATTACACCCGACATACAGGACAAGAATAGTAGTACTGTGCAGAGTCCATACATACAGAATAAGAACAGATACTGAGAATTACACCCGACATACAGGACAAGAGAAGTGGTACTGTGCAGAGTCCATACATACAGAATAAGAACAGATACTGAGAATTACACCCGGCATACAGGACAAGAGAAGTAGTACTGTGCAGAGTCCATACATACAGAATAAGAACAGATACCGAGAATTACACCCGACATACAGGACAGGAGAAGTAGTACTGTGCAGAGTCCATACATACAGAATAAGAACAGATACTGAGAATTACACCCGACATACAGGACAGGAGAAGTAGTACTGTGCAGAGTCCATACATACAGAATAAGAACAGATACTGAGAATTACACCCGACATACAGGACAGGAGAAGTAGTACTGTGCAGAGTCCATACATACAGAATAAGAACAGATACCGAGAATTACACCCGACATACAGGACAGGAGAAGTAGTACTGTGCAGAGTCCATAGATACAGAATAAGAACAGATACCGAGAATTACACCCGACATACAGGACATGAGAAGTAGTACTGTGCAGAGTCCATACATACAGAATAAGAACAGATACTGAGAATTACACCCGACATACAGGACAAGAGAAGTAGTACTGTGCAGAGTCTATACATACAGAATAAGAACAGATACCGAGAATTACACCCGGCATACAGGACAAGAGAAGTAGTACTGTGCAGAGTCCATACATACAGAATAAGAACAGATACTGAGAATTACACCCGACATACAGGACAGGAGAAGTAGTACTGTGCAGAGTCCATACATACAGAATAAGGACAGATACCGAGAATTACACCCGACATACAGGACAAGAGAAGTAGTACTGTGCAGAGTCCATACATACAGAATAAGGACAGATACCGAGAATTACACCCGACATACAGGACAAGAGAAGTAGTACTGTGCAGAGTCCATACATACAGAATAAGGACAGATACCGAGAATTACACCCGACATACAGGACAAGAGAAGTAGTACTGTGCAGAGTCCATACATACAGAATAAGGACAGATACTGAGAATTACACCCGACATACAGGACAAGAGAAGTAGTACTGTGCAGAGTCCATACATACAGAATAAGAACAGATACTGAGAATTACACCCGACATACAGGACAAGAGAAGTAGTACTGTGCAGAGTCCATACATACAGAATAAGAACAGATACCGAGAATTACACCCGACATACAGGACAAGAGAAGTAGTACTGTGCAGAGTCCATACATACAGAATAAGAACAGATACCGAGAATTACACCCGACATACAGGACAAGAGAAGTAGTACTGTGCAGAGTCCATACATACAGAATAAGGAGAGATACCGAGAATTACACCCGGCATACAGGACAAGAGAAGTAGTACTGTGCAGAGTCCATACATACAGAATAAGAACAGATACCGAGAATTACACCCGACATACCGGACAGGAGAAGTAGTACTGTGCAGAGTCCATACATACAGAATAAGGACAGATACTGAGAATTACACCCGACATACAGGACAGGAGAAGTAGTACTGTGCAGAGTCCATAGATACAGAATAAGAACAGATACCGAGAATTACACCCGACATACAGGACATGAGAAGTAGTACTGTGCAGAGTCCATACATACAGAATAAGAACAGATACTGAGAATTACACCCGACATACAGGACAAGAGAAGTAGTACTGTGCAGAGTCCATACATACAGAATAAGAACAGATACTGAGAATTACACCCGACATACAGGACAAGAGAAGTGGTACTGTGCAGAGTCCATACATACAGAATAAGAACAGATACTGAGAATTACACCCGGCATACAGGACAAGAGAAGTAGTACTGTGCAGAGTCCATACATACAGAATAAGAACAGATACCGAGAATTACACCCGACATACAGGACAGGAGAAGTAGTACTGTGCAGAGTCCATACATACAGAATAAGAACAGATACTGAGAATTACACCCGACATACAGGACAGGAGAAGTAGTACTGTGCAGAGTCCATACATACAGAATAAGAACAGATACTGAGAATTACACCCGACATACAGGACAAGAGAAGTAGTACTGTGCAGAGTCCATACATACAGAATAAGAACAGATACCGAGAATTACACCCGACATACAGGACATGAGAAGTAGTACTGTGCAGAGTCCATACATACAGAATAAGAACAGATACTGAGAATTACACCCGACATACAGGACAAGAGAAGTAGTACTGTGCAGAGTCTATACATACAGAATAAGAACAGATACCGAGAATTACACCCGGCATACAGGACAAGAGAAGTAGTACTGTGCAGAGTCCATACATACAGAATAAGAACAGATACCGAGAATTACACCCGACATACAGGACAAGAGAAGTAGTACTGTGCAGAGTCCATACATACAGAATAAGAACAGATACCGAGAATTACACCCGACATACAGGACAGGAGAAGTAGTACTGTGCAGAGTCCATACATACAGAATAAGAACAGATACTGAGAACTGTTATGGTAAAAATCTGAATCATGTTTTTCTCGACGATTGCAAACAAAAAACATTTTCACTCTGTTACCTTCGGGGGGCGCCAATATTCAGTTTTTTTTATTTTCTAGACGCTGAGGATTCTGGGAAGGGATCACTTCCTGCTTAAAGTATAATGTGTTTCTCCAGTGCCGAGGACAATTCATGTTCTGATCTCCGGCTGTCACTGAACGTTCAAAGTATTTTATTTTCCTGCCTAACAATTGTATTTGTACAGTAAGTGCCGATAATGGACTCCGCTCACCTATTCTCCCTCTCCTTCCAGGATGGAGGAATCGCAGCTTTGGACGTAGTCGCCATAGAAGGTGTCTGAGCTCCGGGGATGAGCGGTGAGATGGAGTCTGCGAAGCGAATCCTGGTGTATCTGAGCAAAGAGAATTCTCTGCTGCAGTGTGCCAGGTTTGTGCAGGTAAAGCCCCCACCCCCCCCTGTATCTAGACTTGCCACCTCATCCCTTTAAACCCGAACACATATTAATTACTCAGGTTCTGAGGCTAATTAAGGAGGTAATTAAACTCACTTGGTGCCTTACCTGCATTAAATTAGCCTCAGAACCTGTGGAATTCATATGTGTTCGGGTTTAAAGGGATGAGGTGGCAACTCTACCTGTATCCCCCCCCTCTGCCCCCCCTGTATTCCCTCCCCTGTATTCTCCCCCCTGTATCCCCCCCTAAATGCCCCCCCTGTATTCCCCTCCCCTCTGCCCCCCTGTATTCTCCCCCCTGTATTCTCCCCCCTGTATTCCCGCCTGTGTCCCCCCCCCCTGTATTTCAATTCCTCCAAATGACACCAACAATGGGGCACTATTCCTCCCACTAATACCAATGATGGGGCACTATTCCTCCCACTGACACCAATGATGGGGCACTATTCCTCCCACTGACACCAATGATGGGGCACTATTCCTCCCACTGACACCAATGATGGGGCACTATTCCTCCCACTGACACCAATGATGGGGCACTATTCCTCCCACTGACACCAATGATGGGGCACTATTCCTCCCACTGACACCAATGATGGGGCACAATTCCTCCCACTGACACCAAAGATGGGACACTATTCCTCCCACTGACACCAAAGATGGGACACTATTCCTCCCACTGACACCAATGATGGGACACTATTCCTCCCACTGACACCAATGATGGGACACTATTCCTCCCACTGACACCAATGATGGGACACTATTCCTCCCACTGACACCAATGATGGGACACTATTCCTCCCACTGACACCAATGATGGGACACTATTCCTCCCACTGACACCAATGATGGGACACTATTCCTCCCACTGACACCAATGATGGGACACTATTCCTCCCACTGACACCAATGATGGGACACTATTCCTCCCACTGACACCAATGATGGGACACTATTCCTCCCACTGACACCAATGATGGGACACTATTCCTCCCACTGACACCAATGATGGGGCACTATTCCTCCCACTGACACCAAAGATGGGGCACTATTCCTCCCACTGACACCAAAGATGGGGCACTATTCCTCCCACTGACACCAAAGATGGGGCACTATTCCTCCCACTGACACCAAAGATGGGGCACTCTTCCTCCCACTGACACCAAAGATGGGGCATTGTTCTACTCCCAATGACCACAGTCTGCATGAAACCTTACCTTAACCCCAACCCCCTAACACTAAGGCCTCATGCCAACTGACGTTTTTACAGCCACTTTTTTGAGCATTTTTTTGCAGCTTAAAAACGGCTCTCCATGTTAGCCTATGGCCTCATGCCCACCATGACGTTTCTGAGCTGTAAGTGGCATAGCCGTTTTTAAGCTGCAAAAAAAAACCCCAGGACCGGTGCGTTCTGAAGCTCTAGCTGTAAAGACGTCAGACGCCGGCAAAGGGTGTTAAACGCGAAACGCCGTTGTAAGCCTCATCCGGCGTTTCTTTCTCTATTCAAAATCAGTGGTTCCCTATGGGAGCCCATTGATTTGAATAGAGGTCGCACCATAAGTCGGATCAAGATGATCCGACTTGCGGGGCGACTCGTGTTGAGGAGAATCTTGAAGGGGAACCCCGCAAAAATTATAAAAATAAATTGCGTGAGGTTCCCCCCAGGATGATACCAGACCCTTCGGTCTGGTATGGATCTTGAGGGGGAACCCCCCCACACCAAAAAAAATGGCGTGGGGGTTCCCCCAGGATCCATACCAGACCCTTATCCAAGCACGCAGCCCGGCAGGTCAGGTAAGGGGGGCGAGCAAGCGCCCCCCCCTCCTAGACCATACCAAGCCATGTGCCCTCAACATGGGGGGGTTGGTGCTTTGGGGCAGGGGGGGCACTGCGCCCCCCCCCCACTTCAAAGCACCTTGTCCCCATGTTGATGAGGACAAGGGCCTCTTCCCGACAACCCTGGCCGTTGGTTGTCGGGGCCTGCGGGCGAGGGGCTTATCGGAATCTGGGAGCCCCCTTTAATAAGGGGGCCCCCAGATCCCGGCCCCCACCCTATGTGAATGAATATCGGGGCACATCATACTCCTATCCATTCACCTGGGGGGAAAAAAGTTTTTAAAGTAATTTATTAGCAGCTCCGGGGGTCTTCTTCCGACTTCTCCGCTCTCTTTTCCCGCTCTCCGGTTCTTCTGCCAGGCTCCTCCGCTATCTTCTGCTCTTTTGCCGCTCTTTTGCTAGCGTTGGCCCGGTCTTCTCCGCCGTCTTCTTACCTCTTTTCTTCTTCGATGTTGACACAACGCTCTCACCCGCTGTAATGCCGTGTGCGCGGTGCGCAACGACTTATATAGGCACGGGGCGTGGTCACCAGGTGATGTCACCTGGTGACCCCGCCCCTTACGGCGTCACCGTCCCAGGGCATGATGTCACCCGGTGACCACGCCCCATGCCTATATAAGTCGTTGCGCACCGCGCACACTGCATTACAGCAGGGGAAAGCGTTGTGTCAACATCGAAGAAGAGAAGAGGGAAGATGATGGCGGAGAAGACCGGGCCAACACGCCAAAGAGCGGCAAAAGAGCAGAAGATAGTGGAGGAGCCTGGCAGAAGAACCGGAGAGCGGGAGAAGAGAGCGGAGAAGTCGGAAGAAGACCCCCAGGTGAATGGGTAGGGGTACGATGTACCCGATACTCATTCACATAGGGTGGGGGGCCCCCTTATTAAAGGGGGCTCCCAAATTCCGATAAACCCCTCGCCCGCAGACCCCGACAACCAACGGCTAGGGTTGTCGGGAAGAGGCCCTTGTCCTCATCAACATGGGGACAAAGTGCTTTGGGGTGGGGGGCGCAGTGCCCCCCCTGCCCCAAAGCACCAACCCCCTCATGTTGAGGGCACGTGGCTTGGTATGGTCTAGGAGGGGGGCGCTCGCCATTTTTTTTTTTTTTTGGTGTGGAGGGTTCCCCCTCAAGATCCATACCAGACCGAAGGGTCTGGTATCGTCCTGGGGGGGAACCTCACACACATTTTTTTTTTTTTACATTTTCGTGGGGTTCCCCTTTAAGATTCTCCGCACACGAGTCGCCCCGCAAGTCGGATCATCTTGCTCCGACTTCTGGTGTGACCTCTATTCAAATCAATGGGCTCCGATAGGGAATCATTGATTTTGAATAGAGAAAGAAAAACGCAGCTGAAAGCTAGCGCGGCGAAACGTGCATTGAATTCAATGCAAATTGCGGAAAAAACTCATTTTTTTTCCTGGCGCCTCTGTACTAGCTTTATAGCCCGTTTTTTTTTTTAAAACGTCCGTGGACATTTGGCCTAAATCCTAACCTTCCATCCCTGACCCCCAACTGTAAACCCTCACCCTCCAACCCCAAGCACCTAACCTTAACCTCCACCCTTAACCACCTAATGCTAAACCCTACAACCCTAAACGTCTAAGTCTAAACCCTAACACTGCAACCCTAACACTAAATCCTAACCTTCCACTCCTGACCCCCAACTCTAAACCCTCCTCCTCCAACCCCAAGAAACTAACCTTAACCTCCACCCTTAACCACCTAATGCTAAACACTGCAACCCTAACACTGCAACCCTAACCTTCCAACCCTAACCTTCCATCCCTGACCCCCAACTCTAAACCCTAACACCCTAACTTTATTCTCCTAGCCTCAAACCCTAGCTTGCTTACTCTAACCCCCAGCCCAGCCCCCCAACCCTATACCTCCAATACCAACCCCCTATCTCTAAACCCTAACCCTGTGTGTTTTTGGTGCGCTGTGTACCCGATCATTCTGCAGGTGCAGTTTTTTCCCATATTAAGGAATGATGTTGGCGCATTTAAAACAAATGCATATTACGCATGAAACTAATGCATGCACAAGTGTGAAGGGACCCTTAAAGGTGTATTCCACTTCTTTTTTTTTAAAACCAGGCGAGCTGTAGATTTGTGGGTGTTTTGCAAGGCATTTCCTGATATATATATTTTTTTTGGATATGCTTTTTTAGGGTATCACTGGGCAGTTTTCCTCGGAGGAAAAGGCTGTCGTGAACTGTGGACTGGACCAGAACCGGTTTGTCATCTCCGATCGGCCATTCAGCGGTTCCAGCGGCGTCCGGCTACAGGTCAGCAGGCAGTACTAAAAATGAGAGGTGGACGCATACAGGGGCCATGAGGTTTCAGCAGCCTGTGATCTCTAGTGCTTCTGGTCACATGATCACTGTGACAGCCAATCATAGTGGTCATAAAATCAGGAGCCTGCTTACTGGCTTTCTGCATGCAGATCCTCTTAAAGGGCCAGATCCCATTCAGAAAGGGGCTAGTAAGTATTTAAAAAAAAAAAAAAAACCTAGATCCCTGATTAAGTGTCTTGGCATAGAAGCACATTATTGCCGCAAACACAGGCGGAGTGCTCGCCTAATTCATCTTGTTCTTCCTACAGAGGCCGTCCTTCTGCCCCATCAAAAACCTGAACCCGGACCAAGCCGCCAGCCTGCCAGAGCAGATCCGGGACCGAGGTGTGGATGTAGGAGTCGCCATCTTGCTGCAGACGGCCAACAAAAAGGTTCTGCTGACGAGGAGAACCAAAACCCTCAGCATCTTCCCCAACGTCTGGGTACCACCCGGTCAGTATTCTGCGTCAGTCACAATGACTGCAATGGGCTAAATAGTGCTGCCAGTGTCCATTATTACCTGTTCCCTTGTGTGCTCCTCTCGCCATGACCCCGGAGCACCCTGCGTTGCCCAGTGACCCCAGAGCACCCTGCGTTGCCCAGTGACCCCAGAGCACCCTGCGTTACCCTGTGACCCTAGAGCACCCTGTGACCCCAGAGCACCCTGCGTTACCCTGTGACCCCAGAGCACCCTGTGACCCCAGAGCACCCTGTGACCCCAGAGCACCCTGTGACCCTGGAGCACCCTGCGTTACCCTGTGACCCCGGAGCACCCTGCGTTACCCTGTGACCCCGGAGCGCCCTGCGCCACCCAGTGACCCCAGAGCGCCCTGCGTCTCGCAGTGACCCCAGAGCGCCCTGCGTCTCGCAGTGACCCCAGAGCGCCCTGCGTCTCGCAGTGACCCCAGAGCGCCCTGCGTCTCCCAGTGACCCCAGAGCACCCTGCGTCTCCCAGTGACCCCAGAGCACCCTGCGTCTCCCAGTGACCCCAGAGCACCCTGCGTCTCCCAGTAACCCCCTTGTTTTCCCCCTTTAAATAAGTTCTTTTTTTATTATCTTGCACTGTGCCTGTGTGAGAGAGTTTCAACCATTTTCATCTTTTGTTGTACAGGTGGTCACATGGAGCCAGGAGAGCAGGTGAGTGCAAAGCGTCTCGTCAATATATCGTTTTTTTATTTGTATCGAATCTCGGTTAATTTTGTACACATTCACATTGGCAGCTCCTCGATGCCGGGCTGAGAGAACTGCAGGAGGAGACTGGGCTGGACCTGAGGAACGAGACTCCGCCCTGGAGGATCCTGGGGCTTTGGGAGGTAACTTGTGCACAACCCCCCTTTCCACAGCAGCTTGTAGATTCTTGTTCACAGAGTTCTCCATGATCAGTGATTGTTAATCTACCTTCTGTCTGAGAAATAACCGCGTAGGTCTGAAGACCGCGCTGTCACTGACAGCCACAGGTGATGCATTCTCCTCCCCCCAGGATCCAGCAGTGGGTCTTCTTTCTGGCACTTTCAGCTTTCACCCCGAGGGACCAGTTCTGAGGCAGATTAGGAGACCGCTCTTTTATTTGCTGTGGCTTTAAATTGCAAAGCCATATATGGCATTCAAGCAATGTGTTGCTGCGATCCTATCCATGGCCTTCAGTGATTTGTGTCGTCTTTCCGTGCTGCCAGTGGTCAGGAGGTACCTGGCCTCCTGTCTCCATACTACCAGTACACCTCTGTGTGACCCAAAGGGCACCTGATCAACCTTTGACACCTAGTCATATCCAGTGCGTGCTGTGTCTCCCAGTGACCCCAGAGCACCCTGTGTGTCTCCCAGTGCTCCCAGAGCACCCTGTGTGTCTCCCAGTGCTCCCAGAGCACCCTGTGTGTCTCCCAGTGCTCCCAGAGCACCCTGTGTGTCTCCCAGTGCTCCCAGAGCACCCTGTGTGTCTCCCAGTGACCCCAGAGCACCCTGTGTGTCTCCCAGTGACCCCAGAGCACCCTGTGTGTCTCCCAGTGACCCCAGAGCACCCTGTGTGTCTCCCAGTGACCCTGGGTGTCTCCCAGTGACCTCGGAGCATCCTGTGTGTCCCAGTGACCCCGGAGCACCCTGTGTGTCTCCCAGTGACCCCGGAGCACCCTGTGTGTCTCCCAGTGACCCCGGAGCACCCTGTATGTCTCCCAGTGACCCCAGAGCACCTTGTGTGTCTCCCAGTGACCCTGGGTGTCTCCCAGTGACCCCAGAGCACCCTGTGTGTCTCCCAGTGACCCTGTATGTCTCCTAGTGACCCCGGAGCACCCTGTATGTCTCCCAGTGACCCCGGAGCATCCTGTGTGACCCCAGAGCACCTTGTGTGTCTCCCAGTGATCCCGGAGCACCCTGTGTGTCTCCCAGTGACCCCAGAGCACCTTGTGTGTCTCCCAGTGACCCTGGGTGTCTCCCAGTGACCCCGGAGCACCCTGTATGTCTCCCAGTGACCCCGGAGCACCCTGTGTGTCTCCCAGTGACCCCGGAGCACCCTGTGTGTCTCCCAGTGACCCCGGAGCACCTTGTGTGTCTCCCAGTGACCCCGGAGCACCTTGTGTGTCTCCCAGTGACCCCGGAGCACCTTGTGTGTCTTCCAGTGACCCCGGAGCACCTTGTGTGTCTCCCAGTGACCCCGGAGCACCTTGTGTGTCTCCCAGTGACCCTGGGTGTCTCCCAGTGACCCCGGAGCACCCTGTATGTCTCCCAGTGACCCCGGAGCACCCTGTGTGTCTCCCAGTGACCCCGGAGCACCCTGTGTGTCTCCCAGTGACCCCGGAGCACCCTGTGTGTCTCCCAGTGACCCCGGAGCACCCTGTGTGTCTCCCAGTGACCCCGGAGCACCCTGTGTGTCTCCCAGTGACCCCGGAGCACCTTGTGTGTCTCCCAGTGACCCCGGAGCACCTTGTGTGTCTCCCAGTGACCCCGGAGCACCTTGTGTGTCTTCCAGTGACCCCGGAGCACCTTGTGTGTCTCCCAGTGACCCCGGAGCACCCTGTGTGTCTCCCAGTGACCCCGGAGCACCCTGTGTGTCTCCCAGTGACCCCGGAGCACCCTGGGTGTCTCCCAGTGACCCCGGAGCACCCTGGGTGTCTCCCAGTGACCCCGGGGCACCCTGGGTGTCTCCCAGTGACCCCGGGGCACCCTGTGTGTCTCCCAGTGACCCCGGGGCACCCTGTGTGTCTCCCAGTGACCCCGGGGCACCCTGTGTGTCTCCCAGTGACCCCGGGGCACCTTGTGTGTCTCCCAGTGACCCCGGAGCACCTTGTGTGTCTTCCAGTGACCCCGGAGCACCCTGTGTGTCTCCCAGTGCTCCCTGTGTGTCTCCCAGTGACCCCAGAGCACCCTGTGTGTCTCCCAGTGACCCCGGAGCATCCTGTGTGTCCCAGTGACCCCGGAGCATCCTGTGTCTCCCAGTGACCCCAGAGCACCCTGTGTGTCTCCCAGTGACCCCGGAGCACCCTGTGTGTCTCCCAGTGACCCCGGAGCACCCGGTATGTCTCCCAGTGACCCCGGAGCACCCTGTATGTCTCCCAGTGACCCCGGAGCACCCTGTGTGTCTCCCAGTGACCCCGGAGCACCCTGTGTGTCTCCCAGTGATCCCGGAGCACCCTGTGTGTCTCCCAGTGATCCCGGAGCACCCTGTGTGTCTCCCAGTGATCCCGGAGCACCCTGTGTGTCTCCCAGTGACCCCAGAGCACCCTGTCTGTCTCCCAGTGACCCTGTATGTCTCCCAGTGACCCCGGAGCACCCTGTATGTCTTCCAGTGACCCTGGAACATTCTGTGTGACCCCAGAGCACCTTGTGTGTCTCCCAGTGATCCCGGAGCACCCTGTGTGTCTCCCAGTGACCCCGGAGTGCTCCCAGAGCACCCTGTATGTCTCCCAGTGACCCCGGAGCACCCTGTATGTCTCCCAGTGACCCCGGAGCACCCTGTATGTCTCCCAGTGACCCCGGAGCACCCTGTATGTCTCCCAGTGACCCCGGAGCATCCTGTGTGTCCCAGTGACCCCGGAGCACCCTGTGTGTCTCCCAGTGACCCCGGAGTGCTCCCAGAGCACCCTGTGTGTCTCCCAGAGCACCCTTTGTGTCTCCCAGTGACCCCAGAGCACCCTGTGTGTCTCCCAGTGACCCCGGAGCATCCTGTGTGTCCCAGTGACCCCAGAGCACCTTGTGTGTCTCCCAGTGACCCCAGAGCACCCTGTGTGTCTCCCAGTGACCCTGTGTGTCTACCATTGACCCCAGAGCAACCTGTGTGTCTCCCAGTGACCCTGTATGTCTCCCAGTGACCCCGGAGCACCCTGTGTGTCTCCCAGTGACCCCGGAGCACCCTGTGTGTCTCCCAGTGACCCCGGAGCACCCTGTGTGTCTCCCAGTGACCCCGGAGCACCCTGTGTGTCTCCCAGTGACCCCGGAGCACCCTGTGTGTCTCCCAGTGACCCCAGAGCACCCTGTGTGTCTCCCAGT
The DNA here is from genome assembly GCA_029206835.1 of Rana muscosa. Lineage (NCBI taxonomy): Eukaryota > Metazoa > Chordata > Amphibia > Anura > Ranidae > Rana > Rana muscosa. The sequence goes on along the minus strand of CM055126.1, from coordinate 61,617,176 downwards.
GACCCTGTGTGTCTCCCAGTGACCCCGGAGCACCCTGTGTGTCTCCCAGTGACCCCGGAGCACCCTGTGTGTCTCCCAGTGACCCCGGAGCACCCTGTGTGTCTCCCAGTGACCCCAGAGCACCCTGTGTGTCTCCCAGTGACCCAGGGTGTCTCCCAGTGACCCCGGAGCACCCTGTGTGTCTCCCAGTGATCCCGGAGCACCCTGTGTGTCTCCCAGTGACCCCGGAGCACCCTGTGTGTCTCCCAGTGACCCCAGAGCACCCCGTGTGTCTCCCAGTGACCCCAGAGCACCCTGTATGTCTCCCAGTGACCCCGGAGCATCCTGTGTGTCCCAGTGACCCTGTATGTCTCCCAGTGACCCCGGAGCATCCTGTGTGACCCCAGAGCACCTTGTGTGTCTCCCAGTGCTCCCAGAGCACCCTGTATGTCTCCCAGTGCTCCCAGAGCACCCTGTATGTCTCCCAGTGCTCCCAGAGCACCCTGTATGTCTCCCAGTGACCCCGGAGCACCCTGTATGTCTCCCAGTAACCCTGGAGCATCCTGTGTGTCCCAGTGACCCCGGAGAACCTTGTGTGTCTCCCAGTGATCCCGGAGCACCCTGTGTGTCTCCCAGTGACCCCGGAGTGCTCCCAGAGCACCCTGTGTGTCTCCCAGTGACCCCGGAGCACCCTGTGTGTCTCCCAGTGACCCCAGAGCACCCTGTGTGTCTCCCAGTGACCCAGGGTGTCTCCCAGTGACCCCGGAGCACCCTGTGTGTCTCCCAGTGACCCCGGAGCACCCTGTGTGTCTCCCAGTGACCCCGGAGCACCCTGTGTGTCTCCCAGTGACCCCAGAGCACCTTGTGTGTCTCCCAGTGACCCCAGTGCACCCTGTGTGTCTCCCAGTGACCCTGTGTGTCTCCCATTGACCCCAGAGCAACCTGTGTGTCTCCCAGTGACCCTGTATGTCTCCCAGTGACCCCGGAGCACCCTGTATGTCTCCCAGTGACCCCGGAGCATCTTGTGTGTCTCCCAGTGACCCCGGAGCACCCTGTGTGTCTCCCAGTGATCCCGGAGCACCCTGTGTGTATCCCAGTGATCCCGGAGCACCCTGTGTGTCTCCCAGTGATCCCGGAGCACCCTGTGTGTCTCCCAGTGATCCCGGAGCACCCTGTGTGTCTCCCAGTGACCCCGGAGCACCCTGTGTGACTCCCAGTGACCCCGGAGCACCCCGTGTGTCTCCCAGTGACCCCAGAGCACCCTGTATGTCTCCCAGTGACCCCGGAGCATCCTGTGTGTCCCAGTGACCCTGTATGTCTCCCAGTGACCCCGGAGCACCCTGTATGTCTCCCAGTGACCCCGGAGCATCCTGTGTGACCCCAGAGCACCCTGTGTGTCTCCCAGTGATCCCGGAGCACCCTGTGTGTCTCCCAGTGACCCCGGAGTGCTCCCAGAGCACCCTGTATGTCTCCCAGTGACCCCGGAGCACCCTGTATGTCTCCCAGTAACCCTGGAGCATCCTGTGTGTCCCAGTGACCCCGGAGAACCTTGTGTGTCTCCCAGTGATCCCGGAGCACCCTGTATGTCTCCCAGTGACCCCGGAGCATCCTGTGTGTCCCAGTGACCCCGGAGCACCTTGTGTGTCTCCCAGTGACCCCGGAGTGCTCCCAGAGCACCCTGTGTGTCTCCCAGTGCTCCCTGTGTGTCTCCCAGTGACCCCAGTGCTCCCTGTGTGTCTCCCAGTGACCCCAGAGCACCCTGTGTGTCTCCCAGTGACCCCGGAGCATCCTGTGTGTCCCAGTGACCCCGGAGCATCCTGTGTGTCCCAGTGACCCCAGAGCACCTTGTGTGTCTCCCAGTGACCCCAGAGCACCCTGTGTGTCTCCCAGTGACCCTGTGTGTCTCCCAGTGACCCCGGAGCACCCTGTATGTCTCCCAGTGACCCCGGAGCACCCTGTGTGTCTCCCAGTGACCCCGGAGCACCCTGTGTGTCTCCCAGTGACCCCGGAGCACCCTGTGTGTCTCCCAGTGACCCCGGAGCACCCTGTGTGTCTCCCAGTGATCCCGGAGCACCCTGTGTGTCTCCCAGTGATCCCGGAGCACCCTGTGTGTCTCCCAGTGATCCCGGAGCACCCTGTGTGTCTCCCAGTGACCCCGGAGCACCCTGTGTGTCTCCCAGTGACCCCGGAGCACCCTGTGTGTCTCCCAGTGACCCCGGAGCACCCTGTGTGTCTCCCAGTGACCCCAGAGCACCCTGTGTGTCTCCCAGTGACCCCAGAGCACCCTGTCTGTCTCCCAGTGACCCCAGAGCACCCTGTCTGTCTCCCAGTGACCCTGTATGTCTCCCAGTGACCCCGGAGCACCCTGTATGTCTTCCAGTGACCCTGGAACATCCTGTGTGACCCCAGAGCACCTTGTGTGTCTCCCAGTGATCCCGGAGCACCCTGTGTGTCTCCCAGTGACCCCGGAGCACCCTGTGTGTCTCCCAGTGACCCCAGAGCACCTTGTGTGTCTCCCAGTGACCCCAGAGCACCTTGTGTGTCTCCCAGTGACCCCAGAGCACCCTGTGTGTCTCCCAGTGACCCTGTGTGTCTCCCATTGACCCCAGAGCAACCTGTGTGTCTCCCAGTGACCCTGTATGTCTCCCAGTGACCCCGTAGCACCCTGTATGTCTCCCAGTGACCCCGGAGCATCTTGTGTGTCTCCCAGTGACCCCGGAGCATCTTGTGTTTCTCCCAGTGACCCCGGAGCACCCTGTATGTCTTCCAGTGACCCTGGAACATCCTGTGTGACCCCAGAGCACCTTGTGTGTCTCCCAGTGATCCCGGAGCACCCTGTGTGTCTCCCAGTGACCCCGGAGCACCCTGTGTGTCTCCCAGTGACCCCAGAGCACCTTGTGTGTCTCCCAGTGACCCCAGAGCACCTTGTGTGTCTCCCAGTGACCCCAGAGCACCTTGTGTGTCTCCCAGTGACCCCAGAGCACCCTGTGTGTCTCCCAGTGACCCTGTGTGTCTCCCATTGACCCCAGAGCAACCTGTGTGTCTCCCAGTGACCCTGTATGTCTCCCAGTGACCCCGTAGCACCCTGTATGTCTCCCAGTGACCCCGGAGCATCTTGTGTGTCTCCCAGTGACCCCGGAGCATCTTGTGTTTCTCCCAGTGATCCCGGAGCACCCTGTGTGTCTCCCAGTGACCCCGGAGCACCCTGTGTGTCTCCCAGTGACCCCGGAGCACCCTGTGTGTCTCCCAGTGATCCCGGAGCACCCTGTGTGTCTCCCAGTGACCCCGGAGTGCTCCCAGAGCACCCTGTATGTCTCCCAGTGACCCCGGAGCACCCTGTATGTCTCCCAGTAACCCTGGAGCATCCTGTGTGTCCCAGTGACCCCGGAGCACCTTGTGTGTCTCCCAGTGATCCCGGAGCACCCTGTGTGTCTCCCAGTGACCCCGGAGTGCTCCCAGAGCACCCTGTGTGTCTCCCAGTGCTCCCTGTGTGTCTCCCAGTGACCCCAGTGCTCCCTGTGTGTCTCCCAGTGACCCCAGAGCACCCTGTGTGTCTCCCAGTGACCCCGGAGCATCCTGTGTGTCCCAGTGACCCCGGAGCATCCTGTGTGTCCCAGTGACCCCAGAGCACCTTGTGTGTCTCCCAGTGACCCCAGAGCACCCTGTGTGTCTCCCAGTGACCCTGTGTGTCTCCCAGTGACCCCGGAGCACCCTGTGTGTCTCCCAGTGACCCCGGAGCACCCTGTGTGTCTCCCAGTGACCCCGGAGCACCCTGTGTGTCTCCCAGTGACCCCGGAGCACCCTGTGTGTCTCCCAGTGATCCCGGAGCACCCTGTGTGTCTCCCAGTGATCCCGGAGCACCCTGTGTGTCTCCCAGTGATCCCGGAGCACCCTGTGTGTCTCCCAGTGACCCCGGAGCACCCTGTGTGTCTCCCAGTGACCCCGGAGCACCCTGTGTGTCTCCCAGTGACCCCGGAGCACCCTGTGTGTCTCCCAGTGACCCCGGAGCACCCTGTGTGTCTCCCAGTGACCCCAGAGCACCCTGTGTGTCTCCCAGTGACCCCAGAGCACCCTGTCTGTCTCCCAGTGACCCCAGAGCACCCTGTCTGTCTCCCAGTGACCCTGTATGTCTCCCAGTGACCCCGGAGCACCCTGTATGTCTTCCAGTGACCCTGGAACATCCTGTGTGACCCCAGAGCACCTTGTGTGTCTCCCAGTGATCCCGGAGCACCCTGTGTGTCTCCCAGTGACCCCGGAGCACCCTGTGTGTCTCCCAGTGACCCCAGAGCACCTTGTGTGTCTCCCAGTGACCCCAGAGCACCTTGTGTGTCTCCCAGTGACCCCAGAGCACCCTGTGTGTCTCCCAGTGACCCTGTGTGTCTCCCATTGACCCCAGAGCAACCTGTGTGTCTCCCAGTGACCCTGTATGTCTCCCAGTGACCCCGTAGCACCCTGTATGTCTCCCAGTGACCCCGGAGCATCTTGTGTGTCTCCCAGTGACCCCGGAGCATCTTGTGTTTCTCCCAGTGACCCCGGAGCACCCTGTATGTCTTCCAGTGACCCTGGAACATCCTGTGTGACCCCAGAGCACCTTGTGTGTCTCCCAGTGATCCCGGAGCACCCTGTGTGTCTCCCAGTGACCCCGGAGCACCCTGTGTGTCTCCCAGTGACCCCAGAGCACCTTGTGTGTCTCCCAGTGACCCCAGAGCACCTTGTGTGTCTCCCAGTGACCCCAGAGCACCTTGTGTGTCTCCCAGTGACCCCAGAGCACCCTGTGTGTCTCCCAGTGACCCTGTGTGTCTCCCATTGACCCCAGAGCAACCTGTGTGTCTCCCAGTGACCCTGTATGTCTCCCAGTGACCCCGTAGCACCCTGTATGTCTCCCAGTGACCCCGGAGCATCTTGTGTGTCTCCCAGTGACCCCGGAGCATCTTGTGTTTCTCCCAGTGATCCCGGAGCACCCTGTGTGTCTCCCAGTGACCCCGGAGCACCCTGTGTGTCTCCCAGTGACCCCGGAGCACCCTGTGTGTCTCCCAGTGATCCCGGAGCACCCTGTGTGTCTCCCAGTGACCCCGGAGTGCTCCCAGAGCACCCTGTATGTCTCCCAGTGACCCCGGAGCACCCTGTATGTCTCCCAGTAACCCTGGAGCATCCTGTGTGTCCCAGTGACCCCGGAGCACCTTGTGTGTCTCCCAGTGATCCCGGAGCACCCTGTGTGTCTCCCAGTGACCCCGGAGTGCTCCCAGAGCACCCTGTGTGTCTCCCAGTGCTCCCTGTGTGTCTCCCAGTGACCCCAGAGCACACTGTGTGTCTCCCAGTGACCCCGGAGCATCCTGTGTGTCCCAGTGACCCCAGATGACCTTGTGTGTCTCCTAGTGACCCCAGAGCACCCTGTGTGTCTCCCAGTGACCCTGTGTGTCTCCCATTGACCCCAGAGCAACCTGTGTGTCTCCCAGTGACCCTGTATGTCTCCCAGTGACCCCGGAGCACCCTGTATGTCTCCCAGTAACCCCGGAGCATCTTGTGTGTCCCAGTGACCCCGGAGCACCCTGTGTGTCTCCTAGTGATCCCGGAGCATCCTGTGTCTCCCAGTGCTCCCTGTGTGTCTCCCAGTGACCCCGGAGCACCCTGTGTGTCTCCCAGTGACCCCGGAGCACCCTGTGTGTCTCCCAGTGACCCCGGAGCACCCTGTGTGTCTCCCAGTAACCCCGGAGCACCTTGTGTGTCTCCCAGTGACCCCAGAGCACCCTGTGTGTCTCCCAGTGGCCCTGTGTGTCTCCCATTGACCCCAGAGCAACCTGTGTGTCTCCCAGTGACCCTGTATGTCTCCCAGTGACCCCGGAGCACCCTGTATGTCTCCCAGTGACCCCGGAGCATCTTGTGTGTCTCCCAGTGACCCCGGAGCATCTTGTGTGTCTCCCAGTGACCCCGGAGCACCCTGTGTGTCTCCCAGTGACCCCGGAGCACCCTGTGTGTCTCCCAGTGACCCCGGAGCACCCTGTGTGTCTCCCAGTGACCCCGGAGCACCCTGTGTGTCTCCCAGTGACCCCGGAGCACCCTGTGTGTCTCCCAGTGACCCCGGAGCACCTTGTGTGTCTCCCAGTGACCCCAGAGCACCTTGTGTGTCTCCCAGTGACCCCGGAGCACCTTGTGTGTCTCCCAGTGACCCCGGAGCACCTTGTGTGTCTCCCAGTGACCCCAGAGCACCTTGTGTGTCTCCCAGTGACCCCAGAGCACCTTGTGTGTCTCCCAGTGACCCCAGAGCACCTTGTGTGTCTCCCAGTGACCCCAGAGCACCTTGTGTGTCTCCCAGTGACCCCAGAGCACCTTGTGTGTCTCCCAGTGACCCCAGAGCACCTTGTGTGTCTCCCAGTGACCCCAGAGCACCTTGTGTGTCTCCCAGTGACCCCAGAGCACCTTGTGTGTCTCCCAGTGATCCCGGAGCACCCTGTGTGTCTCCCAGTGACCCCGGAGTGCTCCCAGAGCACCCTGTGTGTCTCCCAGTGATCCCTGTGTGTCTCCCAGTGACCCCAGAGCACACTGTGTGTCTCCCAGTGACCCTGTATGTCTCCCAGTGACCCCGGAGCACCCTGTATGTCTCCCAGTGACCCCGGAGCACCCTGTATGTCTCCCAGTGACCCCGGAGCATCTTGTGTGTCTCCCAGTGACCCCGGAGCACCCTGTGTGTCTCCCAGTGACCCCGGAGCACCCTGTGTGTCTCCCAGTGACCCCGGAGCACCCTGTGTGTCTCCCAGTGACCCCGGAGCACCCTGTGTGTCTCCCAGTGACCCCGGAGCACCCTGTGTGTCTCCCAGTGATCCCGGAGCACCCTGTGTGTCTCCCAGTGACCCCGGAGCATCCTGTGTGACTCCGGAGCACCTTGTGTCTCCCAGTGACTCCGGAGCACCTTGTGTGTCCCAGTGACTCCGGAGCACCTTGTGTGTCTCCCAGTGACCCCGGAGCACCCTGTATGTCTCCCAGTGACCCCGGAGCATCCTGTGTGTCCCAGTGACCCCGGAGCACCCTGTATGTCTCCCAGTGACCCCGGAGCATCCTGTGTGACCCCAGAGCACCTTGTGTGTCTCCCAGTGGTCCCGGAGCACCCTGTGTGTCTCCCAGTGACCCCGGAGTGCTCCCAGAGCACCCTGTATGTCTCCCAGTGACCCCGGAGCACCCTGTATGTCTCCCAGTAACCCTGGAGCATCCTGTGTCTCCCAGTGACCCCGGAGCACCTTGTGTGTCTCCCAGTGACCCCGGAGCACCTTGTGTGTCTCCCAGTGATCCCGGAGCACCGTGTGTCTCCCAGTGATCCCGGAGCACCGTGTGTCTCCCAGTGATCCCGGAGCACCCTGTGTCTCCTAGTGACCCCAGAGCACACTGTGTGTCTCCCAGTGACCCCGGAGCATCCTGTGTGTCCCAGTGACCCCAGATGACCTTGTGTGTCTCCCAGTGACCCCAGAGCACCCTGTGTGTCTCCCAGTGACCCTGTGTGTCTCCCATTGACCCCAGAGCAACCTGTGTGTCTCCCAGTGACCCTGTATGTCTCCCAGTGACCCCGGAGCACCCTGTATGTCTCCCAGTAACCCCGGAGCATCTTGTGTGTCCCAGTGACCCCGGAGCACCCTGTGTGTCTCCTAGTGATCCCGGAGCACCCTGTGTCTCCCAGTGCTCCCTGTGTGTCTCCCAGTGACCCCAGAGCACAGTGTCTCCCAGTGACCCCGGAGCACCCTGTGTGTCTCCCAGTGACCCCAGAGCACCCTGTGTGTCTCCCAGTGACCCCGGAGCACCTTGTGTGTCTCCCAGTGACCCCGGAGCACCTTGTGTGTCTCCCAGTGACCCCAGAGCACCTTGTGTGTCTCCCAGTGACCGCAGAGCACCCTGTGTGTCTCCCAGTGGCCCTGTGTGTCTCCCATTGACCCCAGAGCAACCTGTGTGTCTCCCAGTGACCCTGTATGTCTCCCAGTGACCCCGGAGCACCCTGTATGTCTCCCAGTGACCCCGGAGCATCTTGTGTGTCTCCCAGTGACCCCGGAGCACCCTGTGTGTCTCCCAGTGATCCCGGAGCACCCTGTGTGTCTCCCAGTGACCCCAGAGCACCCTGTGTGTCTCCCAGTGACCCCGGAGCACCTTGTGTGTCTCCCAGTGACCCCAGAGCACCTTGTGTGTCTCCCAGTGACCCCAGAGCACCCTGTGTGTCTCCCAGTGGCCCTGTGTGTCTCCCATTGACCCCAGAGCAACCTGTGTGTCTCCCAGTGACCCCGGAGCACCCTGTATGTCTCCCAGTGACCCCGGAGCATCTTGTGTGTCTCCCAGTGACCCCGGAGCATCTTGTGTGTCTCCCAGTGACCCCGGAGCACCCTGTGTGTCTCCCAGTGACCCCGGAGCACCCTGTGTGTCTCCCAGTGACCCCGGAGCACCCTGTGTGTCTCCCAGTGACCCCGGAGCACCCTGTGTGTCTCCCAGTGACCCCGGAGCACCCTGTGTGTCTCCCAGTGACCCCGGAGCACCCTGTGTGTCTCCCAGTGACCCCGGAGCATCTTGTGTGTCTCCCAGTGACCCCGGAGCACGCTGTGTTTCTCCCAGTGACCACGGAGCACCCTGTGTGTCTCCCAGTGACCCCGGAGCACCCTGTGTGTCTCCCAGTGACCCCGGAGCACCCTGTGTGTCTCCCAGTGACCCCGGAGCACCCTGTGTGTCTCCCAGTGACCCCGGAGCACCCCGTATGTCTCCCAGTGACCCCGGAGCACCCCGTGTGTCTCCCAGTGACCCCGGAGCACCCCGTGTGTCTCCCAGTGACCCCGGAGCACCCCGTGTGTCTCCCAGTGACCCCGGAGCACCCCGTGTGTCTCCCAGTGACCCCGGAGCACCCCGTGTGTCTCCCAGTGACCCCAGAGCACCCTGTATGTCTCCCAGTGACCCCGGAGCATCCTGTGTCTCCCAGTGACCCCGGAGCACCCTGTATGTCTCCCAGTGACCCCGGAGCATCCTGTGTGACCCCAGAGCACCTTGTGTGTCTCCCAGTGATCCCGGAGCACCCTGTGTGTCTCCCAGTGACCCCGGAGTGCTCCCAGAGCACCCTGTATGTCTCCCAGTGACCCCGGAGCACCCTGTATGTCTCCCAGTAACCCTGGAGCATCCTGTGTGTCCCAGTGACCCCGGAGCACCTTGTGTGTCTCCCAGTGATCCCGGAGCACCCTGTGTGTCTCCCAGTGACCCCGGAGTGCTCCCAGAGCACCCTGTGTGTCTCCCAGTGCTCCCTGTGTGTCTCCCAGTGACCCCAGAGCACACTGTGTGTCTCCCAGTGACCCCGGAGCATCCTGTGTGTCCCAGTGACCCCAGATGACCTTGTGTGTCTCCTAGTGACCCCAGAGCACCCTGTGTGTCTCCCAGTGACCCTGTGTGTCTCCCATTGACCCCAGAGCAACCTGTGTGTCTCCCAGTGACCCTGTATGTCTCCCAGTGACCCCGGAGCACCCTGTATGTCTCCCAGTAACCCCGGAGCATCTTGTGTGTCCCAGTGACCCCGGAGCACCCTGTGTGTCTCCTAGTGATCCCGGAGCACCCTGTGTCTCCCAGTGCTCCCTGTGTGTCTCCCAGTGACCCCGGAGCACCCTGTGTGTCTCCCAGTGACCCCGGAGCACCTTGTGTGTCTCCCAGTGACCCCGGAGCACCTTGTGTGTCTCCCAGTGACCCCGGAGCACCTTGTGTGTCTCCCAGTGACCCCAGAGCACCTTGTGTGTCTCCCAGTGACCCCAGAGCACCCTGTGTGTCTCCCAGTGGCCCTGTGTGTCTCCCATTGACCCCAGAGCAACCTGTGTGTCTCCCAGTGACCCTGTATGTCTCCCAGTGACCCCGGAGCACCCTGTATGTCTCCCAGTGACCCCGGAGCATCTTGTGTGTCTCCCAGTGACCCCGGAGCATCTTGTGTGTCTCCCAGTGACCCCGGAGCACCCTGTGTGTCTCCCAGTGACCCCGGAGCACCCTGTGTGTCTCCCAGTGACCCCGGAGCACCCTGTGTGTCTCCCAGTGATCCCGGAGCACCCTGTGTGTCTCCCAGTGATCCCGGAGCACCCTGTGTGTCTCCCAGTGACCCCGGAGCACCCTGTGTGTCTCCCAGTGACCCCGGAGCACCCTGTGTGTCTCCCAGTGACCCCGGAGCACCCTGTGTGTCTCCCAGTGACCCCGGAGCACCTTGTGTGTCTCCCAGTGACCCCGGAGCACCTTGTGTGTCCCCCAGTGACCCCAGAGCACCTTGTGTGTCTCCCAGTGACCCCAGAGCACCTTGTGTGTCTCCCAGTGACCCCAGAGCACCCTGTGAGTCTCCCAGTGGCCCTGTGTGTCTCCCATTGACCCCAGAGCAACCTGTGTGTCTCCCAGTGACCCCGGAGCACCCTGTATGTCTCCCAGTGACCCCGGAGCACCCTGTATGTCTCCCAGTGACCCCGGAGCATCTTGTGTGTCTCCCAGTGACCCCGGAGCACCCTGTGTGTCTCCCAGTGACCCCGGAGCACCCTGTGTGTCTCCCAGTGACCCCGGAGCACCCTGTGTGTCTCCCAGTGACCCCGGAGCACCCTGTGTGTCTCCCAGTGACTCCGGAGCACCCTGTGTGTCTCCCAGTGATCCCGGAGCACCCTGTGTGTCTCCCAGTGACCCCGGAGCATCCTGTGTGACTCCGGAGCACCTTGTGTCTCCCAGTGACTCCGGAGCACCTTGTGTGTCCCAGTGACTCCGGAGCACCTTGTGTGTCTCCCAGTGACCCCGGAGCACCCTGTATGTCTCCCAGTGACCCCGGAGCATCCTGTGTGTCCCAGTGACCCCGGAGCACCCTGTATGTCTCCCAGTGACCCCGGAGCATCCTGTGTGACCCCAGAGCACCTTGTGTGTCTCCCAGTGACCCCGGAGTGCTCCCAGAGCACCCTGTATGTCTCCCAGTGACCCCGGAGCACCCTGTATGTCTCCCAGTAACCCTGGAGCATCCTGTGTCTCCCAGTGACCCCGGAGCACCTTGTGTGTCTCCCAGTGATCCCGGAGCACCGTGTGTCTCCCAGTGATCCCGGAGCACCGTGTGTCTCCCAGTGATCCCGGAGCACCGTGTGTCTCCCAGTGATCCCGGAGCACCGTGTGTCTCCCAGTGATCCCGGAGCACCCTGTGTCTCCTAGTGACCCCGGAGCACACTGTGTGTCTCCCAGTGACCCCGGAGCATCCTGTGTGTCCCAGTGACCCCAGATGACCTTGTGTGTCTCCCAGTGACCCCAGAGCACCCTGTGTGTCTCCCAGTGACCCTGTGTGTCTCCCATTGACCCCAGAGCAACCTGTGTGTCTCCCAGTGACCCTGTATGTCTCCCAGTGACCCCGGAGCACCCTGTATGTCTCCCAGTAACCCCGGAGCATCTTGTGTGTCCCAGTGACCCCGGAGCACCCTGTGTGTCTCCTAGTGATCCCGGAGCACCCTGTGTCTCCCAGTGCTCCCTGTGTGTCTCCCAGTGACCCCAGAGCACAGTGTCTCCCAGTGACCCCGGAGCACCCTGTGTGTCTCCCAGTGACCCCGGAGCACCCTGTGTGTCTCCCAGTGACCCCGGAGCACCCTGTGTGTCTCCCAGTGACCCCGGAGCACCCTGTGTGTCTCCCAGTGACCCCGGAGCACCCTGTGTGTCTCCCAGTGACCCCGGAGCACCCTGTGTGTCTCCCAGTGACCCCGGAGCACCTTGTGTGTCTCCCAGTGACCCCGGAGCACCTTGTGTGTCTCCCAGTGACCCCGGAGCACCTTGTGTGTCTCCCAGTGACCCCAGAGCACCTTGTGTGTCTCCCAGTGACCGCAGAGCACCCTGTGTGTCTCCCAGTGGCCCTGTGTGTCTCCCATTGACCCCAGAGCAACCTGTGCGTCTCCCAGTGACCCTGTATGTCTCCCAGTGACCCCGGAGCACCCTGTATGTCTCCCAGTGACCCCGGAGCATCTTGTGTGTCTCCCAGTGACCCCGGAGCATCTTGTGTGTCTCCCAGTGATCCCGGAGCACCCTGTGTGTCTCCCAGTGACCCCGGAGTGCTCCCAGAGCACCCTGTATGTCTCCCAGTGACCCCGGAGCACCCCGTGTGTCTCCCAGTGACCCCGGAGCACCCCGTGTGTCTCCCAGTGACCCCGGAGCACCCCGTGTGTCTCCCAGTGACCCCGGAGCACCCCGTGTGTCTCCCAGTGACCCCAGAGCACCCTGTATGTCTCCCAGTGACCCCGGAGCATCCTGTGTCTCCCAGTGACCCCGGAGCACCCTGTATGTCTCCCAGTGACCCCGGAGCATCCTGTGTGACCCCAGAGCACCTTGTGTGTCTCCCAGTGATCCCGGAGCACCCTGTGTGTCTCCCAGTGACCCCGGAGTGCTCCCAGAGCACCCTGTATGTCTCCCAGTGACCCCGGAGCACCCTGTATGTCTCCCAGTAACCCTGGAGCATCCTGTGTGTCCCAGTGACCCCGGAGCACCTTGTGTGTCTCCCAGTGATCCCGGAGCACCCTGTGTGTCTCCCAGTGAACCCGGAGTGCTCCCAGAGCACCCTGTGTGTCTCCCAGTGCTCCCTGTGTGTCTCCCAGTGACCCCAGAGCACACTGTGTGTCTCCCAGTGACCCCGGAGCATCCTGTGTGTCCCAGTGACCCCAGATGACCTTGTGTGTCTCCTAGTGACCCCAGAGCACCCTGTGTGTCTCCCAGTGACCCTGTGTGTCTCCCATTGACCCCAGAGCAACCTGTGTGTCTCCCAGTGACCCTGTATGTCTCCCAGTGACCCCGGAGCACCCTGTATGTCTCCCAGTAACCCCGGAGCATCTTGTGTGTCCCAGTGACCCCGGAGCACCCTGTGTGTCTCCTAGTGATCCCGGAGCACCCTGTGTCTCCCAGTGCTCCCTGTGTGTCTCCCAGTGACCCCGGAGCACCCTGTGTGTCTCCCAGTGACCCCGGAGCACCCTGTGTGTCTCCCAGTGACCCCGGAGCACCTTGTGTGTCTCCCAGTGACCCCGGAGCACCTTGTGTGTCTCCCAGTGACCCCAGAGCACCTTGTGTGTCTCCCAGTGACCCCAGAGCACCCTGTGTGTCTCCCAGTGGCCCTGTGTGTCTCCCATTGACCCCAGAGCAACCTGTGTGTCTCCCAGTGACCCTGTATGTCTCCCAGTGACCCCGGAGCACCCTGTATGTCTCCCAGTGACCCCGGAGCATCTTGTGTGTCTCCCAGTGACCCCGGAGCATCTTGTGTGTCTCCCAGTGACCCCGGAGCACCCTGTGTGTCTCCCAGTGACCCCGGAGCACCCTGTGTGTCTCCCAGTGACCCCGGAGCACCCTGTGTGTCTCCCAGTGATCCCGGAGCACCCTGTGTGTCTCCCAGTGATCCCGGAGCACCCTGTGTGTCTCCCAGTGATCCCGGAGCACCCTGTGTGTCTCCCAGTGACCCCGGAGCACCCTGTGTGTCTCCCAGTGACCCCGGAGCACCCTGTGTGTCTCCCAGTGACCCCGGAGCACCCTGTGTGTCTCCCAGTGACCCCGGAGCACCTTGTGTGTCTCCCAGTGACCCCAGAGCACCTTGTGTGTCTCCCAGTGACCCCAGAGCACCTTGTGTGTCTCCCAGTGACCCCAGAGCACCCTGTGAGTCTCCCAGTGGCCCTGTGTGTCTCCCATTGACCCCAGAGCAACCTGTGTGTCTCCCAGTGACCCTGTATGTCTCCCAGTGACCCCGGAGCACCCTGTATGTCTCCCAGTGACCCCGGAGCACCCTGTATGTCTCCCAGTGACCCCGGAGCATCTTGTGTGTCTCCCAGTGACCCCGGAGCACCCTGTGTGTCTCCCAGTGACCCCGGAGCACCCTGTGTGTCTCCCAGTGACCCCGGAGCACCCTGTGTGTCTCCCAGTGACCCCGGAGCACCCTGTGTGTCTCCCAGTGATCCCGGAGCACCCTGTGTGTCTCCCAGTGACCCCGGAGCATCCTGTGTGACTCCGGAGCACCTTGTGTCTCCCAGTGACTCCGGAGCACCTTGTGTGTCCCAGTGACTCCGGAGCACCTTGTGTGTCTCCCAGTGACCCCGGAGCACCCTGTATGTCTCCCAGTGACCCCGGAGCATCCTGTGTGTCCCAGTGACCCCGGAGCACCCTGTATGTCTCCCAGTGACCCCGGAGCATCCTGTGTGACCCCAGAGCACCTTGTGTGTCTCCCAGTGATCCCGGAGCACCCTGTGTGTCTCCCAGTGACCCCGGAGTGCTCCCAGAGCACCCTGTATGTCTCCCAGTGACCCCGGAGCACCCTGTATGTCTCCCAGTAACCCTGGAGCATCCTGTGTCTCCCAGTGACCCCGGAGCACCTTGTGTGTCTCCCAGTGATCCCGGAGCACCGTGTGTCTCCCAGTGATCCCGGAGCACCGTGTGTCTCCCAGTGATCCCGGAGCACCGTGTGTCTCCCAGTGATCCCGGAGCACCCTGCGTCTCCTAGTGACCCCAGAGCACACTGTGTGTCTCCCAGTGACCCCGGAGCATCCTGTGTGTCCCAGTGACCCCAGATGACCTTGTGTGTCTCCCAGTGACCCCAGAGCACCCTGTGTGTCTCCCAGTGACCCTGTGTGTCTCCCATTGACCCCAGAGCAACCTGTGTGTCTCCCAGTGACCCTGTATGTCTCCCAGTGACCCCGGAGCACCCTGTATGTCTCCCAGTAACCCCGGAGCATCTTGTGTGTCCCAGTGACCCCGGAGCACCCTGTGTGTCTCCTAGTGATCCCGGAGCACCCTGTGTCTCCCAGTGCTCCCTGTGTGTCTCCCAGTGACCCCAGAGCACAGTGTCTCCCAGTGACCCCGGAGCACCCTGTGTGTCTCCCAGTGACCCCGGAGCACCCTGTGTGTCTCCCAGTGACCCCAGAGCACCCTGTGTGTCTTCCAGTGACCCCGGAGCACCTTGTGTGTCTCCCAGTGACCCCGGAGCACCTTGTGTGTCTCCCAGTGACCCCGGAGCACCTTGTGTGTCTCCCAGTGACCCCGGAGCACCTTGTGTGTCTCCCAGTGACCCCAGAGCACCTTGTGTGTCTCCCAGTGACCGCAGAGCACCCTGTGTGTCTCCCAGTGGCCCTGTGTGTCTCCCATTGACCCCAGAGCAACCTGTGCGTCTCCCAGTGACCCTGTATGTCTCCCAGTGACCCCGGAGCACCCTGTATGTCTCCCAGTGACCCCGGAGCATCTTGTGTGTCTCCCAGTGACCCCGGAGCATCTTGTGTGTCTCCCAGTGATCCCGGAGCACCCTGTGTGTCTCCCAGTGATCCCGGAGCACCCTGTGTGTCTCCCAGTGACCCCAGAGCACCCTGTGTGTCTCCCAGTGACCCCGGAGCACCTTGTGTGTCTCCCAGTGACCCCAGAGCACCCTGTGTGTCTCCCAGTGACCCCGGAGCACCTTGTGTGTCTCCCAGTGACCCCAGAGCACCTTGTGTGTCTCCCAGTGACCCCAGAGCACCCTGTGTGTCTCCCAGTGGCCCTGTGTGTCTCCCATTGACCCCAGAGCAACCTGTGTGTCTCCCAGTGACCCCGGAGCACCCTGTATGTCTCCCAGTGACCCCGGAGCATCCTGTGTGTCCCAGTGACCCCAGATGACCTTGTGTGTCTCCTAGTGACCCCAGAGCACCCTGTGTGTCTCCCAGTGACCCTGTGTGTCTCCCATTGACCCCAGAGCAACCTGTGTGTCTCCCAGTGACCCTGTATGTCTCCCAGTGACCCCGGAGCACCCTGTATGTCTCCCAGTAACCCCGGAGCATCTTGTGTGTCCCAGTGACCCCGGAGCACCCTGTGTGTCTCCTAGTGATCCCGGAGCACCCTGTGTCTCCCAGTGCTCCCTGTGTGTCTCCCAGTGACCCCGGAGCACCCTGTGTGTCTCCCAGTGACCCCGGAGCACCCTGTGTGTCTCCCAGTGACCCCGGAGCACCTTGTGTGTCTCCCAGTGACCCCGGAGCACCTTGTGTGTCTCCCAGTGACCCCAGAGCACCTTGTGTGTCTCCCAGTGACCCCAGAGCACCCTGTGTGTCTCCCAGTGGCCCTGTGTGTCTCCCATTGACCCCAGAGCAACCTGTGTGTCTCCCAGTGACCCTGTATGTCTCCCAGTGACCCCGGAGCACCCTGTATGTCTCCCAGTGACCCCGGAGCATCTTGTGTGTCTCCCAGTGACCCCGGAGCATCTTGTGTGTCTCCCAGTGACCCCGGAGCACCCTGTGTGTCTCCCAGTGACCCCGGAGCACCCTGTGTGTCTCCCAGTGACCCCGGAGCACCCTGTGTGTCTCCCAGTGATCCCGGAGCACCCTGTGTGTCTCCCAGTGATCCCGGAGCACCCTGTGTGTCTCCCAGTGATCCCGGAGCACCCTGTGTGTCTCCCAGTGACCCCGGAGCACCCTGTGTGTCTCCCAGTGACCCCGGAGCACCCTGTGTGTCTCCCAGTGACCCCGGAGCACCCTGTGTGTCTCCCAGTGACCCCGGAGCACCTTGTGTGTCTCCCAGTGACCCCAGAGCACCTTGTGTGTCTCCCAGTGACCCCAGAGCACCTTGTGTGTCTCCCAGTGACCCCAGAGCACCCTGTGAGTCTCCCAGTGGCCCTGTGTGTCTCCCATTGACCCCAGAGCAACCTGTGTGTCTCCCAGTGACCCTGTATGTCTCCCAGTGACCCCGGAGCACCCTGTATGTCTCCCAGTGACCCCGGAGCACCCTGTATGTCTCCCAGTGACCCCGGAGCATCTTGTGTGTCTCCCAGTGACCCCGGAGCACCCTGTGTGTCTCCCAGTGACCCCGGAGCACCCTGTGTGTCTCCCAGTGACCCCGGAGCACCCTGTGTGTCTCCCAGTGACCCCGGAGCACCCTGTGTGTCTCCCAGTGATCCCGGAGCACCCTGTGTGTCTCCCAGTGACCCCGGAGCATCCTGTGTGACTCCGGAGCACCTTGTGTCTCCCAGTGACTCCGGAGCACCTTGTGTGTCCCAGTGACTCCGGAGCACCTTGTGTGTCTCCCAGTGACCCCGGAGCACCCTGTATGTCTCCCAGTGACCCCGGAGCATCCTGTGTGTCCCAGTGACCCCGGAGCACCCTGTATGTCTCCCAGTGACCCCGGAGCATCCTGTGTGACCCCAGAGCACCTTGTGTGTCTCCCAGTGATCCCGGAGCACCCTGTGTGTCTCCCAGTGACCCCGGAGTGCTCCCAGAGCACCCTGTATGTCTCCCAGTGACCCCGGAGCACCCTGTATGTCTCCCAGTAACCCTGGAGCATCCTGTGTCTCCCAGTGACCCCGGAGCACCTTGTGTGTCTCCCAGTGATCCCGGAGCACCGTGTGTCTCCCAGTGATCCCGGAGCACCGTGTGTCTCCCAGTGATCCCGGAGCACCGTGTGTCTCCCAGTGATCCCGGAGCACCCTGCGTCTCCTAGTGACCCCAGAGCACACTGTGTGTCTCCCAGTGACCCCGGAGCATCCTGTGTGTCCCAGTGACCCCAGATGACCTTGTGTGTCTCCCAGTGACCCCAGAGCACCCTGTGTGTCTCCCAGTGACCCTGTGTGTCTCCCATTGACCCCAGAGCAACCTGTGTGTCTCCCAGTGACCCTGTATGTCTCCCAGTGACCCCGGAGCACCCTGTATGTCTCCCAGTAACCCCGGAGCATCTTGTGTGTCCCAGTGACCCCGGAGCACCCTGTGTGTCTCCTAGTGATCCCGGAGCACCCTGTGTCTCCCAGTGCTCCCTGTGTGTCTCCCAGTGACCCCAGAGCACAGTGTCTCCCAGTGACCCCGGAGCACCCTGTGTGTCTCCCAGTGACCCCGGAGCACCCTGTGTGTCTCCCAGTGACCCCAGAGCACCCTGTGTGTCTTCCAGTGACCCCGGAGCACCTTGTGTGTCTCCCAGTGACCCCGGAGCACCTTGTGTGTCTCCCAGTGACCCCGGAGCACCTTGTGTGTCTCCCAGTGACCCCGGAGCACCTTGTGTGTCTCCCAGTGACCCCAGAGCACCTTGTGTGTCTCCCAGTGACCGCAGAGCACCCTGTGTGTCTCCCAGTGGCCCTGTGTGTCTCCCATTGACCCCAGAGCAACCTGTGCGTCTCCCAGTGACCCTGTATGTCTCCCAGTGACCCCGGAGCACCCTGTATGTCTCCCAGTGACCCCGGAGCATCTTGTGTGTCTCCCAGTGACCCCGGAGCATCTTGTGTGTCTCCCAGTGATCCCGGAGCACCCTGTGTGTCTCCCAGTGATCCCGGAGCACCCTGTGTGTCTCCCAGTGACCCCAGAGCACCCTGTGTGTCTCCCAGTGACCCCGGAGCACCTTGTGTGTCTCCCAGTGACCCCAGAGCACCCTGTGTGTCTCCCAGTGACCCCGGAGCACCTTGTGTGTCTCCCAGTGACCCCAGAGCACCTTGTGTGTCTCCCAGTGACCCCAGAGCACCCTGTGTGTCTCCCAGTGGCCCTGTGTGTCTCCCATTGACCCCAGAGCAACCTGTGTGTCTCCCAGTGACCCCGGAGCACCCTGTATGTCTCCCAGTGACCCCGGAGCACCCTGTGTGTCTCCCAGTGACCCCGGAGCACCCTGTGTGTCTCCCAGTGACCCCGGAGCACCCTGTGTGTCTCCCAGTGACCCCGGAGCACCCTGTGTGTCTCCCAGTGACCCCGGAGCATCCTGTGTGACTCCGGAGCACCTTGTGTGTCCCAGTGACTCCGGAGCACCTTGTGTGTCCCAGTGACTCCGGAGCACCTTGTGTGTCCCAGTGACTCCGGAGCACCTTGTGTGTCTCCCAGTGACCCCGGAGCACCCTGTATGTCTCCCAGTGACCCCGGAGCATCCTGTGTGTCCCAGTGACCCCGGAGCACCCTGTATGTCTCCCAGTGACCCCGGAGCATCCTGTGTGACCCCAGAGCACCTTGTGTGTCTCCCAGTGATCCCGGAGCACCCTGTGTGTCTCCCAGTGACCCCGGAGTGCTCCCAGAGCACCCTGTATGTCTCCCAGTGACCCCGGAGCACCCTGTATGTCTCCCAGTAACCCTGGAGCATCCTGTGTGTCCCAGTGACCCCAGAGCACACTGTGTGTCTCCCAGTGACCCCGGAGCATCCTGTGTGTCCCAGTGACCCCAGATGACCTTGTGTGTCTCCCAGTGACCCCAGAGAACCCTGTGTGTCTCCCAGTGACCCTGTATGTCTCCCATTGACCCCAGAGCAACCTGTATGTCTCCCAGTGACCCCGGAGCACCCTGTGTGTCCCAGTGACCCCGGAGCACCCTGTGTGTCTCCTAGTGACCCCGGAGCACCCTGTGTGTCTCCTAGTGACCCCGGAGCACCCTGTGTGTCTCCTAGTGATCCCGGAGCACCCTGTTTGTCTCCCAGTGACCCCGGAGCACCCTGTGTCTCCCAGTGCTCCCTGTGTGTCTCCCAGTGACCCCAGAGCACAGTGTCTCCCAGTGACCCCGGAGCATCCTGTGTCCCAGTGACCCCAGAGCACCCTGTGTGTCTCCCAGTGACCCCGGAGCACCCTGTGATCGACTCACAAAATAAATAAATACTTAAGTTTGAAGCAAAACTTTTAATTGCCCAAATTCATGATTTAGACTTTTTGTCAATTTGCAGTAAAATCCTGAGCTGGGAATTTATTAGAACTGTTTTTTTTTCAGTCCACCTTCCCTCCGCTGCTGAGCCGCGGACTCCCCACGAGGCACCATATTGTCACTTACCTTCTCGTCACCTCCAGCAAAACCCACCAGGAGTTGCAGGTAAGTCAACCGGAATCGGAACGGTCAGTCTGCTTCTTTCAGAAATGTAATGTTGGGATTTTTTTTACTGTAACAGGAGAAACTCCACCCGGCCGAGGAGGAGGTCAGCGCGTGCGTCTGGCTGGACCCAGAGATGGCTGAGCGGATAGTGGCAGCTCAGGAGGGAAAGGAGGATTCTGGGAAAAACATGCCAGGGATTCCAACCTCCATTCAGTAAGTTTATATTTATCTCTAGAGGGGTCAGTGATGGGATAATCTGCAGAATATATCAATATGGATCTGTCAGGAGGGGGGTGGGAGGGAGCGATGTTCTGCAGATCTCAAGAGAGGTCAGTGATGGAATACTCTGCAAAATATACCACTATGGATCTGTCAGGAGGGTGCGATGCTCTGCAGCCATCAGATTTTCCGTATTAATACTTTTCTCGGCCTCCTCCAGGGTCACGGAGGTGTCTGGGAATTCTCTCTCTCGGAGGGACGTGGATGTGTCGGTGTTTTTGAACACGGCCCCGGTTGGCGGGGAAGACGTGGAGCGTGTGAGCACCGGCACCAAATACGTTCTGGAACTTTGGTTAGAAACTTTGCAAGCTCAGGAATAAATCCAGCCGTACGGAAGTTATTTTCTATGAACCGCAAAGGCAATGAAGCAAAAATAATTATTTTCTACTTTTTTTTTTTTAATTCAGCAGCCCCGCCCACGAGGAACCAATATGTACAACACCACAGAACACTGAATAAATAAAAAGGTTTATTCCCGTTAAAAAGTTGTTTTTTTTCTTCTTTGTTTTGGATTATGTCTATCGTCAGCCAGTAAGTAAAAACCATAAAGGACTAAATACAGAATACATTTATAGATATTTAAATACATAAATATGAAAAAAAAAAAAAGGAAGAAGAACTCGCTGTTCCCTACAATGGTGGCATTAACCCTTTTGGCTCCGAGGGGGAGGGGAGAGAGATCTGGAATGCGGTTTTGGTCTCTTTACAGGGCGGAAAAGGGAGAGCAGAAACCTTCATAGAAAGTAAAGCATTGGAGCTTGTGTACGGAATATAAAAAGAAAAAAAAAGAAAATATATAAATGTATTTTTGTATTCATCTATATACAATATCCTGTAAATACAGTTAGAAGGAGACAGCGAGTTAACAAAAAAAAAAAAGACAATATACAAAAGAAAAACAGCAAAGTCTAGAAAATAGCTTGTAGTCACTTCATATCCACCATTTAAAACCACAGACCTAAAAATAAAAAAGAAACCTGGGTGCAGTGCCAAGTCATAGCCACTAGGTGGTGCTGTGCTTCTGCAGGGATCTGGTGCCACACACAGGCTGCAGGAGGTATTACAAGTATAGGGTGATTATGTTAATGCTCAGTCTATTTAAAAGGATTTTTGGAATGATAGAGGGCCAAGTGGTGGCCTGATTATCAGAAAAGTCACAACAGACGTCCATAATGATTAACCGAACAGTGAGGGGGGGGGGGGGTGCAGGGAAAAAGGGGCAGCGGTTCACACAGATTTAAAGCTGAAGGCTATTAAACCTCTTTCCCCGCTTGCCTTTAAATTACACAATTTACAATAGATCTGAAAAGCAACAAGCCAACATTTCGAGGGCTCAATTTACTGGTGACTGTTAGAATGGTGTGACTCCAAATGGTCCTGCTCCTGTAGGTGGCGACATCAGACCCATCTGTCATGAAGTATGGCTTTCAATGAATGAAAGAAAAAAAAAAAAAAAAAAAATATTTGGGCCTCAAGGGGATCCTTTAGAACCACCCCAAACAGGCGTTTGCCTATTTCAGTTTATTATGATAAAACTAAGGGACCATCAACCATTGCTGTGGTCCTACAAAGGGGGGGGCAGTTGCCCTGGGCACATCGGAGCAAGGGGACAGAGAATAGACACAGGGCTGTAAACCCATTCTAAGGCATGCATTAACAGCCCTGGGTGCTAGATAACCCTGTCCCGGGACTGGGTCCTATTTCTCGCCTGATTTTTGTCCAAAGTCCCTCAATGCATAATTCTCTCCTGAGTTTAGTCCAACCCCCATTATGTATCCATGCATGATTCTCTCCTGAGTCTTGTCCAAAGCCCTTCCCATGAGGTCTGTTCAGACATGATTATCTCCTAAATTTAGTCTAAAGCCCCTCCCATGAGGTCTCTTCGTGATTCTCGCCTAAATTTAGTCCAAAGCCCCTCCCATGAGGTCTTTTCATGCATGATTTTCTTTTGAACTTTGTCCAAAGCCCTTCCCATGAGGTCTTTTTATGCATGATTCTCGCCTGCCTTTTGTCCAAAGCCCTTCCCCTGAGGTCTTTTTATGCATGATTCTCGCCTGAATTTAGTCCAAAGCCCCTCCCATGCGGTCTTTTCATGCATGATTTTCTTTAGAATTTTGTCTAAAGCCCTTCCCATGAGGTCTTTTTATGCATGATTCTCGCCTGCCTTTTGTCCAAAGCCCTTCCCCTGAGGTCTTTTTATGCATGATTCTCGCCTGAATTTTGTCCAAAGCCCCTCCCATGAGGTCTTTTTATGCATAATTCTCTCCTGAGTTTAGTCCAACCCCCCCCCCCCCCCCCATTATGTATCCATGCATGATTCTCTCCTGAGTTTTGTCCAAAGCCCTTCCCATGACGTCTTTTCATGCATGATTCTCACCGGGGGGGGGGGGGGGGTTGCCCTAAGCCCCTCTCATGAGGTTTCGTCATGCAAGATTATGTGCAAAGCCCCTCCCATGAGGTCTCTTCATGCATGAATGAAGGTGGCTGGACCCAAGTCAATGCACAAAGCCAGAGCACTCTTTATCTAGGATCTCCTACCATCCATTCCCTGAGGACCCAATAGGCAGTTTACGTTTAAAAAAAAAACAACGCTACACGTACCTACATCATGGCAGCTTTCTACTCCTCCGCCAAAGGGGTTGGGTGGGCCCCACTCAGTACTGTGAGCCCAGCCTACGTACCGATGAGCCTCCGGAAGGACCGGAATGAGTCAGGACCGCCAGAGATGGACCGAGGAGGAAGGTGGGGACAACCTTGGAGAATGGACAGGGTTCCGTGTTGAGGAGGGGGAAAGCATTTGCGCTCCATCTTCCCTTTTCTAATTAACGCATTTCTGTGGCTACAGGGGGCGTCTTGGTCAGCTAAGTAAGGCATTGAAGTGTCTTTGATCTTTGTTAACCTGTTGCCGCCCAAATGACACATAGGTCCACCCCCCCCCCCCCCCCATAAACGTGTTTCACCCACTCCTGGGCTTAGTCTAGAAGCAAGCCCAGAAGTGGGTAAAGTGGTGCAGTTTGGGCAGAGGTAAAGCTGAAGCCCGAGTTCTCAAAGACAGCAAGCTCCCGATCATATGGCAGCCAATCACAGTGGTCGCATGATCGCCAAACCTTTCCACCCCCTTAGGCGTTTGAAACCTTTTAAAAGGGACGCCGCGGTGGGCAATAGGAGGGTAAGGATCCTCAATTTCCAGCCGAGATATGAAAGATGATATAGTGTCCTCTCAGGGATCGAATGCTCAGGAGGCACTTCCCAATTGCCTACAAGGCCGAACGTTAATGCCATTTGTATTCTAAGGACCGACTCACCCCAAACGTTTCAACCCCCTTGGGCGTATGGAATCCTTTAAAAAGGTAGGCCCCGGTGGGCGGGAAGGGGGTAAGGGATTTTAAATTTCAAGGTGGGATATGAGAGATGATATAGTGCCCTCTGGGGGATCGAACACTTCCCAAATGCCTACAAGGCCGAACGTTAATCCGGCCATAGAGGAGGTCAGACTCCACCCACATAATTCTGTAAATATAAAGTAATAATTAAAAAAAAGATACAATGTAATTTAAGCATTAATCTGGATTGGTTGGTTGTACAAACGGGCTGCGTCTGCAGGTTAAAAAGTCAAAAGGGATCGACCAATCGTACCAACATTTTCCAACCCTCCCCCCAAGTAAACCGATCAGGTAATTTGGGGCTGCCCTGCATCATTAAAAATAAAATAAAATAAAAATCGCCTGATATAAAACTATGATATGACCGCCCGTAGCCGCCATGTGGATACAGAGGAGACATCGTAATACTAAAAATCTATTTAAAAAGTAACTCCATGGCGGTAGTTTCCTGCGTCTGTCTTGGTTGATAATGCGGTGTCCGGTCCCAAGGAGGATTCTGGGAATAGGAATACGTCCGCCAGGCTTGGTGAACCGGTCACAGAGCCAGAAGCACCTGCTCAGTCCAGGGATATAATGTCTGGTCGGCACCCTGGTAACGTGGAGGAGGGGTTTTGTGAGGCGCTGTGGGTGTGGCTTTCCCGTAACGTGCTGGTGGACACTATGCTGCTGATCCGGCTGGCACTGCTGCTGGTTGCGTGGGATGCTGTTATGGCCTGGGTCAGGGGGCTCATATAATGCGACGGAGAGGGGCGGTACTGGAAGAAGTGGCTGAGGGTGTCTTGTTCGTCCAAGGAAGTGATGACTGAGGGGCTGTAGTGCTGTAAAGGGAGAAAAATAAGAGGTCAATAGAACCCTATCGTGACCAGAGGTCACCAATGCTGAGACCTACGTGAGCAATGTTAGGTATTGTGGAATACACAAATATTTAATAAATGCACCCCTATGGCCAAGAACTAAACCCTGAAACAGTTTTTTGCTTGGCATGTATGAGGAGGTTCATAAACTTTAGAGCTTTTCATTTGGTGCTATTCAAGTCATCCTCTCTGCAATTACGTTACCCTTTCTCTGACGGGAAAAGAGTACAGCTATTTATATCCGGCCGCCATTGATCAATCGTTACCAAGGCCACCATTGACCATCGTTACCATTTTGAAGGTCACAAATCAGTCATCATTACGAAGGTCACCATTACTAAGGCCACCATTGACCACCAACAAGTCATCCTGTCTGCAATTATTTTACCTTTTCTCTGATGGGATAGAAGAGAGAACAGCTATTTTTATCCAGTCACCATTGGCCACCATTGCTCATCATTAGCATGGCCACCTTTGGATATCATTACTAAGGTTACCATTTTGAGGGTCATTACGAAGGTCTCCATTACCAAGGTCTCATTCAGCCAGCATTATTAAGGTCACCATTGACCACCAACAAGTCATTCTCTGCAACTAGTTTACCTTTTCTCAGACGGGATAGAAAAAGAGTACAGTCATTTTTAACCCGGTCACCATTGCTCATCAAAGGCTACCATTAGACATCATTACTAAGGCCACCATTAAAAAGGTTTCTATTTTGAAGGTCACAATCGGTCATCATTACCAAGGCCACTATTACGGAGGTCACCACTGGTGGTCATTGGCAAGGCTACCATCATTACTAAGGCCACCATTGACCATCATTACTAAGGCCATCATTACTAAGGCCACCATTGACCATCATTACAAAAAGGTCTCCATTACTAAAGTCACAATTAGCCAGGATTACTTAGGTCACAATCGGACAACATTGTCACAATTGACCACCATTGCTAAAGGTCACCAATGACCACGAACAAGTCATCTTCTCTGCAACTATTTTACCTTTTCTCTGACGGGATAGAAAAGAGTAAAGTTATTTTTAACCCGGTCACCATTGCTCATCATTACCAAGGCTACCATTGGACATCATTACTAAGGCCACCATTACAAAGGTTTCTATTTTGAAGGTCACAATCGGTCATCATTACCAAGGCCACTATTACGGAGGTCACCATTGGTGGTCATTACCAAGGCCACCATTGACCATCATTACTAAGGCCACCATTATATAGGGGTTACCATTTGTCATCATTACAAAGGTCTCCATTACTAAGGTCACAATTGGCTAGGATTACTTAGGTCACAATCGGACACCATGGTCACAATTGACCAATGACAACCAACAAGTCATCTTCTCTGCAATTATTTTTATTTTTCTCTGATGGGATGGAACAGAGTACTGCTATTTTTATCCAGTCACTATTGGTCACCATTGACTCCAATTACTAGGGCCACCATTGGCGACTCATAGTTGGAGGACGAGCAGAGCAGGTACATCTGCTGTCTTGCACACTTCTACCAGTGGCCCTGTTTTACTTCATAAGGGAAGGATTTGCCCTCATTTCACGAAACTAAAATGATAAAAGTTCAGTCCAAAAGTTTAGGTATTCTCACCTGATTATCAGTGGTCTGAAGGAATGAGAACAGGTCGAGTCCTGTAGATGACAAACACAAAACAGACAGTGAGAATGTGTATTTTCCCCAGAGGACCCTTGTCTACCAATTACAACCAAAAACATGAACATGTTAAAGCGTCTATAAAATATTAGAGATTAGATTGGATATCGACTTTAAATCCGGCTCTCCTTACCCTGAAGTTCACTTGGTACTGGGAAAGTCCGATGGTAGTCTGGGATGGGAAGACTGGACAGGTAATCGCTGCCTATTGTCGTCAAGGGAGGGCTTCTCAACACAGAAGATGTTTGATGGTCGAGGCTGATCACCCTAAAATGCATATAAAAGGAATATTACTTAATAACTTCCAAGAGGTGTGGCTGTTACTCAGCTCTGCCAGCATGGAGCACTGGAGGGAGAGGAGTGCCAAGAGGTGTGGCTGTTACTCAGCTCTGCCAGCATGGAGCACTGGAGGGAGAGGAGTGCCAAGAGGTGTGGCTGTTACTCAGCTCTGCCAGCATGGAGCACTGGAGGGAGGAGGAGTGCCAAGAGGTGTGGCTGTTACTCAGCTCTGCCAGCACAGAAAAAACTAACAGTTATAACAGTGTGGCTGCCTAAATAGAGTCATACACAGAATAACACAATCACAAAGGATCTGTTGAGTATTTTGTAAAGTGACAGTGAATTGACCTCCCAGCTCATCTTTGGAGTGTGGGAGGAAACCCATGCAGTAAAAGGGAGAACATGCAAACTCCATGCAGATATGGGATGAGAACCAGGGACCTCAGTGCCGCAAGAGAGTCATGCTAACCACTAAATCACTGAGCAGCCATGATCCATGCAAGTGGAGGATATCGGAAGAGGTAAGCTAGGGGAAAGAGAGGAATGGGATAGAAGAGAAGGAAGAGACAAGAGGGGGGAGAGAGAGAATGGGATGGGGAAGGAAGAGAGAGGAGGGAGATGAGCAGTAAAGGAAATGGGGAGGAATAGGGAGGGTGGAGACAAGGAGTAAGAGACAGACAGATGGTGGGGGGGAGGAGTGAGAGAGAGAAGAGGATGAGGAAGGTGAGCAGTAATGGAAATGGGGAGTAAGGAACGGGGCGGGGGAGAGATGGAGGTAGTAAGGGAAATGGGACGCAAGGGACAAAGAGAGGGGGATGGGAGGAGGAGGAGTAAAGGAAGAGAGGAGGAGGGAGGAGTAAAGGAAGAGAGGAGGAGGGAGGAGTAAAGGAAGAGAGGAGGAGGGAGGAGTAAAGGAAGAGAGGAGGAGGGAGGAGTAAAGGAAGAGAGGAGGAGGGAGGAGTAAAGGAAGAGAGGAGGAGGAGGAGGAGAAGAAGTAGTAAAGGAAGAGAGGAGGAGGAAGAGTAAAGGAAGAGAGGAGGAAGAGTAAAAGGAAGAGAGGAGGAGAAGTAGTAAGGGACAGAGAGAGGGGGATGGGAGTAAGGGAGAGAGAGGAGGATGAGGGAGATGATGGGGAGTAAGGGACAGAGAGGAGGATGAGGGAGACCAGTAGTAAGGAAGATGATGGCGAGTAAGGGAAAGAGAGAGAGGGGGGTGGGAGGAAGTGGAGTAAGGGAGAGAGAAGAGGATGAGGGAGACAAGTGGTAAGGGAGATGGGGAGTAAGGGACAGAGAGAGGGGGGGTTGGAGGAAGAGGAGTAAGGGAGAGAGAGTAGGAGGAGGATGAGGGAGATGAGTAGTAAGGGAGATGGGGAGTAAGGGACAGAGAAAGGGTGGTGGAGAAGGAAGAGGAGTAATGGAGAGAGAGTAGGTGGAGGAGGGAGATGAGTAGTAAAGGAGATGATGAGGAGTAAGGGACAGAGAGGGGAATGGGAGGAAGAGGAGTAAGGGCGTGTCCTGTCCTGGACACAACATACTTCGGTTTCATCTGGCCGGTGCGTCTCTGGAAACATGTGCAAGTCGTTGATTCACAAGCGTCTCCGCGGTGCATACGGGTACGATCCCTTACCTTGTATCTCACCATCTACCCCAATTCCATTACATGTGGGAACTTTCCAGCCCCCGAGGATGCGGCTGTGGAGGGAGATCTGACACGTTTGTAGAGACCTCTTACCATAGGAGGATTTTGATCTTTGTGTCACACAAGAAGAACACGGCCAAGTCTTACCCTTTAGACCCGATAGAAGGCATGATAGTGGAGGTGATGGGACAGGTCCTCTTGGCCGGGGGTTCGTCTTCATCGGATGAACTGTCCAGGGTCAGGTCAATGACCTCCACCCTTTTCATGGTCTCGGTGTTGTGCTTGAAGTCGGGGCTGAGGCTGTAGAGCGCGCCGGCTGTAAGGGGGTGGGGAGGGGGGGGGGGGGGGGTTACAAGGTGTTCGGATAAATGACATTCAATGTGTATTTATTAACCACTTAAGCCCCGGACCATTTCGGGCCATTAGGACCAGGCCTGTTTTTGGGATTCGGCACTGCGCTGCTTTAACTGTAAATTGTGCGGACATGCAATGTTGTACCCAAATGAAATTTGCGTCCTTTTCTTCCCACAAATAGAGCTTTCTTTTAATGGTATTTGATTGCCTCTGCGATTTTTATTTTTTGCGATATAAACAGAAAAAGACCGAAAATTTTGAAAAAAAATGATATTTTCTACTTTTTGTTATAAGAAAAATCGAATAAACTCAATTTTAGTCATACATTTAGGCCAAAATGTATTCAGCCACATGTCTTTAGTAAAAAAAATGTCAATAAGCGTATATTTATTGGTTTGCGCAAAAGTTATAGCGTTTACAAACTAGGGTACATTTTCTGAAATTTACACAGCTTTAAATTTATGACTGCCTATCTCATTTCTTGAGGTGCTAAAATGGCAGGGCAGTACAAAACCCCCCCAAATGACCCCATTTTGGAAAGTAGACACCCCAAGGAAATTGCTGAGAGGCATGTTGAGCCCATTGAATATTTTTTTTTTTGTCTCAAGTGATTGAATAATGACAAAAAAAAAAAAAAAAAATTACAAAAAGTTGTCACTAAATGATATATTGCTCACACATGCCATGGTTATATGTGGAATTGCACCCCAAAATACATTCTGCTGCTTTTCCTGAGTACGGGGATACCACATGTGTGGGACTTTTTAGGAGCCTAGCCACGTACGGGACCCCGGAAACCAAGCACCGCCTTCAGGATTTCTAAGGGCGCAAATTTTTGATTTCACTCCTCACTACCTATCACAGTTTCGAAGGCCATAAAATGCCAAAATAGCACAAAACCCCCCCAAATGACCCCATTTTGGAAAGTAGACACCCCAAGCTATTTGCTGAGAGGCATGTTGAGTCCATGGAATATTTTATATTTTGCCACAGGTTGCGGGAATATGACAAACTTTTTTTTTTTTGCACAAAGTTGTCACTAAATGATATATTGCTCACACATGCCATGGGCATATGTGAAATTACACCCCAAAATACATTCTGCTGCTTCTCCTGAGTACAGGGATACCACATGTGTGGGACTTTTTGGGAGCCTAGCCGCGTACGGGACCCCAAAAACCAAGCACCGCCTTCAAGGTTTCTAAGGGCATAAATTTTTGATTTCACTCCTCACTACCTATCACAGTTTTGAAGGCCATAAAATGTCAAGATGGCACAAAACCCCCCCAAATGACCCCATTTTGGAAAGTAGACACCCCAAGCTATTTGCTGAGAGGCATGGTGAGTATTTTACAGCTCTCATTTGTTTTTGAAAATTAAGAAAGACATTTTTTTTTCTTTTTTTTTTTTCTTTTTTTACATTTTCAAAACTTTGTGACAAAAAGCGAGATCTGCAAAATACTCAACATACCTCTCAGCAAATAGCTTGGGGTGTCTACTTTCCAAAATGGGGTCATTTGGGGGGGTTTTGTGCCATCTGGGCATTCCATGGCCTCCGAAACTGTGATAGGCAGTGAGGAGTGAAATCAAAAATTTACACCCATAGAAATCCTGAAGGCGGTGCTTGGTTTTTGGGGTCCCGTACGCGACTAGGCTCCCAAAAAGTCCCACACATGTGGTATCCCCGTACTCAGGAGAAGCAACAGAATGTATTTTGGGGTGTAATTCCACATATGCCCATGGCATGTTTGAGCAATATATAATTTAGTGACAACTTTTTGTACATTTTTTTTTTTTTTGGTCATTATTCAATCACTTGGGACAAAAAAAAAATAATATTCAATGGGCTCAACATGCCTCTCAGCAAATAGCTTGAGGTGTCTACTTTACAAAATGGGGTCATTTGGGGGGGTTTTGAACTGTCCTGGCATTTTATGCACAACATTAGGAAGCTTATGTCACACATCATCCACTCTTCTAACCACTTGAAGACAAAGCCCTTTCTGACACTTTTTGTTTACATGAAAAAAAAATTTTTTTTGCAAGAAAATTATGTTGAACCCCCAAACATTATATATTTTTTAAAGCAAAGGCCCTACAGATTAAAATAGTGGGTGTTGCATTTTTTTTTTCCCACACAGTATTTGCGCAGCGATTTTTCAAACGCATTTTTTGGGGGAAAAACACACTTTTTTTATTTTTAATGCACTAAAAAACACTATATTGCCCAAATGTTTGATGAAATAAAAAAGATGATCATAGGCCGAGTACATGGATACCAAACACGACATGCTTTAAAATTGCGCACAAACGCGCAGCGGCGACAAACTACATTCATTTTTAAAAGCATTTAAAAGCCTTTACAGGTTACCACGTTAGATTTACAGAGGAGGTCTACTGCTAAAATGACTGCCCTCGATCTGACCTTCGCGGTGATACCTCACATGCATGATGCAATTGCTGTTTACATATGACGCTAGACCGACGCTTGCGTTCGCCTTTGCGCAAGAGCAGGGGGGGACAGCGGTGCTTTTTTTTTTTTTATATTATTTATTTGGCTTTTTTATTTTATTTTTAAACTGTGCCTTCCATATTTTATTTTTTTACCATTTTTATCGTTATCTCAGGGAATGTAAATATCCCCTATGATAGCAATAGGTAGTGACAGGTACTCTTTTTTTGAAAAAAATTGGGGGGTTAGACCCTAGATCTTTCCTCTGCCCTCAAAGCATCTGACCACACCAAGTTCGGTGTGATAAAATGCTTTCCCAATTTCCCAATGGCGCTTTTTATATCCGGGGGGGGGGGGGGACATTCCCTCCCACTGCTTGTAAAAGCAGTCTAGAGGCTAATTATCTGCTAGAATTGCTTTTACATGAAAGCCGGCCGCTGGCTGAAAAGAATGATACCAAGATGATACCTAAACCCGCAGGCATCATTCTGGTATAAACATTCAAAGTCCAGCAACATACCAGTACGTTGCTGGTCCTTGTTGGACATGTATTGTAATCTTTTTTTTCATACAGCCTATTGGCTGAACGAAAAAAAGAGATTGATTGGTGGGTATGCCCACCATTAGAATACCTCCCTTCATCCACCCACTTCTAATGATGGGCATATATGCCGAAGCATGGGGGCATCCTCCCGCAAAAAAGTTATGCCGCGTACACACGGTCAAGCCTTCGTCGGAATTTCGACCGTATGTGCGCGGCATAAAAGGTTATGCCGCGTACACACGGTCGGACTTTTCCACGGGCAAGCCTCCGTTGGAATTTCGACCGTATATACGCGGCATTAGGAGCAAAATCGCTCCTCCGCCCCTGCTGCCCCCATGCTTCGGCATATATGCTCTTTTTTTTAACTGTGGTGGTGAAATCACCTCCTACAGCGTTGGAGTCACGGCTTTATGTATCGTGGGAGCAAACGCTGTTGCTGTCAAGATAAATAGATCCGCTCTGCAACTGAATGGCGTACCTGCTAAGCAAATGGTGGTTAACATTAAAACAAAGTAACATTACAGTACAACAGGAAGACCTTACCATGCCATACCTGCAAAGCAAATACCAAAACAAAACCTAGTAAAAAATAAAAAAATGTTTTAACGCAACCTGTGCCTAAAATATATATATGCCGAAGCATGGGGGCATCCTCCCGCAAAAAAGTTATGCCGCGTACACACGGTCGGAATTTTCCACGGGCAAGCCTCCGTCGGAATTTCGACCGTATGTACGCGGCATTAGGAGCAAAATCGCTCCTCCGCCCCTGCTGCCCCCATGCTTCGGCATATATGCTCTTTTTTTTAACTGTGGTGGTGAAATCACCTCCTACAGCACTGGAGTCACGGCTTTATGTATCGTGGGAGCAAACGCTGTTGCTGTCAAGATAAATAATTCCGCGCTGCAGTTGAATGGCGCACCTGAAAACAAAAAATTACATACCTGAAAAGCAAGCATGATAAAACATTGCAGAATAGAATACAGTAAAAAAGAGCAGAACAATAGAGAGAAAATAGAGAGAGAGAGAGAACAATAAAACGACAAATATTTTTGGTTTTTTTATTTTATATTTTTTTTGTGTTTTGTTTTTTACGTTTTTTTTTTCTTTTTTACACTTTTTTTTGTAACTTTACAACTGTAATGGTTCGGGTCTCTCAAAATGTAATGGCATCTTGGGAGACCCTGTGTAAGTGTGTCCTAGTCTGTGAAATGCTGTACCCTACGCTAAAACTTCACTTTTGAGTGGTAGCGTTCAAAACATTCACCAAGGCAAAGACCAGGTTTGTCAGGACAGAGTGGACAAAAACAACGGGTGTCACGCCTAAATCCGCGCTTGCTACAGACACGACATCTTTTTTGGGGGGCTCGTTGGGTAGGGGTACTCGGGAGGACATACGAATAATGCCTCTCATGCAGCCGGCTTACTGCATTTGGTAGGGGATGGTGAGGTGCAGAACCGCCTGGATACAGGAGTTCTGTGACTATCTCATTCTGGAATTTTAGAAGAGATAACGTCCCGCCTGAAGCTCTGTATAGCACATGAGCGTTCAGCAAAGCCAATTGGAATAAGGATAGTGACACTTTTTTGTACCAGCGTCTCGCCTTGCGGTCAATTGGATACGGCGCCATCAACTGGTCGTTGAGGTCCACCCCTCCCATATTTTGGTTATATTCGTGGACACAGAGGGGTTTCTCCACAACACCAGTCGCCGTACGAATTTGGACTGTCGTGTCTGCATGAAGGGAGGTAAGAAGGAAAACATTCTTATTGTCCCTCCACTTCATAGCGAGCAAGTTATTACACTTTACGCAGGCTCTCTCCCCCAGCCTAAGACGGGCATCTACAAGCCGCTGGGGAAAGCCCCGGCGATTAGGTCGCACGGTGCCACATGCTCCAATCTGATGATCAAACAAGTGACTAAACAGTGGCACGCTCGTGTAATAATTGTCCACATACAAGTGGTACCCCTTTCCGAATAAGGGTGACACCAATTTCCACACTATCTTGCCAGCGCTCCCTATGTAATCCGAGCAGTTGACCGACTCAATCTGACTATCTTTTCCCTCATAAACCGTAAAGTTCACTACATAGCCTGTTGCCCTGTCACAGAACTTGTAGAGCTTGACCCCGTATCTGGCACGCTTGCTGGGAAGGTACTGCTTGAAAGCCAAGCGGCCAGAAAATTTAATCAGGGACTCATCAACGCAGACAACTTGATCTGGAGTAAACAAGGCTGCAAAACGTTCGTTGAAGTGGTTTATGAGGGGCCGAATTTTATAGAGCCGGTCGTATTCAGGGTCCCCACGTGGACGACAAAGTTCATTGTCGTTGAAGTGCATGAACCGCAAAATCTGCTCGTATCGTGCCCTGGACATGGAGGCAGAGAACACGGGCATGTGGTCAATTGGGTGCGTGGACCAATAAGCACGCAATGACGGAAATTTATGTGTGCCCATGTTGAGGGAAAGGCCCAGAAAGGTCTTAAATTCGGAAACCGTAATTGGTTTCCAATTTGTGGCAATTTTAGGCAACTGGGGGTTAGCGGCGATAAATTGACCAGCATATAAATTACTCTGGTCCACAATAGATCTATAGAGATCTTCTGTGAAAAACAGCGAATAAAAATCAATTGGAATAAAATCAGCTGTTTCCACCTGAATACCGGGTTGGGCAGTGAATGGGGGAAGTATGGGTTCTGCAGAAGTGGTGGGGACCCAATCAGGATAGGCGAATTCTGCAGGAAGGGCAGTATGGGCACGACGGGCCTGCCTTTGTCTTCTTGGTGGCAGCGGGACACTACTTGTGCTTGCCACCTCGCCAGCTTGAACTGCACTTATGGGACTCGCCACGTCACCAAGTGTTACTGCAGTGCTGGATGTACGTCCAGGCTGTACTAGGCCGCTGGTGCTTGCCAGTTCACCAGAAGGAATAGCGGCGCTAGTACTACTCTGCTCCATGATACGAGAGACCTGCGGTTCTTGCTCCTCAACAACCTCAGAAGATCGGGATCGGGTACACCTGACCTTAGCAGGGACCTCAACTTCGTCGTCAGAGCTATCTGACGTGGGGCCGCTGACGTCACTGTCTTCTACGGGAAGATATTCTGAGCTTGAATCTGACAGATACGTGACCTCCTCTTCACTATCTGTCATGCTCAGAATCTCGTAGGCCTCTTTACTAGTGTACCTTCGTCTTGCCATTTTGGGCTCTAAATTTAGGGGTACACTAGTAAGATTCACAGGAAAAAAAGCACCTGACTGTCGTCAGCAAATATATCAAACGCTACAAAAAAACTGTTAGCGATCGCAGGGATCAGTCCTGTCTCTGCGAACGCTGCAGTTATGTGTGTTGTGTTTGGTAAGTGACAGTGATCGATCGATACTGCACTTGGGTGGGCTGGGCTGGGCGGAGAGGCTAAACGCAGGCGCTAGCAGGTATCTGGGCTGATCCCGCTAACACTGCGTTTTTGGGAACCCTAAACCGCTGGGGACGCTAGTATAGATCTGATCAGATACTATACCACTAAGGGGGGTGTATGCTTTGCGCGTGGGTGTTAGCATTACTGGCACTAACCTAACACTGCCTGGGGCGACGCAGACCCTCTCTGGCGCTAAAACCTAATTGATCTCACCCGCCGGGCGATCAGGGGGGTTAAACCTTTATTGGGTTATATACGGCGGGTGCCCTGATGCTATAAAAAGCAAACTAATCAACCAGCGTCACCCGTAACCTTTATATGGTGATCACTGGTGAAAGGGTTAACTAGGGGCAATCAGGGGGTTAAAACCTTTATTAGGTTAAATATGGGGGTACCTGACACTATATAAAAACCTGACGGGTAACCTAAATAACTAAATAACTTACTGGCTAACCAGTGACACCAGTGACGCTTATACGGCGATCACTGGTGAAAGGGTTAACTCTAGGGGCAATCAGGGGGTTAAAATAATATATGGGGGTACCTGACACTAATAAAAACCTGCGGCGAACCTAAAAAAAAATAACTGCCTATCTAAAACACCAGCGACACGAATACAGCGATCGGAAAAACAATCGCTTAGTGACGCTGAAGTTAGGGGGTGAAAGGGTTACCTGGGGGGTGATCAAGGGGTTAAACCTTTATTAGGGGGGGTTAGGGGGCTACCCTGGACCTAAAGGGGCCTAATCCTAACTGCCCTGCAACTTTTTACAATCACAGATGACACTAAATGCAGTGATCAGTAAAATAAATGATCACTGCAATCAGTGACACTGTGATTGGGGGCTTTGGGGTGACCTGGCGGGTGATCTGGGGGTGACTGGGGGGTGATTTGTGTGCCTATGTGTACCTACGTGTCAGTGGACTGTTGGAGCACTAACCTCTGTCTTCTCTCCTCGGCGCCGGGAACGAAAAGACCGCGGCGAGGGAGATGACATCACTTCCTCCAGCCTGTGTTTACATCACATGGCGGAGGAAGCATTTTCATTGGCCGGGAGCGATCGCGAGGGGGGGGGGGCGGAATCGAGCGGCCGCCCCCTCATGCCTGATCGCTCCCGAACACTTAACGGCCGCTCACTGCAGTGAAGGGGGGTCCGGATGGACCCCCCAACTGCACAAAGGCGATCACGTAGATCTACGTGATTCTGCCTGTCCGTGCCATTCTGCCGACGTAAATCGGCGGTGGGCGGTCGTTAAGTGGTTAAGCAGGCAATTCTTTTAAATCAGGGGTCTCAAACTGGTGGCCCTCCAGATGTTGCGGAACTACAAATCCCATCATGCCTCTGCTTGAGGGAGTCATGCTTGTAACGGTCAGCCTTGCAATGCCTCATGGGACTTGTAGTTTCACAACAGCTGTAGGGCCGCCAGTTTGAGACCCCTGTTTTAAATCCTTTCTGCATGTGAGCGGTCGGGCAATCCAAGCATCCTTTGGCTGAACATAAATGGCACTTACTGTCAATGGTGCCGTAAGTCTGCGTCTGACATAGATCCTGCTTCTCCTTCTTAGGTTTCATTGGACACCAGGAACCGTCCTCCATGAACTGGATCTCGTCGCAGTCCGTACAGGAGTTCAGGATCTCCATGAAGAGGCTGCGGGGGAGAAAAACAGAGAATCTCCGGCTCAGAAATCCACTATATTCTCATCTATATGAATCTTTCTATATAGTGCTCACCCATCGATGATTAACGTGTCGTACGGCGCCTTCTTGTCGCAGACGGGACAAGTCCAGGTCGGCTTCTTCTCATTCATTTGCAGGTACAGCGCGGCGTCGAAGCACTGGAGGTGTGTGCAGGTGATCGCCCGGCAGGGAACCGTCAGACGCATCTTACCCAGCTAGAGGGGAACGGAGACGTTTATAAAAAGGGGCCCATCTATGGAGACTCAAAATCTATGATTAACCCCTCCCCAGACACACACTACACCCTACTCTCCCCCCCCCCCCCCCCCCATGGGGCAGAGCAGTTCTTACATTTCTGCTATGGACCGTAATGTTCAGCAATTGCTACATGATTGATTTAGAGAGCAAAATAATACAATGATCCTGGGGGGGTGGGGACTAGGTTTTTTTTTTTTTTTTTTTTTTATAAATTGAACTCACCGGACAACATCAGAGATACCCACAGCAGTTCTTACATTTCTAATATGGACCTGAATTTTCGTCAATTGCTACCTTATTGACATAGATAACAAAGTAATACAAGGATTCTGAGGGGTGGGGACTAGGTTTTTTTTTTTTTATTATAAATTGAGTGAACTCACCGGACACATCAGAGACACCCAAAGCAGTTCTTACATTTCTGCTATGGACCGGATTATTCAGCAATTGCTACATTATTGATTTAGAGAACAAAGTAATACAATGATCCTGGGGGGTGGGGGGTGGGGACTAGGTTCACTCAATTTATAAAAAAAAAAAACCTAGTCCCCACCCCTCGGAATAATTGTATTAGATAAAGTAATACAATGTTTTTTTTTTTGTTTCTTTTATAAATTGAGTGAACTCACCGGACAACATCTGAGATACCTACAGCAGTTCTTACATTTCTAATTTGGACCTGAATTTTTGTCAATTGCTACATTATTGATATAATTGCTACATTATTGACATAGATAACAAAGTATGTCAATAATGTAGCAATTGACGAAAATTCAGGTCCATATTAGAAATGTAAGAACTGCTGTGGGTATCTCTGATGTTGTCCGGTGAGTTCACTCAATTTATAAAAAAATAAAAAAAAATAAACATTGTATTACTTTGTTATCTTGTTATCTAATACAATTATTCTGAGGGTGGGGACTAGGTTTTTTTTTTTTTTTTTATAAATTGAGTGAACTTACCGGACACATCAGACACACCCACAGCAGTTCTTACTTTTCTGCTATGGACCGGATTATTCAGCAATTGCTACATTGATTTAGAGAACAAAATAATACCATGATCCTGGGGGGTGGGGACTAGGTTTTTTTTTTTTTATAAATTGAGTGAACTCACCGAACAACATCAGAGATACCCACAGCAGTTCTTACATTTTTAATATGGACCTGAATTTTCTTCAATTGCTACATTATTGATATAGATAAAAAAGTAATACAATGATTCTGAGGGGTGGGGGCTATGTTTTTTTTTTTTTTTTTTTTTTTTTTTTTTATAAATTTGAGTTAATGGGGTTGTAAACATAATTTTTTTCAAACATGTTATACTTACCTCCACTGTGCAGCTCGTTTTGCACAGAGTGGCCCCGATCCACGTCTTCTGGGGTCCCTCGGCGGCTGTCTCGGCTCCTCTCCGCAATAACTCACCACCTATATGTGAGCTCGCATGGTGGTGAGTTATTGTGGGCGCGCTCCTGTGATACAGCCGGCCAATGGCTGCGCTGCTTTCAATCAACCAATGAATGAGCCGAGAAGCCAGCCGAGAAGCCTGCTCGTTCACGGCGCGGGACTTTCGAGGGGTCAGGTAAGTAAACGGGGGCTCGGGGGGGGGGGGGGGGCGGCAAATGCACAGATGTTTTTTCACCCTAATGCATAAAATGCATTAAAGGTGAAAAAACTTTTACCTTTACAACCCCTTTAACTCACCGGACAACATCAGAGATACCCACAGCAGTTCTTACATTTTTAATATGGACCTGAATTTTCGTCAAATGCTTCATTATTGATATAGATAACAAAGTAATACAATGATTCTGAGGGGTGGGGACTAGTTTTTTTTTTTTTTTTTTGTATAAAATTGAGTGAACTCACCGGACACATCAGAGACACCCAAGGCAGTTCTTACATTTCTGCTATGGGCTGGATTATTCAGCAATTGCTACAATAATAATTTTGATAAAGTAATACGTTGATCCTGGGGGGAGGGGGACTAGATTTTTTTTTTCTTCTTTTTAACATAAATTGAGTGAACTCACTGGGCACAGCAGTTCTTACATTTATTTATTATTTAGCAAATGCTACATTATTTATTTGGATAACCAAATAATACATTGATCCTGGAGGGTGGGGACTATATATTTTTAATTTTTTTGATAAAATGAGTACTCACCGGACACATCAGAGACACCCTCAGGCTGGTCGTGGCAATTTCGCTGTCAGGATCGGCTGTCAGTTTCTCTTTTACTGTTGTGGAACAAAAGAAGGAAATCAAACCGTGAATCAGCAAACACTAATCAGAGGGGAGCGGATTTCATTTTCAGGTGGAGAGAATGTTCTAGACTCACTCAGCGCTCTGGAGTGGTCTGGGTTCCGGATGCCTTTGGCCCGCAGTTTTTGCAGCAAAGTGACCGACGTCAGCTGCTTCACCAGATACACGGAGAGGGAGTAATTCTGTCATGGAGGACAGGGAACGGAAGCATTCATGAAATTATTATTAGAAAAAGTAAAAATAACAAATAAATAAAAATAATAATAATAATGTTTAATATTAATTTATTATTAATAAAAAATCAATAAAAATGTAAAAATAATAATAATAATAGTTAATATCATTAATTGTATTATTATTATTATTATTAATAAAAATTAATAATAATAAAAATAAATAATAAATATTAAAACTATTGTTACATTATTATGAAAACAATAATAAACTGAATAAACAAAATTAAGGGGAAAAAAAAAAAAAGTAGAATTATTAATAATAATAATAAAATATTCTTAAAAGTGATTTTAAGTGTCACTTTCTCATCAGTAGAGTCTCAGAGACAAAAGAATTCCATTGAGGGGGGTTGGGGGTGTCATTTTCCAGCTCTACCAATTTAGAGTGGAGTGACCCTTTAGCAGGTGGGGGGAGGGACACAGACGAGGTCAGGTGGGGGGGAGGGACACAGACGAGGTCAGGTGGGGGGGAGGGACACCCACAGACGAGGTCAGGTGGGGGGAGGGACACAGACGAGGTCAGGTGGGGGGGAGGGACACAGACGAGGTCAGGTGGGGGGGAGGGACACAGACGAGGTCAGGTGGGGGGGAGGGACACAGACGAGGTCAGGTGGGGGGGAGGGACACAGACGAGGTCAGGTGGGGGGAGGGACACAGACGAGGTCAGGTGGGGGGAGGGACACAGACGAGGTCAGGTGGGGGGAGGGACACAGACGAGGTCAGGTGGGGGGAGGGACACAGACGAGGTCAGGTGGGGGGAGGGACACAGACGAGGTCAGGTGGGGGAGGGACACAGACGAGGTCAGGTGGGGGAGGGACACAGACGAGGTCAGGTGGGGGAGGGACACAGACGAGGTCAGGTGGGGGAGGGACACAGACGAGGTCAGGTGGGGGAGGACACAGACGAGGTCAGGTGGGGGAGGACACAGACGAGGTCAGGTGGGAGGACACAGACTGGAGGACTTACCCTGCCGAACTCGGAGGACCAGTTGACCACGATGCTGTTGGCCGCTGTGGAAGAGAGGCGGATCAGCGGTGAGATGTTGATGGGTCTGCTCGGGCGTTTGGGCTCAACGCCGTTCTTGGTGGGGGGAAGGTAACCCTGTGCGGATGGGAAGAGAGAGTTCTGGTGAACATTTTCCGGGGGTAGGAAGGTCGGGAGGGGGGAGAGGAGATCCGGAGTGACCGCTTGACTTACCGGCAGCGGACAAAGCTTGCCGTTCACCTTCACAAACAGGTTGGGGGGGAAATAGTCCTCCTGGGGGCAGCTGGTCTCACAAAGACAGAACCTGGACACAAGAGAGAGCGGCGGCAGGAGCCAAAAAACGTAAAAAGGAGCTTTAGTACCAAAACCTGGTTATGCTGTCTGGTAGGGTTCCCAAGCCCTCCTCCATAGGGGTCATGGTTTACATACGCTGCACTGATGATGGCCAACAAGCACTGTACACCAGTCAATCTCGTTGTGCATTTGGCCAATGGGGTGTAAAAGATTGGATTTGCATGGCTCCTCCCACTGTGAAATGAGGAATAATCCTCTAATTTTTGGGATAAGATATGTGAACACCTTCTACTCTAAGAAGGATTTACTCTGCACGGCCATAAATAAAAGACATTGCCCCCCATCACATTCATATCCAAAAGTCTCCATTGAAGTGCTCGTCATGAAAAATCACCGTATTGCTTCTAATATGTGTATCTTCTATGACTATCAGCTCCCTCTTCTGGCCATAATGTAGTATTTTCCCAAGATACTGCAATCAGGAAATTAATAATCTGTGATGGCTGTGTGATCCCAACTACAGCCTGCGAGTCGCACGCCATCCACAGCTTAGGAGCATAGTCTTAGAAACAAGATTTGTTGATATCTGCTGATGGGGAAGAAAGGAAGGTGCGCCAAACTAAGTGCAGTATAATCAGGCTTTAATGGCAAATAAAATAAAAGACAGCCAAATGGCTACTCACAACGCCAGCGGGGACTCGGATTTGGGACCCTCCCGGCGCAAGGGGGGGGGAGGGGGCAGAGGAAAGGTGGGTGTTCCTAAATTATGAATGAAGGGGAGGCTAGAATGGGAAACCCTGACGCAAGCGGGGGGTTCTGAAAGGGAGCCTGGCGCAAGCGGGAATTCGGACCATGATGCAAGCGGGGGGCTCGGGAGGGGGACCCTGACGCAAGCGGGGGGTTCTGAAAGGGAGCCTGGCGCAAGCGGGAATTCGGACCATGATGCAAGCGGGGGGCTCGGGAGTGGGACCCCGACGCAAGCGGGGGGCTCGGGAGGGGGACCCCGACCCAAGCGGGGACTCGGGAGAGGGACCCCGACCCAAGCGGGGACTCGGGAGAGGGACCCCGACCCAAGCGGGGGGGGCTCGGGAGAGGGACCCCGACCCAAGCGGGGGGGGCTCGGGAGGGGGACCCCGACCCAAGCGGGGGGGGCTCGGGAGGGGGACCCCGACCCAAGCGGGGGGGCTCGGGAGAGGGACCCCGACCCAAGCGGGGGGGGGCTCGGGAGAGGGACCCCGACCCAAGCGGGGGGGGCTCGGGAGGGGGACCCCGACCCAAGCGGGGGGCTCGGGAGGGGGACCCCGACCCAAGCGGGGGGCTCGGGAGGGGGACCCCGACCCAAGCGGGGGGCTCGGGAGGTGGCTTGGCGATAGGTTTGTAGGCCTTTATAATCTAGAACAATAAAAAGGTAAGTGAATAGGGGGAGGGGGAAGAGGAAAGGTGGGTATTCCTAAATTATGAAGGATTACCTGAGCTGAACCTGTACTGTGTAATCACACTTCGCTCCCGGCAATATATCTCTACAAATGAGAAAAAAAAAAAAAAAAACACCAAGCCAATCAAAACCAGTTCAATTCAACATTTTCACAGATATACAACACGATAAAATGAATTTACTACGGGGGGAGGGGATATGTATAAAAAAAAATCACTGAGGAGGTCGAAAGCTTTTACACAGCCACAACGAATGATCGCCGTATTGTCTCCAATATGGTTAACGCCATCTAGTGGCCATAATGCACCATTTTCCTGAAATACCTCAAACTAAAATATCACATTGTGGCCACTAGATGGAGCCAAACATCACACAAAATACTATTACAATCAAGACGGCGATCATTCGTGAACACTTTTTTATTTTATTTCTTTATACACAGCCCCCCCCCCCCCCCCCCCGACGTATCTCTGTATATTTTTAGTCAAGGTGAGGTTTAGGTTTTTCTGCCTTTTTATTTTTTTTCTTTATTGTTCCCGATCACTGAACAGAGTCACCTCAACGAACTGACCTGGAAGTGAGGATCTGATGGACCTGCTGGGGGGTTAATGCGAAGCTGAAATGGGCCTCTTCAAACCGCTGGGTGTTGGTTGAAGCTGGAAGGAGACAAGAGATGGTTAGACAGTCAGGTGAGGGGTCACCAAGAAAGGATGCGAGCACAGGGATGGTGGGAACCCCTCATAATGGGCACAGAGGGTGTACAGACCCGGGAACTCAGCACAGGGATGGTGAGAACCCCTCATAATGGGCACAGAGGGTGTACAGACCCGGGAACTCAGCACAGGAATGGTGGGAACCCCTCATAATGGGCACAACGGGGGCACAGACCCGGGAACTCAGCACAGGGATGGTGAGAACCCCTCATAATGGGCACAGAGGGTGTACAGACCCGGGAACTCAGCACAGGAATGGTGGGAACCCCTCATAATGGGCACAACGGGGGCACAGACCCGGGAACTCAGCACAGGGATGGTGAGAACCCCTCATAATGGGCACAGAGGGTGTACAGACCCGGGAACTCAGCACAGGGATGGTGGGAACCCCTCATAATGGGCACAGCAGGTGTACAGACCCGGGAACTCGGCACAGGGATGGTGGGAACCCGTCACTCACCGAGTGTGGTGGGCTTGATGAGTTCATCATACACATCGTAGAAGGGGAGTCTCTTCATCTTGACGTCGGGGTGGAGGGGGAGGATGGGCGGGGAGAGGTGCTGGATGTCCGGCTCTTGTTTGGGGCTCAGCATGGGCAGAGGCGGCAGCATGGAGGAGGGAACGCCGGGCGCCATGGCGCTGTTGTCGTAGCCCAGGTGGCACATGGACCCTTGCACCAGCGAGGCGGTGTTGGGCAGGGCTCCGCTCTGCACGTGCAGCATGCTCAGGTCCGCGCTGTTCAGGATCTTCCGCGGATAGCGCCTCCGGTAGAGTTCTTTGATCTTCATCGGGCTGCTCGGGGTGGAGCCAGACCTTACCGGGAGGAAAGCCTTGGCGAGAAGCTCCTGATCCCGCCCACTTCCGTCACTCTCGGCACAGTCCAGGAAAAACTGCAGCGCTGTCTCTCTGAAGCTCATAACCAGGTGCTGGAAGAGAAGAGACAAACGGCGGCGTTACTAGGGGCAACCTGAAGATAGCAACAATGTATCACAGTCTGAACTTGTACCCGCCCCTTTCAGCGGAGATCACATGACCAAATGCCCAGAAAACATAATACTGAAAAACCATTCTATTCGTTTATTAGTCCCGGGAAAAGCGTTCACATAATCACTGGGCCCGTCTCCTACTCCATATCTAGTGGGAGGGGCCACCCAGGCTACAGGAAACGTCACCTCATTCTGTCTTGGATCCTTTTCAAAAACATATGAAAAGAACACATCGTCGGCATCCCTTTAGACGTGCATGTCCCCTCTTCATTGGCTACTGGCATCCCTTTAGCCGTACATATTCCTCTCCTGGACTGAAATGGCTTACTCTGATTTACCTGCACACTGTGAGATTCTCACAACGTGCATTAGAACCAGCAGCAAGTCATACAGAGCCCCGCCCCATTTCCTGTCAGGAAGAAGTCCAGCATATTCTAGCCCTCCCCAAATCTGCCCATTTCATTCAGTTGAGCCGGTACTGGGAGGAGTACCGAGGGGCAACGCAGAGGGATACCAAGGGGCACCGCAGAGTGGTACCGAGGGGCAACGCATATTCTAGCCCTCCCCAAATTACATTAATTTGAGCCGAGGGGCTCCGCGGAGGGCTACAGAAGGGGCCCCGCGGAGGGGTACAGAAGGGGCAACGGCAACGCGGAGGAGTACCGAGGGGCACCGCGGAGGAGTACCGAGGGGCACCGCATA
Organism: Rana muscosa; assembly: GCA_029206835.1. Lineage (NCBI taxonomy): Eukaryota > Metazoa > Chordata > Amphibia > Anura > Ranidae > Rana > Rana muscosa. The sequence goes on along the minus strand of CM055126.1, from coordinate 61,573,032 downwards.
TTCTAGCCCTCCCCAAATTACATTAATTTGAGCCGAGGGGCTCCGCGGAGGGCTACAGAAGGGGCTCCGCGGAGGGCTACAGAAGGGGCTCCGCGGAGGGCTACAGAAGGGGCTCCGCGGAGGGGTACCGAAGGGGCAACGCGGAGGGGTACCGAAGGGGCAACGCGGAGGGGTACCGAAGGGGCACCGCATATTCTAGCCCTCCCCAAATGTCATTAATTTGAGCCGAGGGCTTAGCCTAGGGGCTCCGCGGAGGAGTACAGAGGGGGCTCCGCGGAGGTTTACACCCTCCTGCCGGCCCCTCCCACCAGCCATCATCTGCCTGCATTGCATAGAGAGGCACAGAAAACCAGTGATGTCATTGCTGGATATAAAAAAAAAAAAAAAAAAAGGGATGTAAACAAAATAGGTTAAAAATGTAATTATGTTGGTGAGGGAAGGAGGGGGGGGCAAAATATAAGCAGATTAAATATTAATCTGGGGACATGGGGGCATTGTGTGGGCACCGTCTGAGTCCCATATGATAACCTGAGCTGTTGCGGGTTATACGAGGACACAGACTGCCGGTGCTTGTCGGATTACCGGGCGGCGTGAGGTGGCAAACTGCATTCGAACCTGATCCTGTGCCGATATTGTATATCCCTCTACAGGGGCGGCAGGTCACCCTGTACTCCCCCTCCACCCACCCCCATGAGCCCCCCCCCTGGTGTCATCGTCCCCCAATCCTTTCCTGAAGTCTCTCCCCCCCCATCAATCCCTGGTCACCACTGAGCTATGACAAATCGCATGGCAAAGATTCTGAGGCCGCATGGAAAAAGGTCTTCTGATCAGATGAGACTAAAATGGAATGATTTGGCCCCAACACCAAACGATATGTCCGGTGGAAATCCATCCAAAGAACACCATTCCTACAGTAAAGCATGGGGGGCGGTAATATCCTGCAATGGGGAGGTGGTAATATCCTGTAATGGGGCGGTTTCTCTGCAGCAGAAACTGGAGCACTTGTCAGGATAGAAGGAAAAATGGGCAGGGCAAAATACCATTAAATTCTTGAGTAAAAGGTGGGGAACGTCCACCAATGAGCACACAGTGGTGGGAGGAGAAGATGGGGAACGTCCACCAATGAGCACACAGTGGTTGGAGGAGAAGGCGGGGAACGTCCACCAATGAGCACACAGTGGTGGGAGGAGAAGGCGGGGAACGTCCACCAATGAGCACACAGTGGTGGGAGGAGAAGGCGGGGGAACGTCCACCAATGAGCACACAGTGGTGGGAGGAGAAGGCGGGGGAACGTCCACCAATGAGCACACAGTGGTGGGAGGAGAAGGCGGGGGAACGTCCACCAATGAGCACACAGTGGTGGGAGGAGAAGGCGGGGGAACGTCCACCAATGAGCACACAGTGGTGGGAGGAGAAGGCGGGGGAACGTCCACCAATGAGCACACAGTGGTGGGAGGAGAAGGCGGGGGAACGTCCACCAATGAGCACACAGTGGTGGGAGGAGAAGGCGGGGGAACGTCCACCAATGAGCACACAGTGGTGGGAGGAGAAGGCGGGGGAACGTCCACCAATGAGCACACAGTGGTGGGAGGAGAAGGCGGGGGAACGTCCACCAATGAGCACACAGTGGTTGGAGGAGAAGGCGGGGAACGTCCACCAATGAGCACACAGTGGTGGGAGGAGAAGGCGGGGAACGTCCACCAATGAGCACACAGTGGTTGGAGGAGAAGGCGGGGGAACGTCCACCAATGAGCACACAGTGGTGGGAGGAGAAGGCGGGGAACGTCCACCAATGAGCACACAGTGGTTGGAGGAGAAGGCGGGGAACGTCCACCAATGAGCACACAGTGGTGGGAGGAGAAGGCGGGGGAACGTCCACCAATGAGCACACAGTGGTGGGAGGAGAAGGCGGGGGAACGTCCACCAATGAGCACACAGTGGTGGGAGGAGAAGGCGGGGGAACGTCCACCAATGAGCACACAGTGGTGGGAGGAGAAGGCGGGGGAACGTCCACCAATGAGCACACAGTGGTGGGAGGAGAAGGCGGGGGAACGTCCACCAATGAGCACACAGTGGTGGGAGGAGAAGGCGGGGGAACGTCCACCAATGAGCACACAGTGGTGGGAGGAGAAGGCGGGGGAACGTCCACCAATGAGCACACAGTGGTGGGAGGAGAAGGCGGGGGAACGTCCACCAATGAGCACACAGTGGTGGGAGGAGAAGGCGGGGGAACGTCCACCAATGAGCACACAGTGGTGGGAGGAGAAGGCGGGGAACGTCCACCAATGAGCACACAGTGGTGGGAGGAGAAGGCGGGGAACGTCCACCAATGAGCACACAGTGGTTGGAGGAGAAGGCGGGGAACGTCCACCAATGAGCACACAGTGGTGGGAGGAGAAGGCGGGGGAACGTCCACCAATGAGCACACAGTGGTGGGAGGAGAAGGCGGGGGAACGTCCACCAATGAGCACACAGTGGTGGGAGGAGAAGGCGGGGAACGTCCACCAATGAGCACACAGTGGTTGGAGGAGAAGGCGGGAACATCCAATGAGCACACAGTGGTTGGAGGAGAAGGCGGGGAACGTCCACCAATGAGCACACAGTGGTGGGAGAAGAAGGCGGAGAACGTCCACCAATGAGCACACAGTGGTTGGAGGAGAAGGCGGGGAACGTCCACCAATGAGCACACAGTGGTGGGAGAAGAAGGCGGGGGAACGTCCACCAATGAGCACACAGTGGTTGGAGGAGAAGGCGGGGAACGTCCACCAATGAGCACACAGTGGTGGGAGGAGAAGGCGGGGAACGTCCACCAATGAGCACACAGTGGTGGGAGAAGAAGGCGGGGGAACGTCCACCAATGAGCACACAGTGGTTGGAGGAGAAGGCGGGGAACGTCCACCAATGAGCACACAGTGGTGGGAGAAGAAGGCGGGGGAACGTCCACCAATGAGCACACAGTGGTTGGAGGAGAAGGCGGGGAACGTCCACCAATGAGCACACAGTGGTGGGAGAAGAAGGCGGGGGAACGTCCACCAATGAGCACACAGTGGTTGGAGGAGAAGGCGGGGAACGTCCACCAATGAGCACACAGTGGTGGGAGAAGAAGGCGGGGGAACGTCCACCAATGAGCACACAGTGGTTGGAGGAGAAGGCGGGGAACGTCCACCAATGAGCACACAGTGGTTGGAGGAGAAGGCGGGGAACGTCCACCAATGAGCACACAGTGGTGGGAGGAGAAGGCGGGGAACGTCCACCAATGAGCACACAGTGGTGGGAGGAGAAGGCGGGGAACGTCCACCAATGAGCACACAGTGGTGGGAGGAGAAGGCGGGGAACGTCCACCAATGAGCACACAGTGGTTGGAGGAGAAGGCGGGGAACGTCCACCAATGAGCACACAGTCGTTGGAGGAGAAGGCGGGGAACGTCCACCAATGAGCACACAGTGGTTGGAGGAGAAGGCGGGGAACGTCCACCAATGAGCACACAGTGGTTGGAGGAGAAGGCGGGGAACGTCCACCAATGAGCACACAGTGGTTGGAGGAGAAGATGGGGAACGTCCACCAATGAGCACACAGTCGTTGGAGGAGAAGATGGGGAACGTCCACCAATGAGCACACAGTGGTTGGAGGCGAAGGCGGGGAATGTCCACCAATGAGCACACAGTGGTTGGAGGCGAAGGCGGGGAATGTCCACCAATGAGCACACAGTGGTGGGAGGAGAAGATGGGGAACGTCCACCAATGAGCACACAGTGGTTGGAGGAGAAGGCGGGGAACGTCCACCAATGAGCACACAGTGGTGGGAGGAGAAGGCGGGGAACGTCCACCAATGAGCACACAGTGGTGGGAGGAGAAGGCGGGGAATGTCCACCAATGAGTACACAGTGGTTGGAGGAGAAGGCAGGGAATGTCCACCAATGAGCACACAGTGGTTGGAGGAGAAGGCGGGGAACGTCCACCAATGAGCACACAGTGGTTGGAGGAGAAGGCGGGGAACGTCCACCAATGAGCACACAGTGGTTGGAGGAGAAGGCGGGGAATGTCCACCAATGAGCACACAGTGGTTGGAGGAGAAGGCGGGGAATGTCCACCAATGAGCACACAGTGGTTGGAGGAGAAGGCGGGGAATGTCCACCAATGAGCACACAGTGGTTGGAGGAGAAGGCGGGGAATGTCCACCAATGAGCACACAGTGGTTGGAGGAGAAGGCGGGGAACGTCCACCAATGAGCACACAGTGGTTGGAGGAGAAGGCGGGGAATGTCCACCAATGAGCACACAGTGGTTGGAGGAGAAGGCGGGGAATGTCCACCAATGAGCACACAGTGGTTGGAGGAGAAGGCGGGGAACGTCCACCAATGAGCACACAGTGGTTGGAGGAGAAGGCGGGGAATGTCCACCAATGAGCACACAGTGGTTGGAGGAGAAGGCGGGGAATGTCCTTGCATGGGCTAATCAGAGCTCAGACTTAAACCCTAACCTCGGATGTTATAAAGTTGCACGGAGTAAATACAGCCGGATAAAACAAAAACTGTGTCTGTCTTCATTTCAGGCTACAAAGCAACAAAATGTGATTCTTTTCTACACCCCACTGTAACTATACAGATCTGGAAGCAGCATTTTTAGATAAATAATATGTATACAGATAAATACACAGATCTATATAATTAGACAAGGAAGGTGAGATGGGGAAGACTGAGTGGGCTCCGGCCTCGGCTCCGCAATCAATGTATAAAAAGAAGAACCGGCTCAATTGTGATCCAAAATCCTTTCCCGGGACGTCCCCGAGTGACGATCACCAGAGCCGAGATCCCCGGCGATGATTCCGTGATTCTATTAGTGTGAAACGCGTCCCCCGGGGGTCTCAGCTCTGGTGATCGTCACTCGGGGACGTCCCGGGAAAGGATTTGGGATCACAATTGAGCCGGTTCTTCTTTTTATACATTTCCAATCTATAGAATCTTCATCATCATCATAGATGTGGAAGTGATCTATAGAATAATAATAATAATAATATATACGGATCTGGATGTGGTATAATAATATACAGATAATAATGAGGAGTATACAGAGAGAGATAATAATGAGGAGTATACAGAGAGAGATAATAATGAGGAGTATACAGAGAGAGATAATAATGAGGAGTATATAGAGAGAGATAATAATGAGGAGTATATAGAGAGAGATAATAATGAGGAGTATACAGAGAGATAATAATGAGGAGTATACAGAGAGATAATAATGAGGAGTATACAGAGAGATAATAATGAGGAGTATATAGAGAGAGATAATGAGGAGTATACAGAGAGATAATAATGAGGAGTATACAGAGAGATAATAATGAGGAGTATATAGAGAGAGATAATAATGAGGAGTAGATAGAGAGAGATAATAATGAGGAGTAGATAGAGAGAGATAATAATGAGGAGTATACAGAGAGATAATAATGAGGAGTATACAGAGAGATAATAATGAGGAGTATACAGAGAGATAATAATGAGGAGTATATAGAGAGAGATAATAATGAGGAGTAGATAGAGAGATATAATAATGAGGAGTAGATAGATATAATAATGAGGAGTAGATAGAGAGATATAATAATGAGGAGTATACAGAGAGATAATAATGAGGAGTATACAGAGAGATAATAATGAGGAGTATATAGAGAGAGATAATAATGAGGAGTATATAGAGAGAGATAATAATGAGGAGTATATAGAGAGAGATAATAATGAGGAGTATATAGAGAGATATAATAATGAGGAGTATATAGAGAGATATAATAATGAGGAGTATACAGAGAGATAATAATGAGGAGTAGATAGAGAGAGATAATAATGAGGAGTAGATAGAGAGAGATAATAATGAGAAGTAGATAGAGAGATATAATAATGAGGAGTAGATAGAGAGATATAATAATGAGGAGTAGATAGAGAGATATAATAATGAGGAGTAGATAGAGAGATATAATAATGAGGAGTAGATAGAGAGATATAATAATGAGGAGTATATAGAGAGATATAATGAGGAGGAGTATATAGAGAGATATAATAATGAGGAGTATACAGAGAGATAATAATGAGGAGTAGATAGAGAGAGATAATAATGAGGTGTAGATAGAGATATATAATAATGAGGAGTAGATAGAGAGATATAATAATGAGGAGTAGATAGAGAGATATAATAATGAGGAGTAGATAGAGAGATATAATAATGAGGCGTAGATAGAGAGATATAATAATGAGGAGTATATAGAGAGATATAATGAGGAGGAGTATATAGAGAGATATAATAATGAGGAGTATACAGAGAGATAATAATGAGGAGTAGATAGAGAGAGATAATAATGAGGAGTATATAGAGAGAGATAATAATGAGGAGTATATAGAGAGAGATAATAATGAGGAGTATATAGAGAGATATAATAATGAGGAGTATACAGAGAGATAATAATGAGGAGTAGATAGAGAGAGATAATAATGAGAAGTAGATAGAGATATATAATAATGAGGAGTAGATAGAGAGAATAATGAGGAGTAGATAGAGAGATATAATAATGAGGAGTAGATAGAGAGATATAATAATGAGGAGTAGATAGAGAGATATAATAATGAGGAGTAGATAGAGAGATATAATAATGAGGAGTAGATAGAGAGATATAATAATGAGGAGTAGATAGAGAGATATAATGAGGAGGAGTATATAGAGAGATATAATAATGAGGAGTATACAGAGAGATAATAATGAGGAGTAGACAGAGAGAGATAATAATGAGGAGTAGATAGAGAGATATAATAATGAGGAGTAGATAGAGAGATATAATAATGAGGAGTAGATAGAGAGATATAATAATGAGGAGTATATAGAGAGATATAATAATGAGGAGTATATAGAGAGATATAATGAGTATATATAGAGATATAATGAGGAGGAGTATATAGAGAGATATAATGAGGAGTATATAGAGGAAGTGACACTTCCGGTGTAGTGATGATGATGATGATGTTGTTGTTGTTACAATGTTGCAGTGTTGGGGGAGGGGATCTCCGGTGGGGGAGGGGGGATCAGGCCCGGTCATTGTTGGGGAGATCCGGGCTGAGGGGGTGTCCCGGGGGGGGGGGGGCTCCTCATTGTACTCACCCGGATCGGGCTGTGATGGGGGAGGGGTGATCTTGCAGGGTGGGGGCGGGGGGAGCCCCAACTCCTCGGCTGTCCGGGTGATAGATCCGGGGGGGAGGGGGGAAGATTCGGTCACGGACTCCTCGGACCCGCTCCGCTCGGGGGACACAGTCACCAGGAAATAGGAAGGGGGAGGGGAGCGCCCCCTTACCGGTCATCCGCCTGTGTACGAAGATAGGACGAGGAGTTTTCTCTGGCGCCTCTGCTGGTCATTCGTTGCAGCGCAGGCGCCCTGTGATGGATGGTCCGCCAAACCTATTCTGCACGGAAGGTTGTCTAGCGCCCCCGCTGGCTGTTTGTGGCAGTGCAGGTATCAGCTAATACTTCACTAGCGCCCCCGGTGGTAATAAGTGGAAATGCACAGAAGTCTGACTCTCTACCGCCCCGGCTGGCTGTGAATGGAAGTGCAGGATATTTCTTCTCATTTTCAGTTTCTTTTTCTTGGAAATTTAATTTCTGATTCTATAAATAAATAATAGTGACCCGGATATAAACTCTCACCCTGTGAGCTGCTACAAAGTTACAATGTACAGTCTGATCACCGGGGGAGGGGAGACTGAGAAAATGCCTCCTCCTCCTTCTACAAAGTTACAATGTACAGTCTGATCACCGGGGGAAGGGAGACTGAGCAAATGCCTCCTCCTGCCTGTAGCACACTGATGACATCATCTCAGCCTAGGCAGAGTCACTTCCTGCAGCTCAGTGATGTCTTTTTAATGATAAAAGGTGGGACTTTTCTGAACAATGATGGACATGTAAAGTTACTGACGGGTCCCCTTTAAGAACAGACGATATTTCCAGCCCTCCAGGTAGGAGCACAGCTGGGCTCATTAGTGCTGCTCACCCTGATTGGGTCACCTGTGTGTTGGAGGGTGGAGGAGGGGAAGACATGACAGAGCAGCTCATCCTATGGAGAATATGGAGCTTCTGGAAACTGGACTGCGGAGCTTACACTCTAACGGTATGTCATGACTCCGCCCCCTTCCATAGCTGTGATATTGAAGGATATCAGACTTTTCATTAATGACGTCAGACAGCCGCGTGTGATGGGATATTGATGAAGGAGAAGGATATCACTTCGTGTTGCTTTAAGAGCGGACGGCTACCTTTCGCGTGCGCTTTGCGTTTTCCCCGCGCGGCCGTTCTCATCAGAAAACGGGCAACGCATGCAAACGTTTAAATAGTGTCTGCGTGTGTGAGCAGCTGTCGGGGTGAATATGGGGCTCATTCCTGAGTGTTTAATGCGTGCGCCCTGGGAACGCATGCTGCGATTTGTTGTCAAAAATGCGGCGGTCCTTTTTTATTTTATTTTATTTATTATTTTTTTCCCATCATAAATAAAAAAAAAAAATTATAATTTTTTTTTTTCCCCCTTCATAATTTTTTTTATTATTTATTTATTTATTATTTTCCCCTTCATATTATTCCCCCCCCCCCCTTTAATTCATAATTTTTTTATTATTTATTTATTTTATTTTCCCCTTCATATTATTATTTTTATTTATTTAATTTTTTTTTCCCCTTTTCATATTTTTTTATTATTATTTATTTATTCCCCCCCCTTCATAATTTTTATTTTTTTCCCCCTTCATAATTTTTTTTTATTATTATTATTATTATTATTTTTTTCCCCCCCCTTCATATTATTTTTTATATTTATTTTCCTCTTCATATTTTTTTTCTTTTTATTTATTTATTTATTAAATTTTCCCCTTCATATTATTATTTATATATATATATATGGAAATTAAATATAAATATAAATATATATATATATATATATATATATATATATATATATATATATATATATATATATACATTTATTAGGGATGAGCTCCGGCGTGTTCGCACAGTCCACGTGCAGATCCCCACCAGGAAGTCGGCACGGCGCTGCGCTAATCACAGACAGGGAGACATTGTCCCGATGCGCGGCAGCAGAGATCGGGACATGTCTCCCTGCCTGTGATTGGCGGGATCTGCACGTGGACTGTGCGAACACGCCGGAGCTCATCCCTAATATATATATTTTAATGTCAATGTAATTCAATGTGTTGCAGCGTGTTGTTTAACCACTTGCCCTCCGGAAGATTTTCCCCCCTCCTTCCTGACCAGGCCATATTTTTTGCGATACGGCACTGCGTTACTTTAACTGACGATTGCGCGGTCGTGCGACGTTCCACCCAAATAAAACGTATGTCCGTCCCCCCCCCCCCCACAAATAGAGCTTTCTTTCGGTGGTATTTGATCACCTCTGCGGTTTATATTTTTTGCGCTATAAACAAAAAAAAAAGAGCGACAATTTAGAAAAAAAATTAATATATATATTTTTTTTTACTTTCTGCTATAAAATATATCCAGTAAAAAATGAAAAGTATTCATCGATTTAGGCCAATTTGTATTCTGACACAGGCTTTTGTTAAAATAAAAAATAAATAAAAAATCCCATACACTCAACCCAACACCTTTTCTTGCTGGTCACAAGCGGGTATAACTAGAATATGCGACCTTACCGCTAACTCCACCTTTAAGTCATTCTCAGGTCTCCAGTCCAGCGCCACATTCCCAACCTCGGAATCTTTCCGCTACCTTCAAGTGATCCATTTTGTCAAATCAATAGTCGGTCCCTGCACTAGTCTGAACACCCAATCTGTATAAGAAAAAATCTGCACGGCAGACCCTCATGCCCCAGGCATTATATCTAGCCTGTATAACCACTTCTCCATACCATCAGCTGACCTCCCTCTATATGCTGCACAGTGGTCCAAGGACCTACATATATCTCTTACTCCTGAAGAGTGGTCCGATATTTGGGCCACTACCAAATCTTCTTCCCAAAATGTGGTAGCGCTTGAAACGAATTATAAAGTATTAATGCGCTGGTACTTGGTTCCAGCAAGAATATCCAAATTTGTACCAAACTATCCATCGAACTGTTTCCGAGGATGTAGTGAACATGGCACCCATCTCCATATCTGGTGGTCTTGCAAGATAGCACAACAATTCTGGAAGGCTATCTTCCAAATGATTTCCACAATACTACATGAAACAGTGATCCCTGACCCGGCCCTAGCACTCCTAAACCATATCCAGAGAGACTATACCAGGAATCAGATTAGTCTCCTCCTTCAGTTGACCACTGCTGCCAAACAAATCATTGCCAAAGCCTGGAAAACCCCAAAACTCCACATAGCAGAAACGAAGAATAGAGTAACCCAAGCCATGATCCACAGCAAAATTGAGGCCACAATACTAGACCGTGTCCCTCGACACACTAAAATATAGACCCCGTGGGTGGATAATTTTCTGCCCCCAGACTTCGATCCCAACCTCCTCATCCCATGATCCTCTACTTATCCCTACCATTGTACATGGTGGGTCCCCTTGGCCACCCCGCGGCCCCGCCGGCACTGATTCCCTCCCCCCCCCCTTTTTTTTTTTTTTCTCTCTCTTCTTTCTCTCCCTTGTGCCCCTTCTTTCCTTGCTCTCCCTTCCCTTTTCCACAAATTCCGTTTGAACCTCTGTTCCCCTACTCCCTCAACAAGAACAAGCCTTTGAGGCTGTGATCTCACACACTTGATACCTTAAGAACCTGTTATAAATGAACAATGTTACCTGTTGTCGAAGTTCTAGGGACCTCCCCTGCTGATACATACTGGTGCTACCGTGATAACACACTCCCCCATATTTGTCAGCGACCAATGATAGCACTTAACTTACTATTCTTCTGATGTTTTGTAATGGTTACACTTTGTATGCAACGTGAATGATGTACATTCACCATTTTTGACTACTTCTTGTTGTACTCTGTATTTTGTTCTAATAAAAAACTTTTTAACGAAAAAAAAAAAAAAAAAAAAATCCCAATAAGTGTATATTGATTGGTTTGCTCAAAAGTTATTGCGTCTACAAACTATGGGATAGATTTTTGTTTGACTACTTGCCCACTGGGCACTTAAACCACCCTCCTTCTCAGTACAATGTTCAGATCTCAGCGTTGTCACAATTTGAATGACAATTGTGCGGTCATACAAGGCTGCACCCAAATTAAATTTTTATAATCCCCCCCCCCCACCCCCAAAAACAGAGCTTTCTTTTGGTGGTATTTGATCACCTCTGCGATTTTGTTTTGTTTTTTTGTTGAATGAGAAAAGACCAAAAATGTAGAGAAAACAAAACGGTTTTATATTTTGTTATAAAATTTTGCAAACCGGTCATTTTTCTCCTTCGTTGATGTACGCTGATAAGGTGGGCACTGATAAGGTGGCACTGGTGGGCACTGAGAGGTGGCACTGATAAGGAGGCACTGATGGGCACTGGTGGGGACTGATAAGGCGGCACTAATGGGCTGATAAGGCAGCACTGATGGGCACTGAGAGGTGGCACCGGTGGGCAATAAGGCAGCACTGAGATGTGGCACTGGTGGGCATGGTTGGCACTGATGGGTGGCAGTAATGGGCACTGGTAGGTGACACTGATAGGTAGCACTGCTAGATAGCACTGATTGGCACCACTGGTGGGTATTGACAGGTGGCACTGATTGGTGGCACTGATTTTCACTGGTGGGCACTGAGAGGTGGCACTGGGCACTGATAAGGCAGCACTGAGAGGTGGCACTGATGGGCACTGAGAGGTGGCACTGGTAAGACAGCACTCATGGGCAATGAGATGTGGCACTGGTGGGCTTGGTTGGGCGGCACTGATGGGTGGCAGTAATGGGCACTGGTAGATGACACTGATGGGTAGCACTGCTAGATGGCACTGATGAGGCACTGAATGGCACCAATGGTGGGCATTGATAGGTGGCACTGATTTTCACTGGTGGGCACTGGCAGGTGGTACCGGTTGGCACAGTTGAGGCTGCTGTGCCTCTTCCTCTTTGGGGCCGATGTCCCTTCAACAGAAGTCGGTGTTTGGCGTTTTTTTTTCTCCTTGTGCCGTCAGCGTGAGGAGGAGAAAAAAACGATTACCAGCTTCTGTTTATATCACGTGATCAGCTGTCATTGGCTGACGGCTGATCACATGGTAAGGGGCCAGAATCGGCCCCTTACTCCGATCTGTGATCACCCGAGTCTCATTAACTCGGTGATCACAGAGCGCGCCGCGCGCAAAGGGGAGGACGTCATATGACAGCCTCCCGGCAATGGAGGTCCGCTGTAGCCGTCATTCGGCTATAGAGCAGAAGGGAAAAGGTCATGCCAGTAATGGCGACGATGAGCGACTTATAGTGGGACTGCGATATTGCGGCGGACAAACACTTTTTTTTGGGGACCAGTGACACCAATACAGTGATGAGAGAGAGAAAAAAATAAATAAATATGCAACAATGTATATGATGCAGATCGCTACATTTTTATTCTTTCCAACCACTTCAAGACTTTTTTATATCTATATAAAATATGAAGCGGGAGGGGTCACCTGACGGTTCACGCAGCTGGCCATAGAGATGAAGAGAGACCAGATTGTTTCTGATCACCTCTATGATCTAGGAGGAGTAAAGAATACATTTTTATTATTTTTTAAAGCAAAATAATTTTTTTTCTTTTTTTTTAAATCTTTTTTCTTTCAAAGGTAGAGGAGAGATTTGGGGTCTTATAGATCCCAGATCGCCCCATAAAGAGGACCTGTCACCCCTTATTTCTATTACATGATCTCCCCATAAAGAGGACCTGTCATCTCTTATTTCTATTACATGAGATCTCCATAAAGAGGACCTGTCATCTCTTATTTCTATTACATGAGATCTCCATAAAGAGGACCTGTCATCTCTTATTTCTATTACATGAGATCTCCATAAAGAGGACCTGTCATCTCTTATTTCTATTACATGAGATCTCCATAAAGAGGACCTGTCATCTCTTATTTCCATTACATGAGATCTCTCCATAAAGAGGACCGGTCACCCCTTATTTCTATTACAAGATCTCCCCATAAAGAGGACCGGTCACCCCTTATTTGTATTACATGATCCCCCCCATAAAGAGGACCTGTCGCCCCTAATTTCTATTACATGAGATCTCCATAAAGAGGACCCGTCATCTCTTATTTCTATTACATGAGATCTCCCCATAAAGAGGACCTGTCATCTCTTATTTCTATTACATGAGATCTCCATAAAGAGGACCTGTCACCTTTTATTTCTATTACATGAGATCTCCATAAAGAGGACCTGTCATCTTTTATTTCTATTACATGAGATCTCCATAAAGAGGACCTGTCATCTCTTATTTCTATTACATGAGATCTCCATAAAGAGGACCTGTCACCTTTTATTTCTATTACATGAGATCTCCATAAAGAGGACCTGTCATCTTTTATTTCTATTACATGAGATCCCCATAAAGAGGACCTGTCATCTCTTATTTCTATCATATGAGATCTCCATAAAGAGGACCTGCCATCTCTTATTTCTATTACATGAGATCTCTCCATAAAGAGGACCTGTCATCTCTTATTTCTATTACATGAGATCTCCCCATAAAGGAGGACCTGTCATCTCTTATTTCTATTACATGAGATCTCTATAAAGAGGACCTGTCATCTCTTATTTCTATTACATGAGATCTCTCCATAAAGAGGACCTGTCATCTCTTATTTCTATTACATGAGATCTCTATAAAGAGGACCTGTCATCTCTTATTTCTATTACATGAGATCTCCATAAAGAGGACCTGTCATCTCTTATTTCTATTACATGAGATCTCCATAAAGAGGACCTGTCATCTCTTATTTCTATTACATGAGATCTCTATAAAGAGGACCTGTCATCTCTTTTTTCTATTACATGAGATCTCCATAAAGAGGACCTGTCATCTCTTATTTCTATTACATGAGATCTCCATAAAGAGGACCTGTCATCTCTTATTTCTATTACATGAGATCTCCCCATAAAGGAGGACCCGTCATCTCTTATTTCTATTACATGAGATCTCCATAAAGAGGACCTGTCATCTCTTATATCTATTACATGGGACCTCCATAAAGAGGACCTGTCATCTCTTATTTCTATTACATGAGATCTCCATAAAGAGGATCTGTCATCTCTTATTTCTATTACATGAGATCTCCATAAAGAGGACCTGTCATCTCTTATTTCTATTACATGAGATCTCCCCATAAAGGAGGACCTGTCATCTCTTATTTCTATTACATGAGATCTCTCCATAAAGAGGACCTGTCATCTCTTATTTCTATTACATGAGATCTCCCCATAAAGAGGACCTGTCATCTCTTATTTCTATTACATGAGATCTCTCCATAAAGAGGACCTGTCATCTCTTATTTCTATTACATGAGATCTCCATAAAGAGGACCTGTCATTCCTTATTTCTATTACATGAGATCTCCATAAAGAGGACCTGTCATCTCTTATTTCTATTACATGAGATCTCCATAAAGAGGACCTGTCATCTCTTATTTCTATTACATGAGATCTCCATAAAGAGGACCTGTCATCTCTTATTTCTATTACAAGGGATGTTTATATTTCTGATTAAAAAAAGGGACAGTGTAAAAAAAAAAAAAAAAATTGATAGTACCCCCATCCCTCTGTGCTAGCACAAATGAATACGCGAGTCGTGCACACATATATAAAAAGGCCATTCGTAGCACACATGTGAGGAGTGGCCGCGAGCGTTAGAGCGAGAGCAATAATTCTAGCACCAGACCTCCTCTGTAACTCTAAACTGGTAACCTGTAAAAAATTTAAACCGTCGTCTATGGAGATTTTTAAGTACCGTAGGTTTGTCGCCATTCCACAAACGTGCGCAATTTTAAAGCGTGACATGTTGGGTATCCTTTTTCTCGGCGTAACCTCATCTTTTAGATTTTGCCAAAAAATTTGGTTATATATATATTTTTTTGTTTTTTTGCAATAAAATTTATTAAAGTGTATTTTTTCCATAAAAATTGTGATTAAAAAAATACATAAAAAATTGCAACCATCGTTATTTTATTCTCTAGGACCTCTGCAAAAAAAAAAAAAAAAAAAAGCCTTGCTATCCTAGTCGCTTTTCTAGCCACCAGGGGGCAACACAGGCAGTTCTCCTTTCAGACACTTGAGGCCCAAATTTTTTTTTTTTCCAGTCATCATTTATTTATTTTTTGCGCAGAGCAAACAGCCGCACGCCCCCTCTACGCTTTTCACCAAGGCCGTCTCTCCTCAGTTGATCCCGGCTGAATGGCTCAGGGGCGCCCTTGTTGCCGCAGAAACAACTGCCTGACATATGGGCAAAGGATTCTGGGAGCTGGCCAAGGCCGCGCTCGGGGGAGGGGTGCTCTGCACACTTTCCTTATGGCTCTGTGTGTGTCATGCATAAAGGGGACCCCCCCATCCCCCCTGTACAGGAATCGGGGTTCATCGTCTGCTCCAATTGTCGGGGTCGGACACCTGCTTTGTGCTGCAACTAACTAACCAACCTATGAAAGGCAAAGAGGGGGGAGGGGAGAGATCAAAGACATTCTTATGTAAGGGGGAGTCACTTCTGTCCCCCCTCCCCCTGCCGCATTTTGCAGTGGGGGAGGGGCACACGTATGTACAATTCATCATCGTCCGTCATCACGCAAACTAAATGAATCAATTATTAGACATGTCCAGTTCGTTTTTTTTTTTTTTTTATGAATTTTCGACAAATTCGTTATTTTGGAAACATCCGAATTAAAAAAAAAAACCTGTTTAAAGAATTTTTCTGAATATTCAAAAATTCGAAAACTCTAAATTCGAAAACTCTAAATTCGGAAATTTCTAAATTCGGAAATTTCTAAATTCGGAAATTTCTAAATTCGGAAATTTTTAAATTCGGAAATTTTTAAATTCGGAAATTTCTAAATTCGGAAATTTCTAAATTCGGAAATTTCTAAATTCGGAAATTTCTAAATTCGGAAATTTCTAAATTCGGAAATTTCTAAATTCGGAAATTTCTAAATTCGGAAATTTCTAAATTCGGAAATTTCTAAATTCGGAAATTTCTAAATTCGGAAATTTGAAAAATTGTAAATTCGGAAATTTAAAAATCTGAAATAATAACGAACTATTAAATTATAGGTGTTTGGAATTTCCTTTTCAAATTTGGCTGTTAGTGAACGAATACAAATTTATCCGAAGCTACGACTTATCCAAAATAACGAATGCCGCATCTAAACAAATTTTTTCGGCAGTGCGCATTCCATTCTATTGTGTGTGTGTGTGTGTGTGTGTGTGTGTGTGTGTGTGTGTGTGTGTGTTTTTTTTTTTTTTTTTTTTTTTTTTTTTTTTTTTTTTTTATATTCTATTATTTTATTTTCTATTCCTTTCCCTTTTTATTTTTTTTATTTTTTTTATTGTATTTTTTTTCTATTTGAGGTTGTTCTATTTGAAATTAGAATTTCAGAAGATGGTTATATTCTTTCTATTCTATTCATTTTTTTTCTCTACTATTCTGTTATTTTTTATTCTATTCTAATCTATTCTATTCAAAATCGAATTTGATTCTATTTTCATTTTGGGAAATGGTTCTATTCTATTTTTTTTTATTTTTTTATTATTCTATTATTTTCTATTAAATGTTTTTCTATTCTATTTTCTTATGTATTCAAATGTATTCTGTTTGAAATTCGAATTTCAGAAGATGGTTTATATTCTTTCTATTTTATTCTATTACATTAGTT
This sequence comes from Rana muscosa, assembly GCA_029206835.1. NCBI lineage: Eukaryota > Metazoa > Chordata > Amphibia > Anura > Ranidae > Rana > Rana muscosa. The sequence goes on along the minus strand of CM055126.1, from coordinate 61,556,210 downwards.
TTCATTCTATTTTACTGTTATATCCTTTTCTTTTCTTGTTATATTATTTTCTATTTTATTCTATTTTTCTATAATTATTATTTATTATTATTATTATTAATATATTCTATTTTATTCCTTTTTTTATTATTCTATTCCTTTATTTTCTATTCTATTTTATTCACTTTGGAAACCAAAAACTATTAGAAGTCGAAAACTATTCAAATCGATTCAAATTTCGTCCGAATTTTTTTTGCCGTTATTTCAGATTTGTTTAAATTCAATACATTCGAATTTCCAAAAACAAAAACAAAAAATTTGTCTCGAATTTCAATTCGGAACTTAACGAACTGCACATGTCTATCAAATATGTAGTGCAAGGGCCTACCTGATTGGATACAGACTGCATGATTTGTTTTGGTCGGTCCTCATTTACATATTTTTTGGTAAATCTAAAATTTGATGGTATGAAGATTGTACCATCCGATTGTAACGTGTATAGTGACCCTTAAGCTGGCCATACAATCAGATTGTACAAGGCTGACTATACACTATACAATCTACTCATAGGAACAATTTCCCCCCCAGCAATCAAATGATCCAACCACCCCACATACACGGGGGGCCGAGGAAGATGGGGTATCTGCAAAAGAATCGGAGCAGAGTCGAAATGTTTTTGTGTTATAAATTACTTGTACATAAAGTTTTTTTGTTTTTATTACATCTTCTTTTTTTAAATGTAATAAGATACAAACAATCGATAAGTTATCCTCGTATCAATTATACACATAATAAGAAAACCGAATAATTAAAATCGATCTGTAGTGTGTCTGTATTTACAGGTTATAGACAGACCATACATAAGGCACATTAACTGGGCGGGGCTTAAAGGGGTTGTCCACTTTCTGAAGGCGTTGAGCTGCGACTTTTTTACCAAGTACCGTTTTTTTGTTTCTTTTTTTGTTTCTTTATGTATTTCTCTGAGATGGAAGCATTTGATTGTCTGTGGTCCTGGGAGGGGCCTCCGTTCTTCCCTGATGTCTGTAGAGGACTTTGGTAGAGCTACAGTGCGTTTTACAACCAATTTCTTATCGCCAATTTTTTTTTTTTAGCTTTTTATGGTGCTGTACTCCGGCATGCTGTGATGTGTGACTGATATTGGCCAGGAAACGTCTGCTTTCTCTCTGTGTGAAAATGCTGCCTTCTCTCCTCCCCCTCCAGTGCTCTGTGCTGGCAGAGCTGAGTAACAGCCACACCCCTTTAGCACTCCTCCTGGCAGAGCTGAGTAACAGCCACGCCCCTTTAGCACTCCTCCTGGCAGAGCTAAGTAACAACCACGCCTCTTTAGCACTCCTGGCAGAGCTGAGTAACAGCCACGCCCCTTTAGCACTCCTGGCACTGCTGAGTAACAGCCACGCCCCTTTAGCACTCCTGGCACTGCTGAGTAACAGCCACGCCCCTTTAGCACTCCTGGCACTGCTGAGTAACAGCCACGCCCCTTTAGCACTCCTCCTGGCACTGCTGAGTAACAGCCACGCCCCTTTAGCACTCCTCCTGGCACTGCTGAGTAACAGCCACGCCCCTTTAGCACTCCTCCTGGCACTGCTGAGTAACAGCCACGCCCCTTTAGCACTCCTCCTGGCACTGCTGAGTAACAGCCACGCCCCTTTAGCACTCCTCCTGGCACTGCTGAGTAACAGCCACGCCCCTTTAGCACTCCTCCTGGCAGAACTGAGTAACAGCCACACCCCTTTAGCACTCCTCCTGGCAGAGCTGAGTAACAGCCACGCCCCTTTAGCACTCCTCCTGGCAGAGCTGAGTAACAGCCACGCCCCTTTAGCACTCTTCCTGGCAGAGCTGAGTAACAGCCACGCCCCTTTAGCACTCCTCCTGGCAGAGCTGAGTAACAGCCACGCCCCTTTAGCACTCCTCCTGGCAGAGCTGAGTAACAGCCACGCCCCTTTAGCACTCCTCCTGCAGAGCTGAGTAACAACCACGCCCCTTTAGCACTCCTCCTGGCACTGCTGAGTAACAGCCACGCCCCTTTAGCACTCCTCCTGGCACTGCTGAGTAACAGCCACGCCCCTTTAGCACTCCTCCTGGCAGAACTGAGTAACAGCCACACCCCTTTAGCACTCCTCCTGGCAGAGCTGAGTAACAGCCACGCCCCTTTAGCACTCCTGGCAGAGCTGAGTAACAGCCACGCCCCTTTAGCACTCCTCCTGGCAGAGCTGAGTAACAGCCACGCCCCTTTAGCACTCCTCCTGGCAGAGCTGAGTAACAGCCACGCCCCTTTAGCACTCCTCCTGCAGAGCTGAGTAACAACCACGCCCCTTTAGCACTCCTCCTGGCAGAGCTGAGTAACAGCCACGCCCCTTTAGCACTCCTCCTGGCAGAGCTGAGTAACAGCCACGCCCCTTCAGCACTCCTCCTGGCAGAGCTGAGTAACAGCCACGCCCCTTCAGCACTCCTCCTTGCAGAGCTGAGTAACAACCACGCCTCTTTAGCACTCCTGGCAGAGCTGAGTAATAGTCACGCCCCTTTAGCACTCCTGGCAGAGCTGGGTAACAGTCACGCCCCTTTAGCACTCCTGGCAGAGCTGGGTAACAGCCACACCCCTTTATCACTCCTCCTGGCAGAGCTGAGTAACAGCCACACCCCTTTGGCACGCCTGGCAGAGCTGAGTAACAGCCACACCCCTTTGGCACGCCTGGCAGAGCTGAGTAACAGCCACACCCCTTTAGCACCCCTCCTGGCAGACCTGAGTAACAGCCACACCCCTTTAGCACCCCTCCTGGCAGACCTGAGTAACAGCCTCACCCCTTTGGCACTCCTGGCAGACCTGAGTAACAGCCACACCCCTTTGGCACTCCTCCTAGCGGAGCTGAGTAGCCCTTTAGCTCTCCTCTACCTCCAGTGCTCTGTGCTGGCAGAGGTAACAGCCAAACCCTTTAGCACTCCCCCACCCTCCAGGTCACTGAGTTTAGGGGCCACACCCCCTAAATAAGCATCTCTTTGACGCCAACAAATAAAAAATTGAAGGAGAACAAAATTCTACCAGTGTATGGCAGTGTCCTTTCCATTTCCTGGATCTGTGTAGGGAAAGGAACCCCCCCCCCATTTTCCCGCTTTCTGTTCTCCCCCCCCCCCCCAGTGCTCTGTGCTGGCAGAGCTGAGTCAAAGCCACACCCACTAGCACTCCTCCCCTCCAGTTCTCTGTGGTGGCTGAGCTAAGTAGTACAGCCACACCCCTTAGCACTCCTCCTCCTCCTTCAATGCTCTGTGCTGGCTGTGCTGGCTGAGTAACAGCCACACCCCTTAGCACTCCTCCTCCTCCTCCTTCAATGCTCTGTGCTGGCTGAGCTGAGTAACAGCCACACCCCTTAGCACTCCTCCTCCTTCAATGCTCTGTGCTGGCTGAGCTGAGTAACAGCCACACCCCTTAGCACTCCTCCTCCTCCTTCAATGCTCTGTGCTGGCTGAGCTGAGTAACAGCCACACCCCTTAGCACTCCTCCTCTAGTGGAATGTTGATTTGCGCTCTGAGAATAACGACTCGCTCTCTTTAAAGAGACCCTGTCACCTTGTCCATTTAGGACAATCCGTCCTCCAACAAACTTATCCTTGCCTTTTTTATTGCTGCTCCTTCCTCCACCAAAGAATATTGAGCGATTTTGGGCATGGAGGAGCATGTGACCTTCTCCCGTGTCAGAGCTAGCAGCCAATCGCTGGACTCGATCGCTGTAACCTTGGGGGGGGGGGGGGAATTGCACCCTTGATCCTTCTAAGCTCAGACCCCACCTGACGGGTGAGTATTAGGTGGTATCTCCGACAGGAGGGTGGAAGTTCTGGAGAGGTGACGATCAGGTGGCCTTACATCGGTGACAGGGTCTCTTTACAAAAGACCAAAAGTGAACCTGACCAGCAAAAAAAAAAAAAAAAAATCCATCGAGCGGAGGACTTCTTTAACTGGAAATCCCGCCTAATATTCGGTGGTTTGGCGTTTTACGAAAAAATGGCGTCTCTGAATTTTTAAAGTCCTTTTTCCATTCAGAGACCAGCTTGGCATCCCTGCGGGGGACGGGTACGGCGCTCGCTGGCCGCATGGAGTCTGTATGAGGCAGGAAGGTGGTTTTTGGACCTTTTTGTAGTGCAGTTCCTGTATGGAAAAATCTCCTGATCAGTAAACGACGTCATTCTGCATCTTCAGGATCCAATGTAACGTTAGATGGACGTCTTCATCCATGTAGCCCTGCAGGGAAAAATACACTTGTTAGATTGCAAGCTCCTCGGGGCACCATCCACAGGCCAGACATTACCTCCCCCCTCCCTCCTCAAAGTCCAACTCCAGCCAACGTATCGTTTTTTTTCAGTTTTGAAATAGAAATGGGAATAAATAAAATTCCTCATCATTTGCATAGGAGACCCCCATAGTAGACTTTTCCCTCACTTCCTGTCTCTGTGACACCCACACAAAAAAAATGGGGGGGGGGAGTGGTTGTCACCGGGACAGGAAGTCCCAGATGGTAAGACAAAGATCTGGCTGCACTAAAATTTTAGTTTTTGTGAATCCATTGTAGGGATTTCAAGGGGAAACCTTCCATCTGTGAGCCCACTGGGGAGACTTTCCTTCACTTCCTGTCCCTGTGACACCCGAACAAGGAAATGGTTGTCACAAGGACTGGAAGCTATAACGGCAATAAACACATTGTCAGGAGTTCTGACCTTCCTGGCTGTACTAAAAATAAGTTTTAGTAAACCCATTAAAGTGATTTCAAGGGGAAACCTCCCATCTGTGAGCCCACTGGGGAGACTTTCCTTCACTTCCTGCCTCTGTGACACCCGCACAAGGAACGAGGGAATGGTTGTCACCAGGGACAGGAAATTACAGATTGTAATACAGATATTGTCAGGAGTTCTGACCTTTCTGCCTGCAATAAAATTGAGTTTTTGTGAACCCATTAAAGTGATTTCAAGGGGAAACCTCCCATCTGTGAGCCCACTGGGGAGACGTTCCTTCACTTCCTGTCTCTGTGACACCCGTACAAGGAACGAGGGAGTGGTTGTCACAGGAAGTTACAGATTGTAATACAAATGTAGCGCCCTCACTCCATCCGTTTCGTCTAGGGGTATGTTGTATGTGAGAGTAAGATGTGCTACGGCCCATGTCCTCCCCATGGCAGTGAGTGAGGTGAAGGCCAATACCAGTTATTTTCCTCGGGCCTGTGCGTTTCAGTTAAGGACCAAGTCTTGCTGTGCTGACACTTCCCATTGCTCCCTTTTAAAGTGGAAGTAAACCCTCCTATCATTTTCAGGCAAGGAAGCTGCCATCTTGGCCTCTGTTTAATCTTCAACTGCCATGATGCTGCACATGTGATCAGTTATGACACCAGCCATTGGATGGTTTGACAGTTTGGTTGAGAGCACAACCAATGTGACAGTTGGCATTCCCGGCATGCCGGAAATGTAACTGCTTTTTGAAACTGTTAAATCGATGGGTTTACTTCCACTTTAACCAGAGTCCCACACACCGATTACAATCCAACTCTTGTTTTATTGTCACACTCACAATCAAACAGTTCTTTGCCAGCCAACTGGTTGAGACCCAATAACGGTTCAATACGGTGGGGTGAGCAGGTCGAGGCACTATCCTGATTGTACGCTAAACCACTGTGCTCTCCCTAGCGGTTACTATAGCCCTTGGCTAGAGAGAACTTGGAATTTGTGAGTCTCTACCAGCGACTCAATAGAATGTAGATAGGAGTACCTTCGCTGCGTTGCGGCCCCTGTCAGGGGAAGATGTCCCTCCAAGGGAGTTACCGAAGGCCCATCCGTCACCGGGTTGATGCTGCTCCGGACTCTTCAGACGGGTGACCTCCCCGGCCTCCTCACCTCAGACATGGGCCCTATCCACCTCGGGGACCCTCGGACTCCTCCGCCCTTGCGGGACCCAGTCAAAGTCACTGGGCCCCAGGCCTCCGGTTTAGTACCTCACCCCAGGCTGAAGGTGCCTGGGCTGGACGCCAACTCCACTCCGGCCAGGCCTAGGGCGCCTGGGCCGGAACTCCGAACCGCCCGCACCCAGGCCGAAGGTGCCTGGGCGCGAGATGCAGGAAATAGACCTCGTGGTGAGGGCGTCTCTCCCCTTTATCTCCTCCCGTGACGTCACGGCAGGTTCCCCGCCCTCGCCGTACCATCGCCGGAAGGGGACAAAAAGGCCAGCACTGCGGCAGTGAATCTACCTTAGACCTGTGGGAACCCCGCCACCCACAGGCCAAGGAGAACAGTACACCACCCAGTCCTCCCCGAATTAACAATGGTCTAAATCCTTTCATGATTTATACACACCTGGGTCATACTACCACCCAGGTGTATCCCCCTAAATTTAAACCCCCGCTACACAAACATTGTCAGGGGTTCTGACCTTTCTTGCCTGCAGTAAAATTTAGTTTTTGTGAACCCATGAAAGGGATTTTCCTTGACTTCCTGTCCCTGTGACACCCGTACAAGGAGCGAGGGAGTGGTTGTCGCAAGGACTGGAAGATATAACGGCAATAAAAACATTATCAGGAGTTCTGACCTTCCTGGCTGTACTAAAAATAGTGTTTTAGTAAACCCATTAAAGTGATTTCAAGGGGAAACCTCCCCTCTGTGACCCCCACTGGGGAGGTTTTTCTTTCACTTCCTGTCTCTGTGACACCCGTGAAAGGAATAAGGGAGTGGTTGTGACAGGGGAAGGGAAAACACAGGTTGTAATACAAACATTGTCAGGAGTTCTGACCTCCCTGCCTGTGTATTGTCACATTCCGCTCCCCATCATAGAATGCTCCAGAAGTGAGGTTGCGGGCAGAAATTTCGCACTGCGCATGCGCGATGCGTTCCAAACGATTTGCGACAATACAGACCTCAACCTGGAAATAATAAGCATGCTTATTGCAGGTCGGTGGCTCCCGTTAGATTAGCATGACGGCCAGGCAAATAGTATTTTCAGCCACAGCAGCCTCCACACCTCTCCCTCTGTACAGGAGCTTCCTGTAATAAAGACCGGTTCCTGCTGCTCTCTCTCTGTGTGCAGGGTGACTGGTCTTGTCTCCGCCCCCTCCTGTAGTTTTCTGTAGCGGGTGGAGCCTGTTGAGCCCCTCCCACAGCTCTGCTCTCTCCTTGTGCAGGGTGACTTGTTTTGTTTCCTCCCCCTCCTGTAGTTGTTCAAGTTGGTGGAGCCTGCTGGCCCCTCCCACAGCTCTGCTCCCTCTCCTTGTGAAAGGTGACTGGTCTTCTCTCCTCCCCTTCTGTAATGGGTGGAGCCTGTTGTGCCCCTCCCACATCTCTGCTCTCTCTCTCTCCTTGTGCAGGACTTGTCTTATCTCCGCCCCCTCCTGTAGGTTTTCTAGTGGGTGGAGCCTGCTGGCCCCTCCCACAGCTCTGCTCCCTCTCCTTGTGAAAGGTGACTGGTCTTCTCTCCTCCCCTTCTGTAATGGGTGGAGCCTGTTTTGCCCCTCCCACATCTCTGCTCACTCTCTCTCTCTCTCTCTCTCTCTCTCTCCTTGTGCAGGAGGACTTGTCTTATCTCCGCCCCCTCCTGTAGGTTTTTTAGTGGGTGGAGCCTGCTGGCCCCTCCCACAGCTCTGCTCCCTCTCCTTGTGAAAGGTGACTGATCTTCTCTCCTCCCCTTCTGTAATGGGTGGAGCCTGTTGTGCCCCTCCCTCATCTCTGCTCTCTCCTTGTGCAGGGTAACTGGCCTTGTCTCCTCCCCTTCCTGTAGTGGGTGGAGCCTGCTGAGCCCCTCCCCACAGTTTTGCCCTCCTGTGCAGGGTGACTGGTCTTGTCTCCGCCCCCTCCTTTAGTTTTGTGCAGTGGGTGGAGCCTGTAGGGCTCCTCCCACAGCTCCGCTTCTCTGCACAGTACAGCACAGTGATGATGTCACTGCCACTTCTACAAGGTAATATCCGGGTTTGTAAAAGTCATTTTGGTGCACACACAGTGGGTTTATATACTTTGTGGCTATGGAGGAATATGTTTAAATGAGAGTTTTTGGCATTGAGTTCAGCTTTAATTTTTTATCCAAATGGAGTTCAGCTTTAATTATTTTATTTTTTTATTCATTTATTCAGGTTTACAAGTACAAGCCTCTCCTCTCCTCCCCAATTGGTTGGACGGCTGCTTCCCTCCCCCCCGTGTTACCTGAGCTGCGTTGAGCAGGTGAGTCCTGTAGGTGGCGATAGTCTCCTGATGACGTTTGTTGGTGTCCTGCAAAAAAAAAAAGAAGAAAACTCACTATCGGCAATGTTTTTACATATGGAGAGTTGTGTGCCTTCAGGTCCCCGTTCAGATATCACATCATTGCAGGAACGAGCGTTCCCGTGTGCCAGTGGCGGCTGGTGCTCAGAATTTTTTTTTTGGGGGGGGGGGGGCGCAAACAAACTGAGAAAAAAAAGAAAAACATTAATTGCCACCACTGTGCCCATTAAACGCTACCAGTTTGCCCCCCCCCCCCCCAAATGCAGCCAGTTTCCCCCCAAATGCAGCCAGTTTCCCCATCAAATGCAGCCAATTTCCCCCCAAATGCCGCCAGTTTGTCCCCAGTCCGGCACTTACCTTCCTTGGGTCAGCACCCTCCTCTCCACGCTCCCTCGATGCCTTCTCCCGCCCTCGATGTCGCTTCAGCCAATCAGGTTACCGGTAGCCACACCCGGTGAACCTGATTGGCTGAGACACCTGTCAGTGTTAACCAAGGAACGCACACCATGTGTGTCCCCTGGTTAACTATTCGGAAGCCGATTAGAGCCCTCAGGCTGTAATCGGGAAGCCTATCGGAGCCTCAGGCTCTGATAGACCCTTTTTTACAAACTAACCAGCCGCCGTTATTCAGATGACCGGCGCTCACCAGGGGGCCGGCCATCTGAATAGTGGGCGGCGGCGACAATGCATGAACCTATGTATTGTTGACGTGAGTGACGGGAGAGGGGGTGGCACTCCTGCGTCCCACTATGGACGCACCGCCACTGCCGTGTGCGATTCTGAAAGCACGATTTACATGCGTTTTTTTTTTTTTTTTTTTTTTTTTTTGCGTGTTGTGCATCGGGAAGCCCTTTCACTTTACCAGGCTGCCCCCCTATGAGCGTTTGTCACCCCCCCCCCCCCAAAATAAGCTTCTGCTCATTTTTGGGTGGCCGGCAATTTTTTAAACGTGGGCTTTGCAATGCGATTCTGTTACGCAACAATCGCGGTAGAATCGCACCGCATTTGGGGTGCCATTAAGAATAATGCCACCCAAATATGCGTTGTGCGTTTTTTTTTTTTCCCCGTGATTTTGGAATCGCTGAGATGAACGGGGGCATTACAGCTGCAATTAAATTCAATTACATAAGTTACAATCCGGTTGTACAAATGTCCTCTACATCTACAAAGGAGGTGGTGAGAAGATACGCTGGATTGGATAGAAATGTAAAAATAAATAAGTGTGAGCGTCATAAGAAAGAGGACTTCGGGGACACAGCTTTTTTTTTTTTTATATTTGTTTAAAAAAAAATCCATATTTTTATATTTGATAATACAATATGGCGCTAAATGGGTACATATAGATATAAAATACTATATAATGTATACAGTGCCTTGAAAAAGTATTCATACCCCTTGAAATTTCTCTCATTTTGTCGTGTTACAACCAAAAACGTAAATGTATTTTATTGGGATTTTATGTGATAGACCAGGGGTCTCCAAACTGTGGCCCGGGGGCCAGATCCGGCCCTTTGGTTGCCTTTATCCGGCCCTTGGGGCATTATTCATCCCACTAATATGAGACACCATTCTGTCCTATAACACCAAAAATGGGGAAAAATTCTTGACACTGATATCAACAATGGGGCACTATTCCCCCTCCCCCCCAATACCAAAGATGGGGCACTGTTTACTCCCACTGATGCCAGAAACATTTTCTATTCCCGCTGGCCACAGTCCGGCCCCCCCTAAAATCTGAAGGACAGTAAACTGGCCCTTTGTTTAGAAAGTTTGGAGACCCCTGTGATAGACCAACACAAAGTGTCACATAATTGTGAAGTGGAAGGAAAATGATAAATGATACAAATAAATATGTGAAAAGTGTGGGGGGGGGCATTTGTATGGCGCCCCCCGGAGTCAATACTTTGTAGAGCCCCCTTTCTCTACAAGTCTTTTTGGGGGTGTCTCTACCAGCTTTGCACATCTAGAGAGGGACATTTCTGCCCATTCTTCTCTGTAAAATATCTCAAGCTCTGTCAGATTGGCTCTGTGATCAGCAATTTTCAAGTCTTGCCACAGATTCTCAATTGGATTTAGGTCTGGACTGTGACTGGGCCATTCTAACACATGAATAGGCTTTGATCTAAACCAGGCATGTCCAAAGTCCGGCCCGCGGGCCAATCGCAGCCCGGTTTCAGACGGCCCGCCTGTTGATCTTGATATATATCTTTTGTGGCCCCCAACGAATCCCAGAGCGCCGGGGGGCCACAAAAGATAGTATGCCGGCTGCCTTGGAGGAGAGGGACGAGTGCCGTGCCTACAGGAGAGGAGTATTTCCTGTTTACACGGGCACCTGTGTAAAAGGAAGTCCCGTCTCCTGCGCTGCCATTGGACAACTGTTCTGTCCATCACAGGAGGCGGGACTTTCAATTAAAGAGGCCCGTCAAGAAAACAGGAGTTTCTCCTGTTTGTCTGTTGGCGCTCGTCCCGCCCCTCCCTGTCTCCTCTGCAGGCTGCACTGACGATAATGGTGAGTCTGCATTCATGGCAATTTAGTGGGTGCTGCATTCATGGCAATTTAGTGGGTGCTGCATTCATGGCAATTTAGTGGGTGCTGCATTCATGGCAATTTAGTGGGTGCTGCATTCATGGCAATACGGTGGGTGCTGCATTCATGGCAATACGGTGGGTGCTGCATTCATGGCAATACGGTGAGGCTGCATTGATGGGCACTGATTAGGCTGCATTGATGGGCACTGACCCTTATTTTGCTTCACAGTTCTTTTATTTAAAATGTAAGATTTTTTTTTTCCTGAAACTTCCTTTTTTAAATTGAAGGTGCGTGTTATAAGCCGATAAATACGGTATATCCAAATAATACGCCCGAGCTCATCTCTTCACCACACACGGCCACAAAGGCAAGAGAACTCTTGTTGGGCAGTGTATTGGTGCTCGGAGGAACACACTTAGACCGAATTTTAATGGTTTAACGAATGTCAGGCAAAATGGTCGGCCCTCAAGCATGTTCACTTCATTAAATCTGGCCCTCTTTGAAAAAAGTTTGGACACCCCTGATCTAAACCATTCCATTGTAACTCTGGCTGTATGTTTCGGGTCGTTGTCCTGCTGGAAGGTGAACCTCCCCCCCAGTCTCAAGTCTTTTTCATACTCTAATGCCACGTACACACAATAGGAATTTCCGATGGAAAAAGTCTGACTGACTTTTTCCATTGGAAATTCCTACCATGTGTGTTCCCCATCGGAGAAATTCTGATTGAATTCCATTGGAGTTTAAATATAGAACATGTTCTATTTTTCTCAGATGGAATTCCGTCGGCATTCTGTTGTGAGTTTTGTTGGACAAAGGTCCGATCGTGTGCACGGGGCATTACAGGTCTTCTTCAAAGATTGTCCTGTATTTGTCTCCATCCATCTTCCCATCAACTCTGACCAGCTTCCCTGTCCCTGCTGAAGAAAAGCGTCCCTGCTGAAGAAAAGCATCCCCACCACATGATGCTGCCACCACCATGTTTCACGGTGGGGATGGTGTGTTCAGGGTGATGTGCGGTGTTAGTTTTCCGCCACACATAGCGTTTTTCTTTTAGGCCAAAAAGTTACATTTTGGTCTCATGTGAGCAGAGCACCTTCTTCCACATGATTGCTGTGTCCCCCACATGATTGCTGTGTCCCCCACATGATTGCTGTGTCCCCCACATGGCTTCTCACAAACTGCAAACAGGACTTCTTATGACTTTCTTTCCCCAATGTCTTTCTTCTTGTCACTCCTCCATAAAGGGCAGATTTGTGGAGAAGCACGACTAATAGTTGTCCTGTGGACAGATTCTCCCCCCTGAGCTATGGATCTCTGCAGCTCCTCCAGAGTTACCATGGGCCTCTTGGCTGCTTCTCTGATGAATGCTTTCCTTGCCCGGCCCGGTCAGTTTAGGTGGACGGCGGCCATGTCTTGGTAGGTTTGCAGTTGTGCCATACTCTTTCCATTTTCCGATGATGGATTGAACAGAGCTCCGTGAGATGTTCAAAGCTTGGGAGATTTTATTATAACCTAACCCTGCTTTATACTTCTCCACAACTTTATCCCTGACCTGTCTGGTGTGTTCCTTGGCCTTCGTGATGCTGTTTGTTCACTAAGGTTCTCTAACAAACCTCTGAGGACTTCACAGAACAGCTGTATTTATACTGAGATTACATGACACACAGGTGGACTCTATTTACTAATTAGGTGACTTCTGAAGGCGATTGGTTCCTCTAGATTTTAGTTATCAGAGTAAAGGGGGCTGAATACAAATCATTCCAAAAGAAGGGAGGAGTCACAGAAATAACTTGCTCCTTCTTTTAATACCTTCCATCAAACGCATGGAGACGGTGAACGTTTGTTTTAGGTATCCCCATCCTTTTTCATGTTTCTCATGTGATCTCAAGAAAGAGCCGGAACGCCCAGAATGGTCATTTAACGGCTCCATGTGATTGATGAAAGGGATTTAATAGAGCAAGTTCTTTCTGTGCCTCGTCCTCCTATATAAATACGGTGAGGTTTTGGTGAAACGTTGGTCCCCTTTAAAGCATCGGCTTCATTCTCTGTTACCTTATGGAAGCTCTTTGAGTGCCTGCTATACCTGTTTCTGGTTTACCAAATGTTTGATTTTCCGCTTTAGATTGCGTGCTGATAGCGCCTCTCTGTATCTGTCATATGTATCTATAATATGGTATTTTATATAATTATTTAACTCCGTGATGAAGGGAAAGGTATTTCTGAAAGGTGTAGGCTTTACATCTCTACAGACCTTATCTAGACTGATCTGTCTTCCTTTTCATCATTGTGGTTGCCCCTCGGGGGCGGAGTTAAGCTCTCTGTTGATTTTTAGCAGCAGCTCCATAGGTTGTAGGGAATGTTGTGGTTTTTTTTTTTTTGTGCAAATTTTCTTTTTTTTTTAACAAGCCCGAAGAAAATAGGAAGCTGTTTATTACCAAAACAACCCTTTTCAAGCTCGGACCCGGTTATGTCTGGGCTTCCTTCCTATTTTTTGTTTCTATGGGCCCTTATTTGACAGTGTGTTGTGCCAGCGCTGGAGGCATGTTTTCGACGCACAAAAAAGTGATGCATAGGTAGCAGGACAGAATAGGACCCACTTCCACAGGCGTACAACCATTGGGAAGGGTTATTATGTAATATTGTTACTAGGAAGGGTCAATAAATGCTTACGCAAAAGCTCCCCCTGGTGGGCTGAGTGGCAATGGCAGCTGTCTAGTCGAGCCTAAAGGGAACATGTCTTCTTAATTCATTCTCCCTGTACATATCAACACAATAAGACCTCCTGTTTATAAAACAAACTTCTATTCCGGTAACTGTACGGGGTAATTCATGTGATGATTGTATTCAGTATATGGCATTGATTTAAAGCACCTATGCAAGGTGAAGGAAGTCCTGAAAACATGAACCGTTGAGGGTAGATGAGAAACAAGGTTGGGAACCCTTGGTTTGGAACAGTGGTCTCCAAACTGCAGGCTGGCTGAAGCCCCTTGCTTGCCTTTATTTGGCCCTTGGGGCACTATTCCTTCCACTGACACCAGCGATGAGGGGCTATTCCTCCCAATGGCGCCAACGATGAGGGGCTATTCCTCCCAATGGCGCCAACGATGAGGGGCTATTCCTCCCAATGGCGCCAACGATGAGGGGCTATTCCTCCCAATGGCGCCAACGATGAGGGGCTATTCCTCCCAATGGCGCCAACGATGAGGGGCTATTCCTCCCAATGGCGCCAACGATGAGGGGCTATTCCTCCCAATGGCGCCAACGACGAGGGGCTATTTCTCCCACTGGCACCAGCAATGGAGGACTCTTCTCCCCCCACTGATACCAATGCTCAAGCACAATTTTTTCCACAGACACCAAAGACGGGGTACTATTCCTTCAAATTACACCATTTTCTATTCCCACTGGCCACAGTCCTACCCCCTTGGAGTTTGAGGGGCAGTAAAATAGCCCTTTGTTTTCAAGGTTTTGAGACCCCTGGTCTAGAAGACCCAGTGACTTACCTCCATCTGGCCCACCAGTTCGGTGCAGCGTCTCTGCAGCTGCTCGATCTCCTTCGACAAGGACTTGGACTCCTTAGCGGACGCCTCCATCTAAGAGAAGGAAATGCCTTTGTTAGAAGTGAACGATAGGAATGAAAGCTGAAGTTTAATCTGCTGATAGTTTGCTTTCCCTGGTTCGACCCCCTCCCCCCCCCCCTTCTCATCAACATGCTAATTAAATTACTGTCTGTGTCCCTATTACAGAACTCGGGATGGCGGTGGCACAACAAGGGTTCTAAACATTCCTCACTTTAAGCCAAATTTTTCCCCAATCTAAAATGAAAAAACATCTTTCGGACATGCTTTAAGAAACATTGAGGATCAGTGTAACTAATGCCTTGTACACACGGTCGGAATTTCCGATGAAAAAATTCTGTCTGACTTTTTTCATCTAATATTCCGACCGTGTGTGTGCCCCATCGGAAGTTAGAAAGAAAACATGTCGTTCGTCTGTATGGAACTCCGACGGAGAAAAACCCACGCATGCTCAGAATCAAGTCGACGCATGCTCGGAAGCATTGAACTGAATTTTTCTGGGCTCGTCGTAGTGTTGTATGTCACCACGTTCTTGACGGACGGAATTTGGTGCGACAGTGTGTATGCAAGACAGCTCGAACGGAATTCCGTCTGAAAAATCCGTCGGAGTTTATCCCAACGGAAAATCCGATCGTGTGTACAAAGCATTACCCAGCTGCCTCCTCCACTTACCTTCTGTTGTTTTTCCTGGGACACTCTAGACAGTAGGTTGTACTTTTGACTGACTTGGCACTTTTCTTCCTCATACTTTTGGACCTTCATCTTCAGATTTTCAGCCTCTGTCTCCAGTTCCCTAACTTTTCCCTGTAGGACCACCCCCCTTTCCTGTTCAGATGCCAGCTGGTCTTTACACCGGTTGGCTTCCTCTGTGGTTTTGCTATATTCCTTGTTTAGGACCTGGACTTCCTCTTGCAACGCTCGAAGTTGGGCCTCCAGATGGTCCCTGGTTCGTTCAAGCTCCTGCAGCAAGTTGACTTCCTTTTGCCGCAAAGCTTGGCTTTCTTCAGTCTCTTGTTCCAGCTGTTGTTTTAGGACGATGACTTCCTCGCATTTGCCCTCCAGTGCCACCTTGCAGGCCTTGTTCTCCTCCTTCAAAGCCATGACTACACTTTCCAGGTCCTCCATGTGGCTTTCCACATCTACTTTTGGGACGGAGTTAGAGGTTTGGAGTTCAAGTTGATTTTTGAGCTCCACCACGCTACCCATGGCTTGGAACAGCCTTTGTTTCACGTCTTCTATCTCCTTGACCTTGGCGTGCAAGTCGTTCTTCATTTCATTGAGAATGTTTTTGTGCTCCGTCATGGATATGGTCTGAACTTGGTCATCCAGAAGCTTGAGGTTCTCCTTCTGTAAAGTGGCCACCCGCTGCAAAGCCTCATTGTATTTCTTGACCAGGGTCCCAACATTCCAGTAGAGCTCTTCTAAGATGTCAGAGCTGAACATCTGGACACTTCTGTTGTTCTCCACCTGAAGGACCTCTGGAGGAAAGCTGTCTCTCAGCATGGCCATTTCGCTTTGCTGAGCCTCCAGTCGTGCGTTTAGCTTTTTGATTTGGTCTTGCTCTGCCTGCAGTTCATCGGATAAGACTCCGATTTGGTGCTTGTAATCCTTACACCGAAGATCGGTTTCTTGCCTCATGACAAACTCTGACTGCATGCTCTCCTGCAGGGCGAGGAGTCCTTCTTCGAGGTTTTGCTTTTCCTGAATGATTTGGTTCATTTTGGAGAGAAAGTCGGCATTGGTTGCCTTAAGAGAGGACAATTCTGCCTCTAAGCCTCTAATAGTTTGTTTTAATGAGTCTATACTCCTTGCGTGGTCACTGCTTTGGGTATCGTAAAGGGATGGTCCTCTGTTGAGTTGAGCTGTACTGTTTTTTGGATAGTAGGTTAAATCTTGTAAACAAGGCACGTTGGTTTCTATTGGACGGTAGTGTTCTAAAGCGTTGATTGACCCGTTCCCCTTGGTTTTCTCATTCGTAGCACCATTTACAAGATCAGCGTCTGCTTTTTGCAATGACTTTACGTTCTGTTGTAATCTCCCAGTTGTTGCTATATAATTCTCTATGGATGCCACGGTGGTCTTCCAGTCTTCAGCGCTTTGTTCCAGGATGTCCTTTGGCACGTAACCAGAGCACCTCTTTGATACTTCATTGTTTTGCATTACTTCAACATTAACACAGTTGCTTTTCAGCTTCATAAGGAACTCATTCAACGCGGACGTTTCAGTCAATGCCTGGCCATTGGCAGATCTCTTTGTCTGACCACTGCCACCATTTTCCTCTTGTCCTCGCAATTTTTGTAACCGCACCAGAAGCTCTTCTTTTTCTTTGGTCACCTCTGAGATCTGTTCCTGCAGATCTTCTACTACTGTACTTTGTATTCGCTTGCGCTTCTCAAATTGCGACAACACCTCCCTCATGTTCTCCAAGTGGCCTTCCAGCTCCATCACTTTCCTTCTTGCGCCTTCTTCCTTCTCCTTTGCTGCAGCAACTTCACTTTGAAGAAGCCTGGTTTCCTCTTGGTGTTGGTATTTCGTCTTTTCGGCCTCCGCAGCTTTGGAAGTGAGGATTTTGACCCTCTGGTCTAGAAGATGCTTCTCGTTTATCTGATCTTTCAAAGTCCTAACTCGTTCCAGAACTCCAGTCAACAGACCACAGGTGTCCGAGGTGGGAACTCCAGCCATAGCGCCAAGGTTCTCCGGTTGTCTGTCCAAAAGACCCTCCAAACTCTCGGCTAGTTCTCGAATTCTGTTGTTTTCTATCCTCTGTTCCTCTGTTATCCTCTCGATTTCTTGGGTCTTCATCATCAGTTCTCCTTGTATCCACACACCTCGCTTTTGCTCTTCGTGAAATCTTTTCTTCCATATGTTGACCAATTCTTGCTCATGTTTTGAGTTTGGGGAAGCAGCCTGAAAATAAACGCATATTTGTAAATTCTGTACAACATTGGCTTTATTTTACCTGTTGGCCAAGAAAATATGTAAATTGGCTATCGTGGAGTTCTCAACACTCTTGTGGTCATGAATCTGTGGCAATTGGCTAAACTCTCAGAAGATGGGCTATTCATTTGCATTATTTGGCTTGGATATAAATTAGAGCCTAGGAAAGCTAACAAATTAAAGATTATTTACACTAAAACTGGTATTTGTGAAAAGGTTAGAACCCCTTTTAAAGGTCTTATCTTTTCTCAGGAGGTTCACCCTCCCTATTCCTGGTGACCATTGTCACTGAGAGAGAAAGTGATGGGAAATCCAAAATTCTACAGTTGTTACAGGTGCAACACTCCCCTCTCCTGGGATCCACCTCCTGACCTCCTTTCTGACGTGTGGCTACCGGCACTTCCTGCTTTCACTCCAGATTATCGGCACCAAAGTTAGTCAGGAAACGGCTCTCTTGACCGGTCAATAGACAGCTCTCCTGATTAGTGCCTGGCAATTGGTTGTTATCTGTGCCCTTCATGCCAGTGTTGCTGTACCTCTGCCTCTTTGCATGCCTCCATGTCCCATGGTCAAGTGCACCCCTTTGTCTCCAGTGTGTCCCTGTGCATCCTTTTGCCTCCATGTGTATGCTGTGCACCCCTGTGTCTCCAGTGTGTTCCCATGCATCCCTGTGCCCCCAAGCACTCCCTGTGCGCTCCTGTGTACCCCTGTGTCTTAAGTGTGTTTCTGTGCGCCCCTGTGCCTCCAGTGCGCCCCTGTGCCTCCAAGAGTTTGCTCTGCATACCTTTGCTTCCAAGCACTCTCTTGTGCGCCACCTGTGTCTCCAGTATGCCCATTTGACTTCAGTGCATCCCTGTGCTTCCAGGTGCCTTCAATGCGCCCCTGTGCCTCCAAGTGTTTGCTGTGTCCCTTTGTCTTCCATGTGTTCCTGTGCATCCATGTGTGCCCCTGTGTCTCCAGTGTGCTTTTGGGCCTCCAAGTATTTGCTGTGTCCCCTTTGTCTCCCATGTGTTCCTGTGCATCCATGTGCGCCCCTGTGTCTTTAGTGTGCCTTTGTGCCTCTAATTGTTGGCTGTGTGCCTCTTTTTGTCTCCCATGTGTTCCTGTGCATCCATGTGCCCTCCTGTGTCTCCAGTGCCCTCCTGTGTCTCCAAATGTCTTCAGTGTGCCTTCAAGTGTTTGCTGTGTGCCCCTTTTGTCTCCCATGTGTTCCCGTGCATCCCTGTGCCTCCAAGTGCTCCCTGTGTGCCCCTGTGCCTCCAAGTGTTCTCTGTGCACCTTTGCATCCCTATGCTTTCAAGTGTGCCCTGGGCACCCCTGTTTCTCCGGTGTACCCGTGTCTTCCAGTGTGTCCCTGTGCCTCCCAAGGGTTTCCTTTTGCACCCCCATGTCTCCAGTGCACCTGTCTGCTTCCAAGTGGTTTCCTGTGACACATACCCTGGGTGCAGTTTGGTCATCTTGAATCCGCGACCGTTGTGCTGCAAGAGAAAATAATGAGAATTGTGTTAACAACATTTCCTTGAAATTCAACATGCGTATAGATATTTAATGCCCACCTGACCCGCCCACCTGACCCACCCACCTAGAATAATTGTCAGCCATGGTTGGGGGTGGAGTTGGGCGTTCAATAGCCACCCTTAAAATTAGAGTTTGAGTTTAATTTTACCCCCCTCCATGATCAGGATGTGAACTTGGGGTACCTTCCAACTCGAAGTTGGGGGTCTCCCACCATTCTGCACCTAATCTTAGATGATAGAAGGGTGGGGGGGGAGGGAGAAGGGGAGGGTCCTCACCATTTTTCCTCCTATCCAGGGCAGACTGGATCAGTTTCTTGAGCGCCTCATCCCGCGCCACGCTAGCGTAGGAGAGCGCGTCGCAGAATTTGTTGTCCTTCAGCTGGGGGTCCGCTCCCTTGGTGATGAGGGTCTCCGCCGCCTGGATATTGCCTTTCTCGCAGGCCAGAATAAGCGCCGTCCTGCCGCACAAAAGCAAAAATGGAGGGTCAGACATGGCAGAATAACGGGGGGGCCGCCAAAAAAAAGCAAAAATGGAGGGTCAGACATGGCAGAATAATGGGGGGGAGGGGGGGAAGAGGGGTCAGGACCGGCCATTTTTAGATGCGGAGCACTAACACGTTTCACTCACTTCTTGTCGCGGTCCCACAGGTCCACCTGAGCTTCGCGGTCGAGCAGCAGCGAGCAGACGGTAGGATGGTTGCGCTGTGCGGCGATCATAAGTGGCGTCCGTCCATCCTGTAATTTAAAAAAATAGCGCTAAATTTACACACAAAGCCCGGGCGCAACTTTGTAAACTTTTTGTACATTTTAGTACATTGCCACTTGTAGTGTTTATTATTATAAGTCAATGTGACAGGGTGACAACACAGGAGCACAGGAGGGAGACGGGGGACAGAGTGTCGTCACCTGGGCCAGGAAAAGGGGTGGGCGGGAGGGACAGCTGTCCCCGAAACAATGATTTACAGTAGAAATAGGGGCGCCTTCCTTCTGTTACAAGGCTGACACTCACAGTGACAGTGATTTTGATAAGCGCAAAAAAACTGATGGGCATAGGATCCCCTAAGCTTGCACATCATGAACGGCGAGGGAGGGGGGGGGCAGTTTGGCATCTTTGCCCTTGGTACTGGATGACCGTGTCCCAGCACTGGTTGTTACTCTTTAACAGGAAGTTATAGACCCCTATATCGAACCCTTGATTACGTCCCATTGGACGAAACGCGCCAGTCTTTTTTAAACCTATGTAAATTATTTAAAGCGCTGCACTATTTTTTTGCATACACTATAACAGGAAGTGCCTGTAGTGAAATGGCCACTTGTAGTCTCCACTGAAGGTCCATGTGACAGGGTGACGACGCAGGAGCACAAGAGGGAGATGGGGGCAGAGCATTGTCACCCTGTAACAGGAAGTGACTGAACGAGGTCCTCCGTGGCGGGATCACTAGGGGTTATTTTTATGAAAGATGCAGATTGAAAAATATTGTTGAAATTACATTAGCACATCTAAGCTTCTACGGTATTAAGGGCTCCTGCGCGTCAAAGTTTTTTGTGTCTTTTTTTTTTTTTGTGTGTATGTGATTTCTTTTTTTTCTTTCTTTCGTGTGTGTGATTTTTTTTATTTATTTTTTTGGTCCCATAGACTTCTAGAATAAAAAAATAAATAATTTCAGGCACGCCAATTGAAGTCTATGGGCCCCAGACATTGCCAAAATCTACCTGAAAAGAAGCTCCTGCGCTTTTTTTTGAGCGACAGGCGCCCGAGCGTTCAGGTGTGAATCCGTACATTTAAAAACCATTGGATTTCTAATGGTTTTTGCAGCTTTAAGCATCAAAATCTAAAACCTATATATTATTTTCTGTATTTTACATTATCCTTTCCTGTATTTTATATTAATATTATTATTAAAATAACAATACATAATAATAAAAAAAAATATATATATATATTTATTATTATATTATTTTATTTTTATTATGTATTATTATTTTATTTATTAATAGTTTTTTTTTGGTGTGGGGGGGAAGATCGTGTGTGTTTGGCCTCATAGAGTGATAATTAAAATGTATTATTTTGTTAATTAATTTAATACATTTAAAATATTTTTGTGTGTATGTGTAAAAAAAAACAAAGTGTGTGTGTAATACATACATACACATATATATATATATATATATATATATATATATATATATATATTCATATTCCAAAGACATGTTGGTAGGTTAATTAGATCCTGTCTACATTGGCCCTAGTATGAATGTGAGTTAGAGACCTTAGATTGTAAGCTCCTCTAGAGTAGGGACTGATGTGAATGTACAATGTATATGTAAAGTGCTGCGTAAATTGACGGCACTATATAAATACTTGAAATAAAAAAAAAATATATATATATATATATATATATTATTAAAATAATAATAAATAAAAAAATATATTTTTTATATATAATTGTGGATGTATATTTGTAAGTAAGCCTGCACAATTAAAGTTTTTTAAAATAATTTATAAGACTGGTTCTCTTTAAGAGGCCGGATCATTCCATACACGTTGCCCCCTGACACAATGACATGTTGCCCCCTTTTTTGCGCTCAGCTCGGTGTGAACTTTATCCAAATAAACTCCTCCATTTTCTGGGGGCCACATTCTGCCCTCTCCCCCTGCGGATGTTCAATGCTGGCCTCCCAGTTTATTTCTCTTTGAACCCCCCCCCCCCCCCACACACTCCTCTGAGCGTGGGATATTGGCGACATTGCCGATAAGAAATCTGGTGGAATTTCCTGTTGCAGAAACAATATTGAAAGTGATGGTGAGAGGACAGGGAACAGATGGCGGAGCTGGATCCGTATGAACAGGAAAATCTGCCAGCATTTTTATAGGAATTTCTAGAAGCACGGTGCTGCTGAAATAAACCTCTTTGCTTCTCTATGCAATGCAAGCAGATCATGGCTGGTGGGAGGGGCTGGCAGGGGGCTGTACATAGCTTACTGATGACATCACATCCCCCGGCCTCAGTACTCCTCTCCAGAGACCTCAGCGCTAATGCAAGCAGTGGGAGGAGTTATGCAAATATCACAAATGTCTTCATGGGTGGAGGAACGCCTGGAGGGGTGGGCGGTCCCAGTCAGGCCTTGGCAACACCCACCAGTGACGCTGAGCCTCCATGATTGACAGAACTGAAATCCAATGAATGAAAGGGGTGGAGCCAGGGACAGTCAGTCTGTGGCACTGAGTCTGGGGCACGTGCCCCTTCTGCCCCCCCGTCCAAGATCTGAAGAAAGGGGCGGGGCCAGGGACAGTCAGGCTGAGGGAGAAAAGCACTAGATGATGCTGGATGTCCTCCAGCCAGGAAATGAGGCGGGGCTCTATCGGACTTGCTACACCTTGTACTAATTCACATTATGAGAAGCTCACAGTGTGCAGTGAAATCGGAGGAAGCCGTTTTAGTCCAGGGGGAGGAGCCTGTTCTCTCGGAGAATGGAGGTCAGATTTAATATTATACAAGGACACATTGTGATCTATTCGGGACCGGTCCTGTCTGAAATCCGGGGGGGGGGGGGGGGGGGGGGAACTCACATCATCGGCGGCGTCCAGGATGGTGTCTTCCGAGTCACACAGGAGCAGAATGCTGGAGACACAGCCGGAGGTGGCTGAGGGAGACGAGAGATAACAATGACAACATGAGAGATAGAGATAGAGATAGATAGAGATATATCTCTATCTCTAAAATAATAACAAGAAGAATAATATAGATTATTTAATTATTATTATGAATAAATATATAATATAAAATTATTTTTTTATTTTTAATATATATATATATATATATATATATATATGTGTGTGTGTGTGTGTGTGTATGTATATGTATGTGTAATATATATATATATATATATATATATATATAATTAGAATATATACACTGTAATAATAAAAAATATATATATCAAATGGTAGTAATAATTATTATTTATGTATTACATAATAGTAATATAAAATTATATATATATATATAAATTAAATATATAATAAATTATACATTTTATATATATATATATATATATATATATATATATATATATATATATATATATTGTTTTATTTATTATTATTATATACATAAAAAAAAAAATGATATTCTCCTGGTGATCCTGCCAGCAACACATTTCCTGTCCCGGGTTGACCATGCTCGGTGTGTTGCGTCGAAAGTGGGACAACGTTGTCACCCTAGCCTGGGGCAGTCTACAGGGCGTCTCGGCATATCGTACGGGGGGAGGTGCTCTGTAGTCTTTAGAGATAATATGAAACAACATAACCGATAACATCCTGTGCTGACTGTTATCGGATCGCAAGATTTCTGTCAGGATCAACAGGTATTTTTTTTTATTGGTAATAGTAAAGAAAACTACTGTGCATGTCAAAAATTACAAAAATTGTTAAATTAAATAACTGCTGCTGCAACTGAAAATGTGGATACACACAATAACAAATACTAAAGAAAAAGGCAGTTGCGCTGCAAAAAATTAACACATATGATATATGAAATGCTATCTTAGTATATACACATTTTATATATATATATAATCACACATACATAGTGAAGAAAATTGACCAAAAGGTCTACATTGAAAAGAAAATAGCTAGTATGTGACAATCTGAGGTAATCCTTAAAATGTCCACATTGCAATACTGAAAGGCAGGAGTGACCATATGTAAAGTTCCACAGTGATAATATAGCAGGTAGACAATCTCTCGTGCAGGTAGATAATTGTGACTCCACACACTTAGACACCAAAGGAGAAAGTGCAATGATGATAAAGCAAAGATCCTCCACCTCAGATATCAGATCCGCTTACCAGCGAAAGAGATCACAAACGCTTGCGGCTTTATTCCCCCGCCAAGGGTCTTTACACTGTAGATCAGCATACAAGATGTATTCCTCCTCAACACTCTGGCTCCTCAATGCACTCCAATTCCAATGCAAGATAAAAGCAGTTGTTAAAAAATTCAAGCCGGCCGGCTCTTACTATCCACTCATTCCTTCCGGGATAGCGTTGTATAGTCAGTGACGTCAGCACGCCGTTCCTCCCTACGCCGTTTCGTCAGTGCCCCTGGAAGACGTCATCTCTGACGAAACGGCGTAGGGAGCAACGGCGTGCTGACGTCACTGACTATACAACGCTATCCCGGAAGGAACGAGTGGATAGTAAGAGCCGGCCGGCTTGAATTTTTTAACAACTGCTTTTATCTTGCATTGGAATTGGAGTGCATTGAGGAGCCAGAGTGTTGAGGAGGAATACATCTTGTATGCTGATCTACAGTGTAAAGACCCTTGGCGGGGGAATAAAGCCGCAAGCGTTTGTGATCTCTTTCGCTGGTAAGCGGATCTGATATCTGAGGTGGAGGATCTTTGCTTTATCATCATTGCACTTTCTCCTTTGGTGTCTAAGTGTGTGGAGTCACAATTATCTACCTGCACGAGAGATTGTCTACCTGCTATATTATCACTGTGGAACTTTACATATGGTCACTCCTGCCTTTCAGTATTGCAATGTGGACATTTTAAGGATTACCTCAGATTGTCACATACTAGCTATTTTCTTTTCAATGTAGACCTTTTGGTCAATTTTCTTCACTATGTATGTGTGTGTATATATATAATGTGTATATACTAAGATAGCATTTCATATATCATATGTGTTGTTAATTTTTTGCAGCGCAACTGCCTTTTTCTTTAGTCTTTATTTTTTTTTTTATTGAACAGATGTAATATCTCAATATTTTACTCCCTTTTTGGTCTGGTAAATATCCAAATAAAAGTGTTTTATTATATCTGTAGGAGAGTTGTTTTGCCCCATTTTCTATTTTGTATTGAACTGCATGAGGTTATCTTTTTTATTTTTTTTGTCGTATGCTGACATCTAGTGGTGGTTTTATGCCACTACAACATGTTTACTAAAGTGATTTTGGTATTTTTCCTATTTTTTCCCCTCCTGTTTGGAGCTAGTTGGTTTAGTTTTATCTAGACCCTCCTGGCTTTTTCCATCTTCCCCTCAGGTCAGTGTTGGATATTTACAGAGATCGGGCCCAGGAAAGTCATAGAACGGCCATAGATGAATTAAAATTTGGCCAGTTCATGTTCAATATTAATGATATTTGTATACATACCTGTACCATCATTGTATTTTTTTTTTTTTTATACCTTGACCTTTTCCATAATAAAAATCGTTTGTAAAGCAAAAAAAAAAAAAATTTGGCCAGTTCAGTAGGCACCGACCGAATTTAAATCCACATGTGGGCAGGCTGGTTGTACCGAAGTCGATCAGGGTTTATTTTATTTTTTTCTTGCCGGATCGTTAACGGCAGCTATAACCACCAGTGGTGATCATTTGTATTCTGCCGGTGGGGAGGGCTTCCTGTGCTCCTCGCCGACAGAACACACTAGCGCTTTGGGGAAGGTCAGTGTTGATTTGGGGGGGGGGGGGAATCAAATGATTTTCTTTCCTTCAAAACCTTGAAGGAAAGAATATTGCATAATTTATGGCCTTGTGATGTGACCCCTCCCTAAGGAGCGGTAAGATACAATGTGTTACATTGTTGCGTTTAGATACATTTTAAGCCAAAATTTCGATACTTTTGTTCTATTTGTATAAATCTGATTTTGATCTGTCAGACAAAATTCCCACCAATGATCACTTTTCCAATAATCAGCCAATCGTGTCAAAAGTGTGGAAGATCGCACTGCGCTCGGACAGCGCGGGGGGGGGCGTTCATCGCTCCCTCTGGCTATGGAAGAGGATTCTCTGCATTGTGTGTAATGGCTGGTGGGTTCCTGAACCCGGCAGGAGGAAGATGTATTCCTGAGCGGCCCGGACCTTTTTTTTTTTTTGATAATGCGACACTCACCGGCGCAATGTAATGGCGTCCGACTGTGGAAGTCTATGGAGTCTTCATGAGCGCCGTTCTGCAATGACAAATGAGAGTTATTAGATCGGCAAAATCTGGGGCCCCTCTCAGATTTATTGCTGCGTCTTTTAGGGCCCATTACACTCCTGTTTTGCGGTAACGCGCACTACCAGGTGTTAAGGGCGCCGCAAGGTGATGCGTATAACATTCCTTTAATTTCAATGGCACCCCAACACACTAAGGAGGCGCACCTGTGCCGTAGGGCGCCCTCATCCCCCACCAAATCTGTTGAGCTTTGGGGTCATCTCTCCTCGCCTTGTGGTGGCACCCCACCTGAGCTCTGGCCCTGTGGTGGCACCCCACCTGAGCTCTGGCCCTGTGGTGGCACCCCACCTGAGCTCTGGCCCTGTGGTGGCACCCCACCTGAGCTCTGGCCCTGTGGTGGCACCCCACCTGAGCTCTGGCCCTGTGGTGGCACCCCCCACCCCTCCCTGAGCTCTGGCCCTCTGGTGGCACCCCCACCTGGGCTCTGGCCCTCTGGTTACACCCCACCTGGGCTCTGGCCCTCTGGTTACACCCCACCTGAGCTCTGGCCCTCTGGTTACACCCCACCTGAGCTCTGGCCCTCTGGTTACACCCCACCTGAGCTCTGAACCTCTGGCCACAAGGCAGCATGGTACGTTGCGGTGTTACCAAAAAAAGAAAAAAAGCCGTCCTTTAGGCACATCAGAGGCACGTGGGCTGCTGTAACACAACACAAGTTAAGAAGGTCATAATAAACATTAACAAGTTACGGGCCTATCATCTCCATCACAAGGCGGCATTTCACACCCGAGTGTTTCATCAACGCGCGGAAAACGCATGTCGGGCTTGCGATACCTTTTTAATCGTTAATGGCTCATCGATTTAAGGGGATAAAGCTTTGCGCTCCTAGTTTCCGTGTTTCATGGCCAAGGCAGAGGCATGATGGGACTTGTAGTTCTGCAATAGCTGGAGGGCCACCAGTTGAGCGCCCATGCCTTTTTATAAGTTACATGGGAACAACTTTTGGCACGTGAACGGCAGCTCATTGAAAGGAATGGGCTGCTCTAGGCATTTAGTGCAAAAATAAATAAAAAATACAGAAAAAAGAAACGCACGTTCACGTAAAAACTGACCTTGGGGTTGAAGTCTGGAGTCGCGTATTAGTAGGGTTGGTCCTACAAGGGGGTGACAACACCACTCAGGCATGCAGTCCTGTAGACTCGCCCCCTTTGAGTACTGTACTGGTGACGTCCACCCTGAGCTCCCTCCCTCTTTTAATCCCCTCCACCCCCAATAATTTTGATGCGCAAACACTCCCACTGAAAGTCCCATTTCAACTTTCAGCTGGTGGGTAAGCTCCACACAAAAAAAAAATATTTCATGGAATTAGATGGTGAGGTTGCTAAGCTACGAAACTGAAGAAGCGGAGAATTGCCACAAGTGACCCTCCATGCCCCGCCCCCAACCCCCTGCACCCCCCCACCTTGGTGACAGTAGCAGCTTACCTGCAAGAGGAGCCTCACACATTCCGGGTGACAGTTGCTTGCAGCCAGGTGTAGTGCGGTGCAGCCTGCAGAACGTACAGGAAATAGTATCATGGAGATTAAGTTGTTATAGACAATAACGTTTTTTAATTTTTTTCATTATAAACTTAAAAGGGCCACTAGAGCAAAAAAAAAAAAAAATCTGATCTCTATATGGGGTTAATGCATGAAATTTATTGATCTTTTTCTGTTGTTATTGTACGCTTTTATCATTGATCATAATTCCATGCGGGCCAAGCTGTCCAGAAATGGGGTGATTACAGGCTTTGGGCCAAACCATATAACATCGACGGGGGGGGGGGGGTCACACAAGACTAATATTTTGAACAATCATGATTTTGCATGTTTAGCTATGGAGTTCTAGTTCACAATCTAGGAAATGAGCCTCTAATTGAATTCTCCCGTGGCAGACCCCACCTCAAACGTTTTCAGGCTATCGGTTGGCGGGTGGTTGTGAGTGTTTTTGGGCAGAGGCAGCTCTCTAATTAGGCAAATTAGGCGGTCGCCTTAGGCCTTGCCCCCACAGGGGCCTCGCGGCTGCCTAATTTTCCTAAAGAATTGGTTAGAGAAAATTTCTATAAACAGTGAATTCATAGTTCATAGAATTTAAAACTCTTAATATATGCAATTTTTACAGTTCATTTTTATCGCTTGAATTATTTTTCCCATTATGGATGTGAATGGGGCCTCGTGTCTCAGATTTGACCTCAGAAAGCCTAGATCCGCCTCTGCTTGTGGGGCTCTTGAGCGTTGAATGTTAAAGCCCAACCTAAATGTGGCCCTTCACTGTCACAATCATGACCCTTACCATCGTCCGTTTTGGCGTTGATCTCTACTTTGTGGGATATAATGACGTTCATGCACTCTGTGAAACCCTTGGCGGCCGCGACATGAAAACTGCAGGAATGAAATTAGAAGGCGGTTAGGGTGGGAATTAAGAAAACATTGGGAGCATTAAATGTTTCTGTGGAGTCCCCGAAATGCAGAGTTGTGTTTATTATAAAACCTTTTGGTTACCCTCCTCCCCCACCAAATCTGTTGAGCCTTGGGGTCATCTCTCCTCGCCAACCAAATCTGCTGGACCTCTGGTTACACCCCACCTGAGCTCTGGCCCTCTGGTTACACCCCACCTGAGCTCTGGCCCTCTGGTTACACCCCACCTGAGCTCTGGCCCTCTGGTTACACCCCACCTGAGCTCTGGCCCTCTGGTTACACCCCACCTGAGCTCTGGCCCTCTGGTTACACCCCACCTGAGCTCTGGCCCTCTGGTTACACCCCACCTGAGCTCTGGCCCTCTGGTTACACCCCACCTGAGCTCTGGCCCTCTGGTTACGCCCCACCTGAGCTCTCTTTTCTCTAGTGATGCTTATCTTGAGTTCTGTCTCAATTTGTCCTTTTTGGTGGTGCCTATCCTGAGCTTTGTTCCTCTGGTGGAGTCCATCTTGACCTGTCTATCTGGTGGCTTCCATCCTGAGCTCTCTCCATCTGGTGGCTCCTATTCTGTGCTCTTTCCCACCGGTCGTACTCACTTTAAACTCCGTCCTTTCAGTGAGGTCCATCTTGGTCTCTATCCATCTGGTTGCACCCATTCTGAGCTCTGTTCCTTCCAGTGGTGCTCACCCTGAGCTCTGTTCCTTCCAGTGGTGCTCACCCTGAGCTCTGTTCCTTCCAGTGGTGCTCACCCTGAGCTCTGTTCCTTCCAGTGGTGCTCACCCTGAGCTCTGTTCCTTCCAGTGGTGCTCACCCTGAGCTCTGTTCCTTCCAGTGGTGCTCATCCTGAGCTCTGTTCCTTCCAGTGGTGCTCATCCTGAGCTCTGTCCCTCTGGTGGTGCTCATCCTGAGCTCTGGTGGTGCTCATCCTGAGCTCTGGTGGTGCTCATCCTGAGCTCTGGTGGTGCTCATCCTGAGCTCTGGTGGCGCCCATCCCGAGCTCGGTCCCTCTGGTGGCGCCCATCCCGAGCTCGGTCCCTCTGGTGGCGCCCATCCCGAGCTCGGTCCCTCTGGTGGCGCCCATCCCGAGCTCGGTCCCTCTGGTGGCGCCCATCCCGAGCTCGGTCCCTCTGGTGGCGCCCATCCCGAGCTCGGTCCCTCTGGTGGCGCCCATCCCGAGCTCTTTCCCTCTGGTGGCGCCCATCCCGAGCTCTTTCCCTCTGGTGGCGCCCATCCCGAGCTCTTTCCCTTTGGCACCCATCTCAAGCTCTGTCCCTGTGGTGGAGCCCATCCCAAGCTCTGCCCCTCTGGTGGCGCCCATCCTGAGCGCTTTCCCTTTGGTGGCACCCATTCCTAGCTCTGTCCCTCTGGTGGCGCCCATCCCGAGCTCTGCCCCTTTGGTGGCCCAATTCTCTGCTTCTACCCTACCACAAAGCCAATCCTGAGTTTGCCTGTCCTCTTGCACCTATCCCAAGCTCTGTTCCACCTTAGATGGCCATCTGTTGCTCCTTTACTCCCAGGATTCTACTCTTGGCTCCCACCTTCCTATCCGCTTAAAAAAAAATAAACTCACTGCAAGCCTGATGTCGAATTTCCCTTTGTAGGCACACAAGCCCGATTATTTTTGCTACTGAATTACTTTCTGGTGTTTTTTTTGCAACTTTGCCTTGATGGCTCTTCTCTCCCACCCTGACTCATTGCACTCCATGACTGAGCAGATGGTGTAATTTTAGATACCGCGTGGTTGAGGTCGAGGCTAAAATGCTCACCGTTCTGCTCCGTGTGAAAGCGGTTACCATGGAGACGCACCGAGGCAGAGGACAGAAGCATGAATGTACCGCAGAAAAAAAGATACTTATCACTTCCTGGAAATTTATCTTTTTTTTTTTTTTTCTGGGTATAACCAAATCTTTCAGCGTTTGTGTGCGGGATCGCACGTCAGGAACCTGTTTATTTAAAGGACTTGCACACCTTTAACTGCACATTCTGAACCACCACATACATTATAATCTGATTGTACAATTTCTTTTAAGATGGCCATTCCACTGTAATTGTGCAATCTCCTTTTAGATCCATCAACAACTACGTGGTGCAATTGTCCAACCAATTTAGACTTTAAAATAATGGATCGTTTTGGTGAACCCAAACAATAGTCTGGGACATTTAAGGGAGCTTGTAACATCAGATTGTGATGTGGGAGTGGCTTTTTAGACCATCCACTGATCCAATGTCAAGCCAAAGAAGTTGACTTACGCCGATTGGCCGCCTGGGCCATTCTTAGTGGCCCCGATTGGCCTCTTGGATAGGATAGAAGAGACCTTCTTCGCATCCCCTTTCTCCACCGCTTCCACCAGCTTCTGGTCATGTCTGTTCCACTTGTCCACCTGCAGAAGAGACGGAGAAGGTTAGAGCTCCTCCATGGACAAACTCGTAAACATCTCCAGATGTCGAGGCAACTAAACCCGCTTTCCTCAACCAGGGTTCCTCCAGAGGATTCTAGGGGTCCCTTGAAGTTTCTGACATTCTTCCCACTGACCACCAATGTAAGGAACATTCTTCCCACTGACCCCCAATGTAAGGAACATTCTTCTCACTGATCACCAATGTAAGGAACATTCTTCCCACCGATCACCAATGTAAGGAACATTCTTCTCACTGATCACCAATGTAAGGGACATTCTTCTCACTGATCACCAATGTAAGGAACATTCTTCTCACTGATCACCAATGTAAGGAACATTCTTCCCACTGATCACCAATGTAAGGAGCATTCTTCCCTCTGATCTCCAATGTAAGGGACATTCTTCCCACTGATCACCAATGTAAGGAACATTCTTCCCACTGATCACCAATGTAAGGAACATTCTTCTCACTGATCACCAATGTAAGGGACATTCTTCCCACTGATC
Source organism: Rana muscosa (assembly GCA_029206835.1). Classification (NCBI taxonomy): domain Eukaryota; kingdom Metazoa; phylum Chordata; class Amphibia; order Anura; family Ranidae; genus Rana; species Rana muscosa. Next base: position 61,525,124 of record CM055126.1, on the reverse strand, counting down.
ACCAATGTAAGGAACATTCTTCCCACTGATCACCAATGTAAGGAACATTCTTCCCACTGATCACCAATGTAAGGAACATTCTTCCCACTGATCACCAATGTAAGGGACATTCTTCTCACTGATCACCAATGTAAGGAACATTCTTCCCACTGATCACCAATGTAAGGAACATTCTTCTCACTGATCACCAATGTAAGGGACATTCTTCCCACTGACCACCAATGTAAGGGACATTCTTCCCACTGATCACCAATGTAAGGAACATTCTTCCCACTGATCACCAATGTAAGGAGCATTCTTCTCACTGATCACCAATGTAAGGAACATTCTTCCCACTGATCACCAATGTAAGGAACATTCTTCCCACTGATCACCAATGTAAGGGACATTCTTCCCACTGATCACCAATGTAAGGAACATTCTTCCCACTGATCACCAATGTAAGGAGCATTCTTCTCACTGATCACCAATGTAAGGAACATTCTTCCCACTGATCACCAATGTAAGGGACATTCTTCCCACTGATCACCAATGTAAGGGACATTCTTCTCACTGATCACCAATGTAAGGGACATTCTTCTCACTGATCACCAATGTAAGGAACATTCTTCCCACTGATCACCAATGTAAGGAACATTCTTCCCACTGATCACCAATGTAAGGGACATTCTTCCCACTGATCACCAATGTAAGGGACATTCTTCTCACTGATCACCAATGTAAGGGACATTCTTCCCACTGATCACCAATGTAAGGAACATTCTTCCCACTGATCACCAATGTAAGGAACATTCTTCCCACTGATCACCAATGTAAGGAACATTCTTCCCACTGATCACCAATGTAAGGGACATTCTTCCCACTGATCACCAATGTAAGGAACATTCTTCTCACTGATCACCAATGTAAGGAACATTCTTCTCACTGATCACCAATGTAAGGAACATTCTTCTCACTGATCACCAATGTAAGGGACATTCTTCTCACTGATCACCAATGTAAGGAACATTCTTCCCACTGATCACCAATGTAAGGGACATTCTTCTCACTGATCACCAATGTAAGGGACATTCTTCCCACTGATCACCAATGTAAGGAACATTCTTCTCACTGATCACCAATGTAAGGGACATTCTTCTCACTGATCACCAATGTAAGGGACATTCTTCCCACTGATCACCAATGTAAGGAACATTCTTCTCACTGATCACCAATGTAAGGAACATTCTTCCCACTGACCACCAATGTAAGGAACATTCTTCTCACTGATCACCAATGTAAGGGACATTCTTCTCACTGATCACCAATGTAAGGGACATTCTTCCCACTGATCACCAATGTAAGGAACATTCTTCTCACTGATCACCAATGTAAGGAACATTCTTCCCACTGACCACCAATGTAAGGAACATTCTTCTCACTGATCACCAATGTAAGGAACATTCTTCTCACTGATCACCAATGTAAGGAGCATTCTTCCCTCTGATCTCCAATGTAAGGGACATTCTTCCCACTGATCACCAATGTAAGGAACATTCTTCCCACTGATCACCAATGTAAGGAACATTCTTCTCACTGATCACCAATGTAAGGGACATTCTTCCCACTGATCACCAATGTAAGGAACATTCTTCCCACTGATCACCAATGTAAGGAGCATTCTTCTCACTGATCACCAATGTAAGGAACATTCTTCCCAATGACTAGACATGTGCAGAATGGAAACATTTGTTTTGTTTCACTTCGATTCATTATTTAAATAATTTAGTTAAATTTGTTTAATTCGTATTTGGAATTTGTTTTGTTCATTCATTTTTGAATTTTGATCCGAATTTTCTGAATTTGGTTGAATTGAATTTATTCTTTTTGAAATTCGAATTTTGGAAGACTGTTATATTCTTTCTAATTTATTCTATTCTATTGTTTTTTTTTTTTTTTTCTTTTCTATTTTATTTTCTACTCTTCTGTTTTACCCTATTTTATATTATATTCTATTTTTTTTCTTTTTTTTTTTTTTCTCTTCTATTTTATTTCTTGTTTTGAAATTCAGTTTTGAATTTGAATTCCATTGGAGTTTGATTATAATTCCGGCTGAATTTCTTTTTCTTTATTTCAGATTTTTTTAAGTTTGTTACTATTGTAATTCGGATCCCTCAGAATTTTCTGAATAACAATTTTTTATTTTTTTTTACCGATTGTAGTCAATCGATTTGCATATTTATTATCCTCCCAGAAACTTTCCTCCAGGTTCCCAATGAGCTGTAAATAAAACGTCCTCCACCTAAACCAGTGCAGAATTCGTTTTTCTGCCGGGGTTCCCCTTTATGTACAAACATCCTGTTTTGACTTTCCTCCCGCCATCTACGGCGGTGATTTATAGGCGGTAAATCTTCCATTGTCCCGGGCAGGATGTGGACATTGTTGATTGTATCTGGTAGCCGGGTGGTGAACCGTGACGGGCGGCATCAAACGCGGCCCGAAATAGCGTGCCACCGTGAGCGGCCCATCACAAAGGGGCGCCGACTCTCTCTAATATCGGCCTATCACAGGGGACCAGGACTCCTAAAATCTAAAGGGGGGGGTCATGGTACTGCTCAGGGAGTCTCACTCCTGCCGCTTCAGATACATTTTTAACGATTTGCAGTCTCGGTAGTAAACAATGAGTTTTGGGTGGTGTGACCTTTTTTAAGGGAGGGTGGTCGAACAACTATTTTTAAAATCGTGACCTTTTACAGCTCTTCTCTGGAGGTTTGATATTGTGTCTCTCACACCCCCACATCGTCCGCCCCATCTGTTCATCGGCCAGCAGTGCCCTCCCACTTCTGTAACCGCCGCACACATCACTGAGATAAGACGTGCCGATAAGGAGGCAGGCGTGGGGGACACCTGCTACACACCTGGTGTGAGAGGCCCCGCCCACAGCACAGCACTGGAGGCCGACGGAAGCTGTACATACAGATGACTCAGACGGGGCCCTGCAGACAACTTGGTCTTTGCACCGCTGTCCCTTCTTATATATATATATATATATATATATATATATATATATATATATATATATACACACAGTATATTGTGAAGAACCCTTCTATGGGTATACGGAGGAGGACCCCTATATAGGTATACAGGGGAGAACCCTTCTATGTGTATACAGAGGACCTTTTATATAGGTGTACGGAGGGGAACCCTTCTATGTTTATATGGAGGAGAACCCTTATATGTGTATACGGAGGACCCCTATATAGGTATATGGAGGAGAACCCTTCTATGTGTATATGGAGGACCCCTATATAGGTGTACGGAGGAGAACCCTTCTATGTTTATATGGAGGAGAACCCTTATATGTGTATATGGAGGACCCCTATTAAGGTATATGGAGGACCCCTATATAGGTATACGGAGGATCTTTTATATAGGTATATGGAGGAGAACCCTTCTATGTGTATATGGAGGACCCCTATATAGATATAGGGAGGAGAACCCTTCTATGGGTATACGGAGGACCCCTATATAGGTGTACAGAGGGGAACCCTTCTATGTTTATATGGAGGACACCTATATAAGTATACTGAGGACCCCTATATAGATATACGGAGGAGAACCCTTCTATGTGTATACGCAGGACCCCTATATAGGTATACGGAGGAGAACCCTTCTATGGGTATACGGAGGACCCCTATATAGGTGTACGGAGGAGAACCCTTCTATGTTTATATGGAGGAGAACCCTTCTATGTGTAATACGGAGGACTCCTGTATAGGTATATGGAGGACCGCTATATAGGTGTACAGAGGAGAACCCTTCTATGTTTATATGGAGGAGAACCCTTATATGTGTATACGGAGGACCCCTATTAAGGTATATGGAGGACCCCTATATAGGTATACGGAGGACCTTTTATATAGGTATATGGAGGAGAACCCTTCTATGTGTATATGGAGGACCCCTATATAGATATAGGGAGGAGAACCCTTCTATGGGTATACGGAGGACCCCTATATAGGTGTACAGAGGGGAACCCTTCTATGTTTATATGGAGGACACCTATATAAGTATACTGAGGACCCCTATATAGATATACGGAGGAGAACCCTTCTATGTTTATACGCAGGACCCCTATATAGGTATACGGAGGAGAACCCTTCTATGGGTATACAGAGGACCCCTATATAGGTGTACGGAGGAGAACCCTTCTATGTTTATATGGAGGAGAAGCCTTCTATGTGTAATACGGAGGACTCCTGTATAGGTATATGGTGGACCGCTATATAGGTGTACAGAGGAGAACCCTTCTATTATTATTCAGAGGAGGACCCCTGTGTAGGTGTATGGCAGAGGACGCTTCCATGATTTAGAGGAAGACCCCTGTGTGTGTGTGTGTGTGTGTGTGTGTATACAGAGGAGGACCCTTCTATTTTTTTTCAGAGGAGGACCCCTGTGTGTATATGGAGGAGGACCCCTGTGTGTTTATGGAGGAGGACCCCTGTGTGTATATGGAGGAGGACCCCTGTGTGTATATGGAGGAGGACCCCTGTGTGTATATGGAGGGAGGACCCCTGTGTGTGTATATGGAGGGAGGACCCCTGTGTGTGTGTGTGTGTGTGTGTGTGTGTGTGTGTATAGGGAGGAGGACCCCTGTACAAGTATAGGGAGGAAGACCCTTTTATGCATATACGAAGAAAGACCCCCCTCTATCTATATACAGTTAGGTCCATATATATTTGGACACGGGCACAATTTTAGATTTTTTCAGGTGTTTACCAAAACAAATTCAAGCTATAGTTCTATAATGGATATGGGCTGAAAGGTCACACCCTCAGGTTTAATTTGAGGGTATGTACATCCAAATCAGAGGAAGGGTTTAGGAATTAATTAGGTTGCACCAATGTACGAATCCATTCGAAGCACGTTAGGCAGCGCCATTGTGAGAGAGACACGGAAAATTACGAATCAACGAACCAAAAAAAAGTTTGGAAAGTTGGAGTTGTGTCCAGAATCAACGAAATACAATGTACTCTACCGAAAGTACTAATTATATATCAACTAAAAATAAGGCTTACATTAATACGAATCATTCCGATTCAACGAAAAATGTCGCTTGCGAAAATACGAATTAGTCCGAACACGGAAAATCCCGTTTAGCAAAATTACGAATGATTACAAAACAGGACCGAAAAGAAACTGAACTAAACAAATTTTTCCGTCGTGCACAAGTCTATTATTGATGACAGGAGACAGAAGCAGCCGGATGAATTCTGCCGTGTTTAGAAATATACGGTCAGCCCAGATTCAGCAAAGTTGATTGGACGGCGCTTCACAGTACAGATGGACAATGAACCAAAACACACTGCAAAAGCAACCCGGGAGCTTTTGAAGGAAAAGAAGTGGAATATTCTGCAATGGCCGAGTAAATCGCTTGATCTCAACCTAATTGAGCATCCCAAAAGTATGAAAATTGTGCCTGTATCCAAATATTTATGGACCTAACTGTGTGTGTGTGTGTGTGTGTATGTATGTGTGTGTGTGTGTGTGTGTGTGTATATATATATATATATATATATATATATATATATATATATATATATATATATTTATATTGTGTATATATTATCTATACATATAATAACTAACAACCATCCTATGTTTATACTGAGGAGGACCCCCATAGATGTATACAGAGGAATCCTGGATGTGTATATGGAGAAAGTCCCCTCATATATATATATATATATATATATATATATATATATATATATATATATATATATAATATATATATATATGTATATAATGTATACAAAGGCGGTCCCCTTTGTGTATGTACAGAAAAGGACCCATATATGTACAGTATACAGAGGAGGGGACCCTCTGTGTCCAAACAAGGTCTTCTGTTTGTGTATACGGAGAACCCTCATAATTGTATATGGAGGAAATCCTCTTTATACTCTATGTATACAGACAAGGACCCCTGTATATAAGTTTACAGAGGAGGACCCCTGTATATGTAAGGGGACCCCTGTGTTTGTGTATACAGGGGGAGACCTGTGTATAAGGAGAAAGACCCCTCTATATGTATACGGAGGAGAACCCTTCTGTGCTTACATGGAGGAGATCTCTCCATAACGGTATAGAGGCGGCCCCTTTGCTGTATATGGAGGAGGACCCCTGTAGGTGTGTATTGAGGAGGACCCCTGTAGGTGTGTATTGAGGAGGACCCCTGTAGGTGTGTATGGAGGAGGAGGACCCCTGTAGGTGTGTATGGAGGAGGAGGACACCTGTAGGTGTGTATGGAGGAGGAGGACCCCTGTAGGTGTCTATGGAGGAGGAGGACCCCTGTAGGTGTGTATGGAGGAGGACCCCTGTAGGTGTGTATGGAGGAGGAGGACCCCTGTAGGTGTGTATGGAGGAGGTCCTCTTTATGTTTTCTAGAGGAGAACCCTTGTAAATATCTCAGAAGACATCGGTGAGGGACAAATAATCCTCCAGACATGTCTTCACCACTCAGTAGGACAAAGTGCTCTAAGTGTCTCAGATTTTTCTCCTTGGCCTCGGGGGGCCCCCTTCACGTGACACCTCTCTGGTGCCCCCGGGGGGGTCGTATGATCTACAGTCGGTGGAACCGGTTTGTCTTGCACACCCGATTGGCCGTCACAGTGACAGCCTCACCGAGTCTACCAGAGATGAGGAGGACCCCTTGTTGGCCTTACTTTCTCCGTACAGAAGAGGGACCTTTCCCCCTCCCAGTGAATACTGCAAATATTTACCGTATCGATCGGTTGTGAAGAAACCTGAAGGGGTCCAGGATCCATGTGTACAAAGTCTGAGAGCGCCGGGACAAAGACCAAGAGTCCAAAATCTTTGAATATTCATGTTAATGTGAAAAATAATTTTGAATAACCAAAATAGTAGCGCTCAGTGTCTTACAACACAAATCTAAATATAAACCATATACACTCCGTGAGATAGTGCATAAATGCGAATGTTCATAAATATACACCCTGTAAAGAAATGTGCATACAATAAACTCATCAAGTCTCCATAACGTTCATGACAGTGATTTAAAACAATTGATATAAAGTGTTTAACTGAAAATGAGTCCATAAAAAAAGTGCACAAAATAAGTCCATAAAAAGTGCATCCAAAAGTGACTTCAAATGAAGATGATGACAAATAAAACTTTCTTGTGTTTTCTTCAAACCTTCACCACACCAATGTGCTCAGTGATTCCACTCCCTAAGGACTTGCACTCACCACAAGAATATGCCTCGCACTCTCATGCTTGGCTAATCAGCTTGATTACCCCCCAGGGTATCACAAACTATTCCAAAATGATGAAATTAGGTCAGTCAAGTCTCCCACATGAAAAAACAAAGGCTTCCAATAGTGAAGTATATCAAAACTTTTAATTAAAATAACACAGCACAAGTGACCATCAATGGTTACACTCACATTTAGACAGATCAAATTGGGCACTTCAAAGCAAACATTTCCAAACGCCAGGCAAGTTTATAGTAGGCTGCCGCGATGTATTGCGGTCTCGGCGGACCATATAAGCATGTATGTCTCACCCTCCTTCATGTACGCTTGCCTCTCCACTGCAATCGAATCACCGCAGACTCCCGCCCAAACACCAAACTGTATATTCGATGAGTGGTCGAAAGATCCGAACACTGCACACCAGGTGACTGTCGTGTAGCTCCTCCCAGACTAGTTTCGTCGTAAGACTTCTTCCAATGGGGTCCCAAGTTTTATTTGTCATCATCTTCATTTGAAGTCACTTTTGGATGCACTTTATCTGGACTTATTTTGTGCACTTTTTTATGGACTCATTTTCAGTTAAACACTTTATATCAATTGTTTTAAATCACTGTCATGAACGTTATGGAGACTTGATGAGTTTATTGTATGCACATTTCTTTACAGGGTGTATATTTATGAACATTCGCATTTATGCACTATCTCACGGAGTGTATATGGTTTATATTTAGATTTGTGTTGTAAAACACTGAGCGCTACTGTTTTGGTTATTCAAAATTATTTTTCACTTTTTATTTTTTAAAGTAGCAGCTGATAGGGTAATTCAGTCTGAATTTATCAGACGTTTCTCCAAGGCGCAGTGGAGTGTGTTAAGGAAAGGGGGCGGTTTATTCTTTAGTACACTGTTATTTTTATTCATGTTAATGGCAAGAGAACCTGAAACCTCCAACACGTTTCCGGCGCTCAAAGATCTCCTCCTTCCAGGCATGTGGTTCAAAGGACTCCAAAACAGCACAGACACCGAAAACGAATGGTTTACAGGCGATCAACGAAAGTGTGCCAGGGATCGGTGTAATATCCTACCTGGACCCTGACGGAGGAGAATGGGGAGCCCCCCGAAACGCGTTGGGTTGGTTTTCTTGCTATGAATTGGCATTTATTGTAAAGATTTTGGACTCTTTGATCTATGGGTAGCTTCTGACAATGGGCATTAGAAGCAGCAGCAAGTCAGGCCGAGCCCCGCCTCATTTCCTGGCTGGAGGACGTCCAGCATCATCTAGCCCAAAGGTCTCAGTACTTTTCAAGCAAAGGGCCAGATTACGGTCTTTCAGATTTCAGGGGGGCCGGATTCTGACCAGTCGGGGTAGAAAATGCCCTAGGGCCGAGCATCAGTGAGAATATATATGGCCCCAGTGTTGGTGGGCAGTGAGAGGAGGAATAGTGTTCCATCATTGCTATTAGTCTAAGAAATAGTGCCCCATTGTTGGTGCAATTGGGAGGAATAGTGCCTCATATCATTGGGAGCAATACTGCCCCAAGGGCCGGGTGAAGGCTAGCAAAGGGCCACATCCGGCCCTCGGGCCGCAGTTTGGAGACCCCTGATCTAGCCCATGGGTGTCGAACCTACGGCCCTCCAACTGTTGCGGAAATACATTACCCATAAGGCATTGCAAGGAAATTCCCCATGAGGCGGTGCAAGGCTGACCGTTGCAAACATGACTCCCAAAGGCAGATGCATGATGGGACTTGTAGTTCCGCAACAGCTGGAGGGCCGCAGGTTGGACACCAATCATCTATTTGTTTTATTCAAATTTAAATCTATTCCAATTTTTTCGAATTCCATTCAAAATCTAATTTTATTCTATTCAAAATCTGAATTTTGTAAGACGGTTATATTCTTTCTATTCTATTGTTTTATTTTCTATTCTGTTCTTTTCTATTTGAAATTCTAATTTCGGAAAATGGTTATATTGTTTATATTCTTTCTATTCTACTCTTTTTTCTATTGTGTGTTCGTTTCAATTTTTTTCTATTTTATTTTCTATTCTAATCAAATGTTTTTCTATTTGAATTTCAGAAGATGGTTAGGTTCTTTCTATTTTATTCTATTCTTTTCTATTGTTTGTTCTATTCTATTCTATTATTTTATTTTCTATTCGAATTTATTCTATTCGAACTTCAGAAGATGGTTAGATTCTTTCTATTTTATTCTATTCTTTTCTATTCTATTGTATTTTCTATTCTATTCAAATTTCAGAATATGGTTAGGTTCTTTCTATTTTATTCTATTCTTTTCTATTCTATTATTTTATTTTCTATTCAAATTTATTCTATTCGAATTTCAGAAGATGGTTAGATTCTTTCTATTTTATTCTATTCTATTTTGTTCTGTTTTACTCTATTCTTTTATTTTTCTATTCTATCCCCCCTTTTTATTTTATATTGTATTTTTTTAACTGTATTTTGTTCTGTTTTAATTTTTTCTATTCTATTATTTTCTTTTCTATTCTATTCCTCTGTTTACTATTCTGTTTTATTCTCTTCGGAAAATCGAAAACTATTCGTTACTATTGTAATTCGGATACATCTGAATGTTCCGAATAACTACTGTTCTATTTTATTCTATTTTTTATTTTATTTTCTATTCCATTATTTGAATTTATATTCTATTCGAATTTCAGAATATGATTAGGTTCTTTCTATTTTATTCTATTCTTTTCTTTTTTGTTCTATTCTATGTTGTATTCAAATTTATTCTATTCGAATTTCAGAAGATGGTTAGATTCTTTCTATTTTATTATATTCTTTTCTATTCCATGTTGTTCTGTTTTACTCTATTCTTTTATTTTTCTATTCTATCCCTATATATATATATATATATATATATATATATATATATATATATATATATATATACTTTTTTTTTTTTACTGTATTTTGTTCTGTTTTAATTTTTTCTATTCCATTACTTTTATTTTCTATTTTATTCTCTTCGGAAAATCGAAAACTGTTCGTTACTATTGTAATGCGGAAATTCGGATACATCTGAATGTTCCGAATAACTATTGTTGTTCTATTTTCTATTTTTTCTTTTCTATTCCATTATTTGAATTTATATTCTATTCGAATTTCAGAATATGGTTAGGTTCTTTCTATTTTATTCTATTATATTCTATTGTTTTGTTCTATTCTATTTGAATTTCAGAAGATGGTTAGATTCTTCCTTTCTATTTTATTCTATTCTATTCAATTTTGTTCTGTTTTACCTTTTTTTTTCTATTTGTATTTTTTTATTGTATTTTATTCTGTTTTACCTTATTCTATTCTTTTATTTTCTATTATATTCCTCAGAATAGTAAACAATTTTATTCTCTTCGAAAAATTGAAAACTATTCGTTTACTATTGAAATTTGGATACATCTGAATGTTCCGAATAACTATTGTTGTTCTATTTTATTCTCTACTTTTCTATTTGTTCTTTTCTTTTCTATTCCATTATTAGAATTTATATTCTATTCGAATTTTAGAAGATGGTTAGATCCTTTCTATTTTATTCTATTCTTTTCTATTGTTCTATTCTTTTCTATTCTTTTATTTTCTATTCTCCTTCGAATTTCAAAAGATGGTTGGACTCTTTTTTTTTTTCTATTTTATTTTTGTTCTATTTTTTATTCTAATTCTTTTGTTTTCTTTTCTATTTTGTTCTGTTTTACTCTATTCTTTCTTTTTCTATTCTATCCCTTTTTTTTCTTCTATTGTATGTTGTTCTGTTTTACTTATATTCTATTCTTTTATTTTCTATTATATTCCTCTATTTTTACTATTCTATTTTATTTGATTTGAAAACTATTTGCATTTCGTACGAAATTTTGATTCGTTATTTCAGATTTGTTGTCAGGCGCTCGTTACTGCTTCGTTATAAGTGATATATCAACTGTATTTCTGATGTACTGTACTGTTTACCCTTTCGATACAAATATTTTCAAGTCTAAATTCGTTACTACTGTAATTCGGAAATTCGCATACATCCAAATAACGAAAAAATGTGTCCAAATTTAAATTTTGGAATGAAAACGAGCCGCGCATGTCTAATCTGCCGGCATTCCATAGAGAAGCACAGAGACCTAGTGGTGGTACATTGCACGTAGGATGTCGGTGCGTTGAGTGATTTCAGGGGCCCCCCGATGCGAGCGCAGAGTTCATGGCGTAGCCGGAAATACAAGCCAAACGCCGCGCACACACGCGCTGTCCCATTCCTGAGAGGACGCCTGCGGTCTGCATACCGCCAATATTTTTCTACTGGCCTCAAGAATCTGTTATTTTATAAGTTGAAAGCAATAAAAAGAGGAGGGAAAAAAATAGAGCTGGAATGTTTTTTTTTTTTTTTTTTGTTGCATTCCACAAACAGGAGCCAAGGGCCAGGGGCCACAGGTTGTCTGCAGATGTGGGAACGGAGCCCAGGCGCTGCGAGTACAGATCTGGGGGGAGCTCCGCCCACAACGGCGGTCTGTCTGTGCACGTGTCCACCCGTCTTAGGACAGCTGTAAAGCATCAATCCGGGCGGCCAGATAAAGTTTTTGCTATTTATAGATCGTTTTATCCGTACGTTATACACCACCCCCCCCCCCTCCCCTCCCCCACATTCCGCTAAGTAACATTTAGAGGAAACAGATTTTGGGTGATTGGTTTTGGAAAAATGTCAGTAATTTTTATTTTTTATTTTTAGAGGGGCCGTCACTTCTTATTCGCCGATTTTTACGGTCCCTTCCATTCTTTTGAAGGCATTTCTGGTGACCGTAATTTGCTCTTCAGAGGGAGGCGGGATAATTGGTAGCGGGATGTCATTGGTGGAATGTTGGTCAAGAAGAGCCGGGAAAGAGAACTTTGAGAAATTCTTATTGTGAAACGTTCGATAATAGTACAAATGTTATTCGAACCTCTGCCACTGACAAAGAGTGGGTTGCTCCTCTGAGCCCACAGACACCCCATCACTATGATTCAGGGGGTGCCGGAATTTGGGTGATCTGGAGGGGGAAGGTGCCGGAATTTGGGTGATCTGGAGGGGGAAGGTGCCGGAATTTGGGTGATCTGGAGGGGGAAGGTGCCGGAATTTGGGTGATCTGGAGGGGGAAGGTGCCGGAATTTGGGTGATCTGGGGGTGAAGGTGCTGGAATTAGGGTGATCTGGGGGGGTGAATGTGCTGCAAGTGGGGTGATCTGGGGGATGAATGTGCTGGAAGTGGGGTGATCTGGGGATGAATGTGCTGGAAGTGGGGTGATCTGGGGGATGAATGTGCTGGAAGTGGGGTGATCTGGGGGATGAATGTGCTGGAAGTGGGGTGATCTGGGGGTGAAGGTGCTGGAATTGGGGTGATCTGGGGGTGAAGGTGCTGGAATTGGGGTGATCTGGGGGTGAAGGTGCTGGAATTGGGGTGATATGGGGATGAAGGTGCTGGAATTGGGGTGATCTGGGGGTGAAGGTGCTGGAAGTGGGGTGATCTGGGGGTGAAGGTGCTGGAAGTGGGGTGATCTGGGGGTGAAGGTGCTGGAATTGGGGTGATATGGGGGATGAATGTGCTGGAAGTGGGGTGATCTGGGGGAAGAAGGTGCTTGAATTAGGGTGATCTGGGGATGAATGTGCTAGAATTGGGGTGATCTCTTGGAAGGAAGGTGCTGGAATTTGGGTGATCTGGTGGGTGAATGTGCTGGAATTGGGGTGATCTGGTGGGTGAATGTGCTGGAATTGGGGTGATCTGGGGGTGAAGGTGCAGGAATTGGGGTGATCTGGGGGTGAAGGTGCTGGAAATGGGGTGATCTGGGGGATGAAGGTGCTGGAATTAGGGTGATCTGGGGGTGAATGTGCTAGAATTGGGGTGATCTGTTGGAAGGAAGGTGCTGGAATTTGGGTGATCTGGTGGGTGAATGTGCTGGAATTTGGGTGATCTGGGGGTGAAGGTGCTGGAATTGGGGTGATCTGGGGGTGAAGGTGCTGGAATTGGGGTGATCTGGGGGTGAAGGTGCTGGAATTGGGGTGATCTGGGGGTGAAGGTGCTGGAATTGGGGTGATCTGGGGGTGAAGGTGCTGGAATTGGGGTGATCTGGGGGTGAAGGTGCTGGAATTGGGGTGATCTGGGGGTGAAGGTGCTGGAATTGGGGTGATCTGGGGGGTGAAGGTGCTGGAATTAGGGTGATCTGGGGGGTGAAGGTGCTGGAAGTGGGGTGATCTGGGGGGTGAATGTGCTGGAATTGGGGTGATATGGGGCGTGAAGGTGCTGGAATTGGGGTGATCTTGGGGTGAAGGTGCTGGAATTGGGGTGATCTGGGGGATGATGGTGCTGGAATTGGGGTGATCTGGGGGATGAAGGTGCTGGAATTGGGGTGATCTGGGGGGTGAATGTGCTGGAATTGGGGTGATCTGGGGGGGGGTGAGGATAGGGGAATTGGAACTTATCTGACTCGTTTGCCTTGACTGGGAGAGAAAACAGGTGAATATCAGCACTTGGCTACTCTCACATTCATATAAAATGACAATCTCTACACCGAAGACAAATTCTATTGGTCGGATTCCATTTCTCGGTTTTCCTATCTTGGCATTATAAGAACCACCAAAGATACGAAGCCTGAGAACTTCCCCATCAGATTATATCCTATTAATGAAATGGATAATGTCCGGTAATGTGTGAACTCACCCGGACCACCAGACACTTCACACCCATTGAGATGTCTGCAGGGACATGCCCAGAACCGCCCGCAAACAGCGATTGTTTGTATTGATAACATTTCTGAGATAATTAAAAGGTCCCTCTTCAGAAAGCAATTTTTTTTTTCTGATGCATTTTGATGGATTGCAGCCAATGCCATGCCTACCTAGCATGATACAAATGTTGCTCGTGTTCTTCCAATTACACAAAGAATTTGGCAAAGAATGGGTGTCAGCATTCTGACCTTGCTAGGGGGCCCATTCACAGAGGTTTCATGGAGCAAACACTCAAATTTGTCTACACAGTGCGCCAGCATGATGGGCCCCAGGTTGGCTCTAATTCAGGACCAAAACCTGTAATGACGTTAAAGACACGTCGACCAATCAGAGTGTCCACCTTACTGGAAAGTGATTGGTAATCTAGAATTCTAAATGGCAGCTGAGGATTTCAGCCCTTTGGCTTTCTGAACAACGTTGGCCATAGATGATTAACGAGATGTGATAAAGAGACACAAGACTTGTCCATTCCACTGGGACCCACCATAATATTAACTCAATGGGTCATTGAGGCCTATTAGTGGTAATAAAATTTGTTACAAAGTAAAGACGACAATTGGCGCACACTCGCAAAGAGCCAACAAGGTAGAACATTTTTGTATGCCATAGGGACGTTTTTGTTGAGCACCAAATACGTCGCCAACAAACCTTATACAGCTCAACCTAGTCTGATTGTTGACATTGGCCTTCTGGTCAGGTACGAGTCCTACCAAATGGTGAGTTTTGCCACCAACGTTGGGCACCTTCATCTACTGTGATCTGAGGTCATAACAAGATCAGTTTATTGGTTTCTGAGTAACCCAGAAATTCCTTCTAAAAATATCAGCCAATGGCCAGATCGAAAATGCTACCAAAATTTTTAAAACTCAATGTCTGATACAAATCAACTTTATTGGTTCCTGCTAAATCCAGAAAATCCTTCTAAAAATGTCGGCCAAGGGTCAGATCAAAAATTTGACCAAAATATTCAAAACATAAACGTCTGATACATATCAACTTATTGGTTATCCTTCTTTAAAAAACCTCCAACAGCCCAACCTAGTTTGACTGCTGATATTTGCCTTCTGGTCAAGTACGAGTTCACCAAATGGTGAGTTTTGCCACCAACGTTGGGCACCTTCACCTACTGTGATCTGAGGTCAGAACAAGATCAGTTTATTGGTTCCTGAGTAACCCAGAAATTCTTTCTAAAAATATCAGCCAATGGCCAGATCAAAAATTTTACCAACATTTTTAAAACTCAAACGTCTGATGCAAATCAACTTATTGGTTTCTAAAAAAGAAATCCAGAAATCCCTTCTAAAAAAAAAAAAAAAAAAAAAATCAGCCAGTGGCCAGATCAAAAATTTTACCAAAAATTTTAAAACTCAACGTCTGATACAAATCGGCTTATTGGTTTCTGAGAAATCCAGAAATTCCTTCTAAAAAGATCGGCCAATGGTTAGATCAAAAATTTGACAACATTTTTTTTTTAAACTCAATGTGTGATACAAATCAGCTTATTGGTTTGGTATTCCTTCTTCAAATATGGTCATATCAAAAATTTGACCAAAATTTTTTAAACTCAAACATCTGATACAAACCAACTTATTGGTTTCTGAGAAATCCAGAAATGCCTTCTAAAAATATCGACCAATGGCCAGATCAAACATTTTACCAAAATTTTAATAACTCAAACGTCTGATACAAATCGCACGCAGAGACAAGAAGTTCAGCTTTTTTCTTCCCCACAAGGCCGATTTTGGTAGTGATGGCAGGTACGATGCTTGCCGTGACTCGCAACAGAAACAGCGACCGGTTTTTCCAGTTGTAAAGTCTTCTCGTCCCGTTAAATTGCCCAGACACCTTTTTTATAATCCGTCACACCTCCAGGATAAGCTGAAGTGACCCCGATATTTTTATTTATTTTTCTTCTTCTTAATTATTATTATTTAAATGACTATTTGTGTTCATAACAGGATCAGCTGCAATCCTTTCCGTCGACACAGAAGTGTTCATCATTCACTACCAACAAGTTCTGACACTTTCCGCCCTAATTATTCAACTCGGAAAATGCTGAAGGCTTCTCAGCGAGATCTCTCACTTTACACTCTCCAATTATGGGGAGAGTCGCGGTTTGTAAATTACCGCCACACCGAAGACGACTGCATTAAAGGACGAGATTTCACAGACTTGTTATAAAATATCTAATGACTTAGAAGAGATACAAACATGGGAGCCGTTACCCAAATCTACGACGTTCCATGAAATTGTGATACGAGTGACACCGAGCGATGGTCACCAGAGATTGGGTGAGGAGACCCCCACAGGACAAAGGAGTCTCAAAAACAGATAAGAGGCCACAGTGACATCACCGTTCTCCAGATATAAGATATATTATACAGGAGTGACATCACCGTTCTCCAGATATAAGATATAATATACAGGAGTGACATCACCGCTCTCCAGATATAAGATATATTATACAGGAGTGACATCACCGCTCTCCAGATATAAGATATATTATACAGGAGTGACATCACCGCTCTCCAGATATAAGATATATTATACAGGAGTGACATCACCGCTCTCCAGATATAAGATATATTATACAGGAGTGACATCACCGCTCTCCAGATATAAGATATATTATACAGGAGTGACATCACCGCTCTCCAGATATAAGATATATTATACAGGAGTGACATCACCGCTCTCCAGATATAAGATATATTATACAGGAGTGACATCACCACTCTCCAGATATAAGATATATTATACAGGAGTGACATCACCGCTCTCCAGATATAAGATATATTATACAGGAGTGACATCACCTCTCTCCAGATATAAGATATATTATACAGGAGTGACATCACCGCTCTCCAGATATAAGATATATTATACAGGAGTGACATCACCGCTCTCCAGATATAAGATATATTATACAGGAGTGACATCACCACTCTCCAGATATAAGATATATTATACAGGAGTGACATCACCGTTCTCCAGATATAAGATATAATATACAGGAGTGACATCACCGCTCTCCAGATATAAGATATATTATACAGGAGTGACATCACCGCTCTCCAGATATAAGATATATTATACAGGAGTGACATCACCGCTCTCCAGATATAAGATATATTATACAGGAGTGACATCACCACTCTCCAGATATAAGATATATTATACAGGAGTGACATCACCGCTCTCCAGATATAAGATATATTATACAGGAGTGACATCACCACTCTCCAGATATAAGATATATTATACAGGAGTGACATCACCTCTCTCCAGATATAAGATATATTATACAGGAGTGACATCACCTCTCTCCAGATATAAGATATATTATACAGGAGTGACATCACCGCCCTCCAGATATAAGATATATTATACAGGAGTGACATCACCGCTCTCCAGATATAAGATATATTATACAGGAGTGACATCACCGTTCTCCAGATATAAGATATATTATACAGGAGTGACATCACCGCTCTCCAGATATAAGATATATTATACAGGAGTGACATCACTGCTCTCCAGATATAAGATATATTATACAGGAGTGACATCACTGCTCTCCAGATATAAGATATATTATACAGGAGTGACATCACTGCTCTCCAGATATAAGATATATTATACAGGAGTGACATCACCGCTCTCCAGATATAAGATATAATATACAGGAGTGACATCACCGCCCTCCAGATATAAGATATATTATACAGGAGTGACATCACCGCCTTCCAGATATAAGATATATTATACAGGAGTGACATCACCGCTCTCCAGATATAAGATATATTATACAGGAGTGACATCACCGCCCTCCAGATATAAGATATATTATACAGGAGTGACATCACCGCTCTCCAGATATAAGATATAATATACAGGAGTGACATCACCTCTCTCCAGATATATTATACAGGAGTGACATCACCTCTCTCCAGATATAAGATATATTATACAGGAGTGACATCACCTCTCTCCAGATATAAGATATATTATACAGGAGTGACATCACCTCTCTCCAGATATAAGATATATTATACAGGAGTGACATCACCTCTCTCCAGATATAAGATATATTATACAGGAGTGACATCACCTCTCTCCAGATATAAGATATATTATACAGGAGTGACATCACCGTTCTCCAGATATAAGATATATTATACAGGAGTGACATCACCGCTCTCCAGATATAAGATATATTATACAGGAGTGACATCACCGTTCTCCAGATATAAGATATATTATACAGGAGTGACATCACCTCTCTCCAGATATAAGATATATTATACAGGAGTGACATCACCGCCCTCCAGATATAAGATATATTATACAGGAGTGACATCACCGCTCTCCAGATATAAGATATATTATACAGGAGTGACATCACCGTTCTCCAGATATAAGATATATTATACAGGAGTGACATCACCGCTCTCCAGATATAAGATATATTATACAGGAGTGACATCACCGTTCTCCAGATATAAGATATATTATACAGGAGTGACATCACCGCTCTCCAGATATAAGATATATTATACAGGCGTGACATCACCGCTCTCCAGATATAAGATATATTATACAGGAGTGACATCACCGCTCTCCAGATATAAGATATATTAAACAGGAGTGACATCACCGCTCTCCAGATATAAGATATATTATACAGGAGTGACATCACTGCTCTCCAGATATAAGATATATTATATAGGAGTGACATCACCACTCTCCAGATATAAGATATATTATACAGGAGTGACATCACCGCTCTCCAGATATAAGATATATTATACAGGAGTGACATCACCGCTCTCCAGATATAAGATATATTATACAGGAGTGACATCACCGCTCTCCAGATATATTATATAGGAGTGACATCACCGCTCTCCAGATATAAGATATATTATACAGGAGTGACATCACCGCTCTCCAGATATAAGATATATTATACAGGAGTGACATCACCTCTCTCCAGATATAAGATATATTATACAGGAGTGACATCACCTCTCTCCAGATATAAGATATATTATACAGGAGTGACATCACCGCTCTCCAGATATAAGATATATTATACAGGAGTGACATCACCGCTCTCCATATATATTATATAGGAGTGACATCACCTCCCTCCAGATATAAGATATATTATACAGGAGTGAAATCACCGTTCTCCAGATATAAGATATATTATACAGGAGTGACATCACCGCTCTCCAGATATAAGATATATTATACAGGAGTGACATCACCGCCATACAGATATATTATACAGGAGTGACATCACCGCTCTCCAGATATGAGATATATTATACAGGAGTGACATCACCGCTCTCCAGATATAAGATATATTATACAGGAGTGACATCACCGCTCTCCAGATATAAGATATAATATACAGGAGTGACATCACCGCTCTCCAGATATAAGATATATTATACAGGAGTGACATCACCGCTCTCCAGATATAAGATATATTATACAGGAGTGACATCACCACTCTCCAGATATAAGATATATTATACAGGAGTGACATCACCGCTCTCCAGATATAAGATATATTATACAGGAGTGACATCACCGCCCTCCAGATATAAGATATATTATACAGGAGTGACATCACCTCTCTCCAGATATAAGATATATTATACAGGAGTGACATCACCGCTCTCCAGATATAAGATATATTATACAGGAGTGACATCACCTCTCTCCAGATATAAGATATATTATACAGGAGTGACATCACTGCTCTCCAGATATAAGATATATTATACAGGAGTGACATCACCGCCCTCCAGATATAAGATATATTATACAGGAGTGACATCACCTCTCTCCAGATATAAGATATATTATACAGGAGTGACATCACCGCCCTCCAGATATAAGATATATTATACAGGAGTGACATCACCGCTCTCCAGATATAAGATATATTATACAGGAGTGACATCACCGCTCTCCAGATATAAGATATATTATACAGGAGTGACATCACCGCTCTCCAGATATAAGATATATTATACAGGAGTGACATCACCGCTCTCCAGATATAAGATATATTATACAGGAGTGACATCACCGCTCTCCAGATATAAGATATATTATACAGGAGTGACATCACCGCTCTCCAGAGATAAGATATATTATACAGGAGTGACATCACCGCTCTCCAGATATAAGATATATTATACAGGAGTGACATCACCTCCCTCCAGATATAAGATATATTATACAGGAGTGACATCACCGCTCTCCAGATATAAGATATATTATACAGGAGTGACATCACCGCTCTCCAGATATAAGATATATTATACAGGAGTGACATCACCGTTCTCCAGATATAAGATATATTATACAGGCGTGACATCACTGCTCTCCAGATATAAGATATATTATACAGGAGTGACATCACCGCTCTCCAGATATAAGATATATTATACAGGAGTGACATCACCTCTCTCCAGATATAAGATATATTATACAGGAGTGACATCATGACTGTAGGTTGGCACTGTATGGTGTAGGTCATCCAAGCAGTGGTGCAGCAGCTGGACTGCCCCTCCCCCATTGTACACACAGCTGTCAGTCATTATAGGACTGATTACAGAGCTCAGTCCCGAAGATGACAGTCCTGACTCTCTCCTGGGATCGGGTTGTAGTTTTGTTTCTCTGTGTATTCTTCTGTATTAGTAACCAATAACTGCCGACCGCTGAGCAAACATTCCCCGCCGACCGCGGCCGGCCTGTCACGCCAACTTCTTAGCAATACTCCAAGTTCCTACCGCCGGCCACGCACACAACAAACAATTCAACCTCCACATATACCCAGGAGTACAGTGTCCGGGTCCAGGGGCCCCAAGTGTCAGGGTGTCATTGTTCTGGGACCCCCAAGTGTCAGGGTGTCATTGTTCTGGGACCCCCAAGTGTCAGGGTGTCATTGTTCTGGGACCCCCAAGTGTCAGGGTGTCATTGTTCTGGGACCCCCAAGTGTCCATGTGTCATTGTTCTGGGACCCCCAAGTGTCAGGGTGTCATTGTTCTGGGACCCCCAAGTGTCAGGGTGTCATTGTTCTGGGACCCCCAAGTGTCAGGGTGTCATTGTTCTGGACCCCCAAGTGTCAGGGTGTCATTGTTCTGGGACCCCTAAGTGTCAGGGTGTCATTGTTCTGGGACCCCCAAGTGTCAGGGTGTCATTGTTCTGGACCCCCAAGTGTCAGGGTGTCATTGTTCTGGGACCCCCAAGTGTCCATGTGTCATTGTTCTGGGACCCCCAAGTGTCCATGTGTCATTGTTCTGGGACCCCCAAGTGTCCATGTGTCATTGTTCTGGGACCCCCAAGTGTCCATGTGTCATTGTTCTGGGACCCCCAAGTGTCCATGTGTCATTGTTCTGGGACCCCCAAGTGTCAGGGTGTCATTGTTCTGGGACCCCCAAGTGTCAGGGTGTCATTGTTCTGGGATCCCCAAGTGTCAGGGTGACATTGTTCTGGGACCCCCAAGTGTCAGGGTGTCATTGTTCTGGACCCCCAAGTGTCAGGGTGACATTGTTCTGGGACCCCCAAGTGTCCATGTGTCATTGTTCTGGGATCCCCAAGTGTCAGGGTGACATTGTTCTGGGACCCCCAAGTGTCAGGGTGTCATTGTTCTGGACCCCCAAGTGTCAGGGTGACATTGTTCTGGGACCCCCAAGTGTCAGGGTGTCATTGTTCTGGATCCCCCAAGTGTCAGGGTGTCATTGTTCTGGATCCCCCAAGTGTCAGGGTGTCATTGTTCTGGGACCCCCAAGTGTCAGGGTGTCATTGTTCTGGGACCCCCCAAGTGTCAGGGTGTCATTGTTCTGGGACCCCCAAGTGTCAGGTTGTCATTGTTCTGGGACCCCCAAGTGTCTGTGTGTCATTGTTCTGGGACCCCCCAAGTGTCAGGGTGTCATTGTTCTGGGACCCCCAAGTGTCTGTGTGTCATTGTTCTGGGACCCCCCAAGTGTCAGGGTGTCATTGTTCTGGATCCCCCAAGTGTCAGGGTGTCATTGTTCTGGATCCCCCAAGTGTCAGGGTGTCATTGTTCTGGGACCCCCAAGTGTCAGGGTGTCATTGTTCTGGGACACCCAAGTGTCCATGTGTCATTGTTCTGGGACACCCAAGTGTCCATGTGTCCTTCTTCTGGGACCCCCAAGTGTCAGTGTGTCCTTCTTCTGGGACCCCCAAGTGTCAGGGTGTCATTCTTCTGGGACCCCCAAGTGTCAGTGTGTCCTTCTTCTGGGACCCCCAAGTGTCCAGGTGTCATTGTTCTGGACCCCCAAGTGTCAGGGTGTCCTTCTGGGACCCCCAAGTGTCAGTGTGTCCTTCTTCTGGGACCCCCAAGTGTCAGTGTGTCCTTCTTCTGGGACCCCCAAGTGTCAGTGTGTCCTTCTTCTGGGACCCCCAAGTGTCAGTGTGTCCTTCTTCTGGGACCCCCAAGTGTCAGTGTGTCCTTCTTCTGGGACCCCCAAGTGTCAGTGTCCTTCTTCTGGGACCCCCAAGTGTCAGTGTGTCCTTCTGGGACCCCCAAGTGTCAGTGTGTCCTTCTTCTGGGACCCCCAAGTGTCAGTGTGTCCTTCTGGGACCCCCAAGTGTCAGGGTGTCCTTGTTCTGGGACCCCCAAGTGTCAGGGTGTCCTTGTTCTGGGACCCCCAAGTGTCAGGGTGTCCTTGTTCTGGGACCCCCAAGTGTCAGGGTGTCATTGTTCTGGGACCCCCAAGTGTCAGGGTGTCATTGTTCTGGGACCCCCAAGTGTCAGGGTGTCATTGTTCTGGGACCCCCAAGTGTCAGGGTGTCATTGTTCTGGACCCCCAAGTGTCAGGGTGTCATTGTTCTGGACCCCCAAGTGTCAGGGTGTCATTGTTCTGGACCCCCAAGTGTCAGGGTGTCATTGTTCTGGACCCCCAAGTGTCAGGGTGTCATTGTTCTGGACCCCCAAGTGTCAGGGTGTCATTGTTCTGGACCCCCAAGTGTCAGGGTGTCATTGTTCTGTGCCCCTGGTCTCAGGGTGTCATTGTTCTGGACCCCCAAGTGTCAGGATGTCATTGTTCTGGACCCCCAAGTGTCAGGGTGTCAGTGTTCTGGACCCCCAAGTGTCAGGGTGTCATTGTTCTGGACCCCCAAGTGTCAGGGTGTCATTGTTCTGGACCCCCAAGTGTCAGGGTGTCATTGTTCTGGACCCCCAAGTGTCAGGGTGTCATTGTTCTGGTGCCCCTGGTCTCAGGGTGTCATTGTTCTGGACCCCCAAGTGTCAGGATGTCATTGTTCTGGACCCCCAAGTGTCAGGGTG
The DNA here is from genome assembly GCA_029206835.1 of Rana muscosa. Lineage (NCBI taxonomy): Eukaryota > Metazoa > Chordata > Amphibia > Anura > Ranidae > Rana > Rana muscosa. The sequence continues at coordinate 61,501,777 of CM055126.1, read as the reverse complement.
TCATTGTTCTGGACCCCCAAGTGTCAGGGTGTCAGTGTTCTGGACCCCCAAGTGTCAGGGTGTCAGTGTTCTGGACCCCCAAGTGTCAGGGTGTCCTTGTTCTGGTGCCCCTGGTCTCAGGGTGTCATTGTTCTGGACCCCCAAGTGTCAGGATGTCATTGTTCTGGACCCCCAAGTGTCAGGGTGTCATTGTTCTGGTGCCCCTGGTCTCAGGGTGTCATTGTTCTGGACCCCCAAGTGTCAGGATGTCATTGTTCTGGACCCCCAAGTGTCAGGGTGTCATTGTTCTGGTGCCCCTGGTCTCAGGGTGTCACTAATCTATGATCATTTCTATCACACAATATAAAATAAACACTGGCACTTTTGGCAGAATCTGGTGATCCGGTTACCCCAGAACCCCCCCCCCTCCCCCTCCCCTCCATCACCAAACCTTTTCACCTCTCTCTCCAGCACCGATCCCCGGACTCCGGCACAGAACTGGTTAACCCAAAAATACTTTACGGAGTGGTTGCGGTGGCTCCATCATACGTACAGGAAACTGCGAGGAGGAACACGAGAAGATTTTCTTCATCCTGGGACGGGGGGGTCCGGCGGGGGGCTACGCTCTCATGGTGGCTCCGGTGACACCGAGCTGTGTGACACAGATAGCAGCGATCACACAGAGCATGGGATGCCTCCCAGGGATATTATGGGTGTCACCAGACTGGATGCCGAGCCGCCCTCCTGTTGCAATGGGAGAAAGCAGTCAGCCGCTTAACACCTCGAGTGCCGCGCCGCCTGCATTTAAAGGGCCGGCGAACATCGGACTTGTTGCCGATCTCCTTCATATTTCATGGAAGGATTTTTTTTTTTTTTTTTGGTTACATTTTTTTCTTTCCTAGAAGATGACTGGAAATCCAAAATGTTACAGTTGTCACCGGAACAGGAATAGAGTGGAAATCTTCCAATGGGGACACTCGTTTTTTAAGAGGGGGAATCCAAGTTTGCTCTCACTTCCTGTTGTGTCTACAGGACAGGAAGTGAAATCTCCTCCCAACTGGACACAGGCAACCAAAAATAAACCGGCAGGAGGTTTAACCCTTTAACTGGAAACATAAACGGGCGACGGGGATCCGGCTTTTAAGTCCAGCTGTTTTTTACTGCGGCTTCCAACCGTGAAAATGACAGGTTCTCTTTTTCCAGAAGCGGTTCATGTATTTGGTTTATTGATGGGTATTTAAAGCTGAAGTTTAATCTGCTTATATTTTGCCTTCCCTGATCCCGCCCCCTCATCAACATAGACATTTTTTTTTTATTAACTTTTTTTATTTATATATAAAATAAAAAAGTACGTTTTTTTTTTTTTAAATTTATTTTGATTTTTTTCAGATTTTATGAAATGTTTTTCCGATAATGACATATTTTTTTTTTTAATTCAGGTTTTAATTTGTTAAAAAATTACATTCTTTAAAATTTAGATTTTGATGACATTTTTTTCTAATTGTGGCATTTATTTATTTTTCAATTTTTTATTTTATTTATTATTTTATTTATTTAAAAAAAAAAACCTTTTTTTTTGCAATTTAGATTTTATGTATGAATGTTTTTTTTCCCTGATAATGATTTTTTTTTGTATTCAGAGTGTCATTTTTTTTGGGACCCCCAAGTGTCAGGGTGTGATTGTTCTGTACCCCCAAGTGTCAGGGTGCGATTGTTCTTTACCCCCAAGTGTCAGTGTCATTGTTCTGAAAAATTACATTCTTTAAAATTTAGATTTTATTGATGACATTTTTTTTTATTTATTTTTTTTGCAATTTAGATTTTATGTATGAATTTTTTTTTCTGATAATTACTTTTTTTTTTGTATTCAGATCTTATTTATTAAAAAAAAAATTATTTTAAAGCGGGGTTCCACCTGCAAATGTTTATTTCTTTTTTAAAAGTCAGCAGCTACAAACACTGTAGCTGCTGACTTTTAATAGGGACACTTACCTATCCTAGGCGCCCGCGATGTCGGCCCCCCCGAGGGCGATCCCTCGATCGTGGCAGGTCCCGGCGCCGCCATCCTCACTAAGGGAAACAGGCAGTGGAGCCTTGCGGCTTCACTGCCCGTTTCCTACTGCGCATGCGTGAATCTCGTGGCACTGTATGAATGGGCGGCTGCTCTCTGGGATACACACAGTTCCCAGAAGGCAGCGCGCCCCATTCCCCAGCAGACAACGCGAGGAGGACGAGGAAGAAGACCAGCCGCGGACTGGGAAGAGGCAGATTAGGAAGATGGCAACCGCAATTTCTGGTAAGTAAAAATTTACTTTTTTTTTTTTTATTATTTTTTCTAATTTTTTTGAGCATTTTGGTGTAATTTTTTTTTTTTTAGGGTGGACCTCCACTTTAAATTTTAGATATTTATTTACAATTTTTTTTTTTCCGAATTTTTTTTTTTAAATTTATTTTCCGATTAAATTACATTTTTGTTTTCATTTTTTTTTTTTGTATTCAAAATGTATTTATGACAAAAAACTATGTTATAATTTTATATTTTAGTTACAAATATTTTTTTCCGATTTAATGACATTAAAATATCTGACTTGCTGCAGTTTCTAATGCACATGGTGAGACGCTCACAGTGTGCAGTGAAATCGGAGGAGGCCATTTCAGTCCAGGGGGAGGAGCCTGTATACTTGTGCCAGACTGAAGGGGAGGTCAGAGGTCAGCTGTGAATGGATGAAATAATAATTCGATAATTAGTAACAGATCCGGAAACAGAAGTTCCATGGAAAGAAGATGAGTGATACGAAGTTTCGCAAGTCCCGCCTTCCTTAGAAACTTTGTATCGCCCTCCGGATCTGTTACTAAGTATCGCCTCCGATTATTATCAACTTGCTGACCCCGCCTTTACTGGCCCTGTTTGTTTCCAGGTAAAACCTGTATTTTTTGCTAGAAAATTACTTATTAAAATGAAATTAAATCGTATAAAAAATTTTTATAGCAGAGACCCTATGGAATAAAATTTAAAAAAAAATATATAAAAATATAATAAAAATTAAATAAAAAAATTATAAAAATGTGATCTTTTGTTTAAAAAAAAAAAAAGAAGAAAAAAAATGGTTTACTTTTGCCCTAGAACCGAGTGGAGGTCCACTCCTCCTAGATCATAGAGGTGATCAGAGATGATCTGGTCACCTATTATTGTAATTTTATTATATATATATATATATATATATATATATATATATATATATATATATTTTAGGCCATAGAGGTGACCAGAGATGATCTGGTCACCTATTTGGCCGAAAATAAATAATATAATAAAATAAAATGATTATATTAAGAAATAAATAAAAAAAAATTACCTTTTTTCTTTTTAATAAAATAAAAAAAGTTTACTTCTGCCCTAGACCTGAAGTGAGCTCATGACGTCGCTCCAGTCCTCCTAGATCATAGAGGTGATCAGAGATGATCTGGTCACCTCTATGGCCTAAAATATATCTAAATATATATATATATATATATAATATATATATATATATATATATATATATATATATATATATATATATATATATATATGATAATAAAAATAAATTCAAAAAATAAGAATAATTTGATCAGTGCAAAAAAAATCATTATTTTTTAATATCATTTTATTATATATATATATATATATATATATATATATATATATATATAATAAAAATGAAAAAAATAATAATAATGATTTGATCTTTTGTTTAAAAGAAAAAAAAATGAGGGCACTTTCATTTTTTTTTTCTCTCTATATTTATTTTATTTTTAATTTTTTTTACACTGTCCCTTTTTTAATAAAATTTTGTATGTTTTCAGGGCACTTTCATTTTTTTTTTTTATATTTTTTTTTTTGCACTATTTTTGTTTACTTTTGCCCTAGACCAGAAGTGAGGTCATAACGTTGCTCCAGTCCTCCTAGATCATAGAGGTGATCAGAGACGAGCTGGTCTCTGGTAACCTCTATGGCCAGCTGTGCGAACCGTTGTTTTTCTGGTGGGAAAGGGTCACCGACACAGGAAGGGAGGAGGAATCTCCCCAGTGAGGACATGGCTCTAAAAAACAAAAAACGACAACATTGCATTTTTTATCCTTTTCCTCGTTCCATCTATAACTAAGACAAGTATCTTTCCATGAAGATCTCCCGCTCTCCTCTAAAGTATTCCCTGAATTTTTCGGGGTCGCTGGCCCTTTAAGCGTAGACGGAGGAGGTGGGAGAAGAATGGCGGTTCATGTGACCCGGGCGTGTTGAGTTTTGCAGTGAAAGTTTTTTTTTTGGGGGAGAGAAGAGGATGATGGGAAATGACGAGGGTGGGGGGGTCCTGCCATCCGGTAGACGGGATGTGAGCGTCTTCTGTCTGATCGGCGGGTCACACGAGGTGACAGGAAATCCTGGTGGGGACAGACGTGATGGGATCTGAACCCGGGGGTACCTTTTATTAAAGAGGACCTGTCACCAGGGATTGGTTAACATTGGTGCCCCCGGCCAGGAATGGCGACTTCACCGCCGTCCAGCGGATCTCACAATCCAAAGATCGCAGTTAATGTATTAAGAAAAATAACCGTGGAGTGGGGGAGGGGCAGCTCTTGGATGATGTGCCCCCCGGGCCTAGGGGGGGGGGTAAATGCTGATTGGCTGAAAAAAAATTCAGAATGGCCAAGTGATCTCTCCACTGGGATTTCTCAGCTGTACGTAATCTGGATGGGATCACTTGATTAGAGTATACAATGTAACTTGGAAGGGGATTACGTGATCAGAATATACAGCGCCTTGAAAAAGTATTCACACCCCTTGAAATTCCCCACATTGTCTCATGTTACCACCAAAAACGTAAATGTATTTTATTGGGATTTTATGTGATGGACCAACACAAAGTGTCACATAATTGTGAAGTGGAAGGAAAATGATAAATGATACAAATAAATATGTGAAAAGTGTGGGGGGGGGGAGGGGCATTTGCATTCAGCCCCCTTTACTCTGATAAATAAAATCTAGAGGAACCAATTGCCTTCAGAAGTCACCTAATTAGTAAATAGAGTCCACCCGTGTGTCATGTAATCTCAGTATAAATACAGCTGTTCTGTGAAGCCCTCAGAGGTTTGTTAGAGAACCTTAGTGAACAAACAGCATCATGAAGGCCGAGGAACACACCAGACAGGTCAGGGATAAAGTTGTGGAGAAGTATAAAGCAGGGTTAGGTTATAATAAAATCTCCCAAGCTTTGAACATCTCACGGAGCTCTGTTCAATCCATCATCGGAAAATGGAAAGAGTATGGCACAACTGCAAACCTACCAAGACATGGCCATCCACCTAAACTGACCGGGCCGGGCAAGGAGAGCGTTCATCAGAGAAGCAGCCAAGAGGTCCATGGTAACTCTGGAGGAGCTGCAGAGATCCACAGCTCAGGGGGGAGAATCTGTCCACAGGACAACTATTAGTCGTGCTTCTCCACAAATCTGCCCTTTATGGAAGAGTGACAAGAAGAAAGACATTGGGGAAAGAAAGTCATAAGAAGTCCTGTTTGTAGTTTGTGAGAAGCCATGTGGGGGACACAGCAATCATGTGGGGGACACAGCAATCATGTGGGGGACACAACAATCATGTGGGGGGACACAGCAAACATGTGGGGGACACAGCAATCATGTGGGGGGGACACAATCATGTGGGGGACCCAGCAATCATGTGGGGGACCCAGAAATCATGTGGGGGACACAGCAATCATGTGGGGGACACAGCAAACATGTGGGGGGGACACAGCAATCATGTGGGGGGGACACAGCAATCATGTGGGGGGACACAGCAATCATGTGGGGGGACACAGCAATCATGTGGGGGGACACAGCAATCATGTGGGGGGACACAGCAATCATGTGGGGGGACACAGCAAACATGTGGGGGGACACAGCAATCATGTGGGGGGACACAGCAAACATGTGGGGGGACACAGCAATCATGTGGGGGGACACAGCAATCATGTGGGGGGACACAGCAATCATGTGGGGGGACACAGCAAACATGTGGGGGGACACAGCAAACATGTGGGGGACACAGCAATCAAGTGTGGGGGACACAGCAAACATGTGGGGGACACAGCAATCAAGTGTGGGGGACACAGCAATCGTGTGGGGGACACAGCAATCGTGTGGGGGACACAGCAAACATGTGGGGGACACAGCAAACATGTGGGAGAAGGTGCTCTGGTCACATGACACCAAAATTCTACTTTTTGCCATAAAAGTAAAATGCTATGTGTGGGGAAAACTAACACTGCACATGACCCTGAACACACCATCCCCACCGTGAAACATGGTGGTGGCAGCATCATGTGGTGGGGGTGCTTTTCTTCAGCAGGGACAGGGAAGCTGGTCAGAGTTGATGGGAAGATGGATGAAGACAAATACAGGACAATCTTAGAAGAAAAACTGTTAGAGTCGGCAAAAGACTTGAGACCGGGGGGGGGGGGGGGGGGGGGGTCACCTTCCAGCAGGACAACGACCCTAAAGTACAGCCAGAGCTACAATGGAATGGTTTAGATCAAAGCCTCTTCATGTGTTAGAATGGCCCAGTCACAGTCCAGACCTAAATCACATTGAGAATCTGTGGCAAGACTTGAAAATTGCTGATCACAGACGCTCTCCATCCAATCTGACAGAACTTGAGATATTTTACAAAGAAGAAGAATGGGCAGAAATGTCCCTCTCTAGATGGGCAAAGCTGGTAGAGACACCCCCAAAAAGACTTGTAGAAAAAGGGGGTTCTACAAAGTATTGACTCTGGGGGGCGCCATACAAATCCCTCCCCCCCACCCCCCCACTTTTCACAGATTTATTTTTATCATTTTCCTTCCACTTCACAATTATGTGACACTTTGTGACATAAAATCCCAATAAAATACATTTACGTTTTTGGATGTAACATGACAACATGTGGGGAATTCCAAGGGGTATGAATACTTTTTCAAGGCGCTGTACAATGTACCCCTGGATAGAGATCACTTGATCAGAGTATACAATGTAACCCGTACAACATACACTAAGTGGTCCAAACTATATGGACCCCATACGTACCAACATTATGGTCCTAAATCCCAGGACTGTTGGTACCGCCCACAAGCCATCATTTTTTTTCTGCTTACTTTTGGTGGGCGTGTCCAGATCACGCCCCCACTTTTACAGGTTTGTCCCTCCCAGACCCCGCCTCTAAATATGCAATTATCGCCTGTGATTCCGGGACACGGTCCTGGACATCTCATCGGAGGGTCATGATGTGGGACTGTCCCTGAAAATCCTGGACCGTTGGGTTCTAGAAGACACCACCCCCCCCCCCCCCGACAAAGGATGGAGTTCAGGGGTCTCCAGTGAGGTGTACTAGTAATACATGTACAGCACTGTGGTATATGTCAGAGCTATATAAATGTATAATAATAGTGTGTGACTGTGTGGGGGGAGGGGACTTTAGAGTGTAAGCTCTTCTGTACAGAGACTGATGTGATGTGGGGGGAGGGGACATTAGAGTGTAAGCTCCTCTGGTACAGAGACTGATGTGATGTGGGGGGGGGGACATTAGAGTGTAAGCTCCTCTGGTACAGAGACTGATGTGATGTGAGGGGGGAGGGGACATTAGAGTGTAAGCTCCTCTGGTACAGAGACTGATGTGAGGGGGGAGGGGACATTAGAGTGTAAGCTCCTCTGGTACAGAGACTGATGTGATGTGGGGGGAGGGGACTTTAGAGTGTAAGCTCCTCTGTACAGAGACTGATGTGATGTGGGGGGAGGGGACATTAGAGTGTAAGCTCCTCTGGTACAGAGACTGATGTGATGTGGGGGGAGGGGACATTAGAGTGTAAGCTCCTCTGTACAGAGACAGATGTGATGTGGGGGGAGAGGGGACATTAGAGTGTAAGCTCCTCTGTATAGAGACTGATGTGACTGGGGGGGGACGGGACATTAGAGTGTAAGCTCCTCTGGTACAGAGACTGATGTGATGTGTGGGGGAGGGGACATTAGAGTGTAAGCTCCTCTGTACAGAGACTGATGTGACTGTGGGGGGAGGGGACATTAGAGTGTAAGCTCCTCTGTACAGAGACTGATGTGATGTGGGGGGGAGGGGACATTAGAGTGTAAGCTCCTCTGTATAGAGACTGATGTGATGTGGGGGGGAGGGGACATTAGAGTGTAAGCTCCTCTGGTACAGAGACTGATGTGATGTGGGGGGGAGGGGACATTAGAGTGTAAGCTCCTCTGTACAGAGACTGATGTGACTGTGGGGGGGAGGGGACATTAGAGTGTAAGCTCCTCTGTACAGAGACTGATGTGATGTGGGGGGAGAGGACATTAGAGTGTAAGCTCCTCTGGTACAGAGACTGATGTGACTGTGGGGGGGAGGGGACATTAGAGTGTAAGCTCCTCTGGTACAGAGACTGATGTGATTGGATCAGTGTTCTCTGTACAGCGCTGTGGTATATGTCAGAGCTATATAAAGGTTTATTAGAGGTTTCAGGCACGCGGTGGGAAGGGGTTAAGTCGGACCTCCGCCTCCAGGTGATTGGATTGCTGGCCCCGCCCCCCTCCCCCGGTATCTCCGCCCAGCAGGTGAAGTCGGGTCTTTATTTCCTGGATAAAAGCAAAGAGACCCGAAAACAAACATCCGTCACTGTGACAAAGACCGACCGAAACTGCCGATCACCAAACACTGCAGGTCCAAACACGCCGGGAAGGGAGGATCCCCTGTGTGAGGCCAACGAAACATCTGCAGAATCCAAATACTCAACATGTACCCCCCTCCCCCCACCCAATCCCATGATACTGATCAATCTATATATATAAATGTCTGGGGGAAGAAAGAGCGATGTTCTGCAGATCTCTAGAGAGGTCAGTGGTGGGATAATCTGCAGAATATATCAATATTGATCTGTCAGGAGGGGGGATGGGAGGGAGCGATGTTCTGCAGATCTCCAGAGAGGTCAGTGATGGGATAATCTGCAGAATATATCAATATGGATCTGTCAGGAGGGGGAGGGGAGGGAGCGATGTTCTGCAGATCTCTAGAGAGGTCAGTGATGGGATAATCTGCAGAATATATCAATATGGATCTGTCAGGAGGGGGAGGGGAGGGAGCGATGTTCTGCAGATCTCCAGAGAGGTCAGTGATGGGATAATCTGCAGAATATATCAATATGGATCTGTCAGGAGGGGGAGGGGAGGGAGCGATGTTCTGCAGATCTCTAGAGAGGTCAGTGATGGGATAATCTGCAGAATATATCAATATGGATCTGTCAGGAGGGGGAGGGGAGGGAGCGATGTTCTGCAGATCTCCAGAGAGGTCAGTGATGGGATAATCTGCAGAATATATCAATATGGATCTGTCAGGAGGGGGAGGGGAGGGAGCGATGTTCTGCAGATCTCTAGAGAGGTCAGTGATGGGATAATCTGCAGAATATATCAATATGGATCTGTCAGGAGGGGGAGGGGAGGGAGCGATGCTCTGCAGATCTCTAGAGAGGGGTCATTGGTGGAATGTGCTGCAGAATATATCCGGAGGGGGATGGGATGGCGCGATGCTCTGCAGATCTCTAGAGAGAGGTCATTGGTGGAATGCTCTGCAGCATATATCAGGAGGGGGATGGGATGGCGTGATGCTCTGCAGATCTCTAGAGAGAGGTCATTGGTGGAATGCTCTGCAGAATATATCAGGAGGGGGATGGCGCGATGCTCTGCAGATCTCTAGAGAGGGGTCATTGGTGGAATGCTCTGCAGAATATATCAGGAGGGGGATGGCGCGATGCTCTGCAGATCTCTAGAGAGGGGTAATTGGTGGAATGCTCTGCAGAATGTATCAGGAGGGGGATGGGAGGGAGCGATGCTCTGCGCCTCTCCTGGTATTTGTCTTGGCGGAGGGTTGTATCCGGCTCTGCTTTCCATACTGTACAGAAATGACCTCGGTAATCTCTATGAACTTCCTTTTTATCGGAACGCCGACATTTACTCAGGTCATAAAATATCGCCGTTTCTACGGCTACTCTCTAATCCCGCAGGAAGTCGCCATACAGGGAGCAATTCTATTTTTTGTTTAGTGAATTGGCTGAAAGTGAGAGAATCCGAGATTCAGAAGAGATCCGATTACTGAGCAAAGATCACTTTCACTTCTTACATTCAAGCTGCTGTTGCTGAGTAATCAGCAGTGGAAAATCCAGTTATTTCTTTATCTAAATGTAAAATCTGCATGTAGTCCGAAGACCTCGACATAAGGAGAATTCATTATTTTCTCCCACAATGATGAGATTCCCCCAGTAGTTTGTGTCTCTGCCCCTCCCACAATGGGGAGATTTCCCTCCAGTAGTTTGTGTCTCTGCCCCTCCCACAATGGGGAGATTTCCCTCCAGTAGTTTGTGTCTCTGCCCCTCCCACAATGGGGAGATTTCCCTGCGGTAGTTTGTGTCTCTGCCCCTCCCACAATGAGGAGATTTCCCTGCAGTCGTTTGTGTCTCTGCCCCTCCCACAATGGGGAGATTTCCCTGCAGTAGTTTGTGTCTCTGCCCCTCCCACAATGAGGAGATTTCCCTGCAGTCGTTTGTGTCTCTGCCCCTCCCACAATGGGGAGATTTCCCCCAGTAGTTTGTGTCTCTGCCCCTCCCACAATGAGGAGATTTCCCTGCAGTAGTTGGTGTCTCTGCCCCTCCCACAATGAGGAGATTTCCCTGCAGTAGTTTGTGTCTCTGCCCCTCCCACAATGGGGAGATTTCCCTGCAGTACGTTGTGTCTCTGCCCCTCCCACAATGATGAGATTTCCTGTAGTATTTTGTGTCTCTGCCCCTCCCACAATGGGGAGATTTCCCTGCAGTAGTTTGTGTCTCTGCCCTTCCCACAATGAGGAGATTTCCCTGCAGTAGTTTGTGCCTCTGCCCCTCCCACAATAGTGAGATTTCCCCCAGTAGTTTGTGTCTCTGCCCCTCCCACAATGGGGAGATTTCCCTGCGGTAGTTTGTGTCTCTGCCCCTCCCACAATGGGGAGATTTCCCTGCAGTAGTTTGTGTCTCTGCCCCTCCCACAATGGGGAGACTTCCCTCCAGTAGTTTGTGTCTCTGCCCCTCCCACAATGGGGAGATTTCCCTGCAGTACGTTGTGTCTCTGCCCCTCCCACAATGATGAGATTTCCTGTAGTATTTTGTGTCTCTGCCCCTCCCACAATGGGGAGATTTCCCTGCGGTAGTTTGTGTCTCTGCCCCTCCCACAATGGGGAGATTTCCCTGCAGTAGTTTGTGTCTCTGCCCCTCCCACAATGGGGAGATTTCCCTGCGGTAGTTTGTGTCTCTGCCCCTCCCACAATGGGGAGATTTCCCTGCAGTAGTTTGTGTCTCTGCCCCTCCCACAATGGGGAGATTTCCCTGCAGTAGTTTGTGTCTCTGCCCCTCCCACAATGGGGAGATTTCCCTGCAGTAGTTTGTGTCTCTGCCCCTCCCACAATGATGAGATTTCCTGCAGTAGTTTGTGTCTCTGCCCCTCCCACAATGGGGAGATTTCCCTCCAGTGGTTTGTGTCTCTGCCCCTCCCACAATGGGGAGATTTCCCTCCAGTAGTTTGTGTCTCTGCCCCTCCCACAATGGGGAGATTTCCCTGCAGTAGTTTGTGTCTCTGCCCCTCCCACAATGAGGAGATTTCCCTGCAGTAGTTTGTGTCTCTGCCCCTCCCACAATGGTGAGATTTCCCCCAGTAGTTTGTGTCTCTGCCCTTCCCACAATGAGGAGATTTCCCTGCAGTAGTTTGTGTCTCTGCCTCTCCCACAATGGGGAGATTTCCCTGCAGTAGTTTGTGTCTCTGCCCCTCCCACAATGAGGAGATTTCCCTGCAGTACGTTGTGTCTCTGCCCCTCCCACAATGATGAGATTTTCCTGTAGTATTTTGTGTCTCTGCCCCTCCCACAATGGGGAGATTTCCCTGCAGTAGTTTGTGTCTCTGCCCCTCCCACAATGGGGAGATTTCCCTGCGGTAGTTTGTGTCTCTGCCCCTCCCACAATGAGGAGTTTTCCCTGCAGTAGTTTGTGTCTCTGCCCCTCCCACAATGGTGAGATTTCCCCCAGTAGTTTGTGTCTCTGCCCTTCCCACAATGAGGAGATTTCCCTGCAGTAGTTTGTGCCTCTGCCCCTCCCACAATGGGGAGATTTCCCTGCGGTAGTTTGTGTCTCTGCCCCTCCCACAATGAGGAGTTTTCCCTGCAGTAGTTTGTGTCTCTGCCCCTCCCACAATGGTGAGATTTCCCCCAGTAGTTTGTGTCTCTGCCCTTCCCACAATGGGGAGATTTCCCTGCAGTAGTTTGTGTCTCTGCCCCTCCCACAATGGGGAGATTTCCCTGCAGTAGTTTGTGTCTCTGCCCCTCCCACAATGGGGAGATTTCCCTGCAGTAGTTTGTGTCTCTGCCCCTCCCACAATGAGATTTCCCTGCAGTCGTTTGTGTCTCTGCCCCTCCTACAATGGTGAGATTTCCCCCCAGTAGTTTGTGTCTCTGCCCCTCCCACAATGGTGAGATTTCTCTGCAGTAGTTTGTGTCTCTGCCCCTCCCACAATGATGAGATTTCCTGTAGTATTTTGTGTCTCTGCCCCTCCCACAATGGGGAGATTTCCCTGCAGTAGTTTGTGTCTCTGCCCCTCCCACAATGGGGAGATTTCCCTCCAGTAGTTTGTGTCTCTGCCCCTCCCACAATGGGGAGATTTCCCTCCAGTAGTTTGTGTCTCTGCCCCTCCCACAATGGGGAGATTTCCCTCCAGTAGTTTGTGTCTCTGCCCCTCCCACAATGGGGAGATTTCCCTGCAGTAGTTTGTGTCTCTGCCCCTCCCACAATGAGGAGATTTCCCTGCAGTAGTTTGTGTCTCTGCCCCTCCCACAATGGGGAGATTTCCCCCAGTAGTTTGTGTCTCTGCCCCTCCCACAATGGTGAGATTTCTCTGCAGTAGTTTGTGTCTCTGCCCCTCCCACAATGGTGAGATTTCCCTGCAGTAGTTTGTGTCTCTGCCCCTCCCACAATGAGGAGATTTCCCTGCAGTAGTTTGTGTCTCTGCCCCTCCCACAATGATGAGATTTCCTGCAGTAGTTTGTGTCTCTGCCCCTCCCACAATGAGGAGATTTCCCTGCAGTAGTTTGTGTCTCTGCCCCTCCCACAATGGGGAGACTTCCCTGCAATACGTTGTGTCTCTGCCCCTCCCACAATGATGAGATTTTCCTGTAGTATTTTGTGTCTCTGCCCCTCCCACAATGGGGAGATTTCCCTGCAGTAGTTTGTGTCTCTGCCCCTCCCACAATGAGGAGTTTTCCCTGCAGTAGTTTGTGTCTCTGCCCCTCCCACAATGGTGAGATTTCCCCCAGTAGTTTGTGTCTCTGCCCTTCCCACAATGAGGAGATTTCCCTGCAGTAGTTTGTGTCTCTGCCCCTCCCACAATGAGGAGATTTCCCTGCAGTAGTTTGTGTCTCTGCCCTTCCCACAATGAGGAGATTTCCCTGCAGTAGTTTGTCTCTGCCCCTCCCACAATGGGGAGATTTCCCTGCAGTAGTTTGTGTCTCTGCCCCTCCCACAATGGGGAGATTTCCCTGCAGTAGTTTGTGTCTCTGCCCCTCCCACAATGAGATTTCCCTGCAGTAGTTTGTGTCTCTGCCCCTCCCACAATGGGGAGATTTCCCTGCAGTAGTTTGTGTCTCTGCCCCTCCCACAATGAGGAGATTTCCCTGCAGTAGTTTGTGTCTCTGCCCCTCCTACAATGGTGAGATTTCCCCCAGTAGTTTGTGTCTCTGCCCCTCCCACAATGGTGAGATTTCTCTGCAGTAGTTTGTGTCTCTGCCCCTCCCACAATGAGGAGATTTCCCCCAGTAGTTTTGTGTGTCTGCCCCTCCCACAATGGGGAGATTTCCCTCCAGTAGTTTGTGTCTCTGCCCCTCCTACAATGAGGAGATTTCCCTGCAGTAGTTTGTGTCTCTGCCCCTCCCACAATGGGGAGATTTCCCTGCAGTACGTTGTGTCTCTGCCCCTCCCACAATGATGAGATTTCCTGTAGTATTTTGTGTCTCTGCCCCTCCCACAATGGGGAGATTTCCCTGCGATAGTTTGTGTCTCTGCCCCTCCCACAATGAGGAGTTTTCCCTGCAGTAGTTTGTGTGTCTGCCCCTCCCACAATGGTGAGATTTCCCCCAGTAGTTTGTGCCTCTGCCCTTCCCACAATGGGGAGATTTCCCTGCAGTATTTTGTGCCTCTGCCCCTCCCACAATAGTGAGATTTCCCCCAGTAGTTTGTGTCTCTGCCCCTCCCACAATGGGGAGATTTCCCTGCGGTAGTTTGTGTCTCTGCCCCTCCCACAATGAGGAGATTTCCCTGCAGTAGTTTGTGCCTCTGCCCCTCCCACAATGGTGAGATTTCCCCCAGTAGTTTGTGTCTCTGCCCTTCCCACAATGAGGAGATTTCCCTGCAGTAGTTTGTGCCTCTGCCCCTCCCACAATGGGGAGATTTTCCTGCAGTAGTTTGTGTCTCTGCCCTTCCCACAATGAGGAGATTTCCCTGCAGTAGTTTGTGCCTCTGCCCCTCCCACAATGGGGAGATTTCCTGCAGTAGTTTGTGTCTCTGCCCCTCCTACAATGTGGAGATTTCCCTCCAGTAGTTTGTGTCTCTGCCCCTCCTACAATGAGGAGATTTCCCTGCAGTAGTTTGTGTCTCTGCCCCTCCCACAATGGGGAGATTTCCCCCAGTAGTTTGTGTCTCTGCCCTTCCCACAATGAGGAGATTTCCCTGCAGTAGTTTGTGTCTCTGCCCCTCCCACAATGGGGAGATTTTCCTGCAGTAGTTTGTGTCTCTGCCCCTCCCACAATGGGGAGATTTCCCTGCGGTAGTTTGTGTCTCTGCCCCTCCCACGATGAGGAGATTTCCCTGCAGTAGTTTGTGTCTCTGCCCCTCCCACAATGGGGAGATTTCCCTGCAGTAGTTTGTGTCTCTGCCCCTCCCACAATGATGAGATTTCCTGCAGTAGTTTGTGTCTCTGCCCCTCCCACAATGGGGAGATTTCCCTCCAGTAGTTTGTGTCTCTGCCCCTCCCACAATGGGGAGATTTCCCTGCAGTAGTTTGTGTCTCTGCCCCTCCCACAATGGGGAGATTTCCTGCAGTAGTTTGTGTCTCTGCCCCTCCCACAATCGTGAGATTTCCCTGCAGTAGTTTGTGTCTCTGCCCCTCCCACAATGGGGAGATTTCCCTGCGGTAGTTTGTGTCTCTGCCCCTCCCACAATGGGGAGTTTTCCCTGCAGTAGTTTGTGTCTCTGCCCCTCCCACAATGTGAGATTTCCCCCAGTAGTTTGTGTCTCTGCCCCTCCCACAATGAGGAGATTTCCCTGCAGTAGTTTGTGCCTCTGCCCCTCCCACAATGGTGAGATTTCCCCCAGTAGTTTGTGTCTCTGCCCTTCCCTCAATGAGGAGATTTCCCTGCAGTAGTTTGTGTCTCTGCCCCTCCCACAATGATGAGATTTCCTGCAGTAGTTTGTGTCTCTGCCCCTCCCACAATGGGGAGATTTCCCTCCAGTAGTTTGTGTCTCTGCCCCTCCCACAATGGGGAGATTTCCCTGCGGTAGTTTGTGTCTCTGCCCCTCCCACAATGGGGAGATTTCCCTGCAGTAGTTTGTGTCTCTGCCCCTCCCACAATGGGGAGATTTCCCTGCAGTAGTTTGTGTCTCTGCCCCTCCCACAATGGTGAGATTTCCCTGCAGTAGTTTGTGTCTCTGCCCCTCCCACAATGGGGAGATTTCCCTGCAGTAGTTTGTGTCTCTGCCCCTCCCACAATGATGAGATTTCCTGCAGTAGTTTGTGTCTCTGCCCCTCCCACAATGGGGAGATTTCCTGCAGTAGTTTGTGTCTCTGCCCCTCCCACAATGGGGAGATTTCCCTGCAGTAGTTTGTGTCTCTGCCCCTCCCACAATGGGGAGATTTCCCTGCAGTAGTTCGTGTCTCTGCCCCTCCCACAATGGTGAGATTTCCCTGCAGTAGTTTGTGTCTCTGCCCCTCCCACAATGGGGAGA
The DNA here is from genome assembly GCA_029206835.1 of Rana muscosa. NCBI lineage: Eukaryota > Metazoa > Chordata > Amphibia > Anura > Ranidae > Rana > Rana muscosa. The sequence continues at coordinate 61,485,729 of CM055126.1, read as the reverse complement.
TTTCCCTGCAGTAGTTTGTGTCTCTGCCCCTCCCACAATGAGGAGATTTCCCTGCAGTAGTTTGTGTCTCTGCCCCTCCCACAATGGGGAGATTTCCCTGCAGTAGTTTGTCTCTGCCCCTCCCACAATGGTGAGATTTCCCTGCAGTAGTTTGTGTCTCTGCCCCTCCCACAATGGTGAGATTTCCCTGCAGTAGTTTGTCTCTGCCCCTCCCACAATGGTGAGATTTCCCTGCAGTAGTTTGTGTCTCTGCCCCTCCCACAATGGGGAGATTTCCCTGCAGTAGTTTGTGTCTCTGCCCCTCCCACAATGAGGAGATTTCCCAGCAGTAGTTTGTGTCTCTGCCCCTCCCACAATGGGGAGATTTCCCCCAGTAGTTTGTGTCTCTGCCCCTCCCACAATGGTGAGATTTCTCTGCAGTAGTTTGTGTCTCTGCCCCTCCCACAATGAGGAGATTTCCCTGCAGTAGTTTGTGTCTCTGCCCCTCCCAAAATGATGAGATTTCCTGCAGTAGTTTGTGTCTCTGCCCCTCCCACAATGAGGAGATTTCCTGCAGTAGTTTGTGTCTCTGCCCCTCCCACAATGAGGAGATTTCCCTGCAGTAGTTTGTGTCTCTGCCCCTCCCACAATGGGGAGATTTCCCTGCAGTAGTTTGTGTCTCTGCCCCTCCCACAATGATGAGATTTCCTGCAGTAGTTTGTGCCTCTGCCCCTCCCACAATGGTGAGATTTCCCCCAGTAGTTTGTGTCTCTGCCCCTCCCACAATGAGGAGATTTCCCTGCAGTAGTTTGTGCCTCTGCCCCTCCCACAATGGTGAGATTTCCCCCAGTAGTTTGTGTCTCTGCCCTTCCCACAATGGGGAGATTTCCCTGCAGTAGTTTGTGCCTCTGCCCCTTCCACAATGGGGAGATTTCCTGCAGTAGTTTGTGTGTCTGCCCCTCCTACAATGGGGAGATTTCCCTCCAGTAGTTTGTGTCTCTGCCCCTCCCACAATGGGGAGATTTCCCTCCAGTAGTTTGTGTCTCTGCCCCTCCCACAATGGGGAGATTTCCCTGCATTACGTTGTGTCTCTGCCCCTCCCACAATGATGAGATTTCCTGTAGTATTTTGTGTCTCTGCCCCTCCCACAATGGGGAGATTTCCCTGCGGTAGTTTGTGTCTCTGCCCCTCCCACAATGAGGAGATTTCCCTGCAGTAGTTTGTGTCTCTGCCCCTCCCACAATGAGGAGATTTCCCTGCAGTAGTTTGTGCCTCTGCCCTTCCCACAATGGGGAGATTTCCCCCAGTAGTTTGTGTCTCTGCCCTTTCCACAATGGGGAGATTTCCCTGCAGTAGTTTGTGCCTCTGCCCCTTCCACAATGGGGAGATTTCCTGCAGTAGTTTGTGTGTCTGCCCCTCCTACAATGGGGAGATTTCCCTCCAGTAGTTTGTGTCTCTGCCCCTCCCACAATGGGGAGATTTCCCTCCAGTAGTTTGTGTCTCTGCCCCTCCCACAATGGGGAGATTTCCCTGCATTACGTTGTGTCTCTGCCCCTCCCACAATGATGAGATTTCCTGTAGTATTTTGTGTCTCTGCCCCTCCCACAATGGGGAGATTTCCCTGCAGTAGTTTGTGTCTCTGCCCCTCCCACAATGGGGAGATTTCCCTGCGGTAGTTTGTGTCTCTGCCCCTCCCACAATGAGGAGATTTCCCTGCAGTAGTTTGTGTCTCTGCCCCTCCCACAATGAGGAGATTTCCCTGCAGTAGTTTGTGTCTCTGCCCGTCCCACAATGAGGAGATTTCCCTGCAGTAGTTTGTGCCTCTGCCCCTCCCACAATGGTGAGATTTCCCCCAGTAGTTTGTGTCTCTGCCCTTCCCACAATGAGGAGATTTCCCTGCAGTAGTTTGTGCCTCTGCCCCTCCCACAATGGGGAGATTTTCCTGCAGTAGTTTGTGTCTCTGCCCTTCCCACAATGGGGAGATTTCCCTGCAGTAGTTTGTGCCTCTGCCCCTCCCACAATGGGGAGATTTCCTGCAGTAGTTTGTGTCTCTGCCCCTCCTACAATGTGGAGATTTCCCTCCAGTAGTTTGTGTCTCTGCCCCTCCTACAATGAGGAGATTTCCCTGCAGTAGTTTGTGTCTCTGCCCCTCCCACAATGGGGAGATTTCCCTGCAGTAGTTTGTGTCTCTGCCCCTCCCACAATGATGAGATTTCCTGTAGTATTTTGTGTCTCTGCCCCTCCCACAATGGGGAGATTTCCCTGCAGTAGTTTGTGTCTCTGCCCCTCCCACAATGGGGAGATTTCCCTGCGGTAGTTTGTGTCTCTGCCCCTCCCACGATGAGGAGATTTCCCTGCAGTAGTTTGTGTCTCTGCCCCTCCCACAATGGGGAGATTTCCCTGCAGTAGTTTGTGTCTCTGCCCCTCCCACAATGATGAGATTTCCTGCAGTAGTTTGTGTCTCTGCCCCTCCCACAATGTGAGATTTCCCCCAGTAGTTTGTGTCTCTGCCCCTCCCACAATGAGGAGATTTCCCTGCAGTAGTTTGTGCCTCTGCCCCTCCCACAATGGTGAGATTTCCCCCAGTAGTTTGTGTCTCTGCCCCTCCCACAATGGGGAGATTTCCCTGCGGTAGTTTGTGTCTCTGCCCCTCCCACAATGGGGAGATTTCCCTGCAGTAGTTTGTGTCTCTGCCCCTCCCACAATGGTGAGATTTCCCTGCAGTAGTTTGTGTCTCTGCCCCTCCCACAATGAGGAGATTTCCCTGCAGTAGTTTGTGTCTCTGCCCGTCCCACAATGAGGAGATTTCCCTGCAGTAGTTTGTGCCTCTGCCCCTCCCACAATGGTGAGATTTCCCCCAGTAGTTTGTGTCTCTGCCCTTCCCACAATGAGGAGATTTCCCTGCAGTAGTTTGTGCCTCTGCCCCTCCCACAATGGGGAGATTTTCCTGCAGTAGTTTGTGTCTCTGCCCTTCCCACAATGGGGAGATTTCCCTGCAGTAGTTTGTGCCTCTGCCCCTCCCACAATGGGGAGATTTCCTGCAGTAGTTTGTGTCTCTGCCCCTCCTACAATGTGGAGATTTCCCTCCAGTAGTTTGTGTCTCTGCCCCTCCTACAATGAGGAGATTTCCCTGCAGTAGTTTGTGTCTCTGCCCCTCCCACAATGGGGAGATTTCCCTGCAGTAGTTTGTGTCTCTGCCCCTCCCACAATGATGAGATTTCCTGTAGTATTTTGTGTCTCTGCTCCTCCCACAATGGGGAGATTTCCCTGCAGTAGTTTGTGTCTCTGCCCCTCCCACAATGGGGAGATTTCCCTGCGGTAGTTTGTGTCTCTGCCCCTCCCACGATGAGGAGATTTCCCTGCAGTAGTTTGTGTCTCTGCCCCTCCCACAATGGGGAGATTTCCCTGCAGTAGTTTGTGTCTCTGCCCCTCCCACAATGAGGAGATTTCCCTGCAGTAGTTTGTGTCTCTGCCCCTCCCACAATGGGGAGATTTCCCTGCAGTAGTTTGTGTCTCTGCCCCTCCCACAATGGTGAGATTTCCCTGCAGTAGTTTGTGTCTCTGCCCCTCCCACAATGGGGAGATTTCCCTGCAGTAGTTTGTGTCTCTGCCCCTCCCACAATGGGGAGATTTCCCTGCAGTAGTTTGTGTCTCTGCCCCTCCCACAATGGGGAGATTTCCCTGCAGTAGTTTGTGTCTCTGCCCCTCCCACAATGGGGAGATTTCCCTGCAGTAGTTTGTGTCTCTACCCCTCCCACAATGGTGAGATTTCCCTGCAGTAGTTTGTGTCTCTGCCCCTCCCACAATGGGGAGATTTCCCTGCAGTAGTTTGTGTCTCTGCCCCTCCCACAATGAGGAGATTTCCCTGCAGTAGTTTGTGTCTCTGCCCCTCCCACAATGGGGAGATTTCCCTGCAGTAGTTTGTGTCTCTGCCCCTCCCACAATGGGGAGATTTCCCTGCAGTAGTTTGTGTCTCTGCCCCTCCCACAATGGGGAGATTTCCCTGCAGTAGTTTGTGTCTCTGCCCCTCCCACAATGGTGAGATTTCCCTGCAGTAGTTTGTGTCTCTGCCCCTCCCACAATGGTGAGATTTCCCTGCAGTAGTTTGTGTCTCTGCCCCTCCCACAATGGGGAGATTTCCCTGCAGTAGTTTGTGTCTCTGCCCCTCCCACAATGGGGAGATTTCCCTGCAGTAGTTTGTGTCTCTGCCCCTCCCACAATGGGGAGATTTCCCTGCAGTAGTTTGTGTCTCTGCCCCTCCCACAATGGTGAGATTTCCCTGCAGTAGTTTGTGTCTCTGCCCCTCCCACAATGGGGAGTTTTCCCTGCAGTAGTTTGTGTCTCTGCCCCTCCCACAATGTGAGATTTCCCCCAGTAGTTTGTGTCTCTGCCCCTCCCACAATGAGGAGATTTCCCTGCAGTAGTTTGTGCCTCTGCCCCTCCCACAATGGTGAGATTTCCCCCAGTAGTTTGTGTCTCTGCCCTTCCCTCAATGAGGAGATTTCCCTGCAGTAGTTTGTGTCTCTGCCCCTCCCACAATGATGATATTTCCTGCAGTAGTTTGTGTCTCTGCCCCTCCCACAATGGGGAGATTTCCCTCCAGTAGTTTGTGTCTCTGCCCCTCCCACAATGGGGAGATTTCCCTGCGGTAGTTTGTGTCTCTGCCCCTCCCACAATGGGGAGATTTCCCTGCAGTAGTTTGTGTCTCTGCCCCTCCCACAATGGGGAGATTTCCCTGCAGTAGTTTGTGTCTCTGCCCCTCCCATAATGGGGAGATTTCCCTGCAGTAGTTTGTGTCTCTGCCCCTCCCACAATGGGGAGATTTCCCTGCAGTAGTTTGTGTCTCTGCCCCTCCCACAATGATGAGATTTCCTGCAGTAGTTTGTGTCTCTGCCCCTCCCACAATGGGGAGATTTCCCTGCAGTAGTTTGTGTCTCTGCCCCTCCCACAATGGTGAGATTTCCCTGCAGTAGTTTGTGTCTCTGCCCCTCCCACAATGGTGAGATTTCCCTGCAGTAGTTTGTGTCTCTGCCCCTCCCACAATGGGGAGATTTCCCTGCAGTAGTTTGTGTCTCTGCCCCTCCCACAATGGTGAGATTTCCCTGCAGTAGTTTGTGTCTCTGCCCCTCCCACAATGGGGAGATTTCCCTGCAGTAGTTTGTGTCTCTGCCCCTCCCACAATGATGAGATTTCCTGCAGTAGTTTGTGTCTCTGCCCCTCCCACAATGGGGAGATTTCCCTCCAGTAGTTTGTGTCTCTGCCCCTCCCACAATGGGGAGATTTCCCTGCAGTAGTTTGTGTCTCTGCCCCTCCCACAATGAGGAGATTTCCCTGCAGTAGTTTGTGTCTCTGCCCCTCCCACAATGAGGAGATTTCCCTGCAGTAGTTTGTGTCTCTGCCCCTCCCACAATGGGGAGATTTCCCTGCAGTAGTTTGTGTCTCTGCCCCTCCTACAATGGGGAGATTTCCCTGCAGTAGTTTGTGTCTCTGCCCCTCCCACAATGATGAGATTTCCTGCAGTAGTTTGTGCCTCTGCCCCTCCCACAATGGGGAGATTTCCTGCAGTAGTTTGTGTCTCTGCCCCTCCCACAATGGGGAGATTTCCCTCCAGTAGTTTGTGTCTCTGCCCCTCCCACAATGGGGAGATTTCCCTGCAGTACGTTGTGTCTCTGCCCCTCCCACAATGATGAGATTTCCTGTAGTATTTTGTGTCTCTGCCCCTCACACAATGGGGAGATTTCCCTGCAGTAGTTTGTGTCTCTGCCCCCCCCCCCCACAATGGGGAGATTTCCCTGCGGTAGTTTGTGTCTCTGCCCCTCCCACAATGAGGAGATTTCCCTGCAGTAGTTTGTGTCTCTGCCCCTCCCACAATGGGGAGTTTTCCCTGCAGTAGTTTGTGTCTCTGCCCTTCCCACAATGGGGAGATTTCCCCCAGTAGTTTGTGTCTCTGCCCCTCCCACAATGAGATTTCCCTGCAGTAGTTTGTGTCTCTGCCCCTCCCACAATGGGGAGATTTCCCTGCAGTAGTTTGTGTCTCTGCCCCTCCCACAATGAGGAGATTTCCCTGCAGTAGTTTGTGTCTCTGCCCCTCCTACAATGGTGAGATTTCCCCCAGTAGTTTGTGTCTCTGCCCCTCCCACAATGGTGAGATTTCTCTGCAGTAGTTTGTGTCTCTGCCCCTCCCACAATGAGGAGATTTCCCCCAGTAGTTTTGTGTGTCTGCCCCTCCCACAATGGGGAGATTTCCCTCCAGTAGTTTGTGTCTCTGCCCCTCCTACAATGAGGAGATTTCCCTGCAGTAGTTTGTGTCTCTGCCCCTCCCACAATGGGGAGATTTCCCTGCAGTACGTTGTGTCTCTGCCCCTCCCACAATGATGAGATTTCCTGTAGTATTTTGTGTCTCTGCCCCTCCCACAATGGGGAGATTTCCCTGCGATAGTTTGTGTCTCTGCCCCTCCCACAATGAGGAGTTTTCCCTGCAGTAGTTTGTGTGTCTGCCCCTCCCACAATGGTGAGATTTCCCCCAGTAGTTTGTGCCTCTGCCCTTCCCACAATGGGGAGATTTCCCTGCAGTATTTTGTGCCTCTGCCCCTCCTACAATAGTGAGATTTCCCCCAGTAGTTTGTGTCTCTGCCCCTCCCACAATGGGGAGATTTCCCTGCGGTAGTTTGTGTCTCTGCCCCTCCCACAATGAGGAGATTTCCCTGCAGTAGTTTGTGCCTCTGCCCCTCCCACAATGGTGAGATTTCCCCCAGTAGTTTGTGTCTCTGCCCTTCCCACAATGAGGAGATTTCCCTGCAGTAGTTTGTGCCTCTGCCCCTCCCACAATGGGGAGATTTTCCTGCAGTAGTTTGTGTCTCTGCCCTTCCCACAATGAGGAGATTTCCCTGCAGTAGTTTGTGCCTCTGCCCCTCCCACAATGGGGAGATTTCCTGCAGTAGTTTGTGTCTCTGCCCCTCCTACAATGTGGAGATTTCCCTCCAGTAGTTTGTGTCTCTGCCCCTCCTACAATGTGGAGATTTCCCTCCAGTAGTTTGTGTCTCTGCCCCTCCCACAATGGGGAGATTTCCCCCAGTAGTTTGTGTCTCTGCCCTTCCCACAATGAGGAGATTTCCCTGCAGTAGTTTGTGTCTCTGCCCCTCCCACAATGGGGAGATTTCCCTGCAGTAGTTTGTGTCTCTGCCCCTCCCACAATGGGGAGATTTCCCCCAGTAGTTTGTGTCTCTGCCCTTCCCACAATGAGGAGATTTCCCTGCAGTAGTTTGTGTCTCTGCCCCTCCCACAATGGGGAGATTTCCCTGCAGTAGTTTGTGTCTCTGCCGCTCCCACAATGGGGAGATTTCCCTGCGGTAGTTTGTGTCTCTGCCCCTCCCACGATGAGGAGATTTCCCTGCAGTAGTTTGTGTCTCTGCCCCTCCCACAATGGGGAGATTTCCCTTCAGTAGTTTGTGTCTCTGCCCCTCCCACAATGATGAGATTTCCTGCAGTAGTTTGTGTCTGCCCCTCCCACAATGGGGAGATTTCCCTCCAGTAGTTTGTGTCTCTGCCCCTCCCACAATGGGGAGATTTCCCTCCAGTAGTTTGTGTCTCTGCCCCTCCCACAATGATGAGATTTCCTGCAGTAGTTTGTGTCTCTGCCCCTCCCACAATGGTGAGATTTCTCTGCAGTAGTTTGTGTCTCTGCCCCTCCCACAATGGTGAGATTTCTCTGCAGTAGTTTGTGTCTCTGCCCCTCCCACAATGATGAGATTTCCTGCAGTAGTTTGTGTCTCTGCCCCTCCCACAATGGGGAGATTTCCCTCCAGTAGTTTGTGTCTCTGCCCCTCCCACAATGGGGAGATTTCCCTGCAGTAGTTTGTGTCTCTGCCCCTCCCACAATGGGGAGATTTCCTGCAGTAGTTTGTGTCTCTGCCCCTCCCACAATGGTGAGATTTCCCTGCAGTAGTTTGTGTCTCTGCCCCTCCCACAATGGGGAGATTTCCCTGCGGTAGTTTGTGTCTCTGCCCCTCCCACAATGGTGAGATTTCCCTGCAGTAGTTTGTGTCTCTGCCCCTCCCACAATGGGGAGTTTTCCCTGCAGTAGTTTGTGTCTCTGCCCCTCCCACAATGTGATATTTCCCCCAGTAGTTTGTGTCTCTGCCCCTCCCACAATGAGGAGATTTCCCTGCAGTAGTTTGTGCCTCTGCCCCTCCCACAATGGTGAGATTTCCCCCAGTAGTTTGTGTCTCTGCCCTTCCCTCAATGAGGAGATTTCCCTGCAGTAGTTTGTGTCTCTGCCCCTCCCACAATGATGAGATTTCCTGCAGTAGTTTGTGTCTCTGCCCCTCCCACAATGGGGAGATTTCCCTGCAGTAGTTTGTGTCTCTGCCCCTCCCACAATGGGGAGATTTCCCTGCAGTAGTTTGTGTCTCTGCCCCTCCCACAATGGTGAGATTTCCCTGCAGTAGTTTGTCTCTGCCCCTCCCACAATGGTGAGATTTCCCTGCAGTAGTTTGTGTCTCTGCCCCTCCCACAATGGGGAGATTTCCCTGCAGTAGTTTGTGTCTCTGCCCCTCCCACAATGAGGAGATTTCCCTGCAGTAGTTTGTGTCTCTGCCCCTCCCACAATGGGGAGATTTCCCCCAGTAGTTTGTGTCTCTGCCCCTCCCACAATGGTGAGATTTCTCTGCAGTAGTTTGTGTCTCTGCCCCTCCCACAATGAGGAGATTTCCCTGCAGTAGTTTGTGTCTCTGCCCCTCCCACAATGATGAGATTTCCTGCAGTAGTTTGTGTCTCTGCCCCTCCCACAATGATGAGATTTCCTGCAGTAGTTTGTGTCTCTGCCCCTCCCACAATGAGGAGATTTCCCTGCAGTAGTTTGTGTCTCTGCCCCTCCCACAATGGGGAGATTTCCCTGCAGTAGTTTGTGTCTCTGCCCCTCCCACAATGATGAGATTTCCTGCAGTAGTTTGTGCCTCTGCCCCTCCCACAATGGGGAGATTTCCTGCAGTATTTTGTGTCTCTGCCCCTCACACAATGGGGAGATTTCCCTGCAGTAGTTTGTGTCTCTGCCCCCCCCTCCCACAATGGTGAGATTTCCCTGCAGTAGTTTGTGTCTCTGCCCCTCCCACAATGAGGAGATTTCCCTGCAGTAGTTTGTGTCTCTGCCCCTCCCACAATGGGGAGTTTTCCCTGCAGTAGTTTGTGTCTCTGCCCCTCCCACAATGGTGAGATTTCCCCCAGTAGTTTGTGTCTCTGCCCCTCCCACAATGAGGAGATTTCCCTGCAGTAGTTTGTGCCTCTGCCCCTCCCACAATGGTGAGATTTCCCCCAGTAGTTTGTGTCTCTGCCCTTCCCACAATGAGGAGATTTCCCTGCAGTAGTTTGTGCCTCTGCCCTTCCCACAATGGGGAGATTTCCCCCAGTAGTTTGTGTCTCTGCCCTTCCCACAATGGGGAGATTTCCCTGCAGTAGTTTGTGCCTCTGCCCTTCCCACAATGGGGAGATTTCCCCCAGTAGTTTGTGTCTCTGCCCTTCCCACAATGGGGAGATTTCCCTGCAGTAGTTTGTGCCTCTGCCCTTCCCACAATGGGGAGATTTCCCCCAGTAGTTTGTGTCTCTGCCCCTCCCACAATGGTGAGATTTCTCTGCAGTAGTTTGTGTCTCTGCCCCTCCCACAATGGTGAGATTTCTCTGCAGTAGTTTGTGTCTCTGCCCCTCCCACAATGAGGAGATTTCCCTGCAGTAGTTTGTGTCTCTGCCCCTCCCACAATGATGAGATTTCCTGCAGTAGTTTGTGTCTCTGCCCCTCCCACAATGAGGAGATTTCCCTGCAGTAGTTTGTGTCTCTGCCCCTCCCACAATGGGGAGACTTCCCTGCAATACGTCGTGTCTCTGCCCCTCCCACAATGATGAGATTTTCCTGTAGTATTTTGTGTCTCTGCCCCTCCCACAATGGGGAGATTTCCCTGCAGTAGTTTGTGTCTCTGCCCCTCCCACAATGAGGAGATTTCCCTGCAGTAGTTTGTGTCTCTGCCCCTCCTACAATGGTGAGATTTCCCCCAGTAGTTTGTGTCTCTGCCCCTCCCACAATGGTGAGATTTCTCTGCAGTAGTTTGTGTCTCTGCCCCTCCCACAATGAGGAGATTTCCCCCAGTAGTTTTGTGTGTCTGCCCCTCCCACAATGGGGAGATTTCCCTCCAGTAGTTTGTGTCTCTGCCCCTCCTACAATGAGGAGATTTCCCTGCAGTAGTTTGTGTCTCTGCCCCTCCCACAATGGGGAGATTTCCCTGCAGTACGTTGTGTCTCTGCCCCTCCCACAATGATGAGATTTCCTGTAGTATTTTGTGTCTCTGCCCCTCCCACAATGGGGAGATTTCCCTGCGATAGTTTGTGTCTCTGCCCCTCCCACAATGAGGAGTTTTCCCTGCAGTAGTTTGTGTGTCTGCCCCTCCCACAATGGTGAGATTTCCCCCAGTAGTTTGTGCCTCTGCCCTTCCCACAATGGGGAGATTTCCCTGCAGTATTTTGTGCCTCTGCCCCTCCTACAATAGTGAGATTTCCCCCAGTAGTTTGTGTCTCTGCCCCTCCCACAATGGGGAGATTTCCCTGCGGTAGTTTGTGTCTCTGCCCCTCCCACAATGAGGAGATTTCCCTGCAGTAGTTTGTGCCTCTGCCCCTCCCACAATGGTGAGATTTCCCCCAGTAGTTTGTGTCTCTGCCCTTCCCACAATGAGGAGATTTCCCTGCAGTAGTTTGTGCCTCTGCCCCTCCCACAATGGGGAGATTTTCCTGCAGTAGTTTGTGTCTCTGCCCTTCCCACAATGAGGAGATTTCCCTGCAGTAGTTTGTGCCTCTGCCCCTCCCACAATGGGGAGATTTCCTGCAGTAGTTTGTGTCTCTGCCCCTCCTACAATGTGGAGATTTCCCTCCAGTAGTTTGTGTCTCTGCCCCTCCTACAATGAGGAGATTTCCCTGCAGTAGTTTGTGTCTCTGCCCCTCCCACAATGGGGAGATTTCCCCCAGTAGTTTGTGTCTCTGCCCTTCCCACAATGAGGAGATTTCCCTGCAGTAGTTTGTGTCTCTGCCCCTCCCACAATGGGGAGATTTCCCTGCAGTAGTTTGTGTCTCTGCCGCTCCCACAATGGGGAGATTTCCCTGCGGTAGTTTGTGTCTCTGCCCCTCCCACGATGAGGAGATTTCCCTGCAGTAGTTTGTGTCTCTGCCCCTCCCACAATGGGGAGATTTCCCTGCAGTAGTTTGTGTCTCTGCCCCTCCCACAATGATGAGATTTCCTGCAGTAGTTTGTGTCTCTGCCCCTCCCACAATGGGGAGATTTCCCTCCAGTAGTTTGTGTCTCTGCCCTTCCCTCAATGAGGAGATTTCCCTGCAGTAGTTTGTGTCTCTGCCCCTCCCACAATGATGAGATTTCCTGCAGTAGTTTGTGTCTCTGCCCCTCCCACAATGGGGAGATTTCCCTCCAGTAGTTTGTGTCTCTGCCCCTCCCACAATGGGGAGATTTCCCTGCGGTAGTTTGTGTCTCTGCCCCTCCCACAATGGGGAGATTTCCCTGCAGTAGTTTGTGTCTCTGCCCCTCCCACAATGGGGAGATTTCCCTGCAGTAGTTTGTGTCTCTGCCCCTCCCACAATGGGGAGATTTCCCTGCAGTAGTTTGTGTCTCTGCCCCTCCCACAATGATGAGATTTCCTGCAGTAGTTTGTGTCTCTGCCCCTCCCACAATGGGGAGATTTCCCTGCAGTAGTTTGTGTCTCTGCCCCTCCCACAATGGGGAGATTTCCCTGCAGTAGTTTGTGTCTCTGCCCCTCCCACAATGGTGAGATTTCCCTGCAGTAGTTTGTGTCTCTGCCCCTCCCACAATGGGGAGATTTCCCTGCAGTAGTTTGTGTCTCTGCCCCTCCCACAATGAGGAGATTTCCCTGCAGTAGTTTGTGTCTCTGCCCCTCCCACAATGGGGAGATTTCCCTGCAGTAGTTTGTCTCTGCCCCTCCCACAATGGTGAGATTTCCCTGCAGTAGTTTGTGTCTCTGCCCCTCCCACAATGGTGAGATTTCCCTGCAGTAGTTTGTCTCTGCCCCTCCCACAATGGTGAGATTTCCCTGCAGTAGTTTGTGTCTCTGCCCCTCCCACAATGGGGAGATTTCCCTGCAGTAGTTTGTGTCTCTGCCCCTCCCACAATGAGGAGATTTCCCTGCAGTAGTTTGTGTCTCTGCCCCTCCCACAATGGGGAGATTTCCCCCAGTAGTTTGTGTCTCTGCCCCTCCCACAATGGTGAGATTTCTCTGCAGTAGTTTGTGTCTCTGCCCCTCCCACAATGAGGAGATTTCCCTGCAGTAGTTTGTGTCTCTGCCCCTCCCACAATGATGAGATTTCCTGCAGTAGTTTGTGTCTCTGCCCCTCCCACAATGAGGAGATTTCCTGCAGTAGTTTGTGTCTCTGCCCCTCCCACAATGAGGAGATTTCCCTGCAGTAGTTTGTGTCTCTGCCCCTCCCACAATGGGGAGATTTCCCTGCAGTAGTTTGTGTCTCTGCCCCTCCCACAATGATGAGATTTCCTGCAGTAGTTTGTGCCTCTGCCCCTCCCACAATGGGGAGATTTCCTGCAGTAGTTTGTGTCTCTGCCCCTCCCACAATGGGGAGATTTCCCTCCAGTAGTTTGTGTCTCTGCCCCTCCCACAATGGGGAGATTTCCCTGCAGTACGTTGTGTCTCTGCCCCTCCCACAATGATGAGATTTCCTGTAGTATTTTGTGTCTCTGCCCCTCACACAATGGGGAGATTTCCCTGCAGTAGTTTGTGTCTCTGCCCCCCCCCCCCACAATGGGGAGATTTCCCTGCGGTAGTTTGTGTCTCTGCCCCTCCCACAATGAGGAGATTTCCCTGCAGTAGTTTGTGTGTCTGCCCCTCCCACAATGGGGAGTTTTCCCTGCAGTAGTTTGTGTCTCTGCCCCTCCCACAATGGTGAGATTTCCCCCAGTAGTTTGTGTCTCTGCCCCTCCCACAATGAGGAGATTTCCCTGCAGTAGTTTGTGCCTCTGCCCCTCCCACAATGGTGAGATTTCCCCCAGTAGTTTGTGTCTCTGCCCTTCCCACAATGAGGAGATTTCCCTGCAGTAGTTTGTGCCTCTGCCCTTCCCACAATGGGGAGATTTCCCCCAGTAGTTTGTGTCTCTGCCCTTCCCACAATGGGGAGATTTCCCTGCAGTAGTTTGTGCCTCTGCCCCTTCCACAATGGGGAGATTTCCTGCAGTAGTTTGTGTGTCTGCCCCTCCTACAATGGGGAGATTTCCCTCCAGTAGTTTGTGTCTCTGCCCCTCCCACAATGGGGAGATTTCCCTCCAGTAGTTTGTGTCTCTGCCCCTCCCACAATGGGGAGATTTCCCTGCATTACGTTGTGTCTCTGCCCCTCCCACAATGATGAGATTTCCTGTAGTATTTTGTGTCTCTGCCCCTCCCACAATGGGGAGATTTCCCTGCAGTAGTTTGTGTCTCTGCCCCTCCCACAATGGGGAGATTTCCCTGCGGTAGTTTGTGTCTCTGCCCCTCCCACAATGAGGAGATTTCCCTGCAGTAGTTTGTGTCTCTGCCCCTCCCACAATGAGGAGATTTCCCTGCAGTAGTTTGTCTCTGCCCGTCCCACAATGAGGAGATTTCCCTGCAGTAGTTTGTGCCTCTGCCCCTCCCACAATGGTGAGATTTCCCCCAGTAGTTTGTGTCTCTGCCCTTCCCACAATGAGGAGATTTCCCTGCAGTAGTTTGTGCCTCTGCCCCTCCCACAATGGGGAGATTTTCCTGCAGTAGTTTGTGTCTCTGCCCTTCCCACAATGGGGAGATTTCCCTGCAGTAGTTTGTGCCTCTGCCCCTCCCACAATGGGGAGATTTCCTGCAGTAGTTTGTGTCTCTGCCCCTCCTACAATGTGGAGATTTCCCTCCAGTAGTTTGTGTCTCTGCCCCTCCTACAATGAGGAGATTTCCCTGCAGTAGTTTGTGTCTCTGCCCCTCCCACAATGGGGAGATTTCCCTGCAGTAGTTTGTGTCTCTGCCCCTCCCACAATGATGAGATTTCCTGTAGTATTTTGTGTCTCTGCCCCTCCCACAATGGGGAGATTTCCCTGCAGTAGTTTGTGTCTCTGCCCCTCCCACAATGGGGAGATTTCCCTGCGGTAGTTTGTGTCTCTGCCCCTCCCACGATGAGGAGATTTCCCTGCAGTAGTTTGTGTCTCTGTCCCTCCCACAATGATGAGATTTCCTGCAGTAGTTTGTGTCTCTGCCCCTCCCACAATGTGAGATTTCCCCCAGTAGTTTGTGTCTCTGCCCCTCCCACAATGAGGAGATTTCCCTGCAGTAGTTTGTGCCTCTGCCCCTCCCACAATGGTGAGATTTCCCCAGTAGTTTGTGTCTCTGCCCCTCCCACAATGATGAGATTTCCTGCAGTAGTTTGTGTCTCTGCCCCTCCCACAATGATGAGATTTCCTGCAGTAGTTTGTGTCTCTGCCCCTCCCACAATGGGGAGATTTCCCTGCAGTAGTTTGTGTCTCTGCCCCTCCCACAATGGGGAGATTTCCCTGCAGTAGTTTGTGTCTCTGCCCCTCCCACAATGGTGAGATTTCCTTGCAGTAGTTTGTGTCTCTGCCCCTCCCACAATGGGGAGATTTCCCTGCAGTAGTTTGTGTCTCTGCCCCTCCCACAATGAGGAGATTTCCCTGCAGTAGTTTGTGTCTCTGCCCCTCCCACAATGGGGAGATTTCCCTGCAGTAGTTTGTGTCTCTGCCCCTCCCACAATGGTGAGATTTCCCTGCAGTAGTTTGTGTCTCTGCCCCTCCCACAATGGGGAGATTTCCCTGCAGTAGTTTGTGTCTCTGCCCCTCCCACAATGGTGAGATTTCCCTGCAGTAGTTTGTGTCTCTGCCCCTCCCACAATGGGGAGATTTCCCTGCAGTAGTTTGTGTCTCTGCCCCTCCCACAATGGTGAGATTTCCCTGCAGTAGTTTGTGTCTCTGCCCCTCCCACAATGGGGAGATTTCCCTGCAGTAGTTTGTGTCTCTGCCCCTCCCACAATGGTGAGATTTCCCTGCAGTAGTTTGTGTCTCTGCCCCTCCCACAATGGGGAGTTTTCCCTGCAGTAGTTTGTGTCTCTGCCCCTCCCACAATGTGAGATTTCCCCCAGTAGTTTGTGTCTCTGCCCCTCCCACAATGAGGAGATTTCCCTGCAGTAGTTTGTGCCTCTGCCCCTCCCACAATGGTGAGATTTCCCCCAGTAGTTTGTGTCTCTGCCCTTCCCTCAATGAGGAGATTTCCCTGCAGTAGTTTGTGTCTCTGCCCCTCCCACAATGATGAGATTTCCTGCAGTAGTTTGTGTCTCTGCCCCTCCCACAATGGGGAGATTTCCCTCCAGTAGTTTGTGTCTCTGCCCCTCCCACAATGGGGAGATTTCCCTTCGGTAGTTTGTGTCTCTGCCCCTCCCACAATGGGGAGATTTCCCTGCAGTAGTTTGTGTCTCTGCCCCTCCCACAATGGGGAGATTTCCCTGCAGTAGTTTGTGTCTCTGCCCCTCCCACAATGGTGAGATATCCCTGCAGTAGTTTGTGTCTCTGCCCCTCCCACAATGGGGAGATTTCCCTGCAGTAGTTTGTGTCTCTGCCCCTCCCACAATGAGGAGATTTCCCTGCAGTAGTTTGTGTCTCTGCCCCTCCCACAATGGTGAGATTTCCCTGCAGTAGTTTGTGTCTCTGCCCCTCCCACAATGGGGAGATTTCCCTGCAGTAGTTTGTGTCTCTGCCCCTCTCACAATGGGGAGATTTCCCTGCAGTAGTTTGTGTCTCTGCCCCTCCCACAATGGGGAGATTTCCCTGCAGTAGTTTGTGTCTCTGCCCCTCCCACAATGGGGAGATTTCCCTGCAGTAGTTTGTGTCTCTGCCCCTCCCACAATGGTGAGATTTCCCTGCAGTAGTTTGTGTCTCTGCCCCTCCCACAATGGGGAGATTTCCCTGCAGTAGTTTGTGTCTCTGCCCCTCCCACAATGAGGAGATTTCCCTGCAGTAGTTTGTGTCTCTGCCCCTCCCACAATGGGGAGATTTCCCTGCAGTAGTTTGTGTCTCTGCCCCTCCCACAATGGTGAGATTTCCCTGCAGTAGTTTGTGTCTCTGCCCCTCCCACAATGGGGAGATTTCCCTGCAGTAGTTTGTGTCTCTGCCCCTCCCACAATGGTGAGATTTCCCTGCAGTAGTTTGTGTCTCTGCCCCTCCCACAATGGGGAGATTTCCCTGCAGTAGTTTGTGTCTCTGCCCCTCCCACAGTGGGGAGATTTCCCTGCAGTAGTTTGTGTCTCTGCCCCTCCCACAATGGTGAGATTTCCCTGCAGTAGTTTGTGTCTCTGCCCCTCCCACAATGGGGAGATTTCCCTGCAGTAGTTTGTGTCTCTGCCCCTCCCACAATGGTGAGATTTCCCTGCAGTAGTTTGTGTCTCTGCCCCTCCCACAATGGGGAGATTTCCCTCCAGTAGTTTGTGTCTCTGCCCCTCCCACAATGAGGAGATTTCCCTGCAGTAGTTTGTGTCTCTGCCCCTCCCACAATGATGAGATTTCCTGCAGTAGTTTGTGTCTCTGCCCCTCCCACAATGAGGAGATTTCCTGCAGTAGTTTGTGTCTCTGCCCCTCCCACAATGAGGAGATTTCCCTGCAGTAGTTTGTGTCTCTGCCCCTCCCACAATGGGGAGATTTCCCTGCAGTAGTTTGTGTCTCTGCCCCTCCTACAATGGGGAGATTTCCCTGCAGTAGTTTGTGTCTCTGCCCCTCCCACAATGATGAGATTTCCTGCAGTAGTTTGTGCCTCTGCCCCTCCCACAATGGGGAGATTTCCTGCAGTAGTTTGTGTCTCTGCCCCTCCCACAATGGGGAGATTTCCCTGCAGTACGTTGTGTCTCTGCCCCTCCCACAATGATGAGATTTCCTGTAGTATTTTGTGTCTCTGCCCCTCACACAATGGGGAGATTTCCCTGCAGTAGTTTGTGTCTCTGCCCCCCCCCCCCACAATGGGGAGATTTCCCTGCGGTAGTTTGTGTCTCTGCCCCTCCCACAATGAGGAGATTTCCCTGCAGTAGTTTGTGTCTCTGCCCCTCCCACAATGGGGAGTTTTCCCTGCAGTAGTTTGTGTCTCTGCCCCTCCCACAATGGTGAGATTTCCCCCAGTAGTTTGTGTCTCTGCCCCTCCCACAATGAGGAGATTTCCCTGCAGTAGTTTGTGCCTCTGCCCCTCCCACAATGGTGAGATTTCCCCCAGTAGTTTGTGTCTCTGCCCTTCCCACAATGAGATTTCCCTGCAGTAGTTTGTGCCTCTGCCCTTCCCACAATGGGGAGATTTCCCCCAGTAGTTTGTGTCTCTGCCCTTCCCACAATGGGGAGATTTCCCTGCAGTAGTTTGTGCCTCTGCCCCTTCCACAATGGGGAGATTTCCTGCAGTAGTTTGTGTCTCTGCCCCCCCCCCCCCACAATGGGGAGATTTCCCTGCGGTAGTTTGTGTCTCTGCCCCTCCCACAATGGGGAGATTTCCCTGCAGTAGTTTGTGTCTCTGCCCCTCCCACAATGGTGAGATTTCCCTGCAGTAGTTTGTGTCTCTGCCCCTCCCACAATGGGGAGATTTCCCTGCAGTAGTTTGTGTCTCTGCCCCTCCCACAATGGGGAGATTTCCCTGCAGTAGTTTGTGTCTCTGCCCCTCCCACAATGGGGAGATTTCCCTGCAGTAGTTTGTGTCTCTGCCCCTCCCACAATGGGGAGATTTCCCTGCAGTAGTTTGTGTCTCTGCCCCTCCCACAATGGTGAGATTTCCCTGCAGTAGTTTGTGTCTCTGCCCCTCCCACAATGGGGAGATTTCCCTCCAGTAGTTTGTGTCTCTGCCCCTCCCACAATGGGGAGATTTCCCTGCAGTAGTTTGTGTCTCTGCCCCTCCCACAATGAGGAGATTTCCCTGCAGTAGTTTGTGTCTCTGCCCCTCCCACAATGATGAGATTTCCTGCAGTAGTTTGTGTCTCTGCCCCTCCCACAATGAGGAGATTTCCCTGCAGTAGTTTGTGTCTCTGCCCCTCCCACAATGGGGAGATTTCCCTGCAGTAGTTTGTGTCTCTGCCCCTCCTACAATGGGGAGATTTCCCTGCAGTAGTTTGTGTCTCTGCCCCTCCCACAATGATGAGATTTCCTGCAGTAGTTTGTGCCTCTGCCCCTCCCACAATGGGGAGATTTCCTGCAGTAGTTTGTGTCTCTGCCCCTCCCACAATGGGGAGATTTCCCTGCAGTACGTTGTGTGTCTGCCCCTCCCACAATGATGAGATTTCCTGTAGTATTTTGTGTCTCTGCCCCTCACACAATGGGGAGATTTCCCTGCAGTAGTTTGTGTCTCTGCCCCCCCCCCCACAATGGGGAGATTTCCCTGCGGTAGTTTGTGTCTCTGCCCCTCCCACAATGAGGAGATTTCCCTGCAGTAGTTTGTGTCTCTGCCCCTCCCACAATGGGGAGTTTTCCCTGCAGTAGTTTGTGTCTCTGCCCCTCCCACAATGGTGAGATTTCCCCCAGTAGTTTGTGTCTCTGCCCCTCCCACAATGAGGAGATTTCCCTGCAGTAGATTGTGCCTCTGCCCCTCCCACAATGGTGAGATTTCCCCCAGTAGTTTGTGTCTCTGCCCTTCCCACAATGAGGAGATTTCCCTGCAGTAGTTTGTGCCTCTGCCCTTCCCACAATGGGGAGATTTCCCCCAGTAGTTTGTGTCTCTGCCCTTCCCACAATGGGGAGATTTCCCTGCAGTAGTTTGTGCCTCTGCCCCTTCCACAATGGGGAGATTTCCTGCAGTAGTTTGTGTCTCTGCCCCCCCCCCCCCCACAATGGGGAGATTTCCCTGCGGTAGTTTGTGTCTCTGCCCCTCCCACAATGAGGAGATTTCCCTGCGGTAGTTTGTGTCTCTGCCCCTCCCACAATGAGGAGATTTCCCTGCAGTAGTTTGTGCCTCTGCCCCTCCCACAATGGTGAGATTTCCCCCAGTAGTTTGTGTCTCTGCCCTTCCCACAATGAGGAGATTTCCCTGCAGTAGTTTGTGCCTCTGCCCTTCCCACAATGGGGAGATTTCCCCCAGTAGTTTGTGTCTCTGCCCTTCCCACAATGGGGAGATTTCCCTGCAGTAGTTTGTGCCTCTGCCCTTCCCACAATGGGGAGATTTCCCCCAGTAGTTTGTGTCTCTGCCCCTTCCACAATGGGGAGATTTCCTGCAGTAGTTTGTGTGTCTGCCCCTCCTACAATGGGGAGATTTCCCTCCAGTAGTTTGTGTCTCTGCCCCTCCCACAATGGGGAGATTTCCCTCCAGTAGTTTGTGTCTCTGCCCCTCCCACAATGGGGAGATTTCCCTGCATTACGTTGTCTCTGCCCCTCCCACAATGATGAGATTTCCTGTAGTATTTTGTGTCTCTGCCCCTCCCACAATGGGGAGATTTCCCTGCGGTAGTTTGTGTCTCTGCCCCTCCCACAATGAGGAGATTTCCCTGCAGTAGTTTGTGTCTCTGCCCCTCCCACAATGAGGAGATTTCCCTGCAGTAGTTTGTGCCTCTGCCCCTCCCACAATGAGGAGATTTCCCTGCAGTAGTTTGTGCCTCTGCCCTTCCCACAATGAGGAGATTTCCCTGCAGTAGTTTGTGCCTCTGCCCCTCCCACAATGAGGAGATTTCCCTGCAGTAGTTTGTGTCTCTGCCCCTCCCACAATGGGGAGATTTCCCTGCGGTAGTTTGTGTCTCTGCCCCTCCCACAATGAGGAGATTTCCCTGCAGTAGTTTGTGTCTCTGCCCCTCCCACAATGAGGAGATTTCCCTGCAGTAGTTTGTGTCTCTGCCCCTCCCACAATGAGGAGATTTCCCTGCAGTAGTTTGTGTCTCTGCCCCTCCCACAATGAGGAGATTTCCCTGCAGTAGTTTGTGCCTCTGCCCTTCCCACAATGAGGAGATTTCCCTGCAGTAGTTTGTGCCTCTGCCCTTCCCACAATGAGGAGATTTCCCTGCAGTAGTTTGTGCCTCTGCCCCTCCCACAATGAGGAGATTTCCCTGCAGTAGTTTGTGCCTCTGCCCTTCCCACAATGAGGAGATTTCCCTGCAGTAGTTTGTGCCTCTGCCCCTCCCACAATGAGGAGATTTCCCTGCAGTAGTTTGTGTCTCTGCCCCTCCCACAATGGGGAGATTTCCCTGCGGTAGTTTGTGTCTCTGCCCCTCCCACAATGGGGAGATTTCCCTGCGGTAGTTTGTGTCTCTGCCCCTCCCACAATGAGGAGATTTCCCTGCAGTAGTTTGTGTCTCTGCCCCTCCCACAATGAGGAGATTTCCCTGCAGTAGTTTGTGTCTCTGCCCCTCCCACAATGAGGAGATTTCCCTGCAGTAGTTTGTGCCTCTGCCCTTCCCACAATGAGGAGATTTCCCTGCAGTAGTTTGTGCCTCTGCCCCTCCCACAATGGGGAGATTTCCCCCAGTAGTTTGTGTCTCTGCCCTTCCCACAATGGGGAGATTTCCCTGCAGTAGTTTGTGCCTCTGCCCTTCCCACAATGGGGAGATTTCCCCCAGTAGTTTGTGTCTCTGCCCCTTCCACAATGGGGAGATTTCCTGCAGTAGTTTGTGTGTCTGCCCCTCCTACAATGGGGAGATTTCCCTCCAGTAGTTTGTGTCTCTGCCCCTCCCACAATGGGGAGATTTCCCTCCAGTAGTTTGTGTCTCTGCCCCTCCCACAATGGGGAGATTTCCCTGCATTACGTTGTGTCTCTGCCCCTCCCACAATGATGAGATTTCCTGTAGTATTTTGTGTCTCTGCCCCTCCCACAATGGGGAGATTTCCCTGCGGTAGTTTGTGTCTCTGCCCCTCCCACAATGGTGAGATTTCCCCCAGTAGTTTGTGTCTCTGCCCTTCCCACAATGAGGAGATTTCCCTGCAGTAGTTTGTGCCTCTGCCCCTCCCACAATGGGGAGATTTTCCTGCAGTAGTTTGTGTCTCTGCCCTTCCCACAATGGGGAGATTTCCCTGCAGTAGTTTGTGCCTCTGCCCCTCCCACAATGGGGAGATTTCCTGCAGTAGTTTGTGTCTCTGCCCCTCCTACAATGTGGAGATTTCCCTCCAGTAGTTTGTGTCTCTGCCCCTCCTACAATGGGGAGATTTCCTGCAGTAGTTTGTGTCTCTGCCCCTCCCACAATGGTGAGATTTCCCTGCAGTAGTTTGTGTCTCTGCCCCTCCCACAATGGGGAGATTTCCCTGCGGTAGTTTGTGTCTCTGCCCCTCCCACAATGGGGAGATTTCCCTGCAGTAGTTTGTGTCTCTGCCCCTCCCACAATGGGGAGATTTCCCCCAGTAGTTTGTGTCTCTGCCCTTCCCTCAATGAGGAGATTTCCCTGCAGTAGTTTGTGTCTCTGCCCCTCTCACAATGATGAGATTTCCTGCAGTAGTTTGTGTCTCTGCCCCTCCCACAATGGGGAGATTTCCCTCCAGTAGTTTGTGTCTCTGCCCCTCCCACAATGGGGAGATTTCCCTGCGGTAGTTTGTGTCTCTGCCCCTCCCACAATGGGGAGATTTCCCTGCAGTAGTTTGTGTCTCTGCCCCTCCCACAATGGGGAGATTTCCCTGCAGTAGTTTGTGCCTCTGCCCCTCCCACAATGGTGAGATTTCCCCCAGTAGTTTGTGTCTCTGCCCCTCCCACAATGGGGAGATTTCCCTCCAGTAGTTTGTGTCTCTGCCCCTCCCACAATGAGGAGATTTCCCTGCAGTAGTTTGTGCCTCTGCCCTTCCCACAATGGGGAGATTTCCCTGCAGTAGTTTGTGTCTCTGCCCTTCCCACAATGGGGAGATTTCCCTGCAGTAGTTTGTGCCTCTGCCCCTCCCACAATGGGGAGATTTCCTGCAGTAGTTTGTGTCTCTGCCCCCCCCCCCCCACAATGGGGAGATTTCCCTGCGGTAGTTTGTGTCTCTGCCCCTCCCACAATGAGGAGATTTCCCTGCAGTAGTTTGTGTCTCTGCCCCTCCCACAATGGGGAGTTTTCCCTGCAGTAGTTTGTGTCTCTGCCCCTCCCACAATGGTGAGATTTCCCCCAGTAGTTTGTGTCTCTGCCCTTCCCACAATGGGGAGATTTCCCTGCAGTAGTTTGTGCCTCTGCCCTTCCCACAATGGGGAGATTTCCCCCAGTAGTTTGTGTCTCTGCCCTTCCCACAATGGGGAGATTTCCCCCAGTAGTTTGTGTCTCTGCCCCTCCCACAATGAGGAGATTTCCCTGCAGTAGTTTGTGCCTCTGCCCCTCCCACAATGGTGAGATTTCCCCCAGTAGTTTGTGTCTCTGCCCCTCCCACAATGAGGAGATTTCCCCCAGTAGTTTGTGTCTCTGCCCTTCCCACAATGGGGAGATTTCCCCCAGTAGTTTGTGTCTCTGCCCCTCCCACAATGAGGAGATTTCCCTGCAGTAGTTTGTGCCTCTGCCCTTCCCACAATGGGGAGATTTCCCCCAGTAGTTTGTGTCTCTGCCCTTCCCACAATGGGGAGATTTCCCTGCAGTAGTTTGTGCCTCTGCCCTTCCCACAATGGGGAGATTTCCCCCAGTAGTTTGTGTCTCTGCCCCTCCCACAATGGGGAGATTTCCTGCAGTAGTTTGTGTGTCTGCCCCTCCTACAATGGGGAGATTTCCCTCCAGTAGTTTGTGTCTCTGCCCCTCCCACAATGGGGAGATTTCCCTCCAGTAGTTTGTGTCTCTGCCCCTCCCACAATGGGGAGATTTCCCTGCATTACGTTGTGTCTCTGCCCCTCCCACAATGATGAGATTTCCTGTAGTATTTTGTGTCTCTGCCCCTCCCACAATGGGGAGATTTCCCTGCGGTAGTTTGTGTCTCTGCCCCTCCCACAATGAGGAGATTTCCCTGCAGTAGTTTGTGTCTCTGCCCCTCCCACAATGAGGAGATTTCCCTGCAGTAGTTTGTGTCTCTGCCCCTCCCACAATGAGGAGATTTCCCTGCAGTAGTTTGTGCCTCTGCCCTTCCCACAATGAGGAGATTTCCCTGCAGTAGTTTGTGCCTCTGCCCCTCCCACAATGAGGAGATTTCCCTGCAGTAGTTTGTGCCTCTGCCCTTCCCACAATGAGGAGATTTCCCTGCAGTAGTTTGTGCCTCTGCCCCTCCCACAATGAGGAGATTTCCCTGCAGTAGTTTGTGTCTCTGCCCCTCCCACAATGGGGAGATTTCCCTGCGGTAGTTTGTGTCTCTGCCCCTCCCACAATGAGGAGATTTCCCTGCAGTAGTTTGTGTCTCTGCCCCTCCCACAATGGGGAGATTTCCCTGCAGTAGTTTGTGCCTCTGCCCTTCCCACAATGAGGAGATTTCCCTGCAGTAGTTTGTGCCTCTGCCCCTCCCACAATGGGGAGATTTCCCCCAGTAGTTTGTGCCTCTGCCCTTCCCACAATGGGGAGATTTCCCTGCAGTAGTTTGTGCCTCTGCCCTTCCCACAATGGGGAGATTTCCTGCAGTAGTTTGTGTGTCTGCCCTTCCCACAATGGGGAGATTTCCCTCCAGTAGTTTGTGTCTCTGCCCCTCCCACAATGGGGAGATTTCCCTCCAGTAGTTTGTGTCTCTGCCCCTCCCACAATGGGGAGATTTCCCTGCATTACGTTGTGTCTCTGCCCCTCCCACAATGATGAGATTTCCTGTAGTATTTTGTGTCTCTGCCCCTCCCACAATGGGGAGATTTCCCTGCAGTAGTTTGTGTCTCTGCCCCTCCCACAATGGGGAGATTTCCCTGCGGTAGTTTGTGTCTCTGCCCCTCCCACAATGAGGAGATTTCCCTGCAGTAGTTTGTGTCTCTGCCCCTCCCACAATGAGGAGATTTCCCTGCAGTAGTTTGTGTCTCTGCCCCTCCCACAATGAGGAGATTTCCCTGCATTACGTTGTGTCTCTGCCCCTCCCACAATGATGAGATTTCCTGTAGTATTTTGTGTCTCTGCCCCTCCCACAATGGGGAGATTTCCCTGCAGTAGTTTGTGTCTCTGCCCCTCCCACAATGGGGAGATTTCCCTGCGGTAGTTTGTGTCTCTGCCCCTCCCACAATGAGGAGATTTCCCTGCAGTAGTTTGTGTCTCTGCCCCTCCCACAATGGGGAGATTTCCCTGCGGTAGTTTGTGTCTCTGCCCCTCCCACAATGAGGAGATTTCCCTGCAGTAGTTTGTGTCTCTGCCCCTCCCACAATGAGGAGATTTCCCTGCAGTAGTTTGTGTCTCTGCCCCTCCCACAATGAGATTTCCCTGCAGTAGTTTGTGCCTCTGCCCTTCCCACAATGGGGAGATTTCCCTGCAGTAGTTTGTGCCTCTGCCCTTCCCACAATGGGGAGATTTCCTGCAGTAGTTTGTGTCTCTGCCCCTCCCACAATGGGGAGATTTCCCTCCAGTAGTTTGTGTCTCTGCCCCTCCCACAATGGGGAGATTTCCCTGCATTACGTTGTGTCTCTGCCCCTCCCACAATGATGAGATTTCCTGTAGTATTTTGTGTCTCTGCCCCTCCCACAATGGGGAGATTTCCCTGCAGTAGTTTGTGTCTCTGCCCCTCTCACAATGATGAGATTTCCTGCAGTAGTTTGTGTCTCTGCCCCTCCCACAATGGGGAGATTTCCCTGCAGTAGTTTGTGCCTCTGCCCCTCCCACAATGGTGAGATTTCCCCCAGTAGTTTGTGTCTCTGCCCCTCCCACAATGGTGAGATTTCCCTGCAGTAGTTTGTGTCTCTGCCCCTCCCACAATGGGGAGATTTCCCTGCAGTAGTTTGTGTCTCTGCCCCTCCCACAATGAGGAGATTTCCCTGCAGTAGTTTGTGTCTCTGCCCCTCCCACAATGGGGAGATTTCCCTGCAGTAGTTTGTGTCTCTGCCCCTCCCACAATGGTGAGATTTCCCTGCAGTAGTTTGTGTCTCTGCCCCTCCCACAATGGGGAGATTTCCCTGCAGTAGTTTGTGTCTCTGCCCCTCCCACAATGAGGAGATTTCCCTGCAGTAGTTTGTGTCTCTGCCCCTCCCACAATGGGGAGATTTCCCTGCAGTAGTTTGTGTCTCTGCCCCTCCCACAATGGTGAGATTTCCCTGCAGTAGTTTGTGTCTCTGCCCCTCCCACAATGAGGAGATTTCCCTGCAGTAGTTTGTGCCTCTGCCCTTCCCACAATGAGGAGATTTCCCTGCAGTAGTTTGTGCCTCTGCCCCTCCCACAATGGGGAGATTTCCCCCAGTAGTTTGTGTCTCTGCCCTTCCCACAATGGGGAGATTTCCCTGCAGTAGTTTGTGCCTCTGCCCTTCCCACAATGGGGAGATTTCCCCCAGTAGTTTGTGTCTCTGCCCCTTCCACAATGGGGAGATTTCCTGCAGTAGTTTGTGTGTCTGCCCCTCCTACAATGGGGAGATTTCCCTCCAGTAGTTTGTGTCTCTGCCCCTCCCACAATGGGGAGATTTCCCTCCAGTAGTTTGTGTCTCTGCCCCTCCCACAATGGGGAGATTTCCCTGCATTACGTTGTGTCTCTGCCCCTCCCACAATGATGAGATTTCCTGTAGTATTTTGTGTCTCTGCCCCTCCCACAATGGGGAGATTTCCCTGCGGTAGTTTGTGTCTCTGCCCCTCCCACAATGGTGAGATTTCCCCCAGTAGTTTGTGTCTCTGCCCTTCCCACAATGAGGAGATTTCCCTGCAGTAGTTTGTGCCTCTGCCCCTCCCACAATGGGGAGATTTTCCTGCAGTAGTTTGTGTCTCTGCCCTTCCCACAATGGGGAGATTTCCCTGCAGTAGTTTGTGCCTCTGCCCCTCCCACAATGGGGAGATTTCCTGCAGTAGTTTGTGTCTCTGCCCCTCCTACAATGTGGAGATTTCCCTCCAGTAGTTTGTGTCTCTGCCCCTCCTACAATGGGGAGATTTCCTGCAGTAGTTTGTGTCTCTGCCCCTCCCACAATGGTGAGATTTCCCTGCAGTAGTTTGTGTCTCTGCCCCTCCCACAATGGGGAGATTTCCCTGCGGTAGTTTGTGTCTCTGCCCCTCCCACAATGGGGAGATTTCCCTGCAGTAGTTTGTGTCTCTGCCCCTCCCACAATGGGGAGATTTCCCCCAGTAGTTTGTGTCTCTGCCCTTCCCTCAATGAGGAGATTTCCCTGCAGTAGTTTGTGTCTCTGCCCCTCTCACAATGATGAGATTTCCTGCAGTAGTTTGTGTCTCTGCCCCTCCCACAATGGGGAGATTTCCCTCCAGTAGTTTGTGTCTCTGCCCCTCCCACAATGGGGAGATTTCCCTGCGGTAGTTTGTGTCTCTGCCCCTCCCACAATGGGGAGATTTCCCTGCAGTAGTTTGTGTCTCTGCCCCTCCCACAATGGGGAGATTTCCCTGCAGTAGTTTGTGCCTCTGCCCCTCCCACAATGGTGAGATTTCCCCCAGTAGTTTGTGTCTCTGCCCCTCCCACAATGGGGAGATTTCCCTCCAGTAGTTTGTGTCTCTGCCCCTCCCACAATGGGGAGATTTCCCTGCATTACGTTGTGTCTCTGCCCCTCCCACAATGATGAGATTTCCTGTAGTATTTTGTGTCTCTGCCCCTCCCACAATGGGGAGATTTCCCTGCGGTAGTTTGTGTCTCTGCCCCTCCCACAATGGTGAGATTTCCCCCAGTAGTTTGTGTCTCTGCCCTTCCCACAATGAGGAGATTTCCCTGCAGTAGTTTGTGCCTCTGCCCCTCCCACAATGGGGAGATTTTCCTGCAGTAGTTTGTGTCTCTGCCCTTCCCACAATGGGGAGATTTCCCTGCAGTAGTTTGTGCCTCTGCCCCTCCCACAATGGGGAGATTTCCTGCAGTAGTTTGTGTCTCTGCCCCTCCTACAATGTGGAGATTTCCCTCCAGTAGTTTGTGTCTCTGCCCCTCCTACAATGGGGAGATTTCCTGCAGTAGTTTGTGTCTCTGCCCCTCCCACAATGGTGAGATTTCCCTGCAGTAGTTTGTGTCTCTGCCCCTCCCACAATGGGGAGATTTCCCTGCGGTAGTTTGTGTCTCTGCCCCTCCCACAATGGGGAGATTTCCCTGCAGTAGTTTGTGTCTCTGCCCCTCCCACAATGGGGAGATTTCCCCCAGTAGTTTGTGTCTCTGCCCTTCCCTCAATGAGGAGATTTCCCTGCAGTAGTTTGTGTCTCTGCCCCTCTCACAATGATGAGATTTCCTGCAGTAGTTTGTGTCTCTGCCCCTCCCACAATGGGGAGATTTCCCTCCAGTAGTTTGTGTCTCTGCCCCTCCCACAATGGGGAGATTTCCCTGCGGTAGTTTGTGTCTCTGCCCCTCCCACAATGGGGAGATTTCCCTCCAGTAGTTTGTGTCTCTGCCCCTCCCACAATGAGGAGATTTCCCTGCAGTAGTTTGTGCCTCTGCCCTTCCCACAATGGGGAGATTTCCCTGCAGTAGTTTGTGTCTCTGCCCTTCCCACAATGGGGAGATTTCCCTGCAGTAGTTTGTGCCTCTGCCCCTCCCACAATGGGGAGATTTCCTGCAGTAGTTTGTGTCTCTGCCCCCCCCCCCCACAATGGGGAGATTTCCCTGCGGTAGTTTGTGTCTCTGCCCCTCCCACAATGAGGAGATTTCCCTGCAGTAGTTTGTGTCTCTGCCCCTCCCACAATGGGGAGTTTTCCCTGCAGTAGTTTGTGTCTCTGCCCTTCCCACAATGGGGAGATTTCCCCCAGTAGTTTGTGTCTCTGCCCCTCCCACAATGAGGAGATTTCCCTGCAGTAGTTTGTGCCTCTGCCCCTCCCACAATGGTGAGATTTCCCCCAGTAGTTTGTGTCTCTGCCCCTCCCACAATGAGGAGATTTCCCCCAGTAGTTTGTGTCTCTGCCCTTCCCACAATGGGGAGATTTCCCCCAGTAGTTTGTGTCTCTGCCCCTCCCACAATGAGGAGATTTCCCTGCAGTAGTTTGTGCCTCTGCCCTTCCCACAATGGGGAGATTTCCCCCAGTAGTTTGTGTCTCTGCCCTTCCCACAATGGGGAGATTTCCCTGCAGTAGTTTGTGCCTCTGCCCTTCCCACAATGGGGAGATTTCCCCCAGTAGTTTGTGTCTCTGCCCCTCCCACAATGAGGAGATTTCCCTGCAGTAGTTTGTGCCTCTGCCCCTCCCACAATGGTGAGATTTCCCCCAGTAGTTTGTGTCTCTGCCCCTCCCACAATGAGGAGATTTCCCCCAGTAGTTTGTGTCTCTGCCCTTCCCACAATGGGGAGATTTCCCTGCAGTAGTTTGTGCCTCTGCCCTTCCCACAATGGGGAGATTTCCCCCAGTAGTTTGTGTCTCTGCCCCTTCCACAATGGGGAGATTTCCTGCAGTAGTTTGTGTGTCTGCCCCTCCTACAATGGGGAGATTTCCCTCCAGTAGTTTGTGTCTCTGCCCCTCCCACAATGGGGAGATTTCCCTGCATTACGTTGTGTCTCTGCCCCTCCCACAATGATGAGATTTCCTGTAGTATTTTGTGTCTCTGCCCCTCCCACAATGGGGAGATTTCCCTGCGGTAGTTTGTGTCTCTGCCCCTCCCACAATGAGGAGATTTCCCTGCAGTAGTTTGTGTCTCTGCCCCTCCCACAATGAGGAGATTTCCCTGCAGTAGTTTGTGTCTCTGCCCCTCCCACAATGAGGAGATTTCCCTGCAGTAGTTTGTGCCTCTGCCCTTCCCACAATGAGGAGATTTCCCTGCAGTAGTTTGTGCCTCTGCCCCTCCCACAATGGGGAGATTTCCCCCAGTAGTTTGTGTCTCTGCCCCTCCCACAATGAGGAGATTTCCCTGCAGTAGTTTGTGCCTCTGCCCTTCCCACAATGAGGAGATTTCCCTGCAGTAGTTTGTGCCTCTGCCCCTCCCACAATGAGGAGATTTCCCTGCAGTAGTTTGTGTCTCTGCCCCTCCCACAATGGGGAGATTTCCCTGCGGTAGTTTGTGTCTCTGCCCCTCCCACAATGAGGAGATTTCCCTGCAGTAGTTTGTGTCTCTGCCCCTCCCACAATGGGGAGATTTCCCTGCAGTAGTTTGTGCCTCTGCCCTTCCCACAATGAGGAGATTTCCCTGCAGTAGTTTGTGCCTCTGCCCCTCCCACAATGGGGAGATTTCCCCCAGTAGTTTGTGCCTCTGCCCTTCCCACAATGGGGAGATTTCCCTGCAGTAGTTTGTGCCTCTGCCCTTCCCACAATGGGGAGATTTCCTGCAGTAGTTTGTGTGTCTGCCCTTCCCACAATGGGGAGATTTCCCTCCAGTAGTTTGTGTCTCTGCCCCTCCCACAATGGGGAGATTTCCCTCCAGTAGTTTGTGTCTCTGCCCCTCCCACAATGGGGAGATTTCCCTGCATTACGTTGTGTCTCTGCCCCTCCCACAATGATGAGATTTCCTGTAGTATTTTGTGTCTCTGCCCCTCCCACAATGGGGAGATTTCCCTGCGGTAGTTTGTGTCTCTGCCCCTCCCACAATGAGGAGATTTCCCTGCAGTAGTTTGTGTCTCTGCCCCTCCCACAATGAGGAGATTTCCCTGCAGTAGTTTGTGTCTCTGCCCCTCCCACAATGAGGAGATTTCCCTGCAGTAGTTTGTGTCTCTGCCCCTCCCACAATGGGGAGATTTCCCTGCGGTAGTTTGTGTCTCTGCCCCTCCCACAATGAGGAGATTTCCCTGCAGTAGTTTGTGTCTCTGCCCCTCCCACAATGAGGAGATTTCCCTGCAGTAGTTTGTGCCTCTGCCCTTCCCACAATGGGGAGATTTCCCTGCAGTAGTTTGTGCCTCTGCCCTTCCCACAATGGGGAGATTTCCTGCAGTAGTTTGTGTCTCTGCCCCTCCCACAATGGGGAGATTTCCTGTAGTATTTTGTGTCTCTGCCCCTCCCACAATGGGGAGATTTCCCTGCAGTAGTTTGTGTCTCTGCCCCTCCCACAATGGGGAGATTTCCCTGCGGTAGTTTGTGTCTCTGCCCCTCCCACAATGGGGAGATTTCCCTGCAGTAGTTTGTGTCTCTGCCCCTCCCACAATGAGGAGATTTCCCTGCGGTAGTTTGTGTCTCTGCCCCTCCCACAATGGGGAGATTTCCCTGCAGTAGTTTGTGTCTCTGCCCCTCCCACAATGGTGAGATTTCCCTGCAGTAGTTTGTGTCTCTGCCCCTCCCACAATGGGGAGATTTCCCTGCAGTAGTTTGTGTCTCTGCCCCTCCCACAATGGGGAGATTTCCCTGCAGTAGTTTGTGTCTCTGCCCCTCCCACAATGGTGAGATGTGCTTGAATAGCTGCGATTGAAAACCCAACATAACCATTTTTTTTTAAATATGTAAAAAAAATTAAATCGTTTTTTAAAACAACAGCTACGTTGGGTTTAAAATTCAAACTAGGGACGGGCTATTGATTTTTTTTAAATTACATTATGAATATATATATAATTATATTATATTTATATTTATTAGATTTTTAACAGAAAGAAAAATAGCTGGAGTTGGACTTTTATTCTTAACTAGTGCTAGGCTATTCCTTTTTTTTTTTTTTTTTTAATATTTCTTATCTTATGTACTTTTTAAATTATTTTACATATTGAAAAAAAAAACAGTTGCGTTGGGTTTTTCAAATTAAACTAGGGTCGGGCTATTTATTTTTTTAAATCATATTATCATTAAAAATATATATTATATAATCATATATTGTTTTTTATATAAAAAAAAATTGTTCTAACTCCAGCTATTTTTTTTTATGTATAATATATAAATGATTTTTTTTAAATCGGTGGTCCGACCCTAGTTTGCTTGAAAACCCAACGTAAAAGTTTTTTTTTTAAATATGTAAAACTATTTGAATTGTTATTTAAAATTCAAACTAGGGTCGGGCTACTGATTTTTTTTAAAATCCTTTTATCATTAATAAAATATATTATATATAATATATTATTTTTTATATAAAAAAATATATTATATTTATATATACATACAGAATTATTTTTTTTTAGATAAAAAAAAAAAAAAAAGGAAAAGCCGGAACTGGCCTTCAATTTTTAACTAGTGCCAGGCTATTCCTTTTTAAAAACAATATAGATTATATTTATTTTATTTTTTGCATAAAGAAAAGTAGCTGGAGTTGGACTTTTATTCTTAATTAGTGCTAGGCTATTCCTTTTTTTAAAAAAAATGTTTTTGTTTTTAGAATCTTTTATGTACTTTTTAAATTATTTTACATATTGAAAAGAAAACAGTTGCGTTGGGTTTTTCGAATTAAACTAGGGTCAGGCTACTTTATTTTTTTAAATCCTATTATCATTAATAAAATGTATTATATAATCATATATTGTTTTTTATATAAAAAAATAAATTACACATAAATAAAAATAGAATTGGTCTAACGCCAGTTATTTATTTTTTTTATGTATAATATATAATGATTTTTATTTTTTAAATCCGTGGTCCAACCCTAGTTTGAAACCCAACGTAAAAGTTTTTTTTTTTTATAAATATGTAAAACTATTTGAATTGTTTTTTAAAATTCAAACTAGGGTCGGGCTACTGATTTTTTTTTAAAATCCTTTCATCATTAACAAAATCCATTATATATATATATATATATAATATAATATAATATAATTATTTTTATTTTTTTACATGTAAAAAAAAAAAAAACAGTTGAGTTGGGCTTTCATTGGGCTGTAAATCCAAACTAAGCTTGGGCTACAGATTTTTTTTAATTACTATTGTTATTATTTATAATATATATATATTTTTTTGTTTAATTTACATTAAAAAAAAAAGAGTGGGACTTTTTAACTAGTGGCAGGCTATTCCTTTTAAAAACAATAAAAAAAAAAAAGTTTTACATGTAAAAAAAATTATTTAAAAAAAAACGTTTGAGTTGGGCTTTCATTGGGCTGTAAATCAGTAGACCAAGCTTAGTTTGGATTTACAGCCCAATGAAAGCCCAACTCAAAAGTTTTTTTTATTATTTTTTTTTTTTACATGTAAAACAATTTTTTTAAATTTGTTTTTAAAAGGAATAGCCTGCCACTAGTTAAAAAGTCCAACTCTTTTTTTTTTTTTTTTTTTTTTTTTATGTAAATTAAACAAAAAATATATATATTATAAATAATAATAATAGTAATTAAAAAAAATCTGTAGCCCAAGCTTAGTTTGGATTTACAGCCCAATGAAAGCCCAACTCAACTGTTTTTTTTTTTTTACATGTAAAACAATTTAAAAATATATATAATTATTAAAAAAAAAAAAATAAGACATTTTAAAAGGAATAGCTCAGCACTAAAAAGTCCAACTCTAGCCTTTTTTTTTAATGTCAATTTATAAATTATATATATTATATATATATATATATATATATATATATATAATTTATAAATTTACATTAAAAAAAAAGGCTAGAGTTGGACTTTTTAGTGCAGAGCTATTCCTTTTAAAATGTCTTATGTTTTGTTTTTTTTAAATACTTTTATATATTTTAAAATTGTTTTTACATAAAAAAAAAAAAAAGATGCGTTTGGCTTTTACTTTAGGTAGTGCTGGACTACTGTTCTATAAAAATATTTACTTATATATTTTTTTTTTTAACTATAATTAAATATACATACATACACTCGAACTGGGCTTGAATATGAATATAAATATACTTTTTTTTTTTTTCTCTTCTCTATAATTGGTTGAACTGGAAGGACTAATGTGCTCCTATGAGGCTTCCCAGTCACCTTCAGTAGTACACAATTATGTCCACTAGAGGGAGCGCTTACATACATGTAACTGATATGTAACTGATATGTAACCAAAAACCAAAGCAAAAATCTGTAAAAATAAATACAAAATAACATAAAAAAAGGAAATCTTTTTTTAATCGAATATAGCGCGGTTCCCTCTAGAACCCCCTTCAGGTGAGTGTGGGAATAATAAATAGGGAAGTGTGCAGAGATTTCAGGTTTTATAGACAGGATTATAGGAGATCAGCGGTCTGTAAACACTTCCTATAAAATCAATAAATGGGAGTGACTCCGCCCAGTGCGGTGCGGACACGTTCCGTGCGTAGGTGATTGTCACAGCGAAAGAATCCGGCCCCGCCCAAACTGCGAGTATTCCCGGCTCACCGCACAGTTTAACCTGTTTATTGCCGCAGGGTTTTTTTGTTTTGTTTTTTAAATGTTTACAATTGTTTGCGCAACACGGTATACTTTTTTAAAAAATATATTTATTCCTTACAATATTCACCCTTCTTTTTTTTTTTTAAAAGCAACACTTCAAAGGGATGGGGGAAACCCCTCATAATGGGCACAGCGGGTGTACAGACCCAGGAACTCAGCACAGGGATGGTGGGAACCCCTCATAATGGGCACAGCGGGTGTACAGACCCGGGAACTCAGCACAGGGATGGTGGGAACCCCTCATAATGGGCACAGCGGGTGTACAGACCCGGGAACTCAGCACAGGGATGGTGGGAACCCCTCATAATGGACACAGCGGGTGTACAGACCCAGGAACTCAGCACAGGGATGGTGGGAACCCCTCATAATGGGCACAGCGGGTGTACAGACCCGGGAACTCAGCACAGGGATGGTGGGAACCCCTCATAATGGGCACAGCGGGTGTACAGACCCGGGAACTCAGCACAGGGATGGTGGGAACCCCTCATAATGGACACAGCGGGTGTACAGACCCGGGAACTCAGCACAGGGATGGTGGGAACCCCTCATAATGGGCACAGCGGGTGTACAGACCCGGGAACTCAGCACAGGGATGGTGGGAACCCCTCATAATGGGCACAGCGGGTGTACAGACCCGGGAACTCAGCACAGGGATGGTGGGAACCCCTCATAATGGACACAGCGGGTGTACAGACCCGGGAACTCAGCACAGGGATGGTGGGAACCCCTCATAATGGGCACAGCGGGTGTACAGACCCGGGAACTCAGCACAGGGATGGTGGGAACCCCTCATAATGGGCACAGTGGGTGTACAGACCCAGGATCTCAGCACAGGGATGGTGGGAACCCCTCATAATGGGCACAGCGGGTGTACAGACCCGGGAACTCAGCACAGGGATGGTGGGAACCCCTCATAATGGCCACAGCGGGTGTACAGACCCGGGAACTCGGCACAGGGATGGTGGGAACCCCTCATAATGGGCACAGCGGGTGTACAGACCTGAGAACTCAGCACAGGGATGGTGGGAACCCCTCATAATGGCCACAGCGGGTGTACAGACCCAGGAACTCAGCACAGGGATGGAGGGAACCCCTCATAATGGGCACAGCGGGTGTACAGACCCGGGAACTCAGCACAGGGATGGTGGGAACCCCTCATAATGGGCACAGTGGGTGTACAGACCTAGGAACTCAGCACAGGGACGGTGGGAACCCCTCATAATGGGCACAGCGGGTGTACAGACCCGGGAACTCAGCACAGGGATGGTGGGAACCCCTCATAATGGGCACAGCGGGTGTACAGACCCGGGAACTCAGCACAGGGATGGAGGGAACCCCTCATAATGGGCACAGCGGGTGTACAGACCCGGGAACTCAGCACAGGGATGGTGAGAACCCCTCATAATGGGCACAGCGGGTGTACAGACCCGGGAACTCAGCACAGGGATGGTGAGAACCCCTCATAATGGGCACAGTGGGTGTACAGACCTAGGAACTCAGCACAGGGATGGTGGGAACCCCTCATAATGGGCACAGCGGGTGTAAAGACCCGGGAACTCAGCACAGGGATGGTGAGAACCCCTCATAATGGGCACAGGGATGGTGGGAACCACTCATAATGGGCACAGCGGGTGTAAAGACCCGGGAACTCAGCACAGGGATGGTGAGAACCCCTCATAATGGGCACAGGGATGGTGGGAACCACTCATAATGGGCACAGCGGGTGTACAGAGACTGTTGGGTGGTTTACCCTCCGGCGTCCTCCAAACAATGACATACCAGTTTTGGGTGGAGTGGTTTTAATATCTTATATAATAGTATAATAGAACAATGTATGCTGGGATGGAATGTGCTCCCCCCCCCCTGTAGGGGGGGCATTAGATAATGAGGCGGGGGCGGAGTCTGCTGGGGGGGCATTAGATAATGAGGCGGGGGCGGAGTCTGCTGTGTACACAGGTGCTGGGAGCCATTAAGGTGGAAATTCTCAGACAATACCGGCAGGAAAATGCCTCCTTTGTGCCGGTAATATAATCTTTATGTGTCACTCAATGGGAACTTCCATGACAAAGGATCCCAACCAGTCCGTGCCAGCCTGGGCTGCCTGGTAAAAAAACGCTCCCCGACCCTCCCCCCCCCCCCCCACCGTGGGTCACCTGCTGCCTCGAATTCCTTTCCTGTGGGGTCACAAATTTCATCACACAGAGGGATCCGATATGAGGGGAGTGTAGAAAATAACATGATGGGTGGATATGGAAGACGCACATCAATCCATCGTTATACATACAAGCAGTCTCGGAATGTGACCCGGGATCAGCCTCTGTACAGCAGAGCTCAGACTGGGGGAGGGAGGGAGCAGCACAAGTAGCACATAATCATGTGCTGACAAGAAGCATGCTGATAGGAGAAGAGAGCGGAGTGGCAGAGCAATAAGATCGCTGTGCTGCTTCTCCTTTCATTGTCCAGTCACAGGTTGGGGGCTCGTCCGGGATGGGTTAAATGGGGAAGACCGAGGACATCTAGTGGCAGGGACAGAGCCCTGCACTATGCCGCTTCTCCTTTCATTGTCCAGTCCCAGACTGGGGGTGGGTTCAGGAGGACCTGGGCTCAGAGGAAGTGGGTTGAATGATGCTGGGGATAGGCTGAAGACAGTGGCAGGGTCAGAGCTCCGCACTGTGTGCTGCTTCTCCTTTCATTGTCCAGGACGACCTGGGCTCAGAGGAAGTGGGTTGAATGATGCTATCCATCAGAGCGAGGACATCTAGTGGCAGGAACAGAGCCCTGCACTGTGCCGCTTCTCCTTTCATTGTCCAGTCCCAGACTGGGGGTGGGTCCAGGAGGACCTGGGCTCAGAGGAAGTGGGTTGAATGATGCTATCCATCAGAGCGAGGACATCTAGTGGCAGGAACAGAGCCCTGCACTGTGCTGCTTCTCCTTTCATTGTCCAGTCCCAGACTGGGGGTGGGTCCAGGAGGACCTGGGCTCAGAGGAAGTGGGTTGAATGATGCGATCCATCAGAGCGAGGACATCTAGTGGCAGGAACAGAGCCCTGCACTGTGCCGCTTCTCCTTTCATTGTCCAGTCCCAGACTGGGGGTGGGTCCAGGAGGACCTGGGCTCAGAGGAAGTGGGTTGAATGATGCTATCCATCAGAGCGAGGACATCTAGTGGCAGGAACAGAGCCCTGCACTGTGCTGCTTCTCCTTTCATTGTCCAGTCCCAGACTGGGGGTGGGTCCAGGAGGACCTGGGCTCAGAGGAAGTGGGTTGAATGATGCGATCCATCAGAGCGAGGACATCTAGTGGCAGGAACAGAGCCCTGCACTGTGCCGCTTCTCCTTTCATTGTCCAGTCCCAGACTGGGGGTGGGTCCAGGAGGACCTGGGCTCAGAGGAAGTGGGTTGAATGATGCTATCCATCAGAGCGAGGACATCTAGTGGCAGGAACAGAGCCCTGCACTGTGCTGCTTCTCCTTTCATTGTCCAGTCCCAGACTGGGGGTGGGTCCAGGAGGACCTGGGCTCAGAGGAAGTGGGTTGAATGATGCGATCCATCAGAGCGAGGACATCTAGTGGCAGGAACAGAGCCCTGCACTGTGCCGCTTCTCCTTTCATTGTCCAGTCCCAGACTGGGGGTGGGTCCAGGACGACCTGGGCTCAGAGGAAGTGGGTTGAATGATGCTATCCATCAGAGCGAGGACATCTAGTGGCAGGGACGGAGCCATTGGCACGCACCGAACGGGGTCACAAAGTCACTGATTGGAGCTCAAGGATCCCTTTTTAATGGCAGGAGGAGGAGCCTGTTGCTGTGTATGGTGAGTTTATAAATAGTTATTGACAGGTCCGCTTTAAATGTAGCAATTTTTACACTCATGGGAACGCACAGCGCAGGTTCCCTTTAACTCAGGGCGGGGCTCTGGTGGCACCTGCCGGGTAAGGTGGGGGTAGTGGGCGTTGCCGGGTCATGTGACCTCCATAGATGAGCCGTCAGTGTACACGGACACAATGGCGCCGTGTTCAGGGCGGAGTCGGGTGTATTATGGGCGGAGGAAAGTTTAAAGGGCCGCTGAGTCGGAATCCATTTTTTTTTTGTTTTTTATTCTGCCTTCCAACCCCCCCCCCCCAAATCAACCAATGAGAGTGACATTTTTATATAAAAGCTTTCCATTTTCATTATATACCTTACCTTATACATGCTGATGTCATCACTGGGTCTCTGTTCTTCTCTATGCAATGCAGGCAGATCAAGGCTGGTGGGAGGGGCCTGTACATGGTTTCCTGAAGACATCACCGCCCCCCCCCCCCCGGCCTCAGTACTCCTCTCCAGAGCCCTCAGTCCTGATGCAAGCAGTAGGAGGAGTTATGCAAATATCAAATTGCCTTAATGGGTGGGTGACAGTCTGGAGGAGTGGGCATTCCTAGGCAGGTTACATTTGCATAGGTAACGCCCACATGTGATGCTGAGCCTTCATGATTGGAAGCAGTGGGAGGAGTTATGCAAATATCAGCCTTGATGGGCGGGTGTCAGTTTGGAGGAGTGGGCGGTCCTAAGCAGGCTACATTTGCATAGGTAACGCCCACATTTATGCTAAACTTTCATGATTGGAAGCAGTGGGAGGAGTTATTGAAATATCAAAGCCCCTTGATGGGCGGGTGTCAGTCTGGAGGAGTGGGCGTTCCTAGGCAGGCTACATTTGCATAGGTAACGCCCACATTTGATGCTAAACCTTCATGATTGGAAGCAGTGGGAGGAGTTATAGAAATATCAAAGCCCCTTGATGGGCGGGTGTCAGTCTGGAGGAGTGGGCGTTCCTAGGCAGGCTACATTTGCTTAGGTAACGCCCACATTTGATGCTAAACCTTCATGATTGGAAGCAGTGGGAGGAGTTATTGAAATATCAAAGCCCCTTGATGGGCGGGTGTCAGTCTGGAGGAGTGGGCGGTCCTAGGCAGGCTGCATTTGCATAGATAACGCCCATATGTGATCCTGAGCCTTCATAATTGGAAGAAGTGGGAGGAGTTGCGCAAATATAAGAGCGCCTTGATAGGTGGGTGTCAATCTGGAGGAGTTGGCGTTCCTAGGCATTCTATATTTGTATAGGTAACGCCCACATGTGATGCTAAGCCTTCATGATTGGAAGCAGTGGGAGGAGTTATTCAAATATCAAAGCGCCTTGATGGGCGGGTGTCAGTCTGGAGGATTGGGCGTTCCTAGGCAGGCTAAATTTCCCTAAATACCACCCCATGTGATGCTAAGCTTTCATAATCAGAAGCAGTGGGAGGAGTTATGCAAATATCACAATGCTTTGATAGGTGGGTGTCAGTCTGGAGGAGTGGGCGTTCCTATGCAGGCTACATTTGCATACGTAACACCCCCATGTGATGCTGAGCCTTCATGATCGGGAGCAGTGGGAGGAGATATTTAAATATCAAAATAGCTTAATAGGTAGGTATCAGTTTGGAGTAGTGGGCGTTCCCAGGCAGGCTGTATTTGCATAGGTAAGGCCCACACAAGATGCTGAACCTCCACAATGGAAAGAACTCCAATGAATGAAAGGGGCGGGGCCAGGGACACAGCGTCTGGGGCTCGTGTCCCTTTTGCCCCCCAGTCTTGTTTCAGCCATGATGAAAGGGGCGGGGCCAGGGACACGGCATCTGGGGCTCGTGTCCCTTTTGCCCCCCAGTCTTGTTCCTGCCATGATGAAAGGGGCGGGGCCAGGGATACAGCGTCTGGGTCTCGTGTCCCTTTTGCCCCCCAGTCTTGTTCCAGCCATGATGAAAGGGGAGGGGCCAGGGACACAGTCTGGGGCTCGTGTCCCTTTTGCCCCCCAGTCTTGTTCCAGCCATGATGAAAGGGGCGGGGCCAGGAACACAAAAAGTCTGGGGCTCGTGTCCCTTTTGCCCCCCAGTCTTGTTCAAGCCATGATGAAAGGGGCGGGGCCAGGGACACAAAGTCTGGGGCTCGTGTCCCTTTTGCCCCCGTTCTTGTTCCAGTCATGATGAAAGGGGCGGGGCCAGGGACACGGAGTCTGGGGCTTGTGTCCCTTTTGCCCCCAGTCTTGTTCCAGCCATGATGAAAGGGGCGGGGCCAGGAACACAAAGTCTGGGGCTTGTGTCCCTTTTGCCCCCCGGTCTTGTTCCAGTCATGATGAAAGGGGCGGGGCCAGGGACACGGAGTCTGGGGCTCGTGTCCCTTTTGCCCCCCAGTCTTGTTCAAGCCATGATGAAAGGGGCGGGGCCAGGGATACAGCGTCTGGGTCTCGTGTCCCTTTTGCCCCCCAGTCTTGTTCCAGCCATGATGAAAGGGGAGGGGCCAGGGACACAGTCTGGGGCTCGTGTCCCTTTTGCCCCCCAGTCTTGTTCCAGCCATGATGAAAGGGGCGGGGCCAGGAACACAAAGTCTGGGGCTCGTGTCCCTTTTGCCCCCCAGTCTTGTTCAAGCCATGATGAAAGGGGCGGGGCCAGGGACACAAAGTCTGGGGCTCGTGTCCCTTTTGCCCCCCAGTCTTGTTCAAGCCATGATGAAAGGGGCGGGGCCAGGGACACAAAGTCTGGGGCTCGTGTCCCTTTTGCCCCCGTTCTTGTTCCAGTCATGATGAAAGGGGCGGGGCCAGGGACACGGAGTCTGGGGCTCGTGTCCCTTTTGCCCCCAGTCTTGTTCCAGCCATGATGAAAGGGGCGGGGCCAGGAACACAAAGTCTGGGGCTTGTGTCCCTTTTGCCCCCCGGTCTTGTTCCAGTCATGATGAAAGGGGCGGGGCCAGGGACACGGAGTCTGGGGCTCGTGTCCCTTTTGCCCCCCAGTCTTGTTCCAGCCATAATGAAAGGGGCGGGGCCAGGGACACGGAGTCTGGGGCTCGTGTCCCTTTTGCCCCTGGTCTTGTTCCTGCCATGATGAAAGGGGCGGGGCCAGGAACACAAAGTCTGGGGCTCGTGTCCCTTTTGCCCCCCAGTCTTGTTCCAGCCATGATGAAAGGGGCGGGGCCAGGGACAGTCAGGCTGAGAGAAGAAACGATAACGCTGGACACCCTCCAGCCAGGAAAAGGGGCGGGGCCCTATCTGACTTGCAGCTTCTAATGCACATGGTGAGAAGCTCGCAGTGTGCGGGGAAATCGGAGGAAGCCGTTTCAGTCCAGGGGGAGGAGCCTGTACACCGGGAGGATGGAGGAAATATTTAGGATCATTTCTGTATAGTTGGCTCCCTTCAGTGACAATGAAGAGGGAGACTTTTCTGGGGGCAAACCTCTAAAAAAAAAAAAGGGGGGACTGTCCCTTTAAGACGGGAGCGGCAGGGAGCGGGAGAGTTCATAGAGCGTTGTGGTTGGATTTGTTTGCTCTGAGGGCAGATTCTTCTTCCTACCACACAGCACCTTCCCCCGATCCGATCCGATCTCACTACACCCTACCAGACGGGGGCAGTCTCACCGCAGTCTCTAATGACCTGAAACAGCCACAGTGCACCAGAGATCATGTGACCCGGGCTTTATGTCACATGGGAGGCGAAGAAGAAGCTCCTGTCCAATCATCTTCTAGATAAATATCCCCCAACGCCGGCCACACACACACAGATATTTTTCCTTTTTCTTTATTTTTTTTTTCATGAATTTTTTTTATTTCGTGTTCTAAACGTAATTAATAATTTTATATGACGTGTATATCGGATATTTCCAATGTTTGATTGGATCCGGATCAGAATGACGATATATGATGGCGGGCGGGTCCATAAAGAACGGCCAATCAATGGTCAGCGAATTCTTATCAAAAATAAAGATTTGTTGTAGAGCGCCCTCTACTGGGTGTCTGTTTCCACGCAGCCCCCTAGTGGAGGATCCTCCATAGGAGTATATAGGGGAATGTCCTGCAGAAGAACAAATGTTCACCTGAGTGTCAGCATTTCCTCAGTCTCCCCTCCCCCAGTGATCAGGCTGTACATTGTAACTTTGTAGGAGGAGGAGGCATTTCCTCAGTCTCCCCTCCCCCAGTGATCAGGCTGTACATTGTAACTTTGTAGGAGGAGGCATTTCCTCAGTCTCTCCTCCCCCAGTGATCAGACTGTACATTGTAACTTTGTAGAAGGAGGAGGAGGGGGCATTTCCTCAGTCTCCCCTCCCCCCAGTGATCAGACTGTACATTGTAACTTTGTAGAAGGAGGAGGAGGGGGCATTTCCTCAGTCTCCCCTCCCCCAGTGATCAGACTGTACATTGTAACTTTGTAGAAGGAGGCGGAGGAGGCATTTCCTCAGTCTCTCCTCCCCCAGTGATCAGACTGTACATTGTAACTTTGTAGAAGGAAGCATTTCCTAAGTCTCCCCTCCCCCAGTGATCAGACTGTACATTGTAACTTTGTAGGAGGAGGAGGAGACACTTCCGCAGTCTCCCCTCCCCCAGTGATCAGACTGTACATTGTAACTTTGTAGAAGGAGGGGGAGGCATTTCCTCAGTCTCCCCTCCCCCCAGTGATCAGACTGTACATTGTAACTTTGTAGAAGGAGGAGGAGGGGGCATTTCCTCAGTCTCCCCTCCCCCAGTGATCAGACTGTACATTGTAACTTTGTAGAAGGAGGCGGAGGAGGCATTTCCTCAGTCTCTCCTCCCCCAGTGATCAGACTGTACATTGTAACTTTGTAGAAGGAAGCATTTCCTAAGTCTCCCCTCCCCCAGTGATCAGACTGTACATTGTAACTTTGTAGGAGGAGGAGGAGACACTTCCGCAGTCTCCCCTCCCCCAGTGATCAGACTGTACATTGTAACTTTGTAGGAGGAGGAGGAGACACTTCCGCAGTCTCCCCTCCCCCAGTGATCAGACTGTACATTGTAACTTTGTAGCATGTCTCATGGTTGGAGGCTGCAGCAGGGGCTGATTTGTGTCAGACATTTTGTGAACACATGCACCCATAAAGCTATACTGTCAAAACTGATCCCGATTGTACAAAGTGTGGCTCTCGTGGGTTGGCATATTTTGGATTGCCCTGGAATATCCTATAATAAAATAACGGCCCCTTTACCAACAGATTGCCAGACTTCTCAATCTCGTATTTAATATTCTTCCACATTAAAGCTGAACTATGGGCACAAAACCTTCATTCACTTCATTCCTCATTGGCCACAAAAGATATAAACCGACTTTGTGTGCAGCAAATGTCATTGCAAACTCAGATATTACCTTGTAAAAGTAGCAGTGACATCATCACTGGGCTATACATAGCCTGTGTAGAGAGCAGAGCTGTGGGAGGGGCCCAGCAGGCTCCACCCACTACAGAATATTACAGGAGGGGGCAGAGACAAGACCAGTCCCCCCTGCACAAGGAGAGAGGAGAGCTGTGGGAGGGGCCCAGCAGGCTCCACCCACTACAGAATATTACAGGAGGGGCGGAGACCAGATCAGTCAGCCTGCACAAGGAGAGAGAGCAGAGCTGTGGGAGGGGCCCAGCAGGCTCCACCCACTATAGGAAATCTACAGGAGGGGGCGGAGATGAGACCAGTCCCCCTGCACAAGGAGAGAGAGCTGAGCTGTGGGAGGGGCCCAGCAGGCTCCACCCACTACAGAAAATTACAGGAGGGGGCGGAGACCAGACCAGTCCCCCTGCACACGTTGGGAGAGCAGCAATAAACGGTCTTATTACAGAAAGTCTCACACTGGATTCCTGCACAGATCTGGAAGAAATACACAAAGCGCACAGAGAGGTCTACAGTATGTATATAAAATCCCCTCGCCTCTGATCGTCGGCTCCCTCTAGTGGCCATAATGCCGTATTTTTCTGAAACCCTTCAACAAAAGGAAAGTACCGCATTATGGCCACTAGATGGAGCTGACGATCCTAGGCAATAATCTTATAGCGATCATAAATAACTCTGCATC
Organism: Rana muscosa; assembly: GCA_029206835.1. NCBI lineage: Eukaryota > Metazoa > Chordata > Amphibia > Anura > Ranidae > Rana > Rana muscosa. Next base: position 61,442,738 of record CM055126.1, on the reverse strand, counting down.
ATAGAGAACGCTCTGCCTGGAGGAGAGCGAGCCCTGCTGGGCGACTTGTTGTTTGGCCTCGATTGGCTTTAGTGGCCCTGATTGTCGTCAGAGCCCACGGCATTCAATCCGTCAGCCGGGCCACATAAAACAAGGAGCAGCTCCTGGTATGTTATGTGCACTCAGAAGATCGTGCCTGAGGTCAGACCAGTGATGGCGTCCCAGTTCTCTGTATTACCCAATGCCCCCCCCCTCCCTGCTCGGTCATGTGCCAGTCACTGAAGTCTGCCAGCCTCTAATAGGGCCACATTGTCCTCTACCTATACTGTCCATGTAAAGACTCCTGGGATAGCCTGAGACTGAAGCTCCACAATACGAGATACAAATTTGTTACAATGTAAGATCAAATAGAGCTGGCCGGTTGGGACGCAGAGTTTGTCGGCGGGCCGGTTGGGGCGCAGAGTTTGTCGGCGGGCCGGTTGGGGCGCAGAGTTTGTCGGCGGGCCGGTTGGGGCGCAGAGTTTGTCGGCGGGCCGGTTGGGGCGCAGAGTTTGTCGGCGGGCCGGTTGGGGCGCAGAGTTTGTCGGCGGGCCGGTTGGGGCGCAGAGTTTGTCGGCGGGCCGGTTGGGGCGCAGAGTTTGTCGGCGGGCCGGTTGGGGCGCAGAGTTTGTCGGCGGGCCGGTTGGGGCGCAGAGTTTGTCGGCGGGCCGGTTGGGGCGCAGAGTTTGTCGGCGGCCGGTTGGGGCGCAGAGTTTGTCGGCGGGCCGTTTGGGGCGCAGAGTTTGTCGGCGGGCCGTTTGGGGCGCAGAGTTTGTCGGCGGGCCGTTTGGGGCGCAGAGTTTGTCGGCGGGCCGTTTGGGGCGCAGAGTTTGTCGGCGGGCCGTTTGGGACGCAGAGTTTGTCGGCGGGCCGTTTGGGACGCAGAGTTTGTCGGCGGGCCGTTTGGGACGCAGAGTTTGTCGGCGGGCCGTTTGGGACGCAGAGTTTGTCGGCGGGCCGTTTGGGACGCAGAGTTTGTCGGCGGGCCGTTTGGGACGCAGAGTTTGTCGGCGGGCCGTTTGGGACGCAGAGTTTGTCGGCGGGCCGGTTGGGACGCAGAGTTTGTCGGCGGGCCGGTTGGGACGCAGAGTTTGTCGGCGGGCCGGTTGGGACGCAGAGTTTGTCGGCGGGCCGGTTGGGACGCAGAGTTTGTCGGCGGGCCGGTTGGGACGCAGAGTTTGTCGGCGGGCCGGTTGGGACGCAGAGTTTGTCGGCGGGCCGGTTGGGACGCAGAGTTTGTCGGCGGGCCGGTTGGGACGCAGAGTTTGTCGGCGGGCCGGTTGGGACGCAGAGTTTGTCGGCGGGCCGGTTGGGACGCAGAGTTTGTCGGCGGGCCGGTTGGGACGCAGAGTTTGTCGGCGGGCCGGTTGGGACGCAGAGTTTGTCGGCGGGCCGGTTGGGACGCAGAGTTTGTCGGCGGGCCGGTTGGGACGCAGAGTTTGTCGGCGGGCCGGTTGGGACGCAGAGTTTGTCGGCGGGCCGGTTGGGACGCAGAGTTTGTCGGCGGGCCGGTTGGGACGCAGAGTTTGCTTGAATGGTCACAGTAGCACATGTATTACATCCTCCATGCAGTTCAGTTTCTGTACATTGATTCTCATCATTGGGCCGTGATGAAGAGTGATTTCTGGCCCCGAAACGCGTTTTTTTTAATATTTTTACATTGGAATAAATTTGTATCTGGACAGCAAACTTTTGATTTGCCCGTCTGAGATCGATAGAAATTATGTTACGTGGGAATCGTGGAAATCTTTTGGGCGTGTAGAAGCCGCCAGTCCGGAATCCTGAACCGCGTTCAGACATCACCACGACGGCGACCACCAATAGGACTTCTTCTCCGTTCCGGTGTGCCCAGTCAGTGTCATTCTAGGTATGATATCTGGTCAGTGCCCGCCCCTCTGTGTGCCATCCCCTCCCAGTGCCCGCCGTCACCTCAGGCGTCATCTGCCCATGAACCGCCAACATTGCCCACCACCTCTCTGTCCTCGTCTGCCTCCAGAATCTCACCTCCACCCACAATGCCACCCACAATGCCACCCTGACTTTTTTTTCTCCTCTCTTTGTGCTGTGATGTTGTGCCAAACCAGCCCCAGCAAACCTGCCGGCTTCCCGACCCACCCCCCGACTCACTCACCGATGACGGCTTGTACGTCTGCTTGGCGAATAAGTTCTGCCACCTCTTCACCGCGGCCATGCCACCTTCCGCCGCCCACCCCCTTGGCATGGAGGAAGTGTTTTTGCCGACGTCTCGCTCCACCTGCCGCCCCGCTCAGTCACCTCGCTCACTCATAATGAAAGCAAAGAGAGGAAGAAAAAAAGTTTTTTGTTTTTCTAGTTGTGGGTTAACCCCTTCCTGGGAGGACGGCCGGCGGCGGTGGCGGCTGCTGCTGCTGCGTGCAGTGAATGGGAACACCTGCTGTCACACTGTTGTCTTGTCCTTGCCATGCTCGCTCAGATTACAATGACACGGCGGGGGGGGGGGGGGGGGGGGTCCCAAATAAGGGCATCTGAAAGTCTCTCTCCTTTTGCTGAGACTCGGGGGCTTAATATATGCACCGATCAATGGGGGGGGGGGAGGGGGGCACCGATCAATGGGGGGGGCACCGATCAATGGGGGGGGGGGGGGTCCTCATTGATTCATCCATCCATCTGTCCTACCAACAGGTCCAATGACTGACTTTTGGAACTTTTTGGAAAAAAAATCAAGCAGAAAAGTTGACCGTCGTTGATTGGACGTCCGTACCGGGGCAAGGTGAAAAGGTCAACGTGCCCCCCCCCTCCAGGTGGACCCTTCCCCTAATTTATGGTGGGTTCTAGGTGAGCTCCAAAGTTCAGGATCCTTCCCCTCTCTATGGTAGGTTTTAGGTGGTGCTCAATAAAAGCTCCTGACCCTTTCCCCTCTCTATGGTGGGTTCAAGATGGGTGTTCTTCGCTCTTCCTCTCTATGGTGGGTTCTAGGTGAGCTCGGTGAAAGTTCCTGGAACTTCTTCTCACTACGATGGGTTCTAGGTGAGCTCGGTGAAAGTTCCTGGAACTTCTTCTCACTACGATGGGTTCTAGGTGGCGCTCAATAAAAGTTCCTGACCTTTCCCCTCTTTATGGTGGGTTTTAGGTGGACGGAATAAAAGTTCCTGGCCCTTCCTCTCTATGGTAGGTTCTAGGTGGGCTCAATAAAAGTTCCCAACCTTTCCCCTCTTTTTATGGTGGGTTCTAGGTGGACTCAATAAAGGTTCATGACCCTTCTTCTGTCTATGGTGGGTTCTAGGTGGACTCAATAAAGGTTCATGACCCTTTCTTTCTTTATAGTAGGATCTAGGTGGGCTCAACAAAGGTTCCTGGCTCTTCCTCTCTATGGTGGGTTCTAGGTGGGATCAATAAAAGTTCCCAACCTTTCCCCTCTTTTTATGGTGGGTTCTAGGTGGACTCAATAAAGGTTCATGACCCTTCTTCTGTCTATGGTGGGTTCTAGGTGGACTCAATAAAGGTTCATGACCCTTCTTCTGTCTATGGTGGGTTCTAGGTGGACTCAATAAAGGTTCATGACCCTTTCTTTCTTTATAGTAGGATCTAGGTGGGCTCAACAAAGGTTCCTGGCTCTTCCTCTCTATGGTGGGTTCTAGGTGGGCTCAATAAAAGTTCCCAACCTTTCCCCTCTTTTTATGGTGGGTTCTAGGTGGACTCAATAAAGGTTCATGACCCTTCTTCTGTCTATGGTGGGTTCTAGGTGGACTCAATAAAGGTTCATGACCCTTCTTCTGTCTATGGTGGGTTCTAGGTGGACTCAATAAAGGTTCATGACCCTTTCTTTCTTTATAGTAGGATCTAGGTGGGCTCAACAAAGGTTCCAAGCTCTTCCTCTCTATGGTGGGTTCTAGGTGGGATCAATAAAAGTTCCTCTACCTTCTCCTCTCTATGGTGTGTTCTTTAAAAGTTACTGACCCTTCCCCTCTCTATGGTGGGTTCTAGGTGGGCTCAAAGTTCCTGACCCTTCCTCTCTATAGTGGGTTCTAGGCAGACTCCATAAAAGTTCCTGACCCGTTCTTCACTCTACGTTGGGTTCTAGGTGGGGTTCCTGATTGCCCAGGTTATCAACATCCATGACATAGACATCAGACAACCACCCAACTGCTATGGTTCAGTCCAAAAAAAAATGGTCAAAGTGGAGAACCTTTTCCGCTTGCGCCTTGTTGCACTGGAGCAGGTACTGTCTGCGCACAGCTCCCCTCCCCCTCCTGCCGAGTTCTGGATCCCGCGTATAACTCAACACAGGAAAGGAGGCATTGGCCAAAAAAGGTCCGTCGGGCAAATCTTTCCATTCCCTGTTTTTGGCCATTTTGGCCCTCCACAGAAAGTGATGGGAAATCCAAAATTTTAGTGTGGTCGCCAGATCAGGAAGTGAGGGGAAATGGTCCAATGGGGACACCTGAATATTTTTTTGTGTAGTCGCCAGAACAGGAAGTGAGGGAAAATCACCCAATGGGGACACCTGATAATTTTAGAGGAGTGGTCTCCAGAACAGGAAGTGAGTGTAAATCATCCAATGGGGACACCTGAAAATTTTAAAATGGTCACCAGAGCAGGAAGTGAGAGGAAATCATCCAATGGGGACACCTGAAAATTTTAGAGCGGTCGCCAGAGCAGGAAGTGAGGGGAAATGGTCCAATGAGGACACCTGTTTTTTTTTTGTTTTTTTTAGAGTGGTCGCCAGAACAGGAAGTGAGGGAAAATCTTCCAATGGGGACACCTACTAGGTGGGAATTTTCTCTGCCTTTTAGGTGTCTCCATTGAAGGGAAATCCCCCCCATTGGGATACAATTGGCTACAAAAATGAACCCTCTGTGACTCCATTAAAAATAAATAAAAGTTTTGGGATTGAATCTACAAAATAGAAATCCAGGAAAAAAATAAGATAAGAATGAAGAGTTCATTAAAAGATAAAAAAAAGACAAAACCATCTTCTGCTGTGATATTCGCCTTCAATCCGGAGAGTTCACTTGCAGTGCGTTGTTTCTGCCACCAGATGTCCTCCGTCTGATGGCGACAGCATTATTCACCCTACTTCCTCTGAGCTCGGGTCGTCCTGGACCCACCCCCCCCCCAGCCTGTGATTGGACAGCGAGAAAGGGAAAGCGGCACCGTGATGAGCTCTGTGGTCACTCTGCTCTCTCCTCCTATCAGCGTGCTTCTTGAACTGATTGGCTCCTTGTGCCGCTTCTCCATCTCTCTCGGTCTGAGCTCTGCTGTACAGGGGGTGCTTGTAATTACAAAGTCCATTGAATGATCATTTTACTGATGACGGAGCGGATTTTTCTTGTGTCTTTTATGGTCGGGAGATGTTTGGCGTCGTATTGAGGGGGGGGGGGCGCTCTTTACTGTCGCTGAGATGCAGCTGAATCTGTGTTTTTTTCTTTTCACAGATCAGACCATTGAAGTGTATCTGTGGACAGAAGAGGGGGGGTGGGGCTGATGGTTGGTTGAGATGCTTCTCGGCAGGGTTCCTCTTTAATGATCCGACACAACTATTTATAGGAGTATGACTCGGGGGAGGGGTGGGGGGGGGTTCATTACAGGCTGCGCTCTACAAGTCGCGTCTTAACCCTTCACTTCTTGTATGTGATACCCGCAATGGGCCTCGCTGCTTCTGATTGGTCAGCCTAAATGTAATCTTCGCTGCGTGTCCCGGAACCCCCCCCCCCCGAGACAAAACCGACCAATCCCGCGTCACCATCCGCATTACTTGTATTTCTATTATGAAGAGTTCCCACCATCCCTGTGCTGAGTTCCCAGGTCTGTACACCTGCTGTGCTCATTATGAGGGGTTCCCACCATCCCTGTGCTGAGTTCCCAGGTCTGTACACCTACTGTGCCCATTATGAGGGGTTCCCACCATCCCTGTGGCGGCTTTAATGACTTTCTGAAAATATGGAAGAGCTGAGAGAAGCGGACTGATCTTGCGCGTTCTGTGCCCGGCAGCCAATCGTATGAATGAATTGATGGCGCTGTGCGTCTCGCTGTACGGGGCGGATTGTCTCCGGCTGGCTTCAGGACGGGAACATTTCTGACACCATCAATCATCCGGCAGATGTCAGGAATATTGGCCGTCTGAGGCGTCTACAGGACTGAAGAAAAACTCATATTTTTTTATTTGATTGGACAGATCTGTCCACCAATCTGATGATGTAATGTCCATGTGACATGATGACTGCCCATCCCTGGCTCCTCCCCCTTTCAATATGAGGAGGAGGTGTTTCCTCAGTCTCCCCTCCCCCAGTGATCAGACTGTACATTGTAACTTTGTAGAAGGAGGAGGAGGCATTTCCTCAGTCACCCCCCCCCCCCCCCCAGTGATCAGACTGTACATTGTAACTTTGTAGAAGGAGGAGGAGGCATTTTCTCAGTCTCCCCTCCCCCAGTGATCAGACTGTACATTGTAACTTTGTAGAAGGAGGAGGAGTCATTTCCTCAGTCTCCCCTCCCCCCAGTGATCAGACTGTACATTGTAACTTTGTAGAAGGAGGAGGAGTCATTTCCTCAGTCTCCCCTCCCCCCAGTGATCAGACTGTACATTGTAACTTTGTAGAAGGAGGAGGAGTCATTTCCTCAGTCTCCCCTCCCCCCAGTGATCAGACTGTACATTGTAACTTTGTAGAAGGAGGAGGAGTCATTTCCTCAGTCTCCCCTCCCCCAGTGATCAGACTGTACATTGTAACTTTGTAGAAGGAGGAGGAGGCATTTTCTCAGTCTCCCCTCCCCCAGTGATCAGACTGTACATTGTAACTTTGTAGGAAGTCGCAAGGCGAGAGGCTGGCAGCAGGGGGCTGATCTGTGTCAGACAATTGTGAACACCCTCTGAGACGGGATCTTAGTCCAGGAAGTAGAGGGTGAGCCTGGATGATGCCTGAATAAAAAAAGCGCCGTCCTTCTGGAGAGAAAACCAGGACCCCCCTAGGACTTCCCATAGGCCCCCATTGTATTAGACCGGTGCTCAGGTAAGTCGTTGACAACCACAGAATGTTTCAGGTTTTGTGTAAAGCTGATTGGACAATTTCCTTCCATGTAGAGCAGAGGCCTGTCTGATTGGACGGCTCAGGTAGGTCCTCCTGCTCCATGGTTTGGTGGATCTATAGATGATTGGACGGTCACATTGGAACGAGATGCTTCAAGGCCCCCCGGACTGACATTGAGGATCTCAGACACCCCCCCCCCTGTCAGGAATTTCCCAGCCGTGTTTCTGTAACTCACTCCGGAATATCTGAGGGGGGGGGAGGGGGAGTCCATTCCAGGACCCCCTTAAATAATTCACATACCGGAGTCACTACAGTTCTGGTCACCGACACTCCTGACCTCATCTGTCATCCATGCCGGGTCAGAGGGCGACGGGTGACCTTGGTGGGGGGGTCATAGAGTGTCGGTTACTTATAGTAGGTTGGTGACCTTGTGTGGCATCCATTGAAGGTCAGAGAGTGACTTGTATCTTTTGGTACTGGTACAGGTAACCAGGGAGGGGGGCATTTCCACACACAGGTTAGGCGGCCGTGAGGCCCGTGGGAGCGTGGGGCCTTAGGCGACCGCCTAATTAGAGAGCCGTCTTTGGGTGGCAAGTAACTTTGGAAGGAGTACAGGGTTTTGGAGTGCCAGAATAGTTACATTTCCGAAATTCGAAAATTTGAAATTAGGAAATTTCAAAATTTCAAAAATTTCAAAATTCCATAATCAGAGATTTAGAAAATCCGAAATTTCCAAAAATGAGAAAATTCGGAAATTCAAAAACCCAAATTTTCAAATTTAGGAATGTTCAAATTTTAAAATTTCCGAAATTCGAAAATTCAGAATTCGAAAATTCTAAAATCTGAAAGTTTGGGTTTTTGAATTTCCGAATTTTTGAATTTACCGGATTTCCGAAATTCCAAAATATGCAAAAAAACGAATGTAATGAAAGCGAACGGATTTTTCGGCATTGCACATAGATGTCTATCCAAAACACTTTCAAGTCTTGTAGCTTCTTTTGTCTGGTTAGGGAGTCTCATAAGTCTAACGGACCCCCTGATGTCCCCATAAAGAGAACCTGTCACTGCATAATAATATCATAGGAGGGGCTTGTGATAGGAGGCGGGGAAAGGGAGCGGGCAATCCCTGCAGCGCCACCTTGGTGCAGAATTAATGGCGATTGGACCAGGGCTTCCAGCCGGTGATATGAATTGGCACACATAGGAGGATCTCCTGTCTCTATCAAAATAGGTCAAAATGGAAGACAATGGGGGCTCTGGTGAGATCCCCCCCCCCCAAAAAAAATAATTCAGACCTCTTCTCCTGTATTGTCTATATTAATAAACACCTGAAAAAGGGATAAGGAAGACCTCATTGTCCTTTTAATGTCCCGATCTTATAATAGAGATCACTTTCTGTACAACGCTACATCTTATGGTGGAGCAAAAGGGGGTCTTATGCAGCCTGGAATTTCAGGGGGTTTTTGTTTTATAAGCGCATTACACAGAATGGCCACCAGATGTCTCAAGAGTCCCGTCTCTGATTGCTGGTTCCTTATTCAGTAGCTGTACTGTAACCAAGAGCAGCCCCCCCTCCCCCTCATAGCAGAGGAGAGTTCTGGAGGAAGGAGCAGAGTCCTCCAGCAGAGTATATCGGGAGAGGAGAGTTATAGAGGAAGGAGCAGAGTCCTCCAGCAGTGCAGAGTATTTCAGGAGAGGAGAGTTATAGAGGAAGGAGCAGAGTCCTCCAGCAGTGCAGAGTATTTCAGGAGAGGAGAGTTATAGAGGAAGGTGCAGAGTCCTCCAGCAGTGCAGAGTATTTCAGGAGAGGAGAGTTATAGAGGAAGGAGCAGAGTCCTCCAGCAGTGCAGAGTATTTCAGGAGAGGAGAGTTATAGAGGAAGGAGCAGAGTCCTCCAGCAGTGCAGAGTATTTCAGGAGAGGAGAGTTATAGAGAAAAGAGCAGAGTCCTCCAGCAGAGTATTTCAGGAGAGGAGAGTTATAGAGGAAGGAGCAGAGTCCTCCAGCAGTGCAGAGTATTTCAGGTGAGGAGAGTTATAGAGGAAGGAGCAGAGTCCTCCAGCAGAGCAGAGTATTTCAGGAGAGGAGAGTTATAGAGGAAGGAGCAGAGTCCTCCAGCAGTGCAGAGTATTTCAGGAGAGGAGAGTTATAGAGAAAAGAGCAGAGTCCTCCAGCAGAGTATTTCAGGAGAGGAGAGTTATAGAGGAAGGAGCAGAGTCCTCCAGCAGTGCAGAGTATTTCAGGTGAGGAGAGTTATAGAGGAAGGAGCAGAGTCCTCCAGCAGAGCAGAGTATTTCAGGAGAGGAGAGTTATATAGGAAGGAGCAGAGTTCTCCAGCAGTGCAGAGTATTTCAGGTGAGGAGAGTTATAGAGGAAGGAGCAGAGTCCTCCAGCAGTGCAGAGTATTTCAGGAGAGGAGAGTTATAGAGAAAAGAGCAGAGTCCTCCAGCAGAGTATTTCAGGAGAGGAGAGTTATAGATGTAGCGGGTATTTGAATTATGTGAGGGCTCTGGTGGTGTGAAGTTCCTTGGGGTCCCTGGGTGGTGCTGTTGCCTTGGGCCGGAGTTGAACTCACACCGCAAACTGTGCCTTTTTGTCCTCCTCTGGAGCTGGTACAGTGGGGCGGGGAACCTGCTGGGACGCAAAGGGAAAGGTCATAAAAGGGGCGGAGGCCCTGATTTTGGGAAGAGAGTCGGAGGACGCGGTCGCACCCAGGCACCTTCAGCTTGGGTGCTGTCGTTTCGGTGTTCCGGGCCTAGGCGCCCTTGGCCTAGCCGGAGCGGAGATGGAGTCCATCTCAGGCACCTTTAGCCTGGGGTGAGGTACTATGTCGGATGCCTGGGGCTCAGTACCTTCGACTGAGTTCCGCGAGGGTGGAGGAATCCGAGGGGGCCCTAATTCCGTGTCTGAGTTCGTGAGGACTGGTGCGCAGTAACTTCTCCGAAGAGTCCGGCGCAGCATCGCTGGTGACGGAGAGGCCTCCATTTCTCCGTTGGACGGATTTCTTCCTCTGACAGGGACAAAGTGAGCGAAGATAATTCATATTCTATATTACTAGACAGTGACAGTGACTATCCACCACTGGTGACAGCACAGTGGGCAGCAGCAAGAAGGGAAAGGATTGTGCCTCGATCTGTCCCCCATTTTCCAAAGAAAAGAGATTTGTTTTATTGTTTGGCAAGAAGAATAAAACTGAGTTGCACCTATTCACTGTGTGGAACTTGGGTTACTAAGCAAAGGAGTCAGGGACGAAGGACTGGACTTGACTCTAGGACACCTACACAAAAGCCCAATCCTTGGCCTTCACCTCTTAGCTACGGGAGGACATGGGCCGTGGTGTGTATCATCTCTCTCTCCCAGGTACCCCTAGACAACAGCCATATAACCGATAAAGCACGGGAGAGGGGTGAGGCCGCTACACGTGGTATGCCATTACTGTATTTCACTAATGTGTAGTATGTTATTTGCTGCAGGGCTCTGCAAGAAGCATGTGTGATTTGTTATAACTGTTGATCTATTATACCAAGAGAGAGTAAACTCGTTATTCTTTAATTGCTTTGCATTGGTGTCTGAATTTTACCATAGAGTATAAGAGATACTACCCTAGACTAACTGTGCCAGAGTGGGTCGAGTGAATTGCCGGGGGTTGGAGGTGCTGTGTGCAGGGCCTGAGACCAAATTCAGCAGCTCTCTTAGTTGGGGGTGCGCTACACGTGGGGGCTCATCCGGGATCCTGATACAGCAGGTGAACACGCTAAAAAGTACCGGCATGGACCCTCTAGAAGTTAAAGCGTGGTGCGAAGCAGTAAAGACAGAACCAGACCAGTCAGTGGTCATCAGCCTCCCAGGAGAGGAAAGGTCAACAGAGACGGTAGAGCAAATTGTGGTGTCACTGTCCCCAGATCATACACCGTGGGTGATGGACATAAAGTCAGACCCAAACATCTCGTATCAATATGCACCGATAGAATGGTGGGACGGAATGCCGGAGACCTTTAAGCGCAAATGTGTGCGGACGCCAGACAATAGAACTTACAAGTTGGCGCACACAATGACAGTTAGGACGGAGTCATCCCCAACGGGACCACCACAAGGGACACCCCGTGTCTCACCTGAAAAGAGAGGGTGACGCCTCCGGTGGCACGGGTCACCACCCTTAGCTCAGAATTATGCGCTGTCTTGGGGGAGATTGTGGCCAAGTGTAAAAAGGATACTACAGACTACCCGATGTCAGGATACAGGAAACTCAGGACTTTTTCGGGAAAGAAACCTGTACCTTCAGCTGAAGAGGGATTTGAAGAATGGCTAGACGGCGCCACTCGGGCCCTAGAAGAATGGGAGGTCCCAGAACAAAAAAAAAAAAGGATCGCAGAAAGTTTGAAGGGGCCTGCTTTGGAGGCCAAACGCAACCTCAAGCTAAGCAAGAAGGACTGCAATGCGCAGGATTATCTGGACATTCTGCAGAATGTGTTCGGCGGGACGGAGAAAGTCACTGAACTTACCTACCAGCTGAAGCACTGCTACCAAAAGGAGAAAGAGAAGCTGTCAGAATTCATAAGACGTCTGGATAAGATCCTGCATCAGATCCTACTGAAGAAAGGGATCGACCCACAGATGTCTCAGGTGTTAGAGATGCTAACCTCCCTGATTGCAAAAGATTCAAAGGAGGCAGAGAAAGAAGGACCAAAGAAGGAGTTGTTCCCGGGCGCTCCAGTGCCCACCCCCCTACAAGATTGGGGAGAGATGATCTGTTTTAATTGTGGAGGAATTGGCCATATTGCAGCTGTGTGTTCCAGTCCCAAGAAAAAGAAAACAGATAACCGCAAGCCGGCGGGAAACTTCAGAGGGCCCCGGTGAAGGAGTCAACCCAGGTGCCCATCATCTTCAGTGAGCTCCAAACCGAATGAGAAGCCCAGGAAAAGAGAGGACAAAACTCCTCAGAAGAAGCACAGTATTCTCCAGCGGGAGTACACTCCAAAAAAAGAGAATAATATCCCTCAGCGGGTCGAAACACCCATTAAGAGGAGGGAAATCAATGTATACCAAGCCCAAGAAAGACTCAAGTCCAAAAGAAACTGGAAGAAAAGGAGTAAAAAGGGAAAGGCAAGGACCAGAAGAAGGTGACCTTTGCCAGGCCATATCCAGAGAAGCTGGTAGGCCCATCTCCTATAGTACCCATTCAAGTGGAGGGAGTCTACACAAGAGCCATCTTGGATACTGGGGCACAAGTGACCCTGCTATATAGGGATTTCTATGATAAACACTTAAGTCATCTACCCATCCAGAAGATAGAAGAGCTGGAAATATGGGGAATTGGCACCCAGAGTTTCCCTTACGATGGCTACCTGCCCATCAAGATGACCTTTGACCCATCCGTGGCTGGGAAGGCTGAAGTGTTCAACACCCTGGCAGTTGTGTGCCCTCGGCCGCCTGGAGCCAACAAGAGTTCCCTTATAATAGGGATGAATACGGATCTGGTCCGGAGACTCCTGACCCCTCTAGTACAAGGGAAGGGCCCTGCAGTCACCAAGATCCATCCCATGCTGAAGACTGCCTACCAACGACTGGTTTTGGAGCAAAAGACCCCGGAAGAGGGGATAGGGAAGGTGTGGAGATTTGGAAGAAAAGGGGTAGTGTTGCAGCTCGGCGAAGTAACCTGTCTCAGAGCCACTGTGAAGCTTACTTGGGAACAACCTGGACCCTTTGTCATGCTGGAGCCCGACCCAAGGGAAGAACACTCGGGTTTGGAAGTGATCCCAGAAGTGGTTCCGCTGAAGGCCCTGAAGAAGGCCCATTGTAGTGTCCCGGTGAGTGTCAGGAACACTACAGGTGGCCCCATGGAGATCCCCGCCAGAATGCTGCTGGGCCAGGTGAGCCCTGCTGCCCCGGTTGCCCTGTCAGAAGTCAAAGGGACGGGTGAAGGAGGAGATGTTTGGGAGAAGCTCTCTATGGAGAACCCGAATCTACCCCGGGCTTGGAAGGAGAGAGCCAAGGCCCAGTTGACCAGATGGGAGAAGATCTTCTCCAAAGATGAGTTCGATGTGGGGTGTGCAAGGAGTGCCACCCATCGAATCCGCCTCCAGGAAGACAAGCCCTTCAGAGAAAGGGTCAGGCGGGTCCCACTAGCAGATCTGGAGGATCTGAGGGAACAACTCGCAGAACTCAAGAGGACTGGTGTGATCCGGGAGTCTAGAAGCCCCTATGCCTCCCCGATGGTGGTGGTCAGGAAGAAGAATGAGTCATTGAGGCTATGTATAGACTACAGGACTCTCAACAGGAGAACCATCCCTGACCAGTACCCCACTCCCAGGATAGAGGATGCCCTACAGAGTTTGTCTGGAGCGAAGTGGTTCAGCGTTATGGATCTCAAAAGTGGGTATTACCAGATCCCTATTCATCCGGAAGACAAGGAGAAGACAGCTTTCATAACCCCAGTGGGGTTCTTTGAATTTGACCGAATGCCTCAGGGACTGTCTGGAGCTCCCGCCACCTTCCAACGTCTCATGGAGAAGACTGTAGGAGACATGAACCTTATCAAAGTCCTGGTGTACCTGGACGATGTCATTGTCTTTGGGAGAACCTTGGAGGAACATGAGGAGAGGCTGGAGAAGGTATTGAGAAGACTCAGTGAGGAGGGGCTCAAGCTTTCGCCCGAGAAGTGTCAGTTCTACCAGTCTTCCGTTAACTATCTGGGACACATAGTGTCTGAAGAAGGGGTGGCCACAGACCCCGAGAAGTTGGAGGCAGTTACCTCTTGGCCACGGCCCACTACAGTAACAGAACTCAGATCCTTCTTGGGGTTCGGCTCCTATTATAGGAGGTTTATAGAGGGATTTGCCCGAATTGCCAGACCGCTGAATGAACTACTCGAGACAGAAGGGGAAGAGGACAACTCAGGGCCCAGGAAGCCGGGAGAGTCAGTCAAAGATCAGTGGAACCAGAAGTGTGAAGAGGCCTTCCAGACGTTGAAGAGGAGCCTAACCACTGCCCCAGTCTTGGCCTACGCAGACCCAACAAGACCCTATGAGCTACACGTAGATGCCAGTCATGACGGTCTGGGAGGAGTGCTCTACCAAGAGCATGAAGGGCAGCTGCGGCCCGTTGCCTACGTGAGCAGGAGCCTGACCCCCTCTGAGAAGAACTACCCCACTCACAAGTTGGAGTTCCTGGCCCTTAAGTGGGCGGTAGTTGACAAGCTTAAAGACTACCTGTATGGGGCAGAGTTCACTGTGAAGACAGACAACAACCCCCTTACTTACCTCTTCACCACAGTAAAGCTGGATGCTACAGGACACAGATGGCTGGCCACCCTGTCTGGGTTCAATTTCAGCCTGAAGTACAGGCCAGGGGCTGGAAATCGAGATGCGGACACCTTGTCTAGGAGATCTCATGCCCACACCAGTGAGACAGAAGACTGGACCCAAGTGGCACCTGATGGGGTGCGGGCCCTTTGTCAAGGGGCTGAATTACAAACCAGAGGAGGCTCAAGGGCAGAAGAGATAGGAGTTACCATGGTAGGAGTTCCCAAACAAATACTGTGGAGTGACTCAACTGGAAGAAGACAATCTGCCAAAACTGTCAAAGAAGGAGCTGAGAGGTCCTGGAGGCCCTGGAGAATCAGGATCCAAATAGACTCCTGCGTCACCCCTCAAGGGAAGCCTGCCTATTGAGGAAGGAGTGGGACAGGTTGCAGGTACATCAGGAAGTGGTCTACCGAAGGGGCCCCTCTGATGACCTGGAAGATAAATGGCAATTGTTTCTTCCCGAGAAACACAGAGAGACTGTCCTGGTCGCCCTACATGACAACCACGGCCACCTAGGGGCTGAAAGAACCTTTCAACTCGTCAGAAGTCGGTTCTATTGGCCCTGCATGAGGGCTGAAGTAGAGGAGTACTGCCATTCATGTGCATGCTGCATCCAGCGGAAGACTTTACCCCATCAAGCTGCCCCAATGGGCCATCTACAAAGTCAAGGCCCGATGGATCTGGTATGCATTGATTTCCTCTGCCTCGAGCCCGACCTGAGTGGATTAGGAAATGTTCTGGTGATAACCGATCATTTCACTCGGTATGCCCAGGCTTTCCCAACCAAAGACCAGAAGGCTTCCACGGTGGCCAAGGTACTTATGGAGAAGTATTTCGTCCACTATGGGCTACCGCAGCGACTCCATTCAGATCAAGGGAGGGACTTTGAGAGTCGGCTGATCCAGAAACTCCTGGATTCTTTAGGGATCAAGAAAACTCGAACCACCCCTTACCATCCACAAGGAGAAGCTCAGCCGGAGAGGTTTAACCGAACCCTGCTCAACATGTTGGGGACTCTGAATAGCGAGAAGAAACAACATTGGAGCAGACACATAGCAGCTATAGTACACGCTTACAACTGTACCACTAGTGATGCTACAGGCTACTCCCCCTACCGACTCATGTTTGGGAGAGAAGCGAGGTTACCCGTAGACCTGGCCTTTGGCACTTCCTTAGACCATTCCTCAGCCACATCCCACAAAGGATATGTGGACAGACTCAGACACAGCTTGAAGTTAGCCTATGAACAGGCTCAAGCAGCCTCAGATCAAAGGGGAGCCCGCAACAAAAGGAACTTTGACCTGAAGGTCCGGATCCTGGACCTGCAGCCTGGGGACCGAGTACTGCTACGCAATCTGGGGGTCCCTGGAAAACACAAACTTGCAGACAGATGGAGACCTGAACCCTATGTCATTTGTAAGAAGCTGCCAGGCCTACCTGTTTACAAGTTGAAGCCAGAGGGGAAGGTAGGGCCACTGAAGACCTGGCATCGGAACCATCTGCTCCCACTTGCCGAAGCAGTCAGGATACCTCCAGTCAGGGACTCCCCAGAACCAGCCTCCATCCTGGATACTCCCAGACCAAGCACTCGGTCCCAGACCTCTCAAACTGAAGATATTGAGGCCTCTGAACTAAGTGGAGATGAAGAAAAAGAACTTGATTGGTTGTGGCCTTCCCCAACTCCAGGAGCTTCTGCTATAGATCTTCCAATCACTGAAGACACTACAGACAGTACACTGAATGCAGAAGATACTGAGTTCCTCCCATCTAGTCCTTTATCAGATCACTGGGAGGATGCCTGTGACACTTCCTCAGAGGAGGACCCCAGAGACTCTATATATCTTCCAGCTCCTGAATCAGATGTTCCGGAGCCCGCTGTGTCCCCCGAGCCTGCTCCAGAAGAAGAACCTGTGGTGCCAGAGCCAGAAACCCCAAGAGAGCAAAGGGCTCGAAGAGTCAGAAGGCCTCCCAAAAAGTTGACCTACCCACAAATGGGGAAGAGCTCAGAAGATTCTGTGGTCACTGCCAGGAGGAGTGCAGAGAATCCGGATCCCTCCACTGTTCATTTGGTGGAGGGCAACCCCAACTCACTCTCTGGCACAGTTAGGCAGGCCACTCATGATAGTGTGACCTGTGGGCAAGGGAATTCAACCCCTCGGTTTTGGTGGGAATTCTCTATGCCAACATCATACGCGACTTTGTCTAGGGTTGTACGTAGTGTATGCTGAAAAGTATCTTTGGGGACCAAAGAGTTCAAGTGGGGGGAGTGTGTAGCGAGGTCTCCTTTTAAGACTCTCAGGACTACCTTACCCAGAACCCCATTCGGCACCCAGGGTGCAATGTTGCCACTGCAGAGACTCATGGGGTGGAGTGATATAAGGAAGGGGCGAGGCTAAGCTCTGGCTTTTTGGGACACAAGACTTCGATGAACAAGTCCTCCTGTGCGGATCTGCTTGTGTGCAAGGCCTGGGGCCTTGCGCAGCTACCAAAGAGCCTTCCACCCTACTGCGTGCCTGGGTGGCATCTGACTTTGTTATCCTCAACCTTTGTTGGATCGGAGACCCGACCGCTGCAGACGCTGTGTGTGGAGACACAGCAGGTGGAAGTCCCGGACTGGGATCGTGCCCGGAGGGGTGAGCGAGCACATGCTCAATCCATATACTTTATACTGTTGTTAGGCCTACAGACTGCCGTGGCCCACCAGCTTATATGTGAGACCCCACTGGAGATCTATAGCAGAACTGAGCCAAAGGGGCTCCAGTGAAGTGTTCCGTGTTGTTACTTTGACCTGTGGATTACAAATGTGTTCCTGAATGTGCACCACCATTAAAGACTTGCATGCGAAGAAATCATCTCCTAGAGACTGAGTTTTAGAGTCTGGGTCAGGCCTGACCAAGCGTTAGAGTTTAGTTGCTGCGTCACAGGGCGCTTAGTTAACGGCCGCTACACGTGGTATGCCATTACTGTATTTTACTAATGTGTAGTATGTTATTTGCTGCAGGGCTCTGCAAGAAGTACGTGTGATCTGTTATAACTGTTGATCTATTATACCAAGAGAGAGTAAACTTGTTATTCTTTAACTGCTTTGCATTGGTGTCTGAATTTTACCATAGAGTATAAGAGATATTATACTAACTGTGCCAGAGTGGGTCGAGTGAATTGCCGGGGGTTGGCGGTGCTGTGTGCAGGGCCTGAGACCAAATTCAGCGGCTCTCTTAGTTGGGGGTGCGCTACATAGAGGAAGGAGCAGAGTCCTCCAGCAGGGCGGAGTATTTCAGGAGAGGAGAGTTATAGAGGAAGGAGCAGAGTCCTCCAGCAGAGCAGAGTATATTAGGAGAGGAGAGTTATAGAGGAAGGAGCAGAGTCCTCCAGCAGAGTATATCAGGAGAGGAGAGTTATAGAGGAAGGAGCAGAGTCCTCCAGCAGGGCAGAGTATTTCAGGAGAGGAGAGTTATAGAGGAAGGAGCAGAGTCCTCCAGCAGTGCAGAGTATTTCAGGAGAGGAGAGTTATAGAGGAAGGAGCAGAGTCCTCCAGCAGAGTATTTGAGGAGAGGAGAGTTATAGAGGAAGGAGCAGAGTCCTCCAGCAGGGCAGAGTATTTCAGGAGAGGAGAGTTATAGAGGAAGGAGCAGAGTCCTCCAGCAGTGCAGAGTATTTCAGGAGAGGAGAGTAGGGATGAGCTTCGTGTTCGAGTCGAACATACGTTCGACTCGAACATCGGCTGTTCGATCGTTCGACGAAGATCGAACGATTTGGGCCGTTCGCGCCAAATTCGAGTGACGCGAACGGCCCACAATGCACTACGCCATCGCAGTGTCATCCAGGCGCTGTGATTGGCCAAGCATGCACTGTGACCCCGCATGCTTGGCCAATCACAGCGCCGGCAGCGAGGAGAGCAATGATTGGCCACAGGCAGGATGCCTGTGGCCAATTATTGCTGAGGGTGTTTAGTACACGCCCCACACTATAAAAGGCCGCCAGCACGGCGGCCTAGTGTAGTGTGTTCCGGAGCAGGGAAAGAGCAGCATAGGCAGGGACAGTGACTTTTATTTCTTTCTTGCTTAACCTGGATTCCTTTAGTTTAGGGAAAGAGAAGGATAGGTAGGGAGAGTGTCAGTGTGTTTTGTGCTTGTGCTATAGTGTGCTTAAAAAAAACATTTTTTCTAGGGACAGAAAACTGTAGGTAGGGAGAGTGTCAGTTTCTTTCACTGTGCAAGTCCTTGTTTCTAGGGACTGGGAAGGACAGTGAGTGAATTCTCCTTGTGCTATAGTGTGCTTAAAAAAAACATTTTTTCTAGGGACAGAAAACTGTAGGTAGGGAGAGTGTCAGTTTCTTTCACTGCAAGTCCTTGTTTCTAGGGACTGGGAAGGACAGTGAGTGAATTCTCCTTGTGCTATAGTGTGCTTAAAAAAAACATTTTTTCTAGGGACAGAAAACTGTAGGTAGGGAGAGTGTCAGGCCTCGTACACACGACCGATTTTCTCGGCAAGAACCAGCAAGAAACTTGCTGGCAGAGAGGTCTTGCCGAGTAAATCGGTCGTGTGTACGCTGCTAGCGTGTTTCTCGTCGAGAAAACCGACAAGAAACCTCGACGAGAAAATAGAGAACCTGCTCTCTATTTTCTCGTCGAGATTCTCCTCGGCGTGTTTCTCGACGAGAAAAGTGAGTGTGTGTACACTTACCTGTCCGCCCGGAAGCCCGCGCATGTTCGAAATGAATTTGACGCATGCGCGGTAGCTTCCTAGGCATACGTAGGGTGTACCAAGATGGCGGCGACGGCATCGAATGTGACGAGCGCATGCTCGACGTAGTCGATGACGTCACCGCGTACACTCCTTTCAAAGAACCGCGGGTTCTTTGAAACGAGCGTGTGTACACTCGGCCGGGACAAGTTTCTTGTCCAAGAATCTCGTCGAAAAAAACGACATGTTTTTCTCAACGAGAATCTCGGCCGTGTGTACGAGGCCTCAGTTTCTTTCACTGTGCAAGTCCTTGTTTCTAGGGACTGGGAAGGACAGTGAGTGAATTCTCCTTGTGCTATAGTGTGCTTAAAAAAAACATTTTTTCTAGGGACAGAAAACTGTAGGTAGGGAGAGTGTCAGTTTCTTTCACTGTGCAAGTCCTTGTTTCTAGGGACTGGGAAGGACAGTGAGTGAATTCTCCTTGTGCTATAGTGTGCTTAAAAAAAACATTTTTTCTAGGGACAGAAAACTGTAGGTAGGGAGAGTGTCAGTGTGTTTTACTGTACGAATCCTTGTTTCTAGGGACAGGGAAGGACAGTGAGTGAATTCTCCTTGTGCTATAGTGTGCTAAAGCATTCCTCATCAACCATCTTTGAAATCCTTGTTTTTTGGACAGTCAGGGAAATTGTCATTGTGCTATTCTGTGCAAAAGCAATCATCCTCAACCATATTTAGAAATCCTTAAGTAAAGGGACAGAGAAGGACACCTGAAGGTAGCCCTTATTGCTTTTTTCCCATCTCCCTGCAGGCCATCTATTAGAATGTCTGGAAGGCAAACAAGGAGAGGCAGACAGTCAGGAGGCAATAAAAGAGGGCAAGCAGGCTCTGTGTCTGGGGGCAACAGTGCTGGTCGTGGACGCGGTGCATTGTCATCAGCACATGGCCATGGGACACGCTTGTCCTTCTTTTCGGCAGCTGGACATGTTGAGCCACATCATGCCGAAGACTTGGTAGAGTGGATGACCAAGCCCTCCTCCTCCTCCTCATCCTCTCTCACCCAGGCTCAGGGTACTGGCAAAGCAGCTGCCAAAGCGTCCTCTTCCCTGGTATCAATGTCAGACTCATCATCAGTCACTCCTTCCCTAGACCCACCATGTCCTCCTCCTGAGGAGTCCCCCGAACTGTTTGAGCACAGTGTTGGGTACATGCTCCAGGAGGATGCCCAGCGTTTCGAAGGGTCTGATGATGAAACCCAGCTACAGGAAGGCAGTAGGGTGAGAGCAGACAGAGGGGATGCTCAAGAAGGACACCAATCTGGCAGTCATGTTCCAGCAGCTGCAGCATACTGCCAGATTGGCTCCAGTGATGAGGAGGGAGGGGATGATGAGGTCACTGACTCCACATGGGTGCCTAATAGGAGAGAGGAGGAGGAGGAGGATGAGGAGGAGGCACATCTCCAACGAGGCAGGATGCCCTTTGGTGGCCAGCGTAAGGGCAGTACACCGACGGAATCACACCGCAGAGCTCCGCCTGTGCAGGGCGCTGCCTCTGCCCGTCATTCAAAAAGTTCCTTGGTGTGGGCCTTTTTTGAGGCTAGTGCATCAGATCGCACAGCTGCTGTTTGCAACATATGTCTCAAGCGTATATCGCGTGGCCAAAACATCAGCCGCTTGGGTACCACATGCCTGACCAGACATATGTTGACCTGCCATGCAGCTCGTTGGCAAGCCTACCTCAAAGACCCACACCAAAGAACAAAGCGGACCTCTCCTTGCACCGCATCAGCTGGGATCTCCAACCCCACTATAACTTCAGTCCTCTCTGAAACATGCACTGAGAGGAATGAAGGTGTAGAATTAGGTGTGTCACAGCCAAGTACTTGCGGCCACTCTGCTAGCAGTACACCGACGTCCGATTCTAGCAGGCAAATTTCCCTGCCCCAGCTGCTGGACCGTCGAAAGAAGTTCACTCCCAGCCATCCACATGCCCAGCGGTTGAATGCTAGCTTGGCTAAATTGCTAGCGCTTCAACTGCTGCCTTTTCAGTTGGTAGACTCGGCCCCCTTCCGTGAGTTTGTGCAATGTGCGGTTCCTCAGTGGCAGGTTCCCAAACGCCACTTTTTCTCACGGAAGGCTATTCCGGCTCTCTACCGGCATGTGGAAGGCAATGTCTTGGCCTCGCTGGACAGGGCGGTCAGCGGTAAGGTGCATATTACCGCTGACTCATGGTCCAGCAGGCATGGACAGGGACGTTACCTTTCTTTCACGGCCCATTGGGTCACTCTTTTGGCAGCTGGGAAGGATGCAGGACAAGGTGCAGTAGTGTTGGAGGTTGTCCCACCGCCACGCCTCCAAAATGCTACTACTGGTTGTGACACACCTCTCTCCTCCACCCCCTCCTCTTCTTCTTCCTCCATGGCCTCTTCCTGTGGTTTGTCCTATGAACCAGCGGTGCTCCGTAGCCGTTCACGGGGCTACGCAAGTACGCAGGCAAAAAGATGCCATGCCGTGCTTGCGCTGGTGTGTTTGGGGGACAGAAGCCACACTGGGGCAGAGGTCCTGTCTGCTCTGCAGGGCCAGGCCGAGAGGTGGTTGACGCCACGCCAGCTTAAGCCAGGAATGGTGGTTTGCGACAATGGCACCAACCTCCTCTCCGCCCTCCGACAGGGACAACTGACCCATGTGCCCTGTGTGGCTCACGTCCTTAACCTGGTGGTGCAGCGTTTCTTGGGCAGGTACCCGGGCTTACAGGATGTCCTGAGGCAGGCCAGGAAAGTCTGTGTGCATTTCCGCAGATCTTATAATGCCAGTGCTCGCCTGGCTGAGCTGCAAAAGGAGTTGAACCTGCCCAAGAACCGCCTTATATGTGACATGCCCACCAGGTGGAACTCAACGTTGGCCATGCTGCAGCGGCTGCACACGCAGCAGAGGGCCATCAATGAGTACCTGTGCGACTACGGCACCAGGACAGGGTCAGGGGAGCTTGGTTTTTTTTCTCCACGCCAGTGGGGCATGATCAGGGATGCATGCACTGTCCTGGCACCATTTGAGGAGGCCACGAGGATGGTGAGCAGTGACAGTGTATGCATCAGTGACACTGTACCTCTTGTCCACCTGTTGGAGCACACGCTGCGTGGAATAATGGACAGGGCACTTGAGGCAGAACAGAGGCAGGAAGAGGAGGACTTCCTTGCCTCTCAAGGCCCCCTTTACCCAGACAGTGTTCCTTCTGTCCCACCCATCGCACAGGAAGAGGAGGAGGAGGAGGAGGAGGAGGAGGAGGATTGTGTCAGCATGGAGGTGGAGGCTGGCACTCAGCATCATCAGCAGCAGTCTTTTAGGGATGATTTACAGTCCCAAGAAACCAGTGGACTTGTACGTGGCTGGGAGGAGGTGACTGCGGATCATGTCGTCCTTAGTGACCCAGAGGACTCCGGAGCGAATGCCTCAGCAAACCTACGCTGCATGGCC
The DNA here is from genome assembly GCA_029206835.1 of Rana muscosa. Lineage (NCBI taxonomy): Eukaryota > Metazoa > Chordata > Amphibia > Anura > Ranidae > Rana > Rana muscosa. The sequence goes on along the minus strand of CM055126.1, from coordinate 61,420,260 downwards.
TCCCTGATCCTGCAAAGTCTGCGGAAGGATCCTCGTATTCTTCGGATCAAGGAGAGGGACCATTACTGGCTGGCCACTCTCCTTGATCCACGGTACAAGGGTAAGGTTGCGGACCTTATGTTACCGTCGCAGAGGGAGCAGAGGATGAGACAACTCCGGGAGGCCTTGCAGAAAGGTCTGTGCAACGCGTTCCCAGAGACTGGGAGGTTACAAACTCCTGGTCCTGGACAACGAGTTGCTGAGGCTTCGGCCAGTCAAAGAAGGAGCGGTGGGGAAGGTGGCCGTCTGACCGATGCGTTCAGACAATTCTTTAGTCCGCAGCCCCAAAGTATGATGGGTTCCAGCAACCATCGCCAGCGTCTGATAAACATGGTGCAGGGATATCTAGGGGCAAGGTCAGACTTGGACACCTTCCCCACCGAAAATCCTCTGGCTTACTGGGTCTTGAGGATGGATCACTGGCCAGAGCTTGCACAGTATGCAATTGAGCTACTGGCCTGTCCTGCATCCAGCGTTCTTTCGGAACGCACATTCAGTGCTGCTGGAGGATTTGTCACGGATCACAGGGTGCGCCTGTCCACCGACTCGGTTGATCGACTGACTTTCATCAAGATGAACCAGTCTTGGATCACCACCAGCTACCACACACCTGATGCTGATATAACAGACTAATTGATTTTAACATGTCACATCCCTTCAAGACTGATGCTGATGCTGAGTGCCTGTGCTGTTATGTTGACTGGCTATCCTCCTCCTCCGAGTCCTCAATGATACGATTGATGATGATAGCTTGGAAGATCATTTTTGTTTATGGGTGCCGCCACCAGTGGCTAAGGCCCAATTTTTCAGCCCCTGTTTAACAGGGGCGTGTAATTACAATTTTTGAAGCAATACTTTGCAACAGGGCTCATTGCTGTGCTCCAAGTACAGTATGTGTGAGGGGTTGGAGTGTTGTGCCACCAGTGCCTAAGGCCCAATTTTTCAGCCCCTGTTCAACAGGGGCATGTAATTACAATTATTGATCTAATAATTCACAGCAGGGCCCATTCCTGCACCCACCAAGCAAGAGTAACTCTGAGGGCTTACAGTGTTGTGGCAACACCACCACCACCACCACGAAAGGCCCAATTTTTCAGCCCCTGTTCAACAGGGGCATGCAATTACAATTCTTGATCTAATAATTCACAGCAGGGCCCATTGCTGCACCCACCAAGAGTAACTGTCAGGGCTTACAGTGTTGTGGCACCAGCACCACCATCAAAGGCCCAATTTTTACTACCACTGTTCAACAATTATATGTAATTAAAATTCCTGATATAATAGTTGACAGCAGGGCGTTCCAGCACCAACCAAGAGTAACTGTGAGTGCTTACAGTGTTGTGCCAACACCAACAACTAAGGGGCCTATTTCTGCAGAGTATATACGGCAGGTCCCTACTTTCAAACATCCAACTTACAAACGACTCCTACTTGCAAACGCAAGAAGACAACAGGAATTGAGAGGAAATCTACCCCTTGGAAGGAAAATTCTCTCCTGTAAGAATTAATATGGGAGAAAGGTGTCTCCTCTGTACTGATGCTTTATCAGCAATCCTTGTTTCAAGAAAAACACCACATTTCAAAAACAGTTGTCATTGGGACGGAAAGTGAGGTGAAATGTTCTGAACAGGGGCACAGACAGCAAAACAAATGTTACAGGGGTGATAACCCTTACCTATGTTTTCCAAAAAGTTTAAAAATAGATTTTTGGGCTGGAGCTACACTTCAACAATGTACATGTTCAAAATTACAAACAGATTCTACATAAGAACAAACCTACAGTCCCTGTCTTGTATGCACCGCCTGTATACGGCTGTTCAGAGTATATAGGGCCTTTTTTATTTTATGTGCGGGGTTCCCCTTAATATCCATACAAGACCCAAAGGGGCTGGTAATGGGCTGGGGTAGGGGGGGGGGGGGGTCATGGGGTAGCTATGCCATTTTTCTTAAAGATTTTCATCCATATTACCGGGACCAGACATTACATTAAAGCCGCAAGCAGTTTTAAATGGCTTTTTTTTCCTTTAGAAGTGTCATTTTGTGCAGGGACAGTTCTAAACACGGGAAACACGTGGCACTTCACAGGCATACTTTAGACACCCCCCAGGTACGATATTTAAAGGAATATTTGACTTTTTTTTTTTCACTTTATGCATCATTAAAATGACTGCTCCCGAAAAACGACCGTTTTTAAAACTTCTTTTTGCATTGATACATGTCCCCTGGTGCAGAACCCGGGTTCCCAAACCCTTTTTAGGACAATAACATGCATAATAGTTGTTATAATTAGCACTTTAGAATTCGAACGTTCGCATCCATTGTATTTAATAGGGTTCTAATGTTCGTTCGAACTTTCGGTCCGTTCGCAGGTTCTGGTGCGAACCGAACCCGGGGGTGTTCGGCTCATCACTAGAGGAGAGTTATAGAGGAAGGAGCAGAGTCCTCCAGCAGAGCAGAGTATTTCAGGAGAGGAGAGTTATAGAGGAAAGAGCAGAGTCCTCCAGCAGTGCAGAGTATTTCAGGAGAGGAGAGTTATAGAGGAAGGAGCAGAGTCCTCCAGCAGAGTATATCAGGAGAGGAGAGTTATAGAGGAAGGAGCAGAGTTCTCCAGCAGTGCAGAGTATTTCAGGAGAGGAAAGTTATAGAGAAAGGAGCAGAGTCCTCCAGCAGAGCAGAGTCCTCCAGGAGAGGAGAGTTATAGAGGAAGGAGCAGAGTCCTCCAGCAGGGCAGAGTATTTCAGGAGAGGAGAGTTATAGAGGAAGGAGCAGAGTTCTCCAGCAGAGCAGAGTATTTCAGGAGAGGAGAGTTATAGAGGAAGGAGCAGAGTCCTCCAGCAGAGTATATCAGGAGAGGAGAGTTATAGAGGAAGGAGCAGAGTCCTCCAGCGGTGCAGAGTATTTCAGGAGAGGAGAGTTATAGAGAAAGGAGCAGAGTCCTCCAGCAGAGCAGAGTATTTCAGGAGAGTAGAGTTATAGAGGAAGGAGCAGAGTCCTCCAGCAGAGCAGAGTATTTCAGGAGAGGAGAGTTATAGAGGAAGGAGCAGAGTCCTCCAGAAGAGCAGAGTATTTCAGGAGAGGAGAGTTATAGAGGAAGGAGCAGAGTCCTCCAGCAGAGCAGAGTATTTCAGGAGAGGAGAGTTATAGAGGAAGGAGCAGAGTCCTCCAGAAGAGCAGAGTATTTCAGGAGAGGAGAGTTATAGAGGAAGGGGCAGAGTCCTCCAGCAGAGCAGAGTATTTCAGGAAAGGAGAGTTATAGAGGAAGGGGCAGAGTCCTCCAGCAGTGCAGAGTATTTCAGGAGAGTAGAGTTATAGAGGAAGGAGCAGAGTCCTCCAGCAGTGCAGAGTATTTCAGGAGAGGAGAGTTATAGAGGAAGGAGCAGAGTCCTCCAGCAGAGTATATCAGGAGAGGAGAGTTATAGAGGAAGGAGCAGAGTCCTCCAGCAGAGTATATCAGGAGAGGAGAGTTATAGAGGAAGGAGCAGAGTCCTCCAGCAGAGTATATCAGGAGAGGAGAGTTATAGAGGAAGGAGCAGAGTCCTCCAGCAGAGTATATCAGGAGAGGAGAGTTATAGAGGAGGGAGCAGAGTCCTCCAGCAGTGCAGAGTATTTCAGGAGAGTAGAGTTATAGAGGAAGGAGCAGAGTCCTCCAGCAGAGCAGAGTATGTCAGGAGAGGAGAGTTCTGGAGGAAGGAGCAGAGTATTTCAGGAGAGGAGAGTTCTGGAGGAAGGAGCAGAGTATTTCAGGAGAGGAGAGTTCTGGAGGAAGGAGCAGAATATTTCAGGAGAGGAGAGTTCTGGAGGAAGGAGCAGAGTCGGACACGTCCCGTTTCCTTTTCATCGATCGGCACACAAGAAGATGAGAATAGAGACGCGTTGGGACCGCCGTGATCCGGGACAATCCGCCTCGGAGGATGCGCGCGGTTCGTCCTCGCCGGACGATTTAATTAAAGGACCATCTGGCAATTAGTGTCGGGGACAAGTCGGTAAACATCCGGGCCGGGGGTGCTCAGCGGGATCTTACAGCGCCGTCTTCCTCCTCCCCCGACATCAGGCGCTAATCTGTGTCAATATTGATCCTCAGCATGCGTCCTCAGGCCCCGCCCCCCCCATCCCGATCCTCCAATCCTTTATTAGCCGCTCATAAACCTGTAATGAAATTGTTTGGATATATGGCGCGGCGTGATTTCCGGATCTGTGCCTCGTGATATAAACGCATGTCTACATCTGAGAAAAAACAAAAAACTGCAGTAAACTTGTTCAGAGACGATCGCCTAAACCGTTCTTTTTGATGCGTCTTTCAAACCTTACTGTCCCATATTTCTTACGCTTAGCCGGAATGACCCCGCCCACCTTTCTCAAGAAACACTCCCCCTTTTATCATTAAAAAGCCATCCTTGAGCGCCAATCAGCGACTGTGCCTAGGCTTAGATGATGTCATCAGTCTGCTGCAGGCAGGACTAGGCATTTCCTGAGTCTCCCCCTCCCCCAGTGATCAGACTGTACATTGTAACTTTGTAGAAGGAGGAGGAGGAGGAGGTATTTCCTCAGTCTCCCCTCCCCCGGTGATCAGACTGTACATTGTAACTTTGTAGAAAGAGGAGGAGACATTTCCTCAGTCTCCCCTCCCCCAGTGATCAGACTGTACATTGTAACTTTGTAGAAGGAGGAGGAGGCATTTCCTCAGTCTCCCCTCCCCCAGTGATCAGACTGTACATTGTAACTTTGTAGAAGGAGGAGGAGGCATTTCCCCAGTCTCCCCTCCCCCAGTGATCAGACTGTACATTGTAACTTTGTAGAAGCTGTGATTTGCAGGTCACCTTCGGACGTCCGCCGCGCCCCATTCCAGTAGCTGATCTTCTGCTGATAACAAATCATAATCACAGAAGCTCCTTGTAAAGTGTTTTGTGGGATCGGCGAGCAAACATTTCAGGATCTGATAAGGCTGCCGACCCACAATGCACCCGACACCCGCCGCTGAAGACTCGATCACATCCCAGGCAGTGAAATCATGATTCAGCAGGGTTTTCATAGTGCCCCAGGAGTAAACTTCTTTTTGTGCAACCCCCTTCTCTAAGAACTGCAGGGCTGATGACGGGTTAGGGTGGTGACTTTGGTAAATCAATGGTTAGGGCAGTGAGTGGGGTAGATGGGGGATAAGGTAGGTGAATGAGTCGTTAGGGCAGTAAGTAAGAAAGATGGGGGGGGGGAGTATGGTGGGGTGAGTGGTTAGAGCAGGGAAGTAGGGTAGAGGATTGGATAGGGTGGTGTTAGTAGGGTGGAGGGTGCAAAGGGGGTGAGTTGGGTGGGGGTAAGTAGTTAAGGTGGTGAGTAGGCTGGAGGGGTAGTTAGGGTATAAGTTGGGTGGGTAAGTAGTTAGGATGGTGACGAGTAGGATGGAGGCTGATTAAGTAGTGAGTGATTAGGATGGTGAGTGGGGGGAGGGTGGTTAGGATGGTGAGTGGAGTGGAGGGTGGATAGGGGGTGAGTGATTAGGATGGTGAGTGGGAAGGATGCTGGTTAAGGGGTTAGTGATTAGGATGGTGAGTGGGGTGGAGGGTGGTTAGGGGGTTAGTGATTAGGATGGTGAGTGGGGTGGAGGGTGGTTAGGGTGTGAGTGATTAGGATGGTGAGTGGGGTGGAGGGTGGTTAGGGGGTTAGTGATTAGGATGGTGAGTGGGGTGAAGGGTGGTTAGGGGGTGAGTGATTAGGATGGTGAGTGGGGTGGATGCTGGTTAAGGGGTTAGTGATTAGGACGGTGAGTGGGGTGGAGGGTGGTTAGGGGGTGAGTGATTAGGATGGTGAGTGGGGTGGATGCTGGTTAAGGGGTTAGTGATTAGGATGGTGAGTGGGGTGGATGCTGGTTAAGGGGTTAGTGATTAGGATGGTGAGTGGGGTGGAGGGTGGTTAGGGGGTGAGTGATTAGGACGGTGAGTGGGGTGGAGGGTGGTTAGGGGGTGAGTGATTAGGATGGTGAGTGGGGTGGATGCTGGTTAAGGGGTTACTGATTAGGATGGTGAGTGGGGTGGAGGGTGGTTAGGGGGTGAGTGATTAGGATGGTGAGTGGGGTGGAGGGTGGTTAGGGGGTGAGTGATTAGCATGGTGATTGGGGTGGAGGGTGGTTAGGGGGTGAGTGATTAGGATGGTGAGTGGGGTGGAGGGTGGTTAGGGGGTGAGTGATTAGGATGGTGAGTGGGGTGGAGGGTGGTTAGGGGGTGAGTGATTAGGATGGTGAGTGGGGTGGAGGGTGGTTAGGGGGTGAGTGATTAGGATGGTGAGTGCGGTGGATGCTGGTTAAAGGGTTAGTGATTAGGATGGTGAGTGGGGTGGAGGGTGGTTAGGGGGTGAGTGATTAGGATGGTGAGTGGGGTGGAGGGTGGTTAGGGGGTGAGTGATTAGGATGGTGAGTGGGGTGGATGCTGGTTAAGGGGTTAGTGATTAGGATGGTGAGTGGGGTGGAGGGTGGTTAGGGGATTAGTGATTACGATGGTGAGTGTGGTGGAGGATGGTTAGGGTGCGAGTGATTAGGATGGTGAGTGGGGTGGAGGGTTGGTAGGGGGTTAGTGATTAGGGTGGGGTGGAGGGTGGTTAGGGGGTTAGTGATTAGGATGGTGAGTGGGGTGAAGGGTGGTTAGGGGGTGAGTGATTAGGATGGTGAGTGGGGTGGATGCTGGTTAAGGGGTTAGTGATTAGGATGGTGAGTGGGGTGGAGGGTGGTTAGGGGGTGAGTGATTAGGATGGTGAGTGGGGTGGAGGGTGGTTAGGGGGTTGAGTGATTAGGATGGTGAGTGGGGTGGGGGGTGGTTAGGGGGTTGAGTGATTAGGATGGTGAGTGGGGTGGAGGGTGGTTAGGGGGTTGAGTGATTAGGATGGTGAGTGGGGTGGGGGGTGGTTAGGGGGTTGAGTGATTAGGATGGTGAGTGGGTTGGGGGGTGGTTAGGGGGTTAGTGATTAGGATGGTGAGTGGGGTGGAGGCTGATTAGGGGGTAAGTGATTAGGATGTTGTAGAGGGTGGTTAGGGGGTGAGTGATTAGGATGGTGAGTGGGGAGGAGGGTAGTTAGGGGGTGAGTGATTAGGATGGTGAGTGGGGTGGAGGGTGGTTAGGGGGTGAGTGATTAGGATGGTGAATAGGGTGGAGGCTGGTTAGTGGGTGAGTGATTAGGATGGTGAGTGGGGTGGAGGGTGGTTAGGGGGTTAGTGATTAGGATGGTGAGTGGGGTGGAGGGTGGTTGGGGGGGGGTGAGTGATTAGGATGGTGAGTGGGGTGGAGGGTGGTTAGTGATTAGGATGGTGGAGAGTGGTTAGTGATTAGGATGGTGGAGGGTGGTTAGTGATTAGGATGGTGAGTGGGGAGGGTGGTTAGTGATTTTGATGGTGAGTGGGTGGAGGGTGGTTAGGGGGTGAGTGATTAGGATGGTGAGTGGGGTGGAGGGTGGTTAGGGGGTAAGTGATTAGGATGGTGAGTGGGGTGGAGGGTGGTTAGGGGGTGAGTGATTAGGATGGTGAGTGGGGTGGAGGGTGGTTAGTGATTTTGATGGTGGTGAGTGGGGTGGAGGGTGGTTAGTGATTAGGATGGTGAGTGGGGTGGAGGGTGGATAGGGGGTAAGTGATTAGGATGGTGAGTGGGGTGGAGGGTGGTTAGGGGGTGAGTGATTAGGATGGTGAGTGGGGTGGAGGTGGTTAGGGGGTGAGTGATTAGGATGGTGAGTGGGGTGGAGGGTGGTTAAGGGGTTAGTGATTAGGATGGTGAGTGGGGCAGAGGGTGGTTAGGGTGGGTAAGTGATTAGGATGGTGAGTGGGGTGGAGGGTGGTTAGGAGGTGAGTGATTAGGATGGTGAGTGGGGTGGATGCTGGTTAAGGGGTTAGTGATTAGGATGGTGAGTGGGGCGGAGGGTGGTTAGGGGATTAGTGATTAGGATGGTGAGTGGGGTGGAGGGTAATTAGGGGGTGAGTGATTAGGATGGTGAGTGGGGTGAAGGGTGGTTATGGGGGTGAGTGATTAGGATGGTGAGTGGGGTGGAGGGTGGTTAGTGATTTTGATGGTGGTGAGTGGGGTGGAGGGTGGTTAGTGATTAGGATGGTGAGTGGGGTGGAGGGTGGATAGGGGGTAAGTGATTAGGATGGTGAGTGGGGTGGAGGGTGGTTAGGGGTGAGTGATTAGGATGGTGAGTGGGGTGGAGGTGGTTAGGGGGTGAGTGATTAGGATGGTGAGTGGGGTGGAGGGTGGTTAAGGGGTTAGTGATTAGGATGGTGAGTGGGGCAGAGGGTGGTTAGGGTGGGTAAGTGATTAGGATGGTGAGTGGGGTGGAGGGTGGTTAGGAGGTGAGTGATTAGGATGGTGAGTGGGGTGGATGCTGGTTAAGGGGTTAGTGATTAGGATGGTGAGTGGGGCGGAGGGTGGTTAGGGGATTAGTGATTAGGATGGTGAGTGGGGTGGAGGGTAATTAGGGGGTGAGTGATTAGGATGGTGAGTGGGGTGAAGGGTGGTTATGGGGGTTAGTGATTAGGATGGTGAGTGGGGTGGAGGGTGGTTGGGGGGTGAGTGATTAGGATGGTGAGTGGGGTGGAGGGTGGTTAGGGGGTGAGTGATTAGGATGGTGAGTGGGGTGGAGGGTTGTTAGGGGGTGAGTGATTAGGATGGTGAATGGGGTGGAGGCTAGTTAGGGGGTGAGTGATTAGGATGGTGAGTGGGGTGGAGGGTGGTTAGGGGGTTAGTGATTAGGATGGTGAGTGGGGTGGAGGGTGGTTAGGGGGTGAGTGATTAGGATGGTGAGTGGGGTGAAGGGTGGTTAGGGGGTTAGTGATTAGGATGGTGAGTGGGGTGGAGGGTGGTTAGTGATTAGGATGGTGAGTGGGGTGGAGGGTGGTTGGGGGGGTGAGTGATTAGCATGGTGATTGGGGTGGAGGGTGGTTAGGGGGTGAGTGATTAGGATGGTGAGTGGGGTGGAGGGTGGTTAGTGATTAGGATGGTGGAGGGTGGTTAGTGATTAGGATGGTGAGTGGGGAGGGTGGCTAGTGATTTTGATGGTGAGTGGGTGGAGGGTGGTTAGGGGGTAAGTGATTAGGATGGTGAGTGGGGTGGAGGGTGGTTAGGGGGTGAGTGATTAGGATGGTGAGTGGGGTGGAGGGTGGTTAGTGATTTTGATGGTGGTGAGTGGGGTGGAGGGTGGTTAGTGATTAGGATGGTGAGTGGGGTGGAGGGTGGTTAGTGATTAGGATTGTGAGTGGGGTGGAGGGTGGTTAGGGGGTAAGTGATTAGGATGGTGAGTGGGGTGGAGGGTGGTTGGGGGGTGAGTGATTAGGATGGTGAGTGGGGTGGAGGTGGTTAGGGGGTGAGTGATTAGGATGGTGAGTGGGGTGGAGGGTGGTTAAGGGGTTAGTGATTAGGATGGTGAGTGGGGCGGAGGGTGGTTAGGGTGGGTAAGTGATTAGGATGGTGAGTGGGGTGGAGGGTAATTAGGGGGTGAGTGATTAGGATGGTGAGTAGGGTGGTTAGGGGGTTAGTGATTAGGATGGTGAGTGGGGTGGAGGGTGGTTAGGTGGGGGTAAGTGATTAGGATGGTGAGTGGGGTGGAGGGTGGTTAGGGGGTGAGTGATTAGGACGGTGAGTGGGGTGAAGGGTGGTTAGGGGGTTAGTGATTAGGATGGTGAGTGGGGTGGAGGGTGGTTGGGGGTGAGTGATTAGGATGGTGATTGGGGTGGAGGGTGGTTAGGGGGTGAGTGATTAGGATGGTGAGTGGGGTGGAGGGTGGTTAGTGATTAGGATGGTGGTGAGTGGGGTGGAGGGTGGTTAGGGGATTAGTGATTAGGATGGTGAGTGGGGTGGAGGGTGGTTAGGGGGTTAGTGATTAGGATGGTGAGTGGGGTGGAGGCTGGTTAGGGGGTGAGTGATTAGGATGGTGAGTGGGGTGGAGGGTGGTTAGGGGGTGAGTGATTAGGATGGTGAGTGGGGTGGAGGGTGGTTAGGGGGTAAGTGATTAGGATGGTGAGTGGGGTGGAGGGTGGTTAGGGGGTGAGTGATTAGGATGGTGAGTGGGGTGGAGGGTGGTTACTGATTAGGACGGTGAGTGGGGAGGGGGGTTAGTGATTTTGATGGTGAGTGGGTGGAGGGTGGTTAGTGATTAGGATGGTGAGTGGGGTGGAGGGTGGTTAGTGATTAGGATGGGGAGTGGGGTGGAGGATGGTTAGTGATTAGGATGGTGAGTGGGGTGGAGGTTGGTTAGGGGGTGAGTGATTAGGATGGTGAGTGGGGTGGAGGGTGGTTAGGGGGTGAGTGATTAGGATGGTGGTGAGTGGGGTGGAGGGTGGTTACTGATTAGGACGGTGAGTGGGGAGGGGGGTTAGTGATTTTGATGGTGAGTGGGTGGAGGGTGGTTAGTGATTAGGATGGTGAGTGGGGTGGAGGGTGGTTAGTGATTAGGATGGTGAGTGGGTTGGAGGGTGGTTAGTGATTAGGATGGTGGTGAGTGAGGTGTAGGGAGGTTAGGGGTAAGTGATTAGGATGGTGAGTGGGTTGGAGGGTGGTTAGGGGGTTAGTGATTAGGATGGTGGTGAGTGAGGTGTAGGGTGGTTAGGGGGTGAGTGATTAGGATGGCGAGTGGGGTGGAGGGTGGTTAGGGGGTTAGTGATTAGGATGGTGGTGAGTGGGGTGGAGGGTGGTTGGTGATTAGGATGGTGAGTGGGGTGGAGGGTGGTTAGGGGTTAAGTGATTAGGATGGTGAGTGGGTTGGAGGGTGGTTAGTGATTAGGATGGTGGTGAGTGAGGTGGAGGGTGGTTAGGGGGTAAGTGATTAGGATGGTAAGTGGGGTGGAGGGTGGTTAGGGGATAAGTGATTATAATGGTGAGTGGGGGGGAGGGTGGTTAGGGGGTGAGTGATTAGGATGGCGAGTGGGGTGGAGGGTGGTTAGGGGGTGAGTGATTAGGATGGGGAGTGGGGTGGAGGGTGGTTAGTGATTAGGATGGTGGTGAGTGGGGTGGAGGGTGGTTAGGGGATGAATGATTAGGATGATGAGTGGGGTGGAGGGTGGTTAGGGGGTGATTATTAGGATGGTGAGTGGGGTGGAGGGTGGTTAGGGTTGAGTGATTAGTATGGTGAGTGGGTTAGAGGGTGGTTATGGGGTAAGTGATTAGGATGGTGAGTGGGGAAGGGTGGTGGTTAGGGGGGTAAGTGATTAGGATGGTGAGTGGGGTGGAGGGTGGTTAGGGGGCAGGTGATTAGGATGGTGAGTGGGCTGGAGGGTGGTTAGGGTTGAGTGATTAGGATGGTGAGTGGGTTAGAGGGTGGTTAGGGGGTTGAGTGATTCGGATGGTGAGTGGGGTGGAGGGTGGTTAGGGGGTTGAGTGATTAGGATGATGAGTGGGGTGGGGGGTGGTTAGGGGGTTGAGTGATTAGGATGGTGAGTGGGTTGGGGGGTGGTTAGGGGGTTAGTGATTAGGATGGTGAGTGGGGTGGAGGCTGATTAGGGGGTAAGTGATTAGGATGTTGTAGAGGGTGGTTAGGGGGTGAGTGATTAGGATGGTGAGTGGGGAGGAGGGTGGTTAGGGGGTGAGTGATTAGGATGGTGAGTGGGGTGGAGGGTGGTTAGGGGGTGAGTGATTAGGATGGTGAATAGGGTGGAGGCTGGTTAGTGGGTGAGTGATTAGGATGGTGAGTGGGGTGGAGGGTGGTTAGGGGGTTAGTGATTAGGATGGTGAGTGGGGTGGAGGGTGGTTGGGGGGGGAGTGATTAGGATGGTGAGTGGGGTGGAGGGTTGTTAGTGATTAGGATGGTGGAGGGTGGTTAGTGATTAGGATGGTGAGTGGGGAGGGTGGTTAGTGATTTTGATGGTGAGTGGGTGGAGAGTGGTTAGGGGGTGAGTGATTAGGATGGTGAGTGGGGTGGAGGGTGGTTAGGGGGTAAGTGATTAGGATGGTGAGTGGGGTGGAGGGTGGTTAGGGGGTGAGTGATTAGGATGGTGAGTGGGGTGGAGGGTGGTTAGTGATTTTGATGGTGGTGAGTGGGGTGGAGGGTGGTTAGTGATTTTGATGGTGGTGAGTGGGGTGGAGGGTGGTTAGTGATTAGGATGGTGAGTGGGGTGGAGGGTGGATAGGGGGTAAGTGATTAGGATGGTGAGTGGGGTGGAGGGTGGTTAGGGGGTGAGTGATTAGGATGGTGAGTGGGGTGGAGGTGGTTAGGGGGTGAGTGATTAGGATGGTGAGTGGGGTGGAGGGTGGTTAAGGGGTTAGTGATTAGGATGGTGAGTGGGGCAGAGGGTGGTTAGGGTGGGTAAGTGATTAGGATGGTGAGTGGGGTGGAGGGTGGTTAGGAGGTGAGTGATTAGGATGGTGAGTGGGGTGGATGCTGGTTAAGGGGTTAGTGATTAGGATGGTGAGTGGGGCGGAGGGTGGTTAGGGGATTAGTGATTAGGATGGTGAGTGGGGTGGAGGGTAATTAGGGGGTGAGTGATTAGGATGGTGAGTGGGGTGAAGGGTGGTTATGGGGGTTAGTGATTAGGATGGTGAGTGGGGTGGAGGGTGGTTGGGGGGTGAGTGATTAGGATGGTGAGTGGGGTGGAGGGTGGTTAGGGGGTGAGTGATTAGGATGGTGAGTGGGGTGGAGGGTGGTTAGTGATTAGGATGGTGGTGAGTGGGGTGGAGGGTGGTTAGGGGGTGAGTGATTAGGATGGTGAGTGGGGTGGAGGGTTGTTAGGGGGTGAGTGATTAGGATGGTGAATGGGGTGGAGGCTGGTTAGGGGGTGAGTGATTAGGATGGTGAGTGGGGTGGAGGGTGGTTAGGGGGTTAGTGATTAGGATGGTGAGTGGGGTGGAGGGTGGTTAGGGGGTGAGTGATTAGGATGGTGAGTGGGGTGGAGGGTGGTTAGGGGGTTAGTGATTAGGATGGTGAGTGGGGTGGAGGGTGGTTAGTGATTAGGATGGTGAGTGGGGTGGAGGGTGGTTGGGGGGGTGAGTGATTAGCATGGTGATTGGGGTGGAGGGTGGTTAGGGGGTGAGTGATTAGGATGGTGAGTGGGGTGGAGAGTGGTTAGTGATTAGGATGGTGGAGGGTGGTTAGTGATTAGGATGGTGAGTGGGGAGGGTGGCTAGTGATTTTGATGGTGAGTGGGGTGGAGGGTGGTTAGGGGGTTAGTGATTAGGATGGTGAGTGGGGTGGAGGGTGGTTAGTGATTAGGATGGTGAGTGGGGTGGAGGGTGGTTGGGGGGGTGAGTGATTAGCATGGTGATTGGGGTGGAGGGTGGTTAGGGGGTGAGTGATTAGGATGGTGAGTGGGGTGGAGGGTGGTTAGGGGGTAAGTGATTAGGATGGTGAGTGGGGTGGAGGGTGGTTAGGGGGTGAGTGATTAGGATGGTGAGTGGGGTGGAGGGTGGTTAGTGATTTTGATGGTGGCGAGTGGGGTGGAGGGTGGTTAGTGATTAGGATGGTGAGTGGGGTGGAGGGTGGTTAGTGATTAGGATTGTGAGTGGGGTGGAGGGTGGTTAGGGGGTAAGTGATTAGGATGGTGAGTGGGGTGGAGGGTGGTTAGGGGGTGAGTGATTAGGATGGTGAGTGGGGTGGAGGTGGTTAGGGGGTGAGTGATTAGGATGGTGAGTGGGGTGGAGGGTGGTTAAGGGGTTAGTGATTAGGATGGTGAGTGGGGCGGAGGGTGGTTAGGGTGGGTAAGTGATTAGGATGGTGAGTGGGGTGGAGGGTAATTAGGGGGTGAGTGATTAGGATGGTGAGTAGGGTGGTTAGGGGGTTAGTGATTAGGATGGTGAGTGGGGTGGAGGGTGGTTAGGTGGGGGTAAGTGATTAGGATGGTGAGTGGGGTGGAGGGTGGTTAGGGGGTGAGTGATTAGGACGGTGAGTGGGGTGAAGGGTGGTTAGGGGGTTAGTGATTAGGATGGTGAGTGGGGTGGAGGGTGGTTGGGGGTGAGTGATTAGGATGGTGAGTGGGGTGGAGGGTGGTTAGGGGGTGAGTGATTAGGATGGTGAGTGGGGTGGAGGGTGGTTAGTGATTAGGATGGTGGTGAGTGGGGTGGAGGGTGGTTAGGGGATTAGTGATTAGGATGGTGAGTGGGGTGGAGGGTGGTTAGGGGGTTAGTGATTAGGATGGTGAGTGGGGTGGAGGCTGGTTAGGGGGTGAGTGATTAGGATGGTGAGTGGGGTGGAGGGTGGTTAGGGGGTGAGTGATTAGGATGGTGAGTGGGGTGGAGGGTGGTTAGGGGGTAAGTGATTAGGATGGTGAGTGGGGTGGAGGGTGGTTAGGGGGTGAGTGATTAGGATGGTGAGTGGGGTGGAGGGTGGTTAGTGATTAGGATGGTGAGTGGGGTGGAGGGTGGTTAGTGATTAGGATGGGGAGTGGGGTGGAGGATGGTTAGTGATTAGGATGGTGAGTGGGGTGGAGGTTGGTTAGGGGGTGAGTGATTAGGATGGTGAGTGGGGTGGAGGGTGGTTAGGGGGTGAGTGATTAGGATGGTGGTGAGTGGGGTGGAGGGTGGTTACTGATTAGGACGGTGAGTGGGGAGGGGGGTTAGTGATTTTGATGGTGAGTGGGTGGAGGGTGGTTAGTGATTAGGATGGTGAGTGGGGTGGAGGGTGGTTAGTGATTAGGATGGTGAGTGGGTTGGAGGGTGGTTAGTGATTAGGATGGTGGTGAGTGAGGTGTAGGGAGGTTAGGGGTAAGTGATTAGGATGGTGAGTGGGTTGGAGGGTGGTTAGTGATTAGGATGGTGGTGAGTGAGGTGTAGGGTGGTTAGGGGGTGAGTGATTAGGATGGCGAGTGGGGTGGAGGGTGGTTAGGGGGTTAGTGATTAGGATGGTGGTGAGTGGGGTGGAGGGTGGTTGGTGATTAGGATGGTGAGTGGGGTGGAGGGTGGTTAGGGGTTAAGTGATTAGGATGGTGAGTGGGTTGGAGGGTGGTTAGTGATTAGGATGGTGGTGAGTGAGGTGGAGGGTGGTTAGGGGGTAAGTGATTAGGATGGTAAGTGGGGTGGAGGGTGGTTAGGGGATAAGTGATTATAATGGTGAGTGGGGGGGAGGGTGGTTAGGGGGTGAGTGATTAGGATGGCGAGTGGGGTGGAGGGTGGTTAGGGGGTGAGTGATTAGGATGGGGAGTGGGGTGGAGGGTGGTTAGTGATTAGGATGGTGGTGAGTGGGGTGGAGGGTGGTTAGGGGGTGAATGATTAGGATGATGAGTGGGGTGGAGGGTGGTTAGGGGGTGATTATTAGGATGGTGAGTGGGGTGGAGGGTGGTTAGGGTTGAGTGATTAGTATGGTGAGTGGGTTAGAGGGTGGTTATGGGGTAAGTGATTAGGATGGTGAGTGGGGAAGGGGGGTGGTTAGGGGGTAGGTGATTAGGATGGTGAGTGGGCTGGAGGGTGGTTAGGGTTGAGTGATTAGGATGGTGAGTGGGTTAGAGGGTGGTTAGGGGGTAAGTGATTAGGATGGTGAGTGGGGTGGAGGGTGGTTAGGGGGTTGGTGATTAGGATGGTGAGTGGGGTGGAGGGTGGTTAGGGGGTAAGTGATTATGATGGTGAGTGGGGAGGGGGTGGTTAGGGGGTGAGTGATTAGGATGGTGAGTGGGGTGGAGGGTGGTTAGTGATTAGGATGGTGAGTGGGGTGGAGGTTGGTTAGGGGGTGAGTGATTAGGATGGTGAGTGGGGTGGAGGGTGGTTAGGGGGTGAGTGATTAGGATTGTGGTGAGTGGGGTGGAGGGTGGTTACTGATTAGGACGGTGAGTGGGGATGGGGGTTAGTGATTTTGATGGTGAGTGGGTGGAGGGTGGTTAGTGATTAGGATGGTGAGTGGGGTGGAGGGTGGTTAGTGATTAGGATGGTGGTGAGTGAGGTGTAGGGTGGTTAGGGGGTAAGTGATTAGGATGGTGAGTGGGTTGGAGGGTGGTTAGTGATTAGGATGGTGGTGAGTGAGGTGTAGGGTGGTTAGGGGGTGAGTGATTAGGATGGCGAGTGGGGTGGAGGGTGGTTAGGGGGTTAGTGATTAGGATGGTGGTGAGTGGGGTGGAGGGTGGTTAGGGGTTAAGTGATTAGGATGGTGAGTGGGTTGGAGGGTGGTTAGTGATTAGGATGGTGGTGAGTGAGGTGGAGGGTGGTTAAGGGGGTAAGTGATTAGGATGGTGAGTGGGGGGAGGGTGGTTAGGGGGTAAGTGATTAGGATGGTGAGTGGGGTGGAGAGTGGTTAGGGGGTAAGTGATTAGGATGGTAAGTGGGGTGGAGGGTGGTTAGGGGATAAGTGATTATAATGGTGAGTGGGGGGGAGGGTGGTTAGGGGGTGAATGATTAGGATGGCGAGTGGGGTGGAGGGTGGTTAGGGGGTTAGTGATTAGGATGGTGGTGAGTGGGGTGGAGGGTGGTTGGTGATTAGGATGGTGAGTGGGGTGGAGGGTGGTTAGGGGTTAAGTGATTAGGATGGTGAGTGGGTTGGAGGGTGGTTAGTGATTAGGATGGTGGTGAGTGAGGTGGAGGGTGGTTAGGGGGTAAGTGATTAGGATGGTAAGTGGGGTGTAGGGTGGTTAGGGGATAAGTGATTATAATGGTGAGTGGGGGGAAGGGTGGTTAGGGGGTGAGTGATTAGGATGGGGAGTGGGGTGGAGGGTGGTTAGTGATTAGGATGGTGGTGAGTGGGGTGGAGGGTGGTTAGGGGGTGAATGATTAGGATGATGAGTGGGGTGGAGGGTGGTTAGGGGGTGAGTGATTAGGATGGTGAGTGGGGTGGAGGGTGGTTAGGGTTGAGTGATTAGTATGGTGAGTGGGTTAGAGGGTGGTTATGGGGTAAGTGATTAGGATGGTGAGTGGGGAAGGGGGGTGGTTAGGGGGGTAAGTGATTAGGATGGTGAGTGGGTTAGAGGGTGGTTAGGGGGTAAGTGATTAGGATGGTGAGTGGGGTGGAGGGTGGTTAGGGGGTTGGTGATTAGGATGGTGAGTGGGGTGGAGGGTGGTTAGGGGGTAAGTGATTATGATGGTGAGTGGGGAGGGGGTGGTTAGGGGGTGAGTGATTAGGATGGTGAGTGGGGTGGAGGGTGGTTAGGGGGTAAGTGATTAGGATGGTGAGTGGGGTGGAGGGTGGTTAGGGGGTGAGTGATTAGGATGGTGAGTGGGGTGGAGGGTGGTTAGGGGGTAAGTGATTAGGATGGTGAGTGGGGTTGGGGGTGGTTAGGGGGTGAGTGATTAGGATGGTGAGTGGGGTGGAGGGTGGTTAGGGGTTAAGTGATTAGGATAGTGAGTGGGTTGGAGGGTGGTTAGTGATTAGGATGGTGGTGAGTGAGGTGGAGGGTGGTTAGGGGGTAAGTGATTAGGATGGTGAGTGGGGGGAGGGTGGTTAGGGGGTAAGTGATTAGGATGGTGAGTGGGGTGGAGGGTGGTTAGGGGGTAAGTGATTAGGATGGTAAGTGGGGTGGAGGGTGGTTAGGGGGTAAGTGATTAGGATGGTGAGTGGGGGGAGGGTGGTTAGGGGGTAAGTGATTAGGATGGTGAGTGGGGTGGAGGGTGGTTAGGGGGTGAGTGATTAGGATGGTGAGTGGGGTGGAGGGTGGTTAGGGGGTAAGTGATTAGGATGGTGAGTGGGGTTGGGGGTGGTTAGGGGGTGAGTGATTAGGATGGTGAGTGGGGTGGAGGGTGGTTAAGGGGGTAAGTGATTAGGATGGTGAGTGGGGTTTAGGGTGGTTAGGGGGTGAGTGATTAGGATGGCGAGTGGGGTGGAGGGTGGTTAGGGGGTAAGTGATTAGGATAGTCAGTGGGGTGGAGGGTGGTTAGTGATTAGGATGGTGGTGAGTGGGGTGGAGGGTGGTTAGGGGGTGAATGATTAGGATGATGAGTAGGGTGGTTAGGGGGTAAGTGATTAGGATGGTGAGTGGGGTGGAGGGTGGTTAGGGGGTGAGTGATTAGGATGGTGAGTGGGGTGGAGGGTGGTTAGGGTTGAGTGATTAGGATGGTGAGTGGGTTAGAGGGTGGTTAGGGGGTAAGCGATTAGGATGGTGAGCGGGGAAGGGGGGTGGTTAGGGGGGTAAGTGATTAGGATGGTGAGTGGGTTAGAGGGTGGTTAGGGGGTAAGTGATTAGGATGGTGAGTGGGTTAGAGGGTGGTTAGGGGGGTAAGTGATTATGATGGTGAGTGGGGAGGGGGTGGTTAGTGATTAGGATGGTGAGTGGGGAGGGGGGTGGTTGGTGATTAGGATGGTGGTGAGTGAGGTGGAGGGTGGTTAGGGGGTAAGTGATTAGGATGGTGAGTGGGGAAGGGGGGTGGTTAGGGGGTTGGTGATTAGGTTGGTGAGTGGGGTGGAGGGTGGTTAGGGGGGTAAGTGATTATGATGGTGAGTGGGGAGGGGGTGGTTAGTGATTAGGATGGTGAGTGGGGTGGGGGGTGATTAGGATGGTGAGTGGGGGGTGGTTGGTGATTAGGATGGTGAATGGGGTGGGGGGTGGTTGGTGATTAGGATGGTGAGTGGGGTGGGGGGTGGTTGGTGGTTAGGATGGTGAGTGGGGTGGAGGGTGGTTAGGGGGGTAAGTGATTATGATGGTGAGTGGGGAGGGGGTGGTTAGTGATTAGGGTGGGGGGTGGTTGGTGATTAGGATGGTGAGTGGGGTGGGGGGTGGTTGGTGATTAGGATGGTGAGTGGGGTGGGGGGTGGTTGGTGATTAGGATGGTGAGTGGGGTGGAGGGTGGTTAGTGATTAGGATGGTGAGTGGGGTGGGGGGTGGTTGGTTATTAGGATGGTGAGTGGGGTGGGGGGTTGTTGGTGATTAGGATGGTGAGTGGGGTGGAGGGTGGTTAGTGATTAGGATGGTGAGTGGGGTGGAGGGTGGTTAGGGGGGTAAGTGATTAGGATGGTGAGTGTGGTGGAGAGTGGTTAGGGGGGTAAGTGATTACGATGGTGAGTGGGGAGGGGGGTGGTTAGTGATTAGGATGGTGAGTGGGGTGGAGGGTGGTTAGTGATTAGGATGGTGAGTGGGGTGGAGGGTGGTTAGTGATTAGGATGGTGAGTGGGGTGGAGGGTGGTTAGTGATTAGGATGGTGAGTGGGGTGGGGGGTGGTTGGTTATTAGGATGGTGAGTGGGGTGGGGGGTTGTTGGTGATTAGGATGGTGAGTGGGGTGGAGGGTGGTTAGTGATTAGGATGGTGAGTGGGGTGGAGGGTGGTTAGGGGGGGTAAGTGATTAGGATGGTGAGTGGGGTGGAGGGTGGTTAGGGGGGTAAGTGATTACGATGGTGAGTGGGGAGGGGGGTGGTTAGTGATTAGGATGGTGAGTGGGGTGGAGGGTGGTTAGTGATTAGGATGGTGAGTGGGGTGGAGGGTGGTTAGTGATTAGGATGGTGAGTGGGGTGGGGGGTGGTTGGTTATTAGGATGGTGAGTGGGGTGGGGGGTTGTTGGTGATTAGGATGGTGAGTGGGGTGGAGGGTGGTTAGGGGGGGTAAGTGATTACGATGGTGAGTGGGGAGGGGGGTGGTTAGTGATTAGGATGGTGAGTGGGGTGGGGGGTGGTTGGTGATTAGGATGGTGAGTGGGGTGGAGGGTGGTTAGTGATTAGGATGGTGAGTGGGGTGGAGGGTGGTTAGTGATTAGGATGGTGAGTGGGGTGGGGGGTGGTTGGTTATTAGGATGGTGAGTGGGGTGGGGGGTTGTTGGTGATTAGGATGGTGAGTGGGGTGGAGGGTGGTTAGGGGGGGTAAGTGATTACGATGGTGAGTGGGGAGGGGGGTGGTTAGTGATTAGGATGGTGAGTGGGGGGGAGGGTGATAGTCATTCAGTAGGACATTCTTCAGCTCTTAGTGAAAAGAACCCTTTCCTGTATGCTGGTAAAACTCTTCTATTCAGATAGAACTGAAGGAGAGGAAAAATTGCAGAATACGGCAAATGTTCTCTTCATGGAAGGTCGGCGCGGTGAGGATTTATATTCGGTAGGAAATGCTGTGGTGGTGTTGGTGGCGACATGGAAGGTTGAGGTGAACTTTCTGCCCTCGATCGGAGGCTCGGTACTCTCTCAGTATGTAGAGCTTTTGCTGGCTGTGTCCGGACCGGTCCGACATACTTTAAACCGTTTCCTTGAAATCCTCATTATTACCCCCCCAGGCCGTGTTTTGGTAATAGCCGTGTCTACATGTGACTTCAATGTCACTCTGCGGAATTCTCTGAGGTTTGTATGTTCCTTAGAATACATTTACTAAAACCAATGCCGGAGTCCTTGTTTTGGATGAATGGAGAAAGAAGGGTTGGAGCCTCTATTAGGTTTTTATTTGAGTTTCTGTAACCCCCTGTTCCCTTTATTTCCTGCCCTGGTGACCCCCTTTTTTATTTATTTATTTTATTTTTTGCTCTGGTGACCTCCTTATCCTTTATTTTCCTGCCCTGGTGACTCCCTGCTGACTTTTCTGCCCTGGTGACCCCCTATTCCCTCTTTTGCCCTGGTGACCCCCTATTCCCTCTTTTGCCCTGGTGACCCCCATTCCCTTTATTTCCTGTCCTGGTGACCCTTTGTTCCCTTTACTGCCCTTGTAAACCCCTGTTGCCTTTTCTGCCCTGGTGACCCCCTTTTGCCTTTTCTGCCCTGGTGACCCCCTGTTGCCTTTTCTGCCCTGGTGACCCCCTGTTGCCTTTTCTGCCCTGGTGACCCCCTGTTGCCTTTTCTGCCCTGGTGACCCCCTGTTGCCTTTTCTGCCCTGGTGACCCCCTGTTCCCTTTTCTTCCCTGGTGACCCCCTGTTCACTTTCTTGCCCTTGTGACCCCCAGTTCACTTTCTTGCCCTGGTGACCCCCAGTTCACTTTCTTGCCCTGGTGACCCCCAGTTCACTTTCTTGCCCTGGTGACCCCCAGTTCACTTTCTTGCCCTGGTGACCCCCAGTTCACTTTCTTGCCCTGGTGACCCCCAGTTCACTTTCTTGCCCTGGTGACCCCCAGTTCACTTTCTTGCCCTGGTGACCCCCAGTTCACTTTCTTGCCCTGGTGACCCCCAGTTCCCTTTTCTTGCCCTGGTGACCCCCAGTTCCCTTTTCTTGCCCTGGTGACCCCCAGTTCCCTTTTCTTGCCCTGGTGACCCCCAGTTCCCTTTTCTTGCCCTGGTGACCCCCAGTTCCCTTTTCTTGCCCTGGTGACCCCCAGTTCCCTTTTCTTGCCCTGGTGACCCCCAGTTCCCTTTCTTGCCCTGGTGGCCCCCAGTTCCCTTTCCTGCCCTGGTGACCCCCTGTTGCCTTTTTTTACCTGATGACCCCCTGTTCCCTTTCTTGTCCTGGTGACCCCATGTTCCCCATATTTTCTGGCCCCCCCCAGCTGGGGGCTAGAGACGCCGGCTGTTAATGATTTTTGTAGAAATGACTGGAGGTCAGTAAAATTATATTTCCTCCCTTTGCCGGTCAGCAGGATAATCCAATCAGCAGATAATGGAGCGCAGCGCTGATCTTAT
Organism: Rana muscosa; assembly: GCA_029206835.1. Taxonomy (NCBI): domain Eukaryota; kingdom Metazoa; phylum Chordata; class Amphibia; order Anura; family Ranidae; genus Rana; species Rana muscosa. The sequence goes on along the minus strand of CM055126.1, from coordinate 61,398,836 downwards.
TACGTCTGTGGCGGTCATCGCTGGTCACCTCTTGACCTTTCCCGCTACAGATCTGTTCTGTATCTCCGGGACAGAAGACCACATGATTGATTTATTTCATTGATCCCCCTGGAGTTTATCGTCCACCTCCGATTGTCCTCCAATGGGGCTTTATTTAGGATCGGGACTGATTGGGGGTCCTCACTGTACTGCCCCCTACAGCTAGAGAAATGTAACAACTATGGGGGCTCTTATACTGTACAAGTAGAGTTGTGTACACTCAGGAGCCCAGTGATGTCATGTGGTACCAGCATAAGCTCAGCAATGTGTCAGTGTAACGCCTCCGGATTTTTCCACCACAAGAGGGAGCTCTCAGTGACTTGGTGCAGTTATAATGAGCTGAAACACAATATCCGCCAAAAAGGGAGTACATTGTTTTTATTATTCTGCCCGACTCATAGACTTTCATGCTGAAGGAGCAGTAAAACACAATCATAGCAAAGCAGGAATGAGGAAATATGTAATGAGGAAATATGGCTGCCCCCCTCATAAAGGTAAATGACTATAAATTATAGAAAGAAACAGATGTTTTAAATCATTAATGCACATTAATGAGATTACAGATGCTAAGCTTTAAATGTTTATCTGAAGGAAAATTAATTAATGATAGGTCCCCTTTAAATAGAGTAAAACAATACAGTGATGATCTGTCCCCTTTAAGTAGAATAAGGCATTGAAATGATGATGTGTCCCCTTTAAATTAATTAAGATATTGAAATAATGACACGTCCCCTTTAAATGGAGTAAGACATTAAATAGATGACACGTCCCCTTTAAATGGGATGAGACAATAAAATGATATTACGTCCCCTTTAAGTAGAATAAGGCATTGAAATGATGACGTGTCCCCTTTAAATGGAGAACGACGTCGAAATGATGATACGTCCTCTTTAAATGGAGTAACACATTGAAATGATGACAAGTTTCTTTAAAATGGAGTAAGACTGTGAAATGACATCTCCCCTTTAAATGCAGTAAGACATTGAAACAACTATACTTTCCCTTTTTAAATGGAGTAAGACATTGAAATGACGCATTCCCCTTTAAATGGATGAATTTAAAAGGATATGTCCCCTTTAAATGGGGTAAGACATTAAAATGATGAAGCTTCCCCTTTAAATGGAATAAGACATTGAAACAACTATACTTGCCCTTTAAATGAGGTAAGACATTGAAATGATGATATGTCCCCTTTAAATGGGGTAAGACCTTGAATGATGATACGTCCCCTTTAAGTGGAGTTTTTTTTTTTTTGTTGTTTGTTTTTTTGCCCTCGAAGAGTAAATGACGATTTAATTGGCTGACAGAGAATTAATTAAGCAGATATTGGCAGAGATGAGCTGGCCGCTGTCTCGCCCGTAAAGGGGGCGGAGCTGTCTGAGGTTCTGGAGGGATGATGTCACATGGCAGACGTCCGGGACCCGTAATGTGATTCATTTTCTATAGGTTATCTGGGTAGGTCTGGCACTGTGGCACCCATGTGGGGAAGGCAGCTTCCATCGGTGGCTTCTCACACAGTTCTGACATTGTTATCGTGGAGACAATCGAGGAGGAATATCTCTCCGGGAGGGTTTAGCGGCGGAACGCGTTTCTTTATCTTGATGTTGCGTTTCTTGTATGTGAACCTCGCGTCACAACGATAATGGGGATGATCTTGCTTTGTACAATCGCCAACATACGACCACCAGGAAACGGCGCCTGTGATTGGAGGAGAGATTAGCGAGCTCGCGAGATGAAATAATTGACGTGTAAAAGTATCAAATCATGGGAAATTTAAAAAAAATAAAAAAACATCCAATTATACTGAAATAAACCGAAATATTGACGTGTGTGGATCGAACCTTCTCATTACACAAAACATTGAACGTTAATTAATCCGACCGCCATCCTCCGGGTGTACAGGCTCCTCCCCCTGGACTGAAACAGCGTTCTCTGATTTCCCCGCACACTGTGAGCTTCTCACCATGTGCATTAGAAGCAAATCATATAGAGCCCCGCCCCATTTTCTAGCACTTTCCTCCTGCTGTGCCCATTATGAGAGGTTCCCACCATCCCTGTGCTGAGTTCCTGGATCTGTACACCTGCTGTGCCCATTATGAGGGGTTCCCACCATCCCTGTGCTGAGTTCCCGGGTCTGTACACCCGCTGTGCCCATTATGAGGGGTTCCCACCATCCCTGTGCTGAGTTCCCGGGTCTGTACACCTGCTGTGCCCATTATGAGGGGTTCCCACCATCCCTGTGCTGAGTTCCCGGGTCTGTACACTCGCTGTGCCCATTATGAGGAGTTCTCACCATCCCTGTGCTGAGTTCCCGGGTCTGTACACCCGCTGTGCCCATTATGAGGGGTTCCCACCATCCCTGTGCTGAGTTCCCGGGTCTGTACACCCGCTGTGCCCATTATGAGGGGTTCTCACCATCCCTGTGCTGAGTTCCCGGGTCTGTACACTCGCTGTGCCCATTATGAGGAGTTCTCACCATCCCTGTGCTGAGTTCCCGGGTCTGTACACCTGCTGTGCCCATTATGAGGGGTTCTCACCATCCCTGTGCTGAGTTCCCAGGTCTGTACACCCACTGTGCCCATTATGAGGGGTTCCCACCATTCCTGTGCTGAGTTCCCAGGTCTGTACACTCGCTGTGCCCATTATGAGGGGTTCCCACCATTCCTGTGCTGAGTTCCCGGGTCTGTACACCCGCTGTGCCCATTATGAGGGGTTCCCACCATCCCTGTGCTGAGTTCCCGGGTCTGTACACCCGCTGTGCCCATTATGAGGGGTTCCCACCATCCCTGTGCTGAGTTCCCGGATCTGTACACCTGCTGTGCCCATTATGAGGGGTTCCCACCATCCCTGTGCTGAGTTCCCGGGTCTGTACACCCGCTGTGCCCATTATGAGGGGTTCCCACCATCCCTGTGCTGAGTTCCTGGGTCTGTACACCCGCTGTGCTCATTATGAGGGGTTCCCACCATCCCTGTGCTGAGTTCCCGGGTCTGTACACTCGCTGTGCCCATTATGAGGGGTTCCCACCATCCCTGTGCTGAGTTCCCGGGTCTGTACACTCGCTGTGCCCATTATGAGGGGTTCCCACCATCCCACTGACAGACGTGGCGTCTCTATGTACTAGTGTGGAGATCAGGAGGACTACAACCCCTAGCGGACAGGCCAGTCTTGGGTCTGGCTGGGTTGCTGGCGGTGTAGTCTCCTAGCACTGCGGGGGTTAATCTCTTGGCCTGTGACTCGCACATGTTCGTTACCCGCTAAGCCACCAATATTACCGCCGCTGAGCCCGGCTTCACCGTGAGATCAATTGACACCAAGAAGGATCCATCACGTCCAATCCCCCCCCCCCCCCCCTATACCATGAGCTATATATAGAAGGTCCATCACCAGGAGCTCTGATTCGTGAGACTCCCAACAGTGCGTTCCCATCCCCCTCCACCAATACAGCGTCAGCCACCGCACCAATCCACAGGGGGGTCAGCGCTTCTCTATAGGAGGGAAGAAAACAAGTGTGTGGAACTACAAGTCCCAGCATGTTGTACTGTATAGTCTGCAGATTATCCCATCACTGACCTCTCTAGAGATCTGCAGAGCATCACTCCCTCCCCTCCCCCTCCTGACAGATCCATATTGATATATTCTGCAGATTATCCCATCACTGACCTCTCTGGAGATCTGCAGAACATCGCTCCCTCCCCTCCCCCTCCTGACAGATCCATATTGATATATTCTGCAGATTATCCCATCACTGACCTCTCTAGAGATCTGCAGAACATCGCTCCCTCCCCTCCCCCTCCTGACAGATCCATATTGATATATTCTGCAGATTATCCCATCACTGACCTCTCTAGAGATCTGCAGAACATCGCTCCCTCCCCTCCTGACAGATCCATATTGATATATTCTGCAGATTATCCCATCACTGACCTCCTCTAGAGATCTGCAGAACATCGCTCCCTCCCCTCCCCCTCCTGACAGATCCATATTGATATATTCTGCAGATTATCCCATCACTGACCTCTAGAGATCTGCAGAACATCGCTCCCTCCCCTCCCCATCCTGACAGATCAATATTGATATATTCTACAGATTATCCCATCACTGACCCCTCTAGAGATCTGCAGAACATCGCTCCCTCCCCTCCCCCTCCTGACTGATCCATATTGATATATTCTGCAGATTATCCCATCACTGACCTCTCTAGAGATCTGCAGAACATCGCTGTGTCTCATAAACCTTCTACCAGTTATAAAATGTCATTTTATATAGGTTGTATATCGGTCTCGGTCAGTTGGATGACACTCTAACTCCGGGACGCCTTGGAGCTGATGTTGCTCTTGCCGTTGTTTTGTACACAGGATTTTATAACACTGGCCATAAAAATGTAATATTTGTTCCCTGGGACTATGTGATCAGCACTTTGCCCTGTTCTCCTCTTTCTGGTCTGGTGTTTGCTCTTCTGTGATATAAATGTGGACTTGTCATATCTGGCCATATGAAGGGTTTGGTGGAAGTCCAGCCTACGAGAGAGCGAGGAGCCCCCCCACCACTTGTTGATATACTCATCGGGAGGAGTGCTCTGGGACAGTCACACTGAGCGATCGCTGAGCTCTGCAAACCAGTCCAGTTTAGTGTCATTCCAAGAACAGGGTGAGGCTGACACGAACGAGTCTCTCTGAGACGAGAGCACGCTGAATCCAGACCCTGATTGGCCTTCAGAGGGTCCTCCTGGCCTAAGAACTGTCTAGGGAGGAACCTGGGACTGGAAAATCACTTCAACCCATTGGGGCTCATGGAACCTCCTAGATGTGGTGGACACCCAATGGACTATCTGGAGATGACCCTCAACTGAGATCAGGGAAGAGCACAGTCCTCCTGAACAGTTGCCGTGTTGGAACCTCTAGATGTGGTGGTCACACAATGGACTATCTGGAGTTGACCCTCAACTGAGCTCAGGGAAGAGCACAGTCCTCCTGAACAGTTGCCGTGTTGGAACCTCTAGATGTGGTGGACACCCAATGGACCATCTGGAGAAGACGACCCTCAACTGAGATCAGGGAAAAATACAGTCCTGAAATAAGTTGCAGATATTTCCAGACTTGAGTGCATTCCATAAACACCTGCCAGAGATGGATCTCAACTTCTCGGCAGCGCTTGCTTGGAACGCCACGCAATACGATGACACAGTCAGCGTGGACTACGACGCCGCCTTCCCGACCTATGGACTGGTGAGTTTCCAAATCCTTATTGCCGTCATCTATTCTTTGGTCTGCACGGTGGGGCTCCTGGGCAACTTCTTCGTCATGTACCTGATAAGGATAAAGAGAGCCACCGGCCTCACCGCCATCGATATTTTCGTCTTCTGTCTGGCGCTAAGCGATTTTCAGTTTGCCTTCACCTTGCCCTTCTGGGCTGTGGACGCCATCATGGATTTCAGCTGGCTGTTTGGACACCCCATGTGCAAAATTGTCCTCACCATGACCGTGCTGAGTGTATACTACAATGTGTTCCTCCTGACTGCCATGGCGGCGGCGAGGTACTGGTTGGTGGCTTCGGCACTGAGCCTCAAGTGTACCGTGTCCACCACGATAGCCAAGTGGATCAGCTTCACTCTGTGGCTTTTAGCCCTTGTGGCCACCATACCCACCATTATATTTGCCAGCACCAGAGAGGTCCTGGGGGATCAACTCTGCCTGTTGAAGTTCCCAGAAAAAAAGTGGTTGGCCATCTACCACATCCAAAGGATTACCATTGCGTTTGTCATACCTCTTATTGTCATATCTACGTCCTACATAATGCTGCTAAACTTTTTGAGACAACACAAGGTGAACGCCAACAACCAGCATCGACAGAGCAAGATCACCAACTCCATCCAGATGGTTATTATAGTCTTCTTTGTCTGCTGGTTCCCCAACCATGCTGGCGTTGTATGGGGCATTCTCATGAAGTTTGAGGTGGTCCAATGGAGCGACGCCTACTATTACTTTCATACCTACGTCTACCCCATTACGGTATGCCTCGCCCACAGCAACAGCTGCCTGAACCCCGTCATCTACTGCCTAATGAGGAAGGAGTTTCGGAAGTCCCTAATGGTGGTGTTTAGGCAAATACAGGGCATGGTCGTTGGCTTTTTGCCATCAGCCGATCGTGCTTACGTGGATCAGGAGACAGTGGTGCCTCTTTACCGAAAGTCAAGCTTTCCCCTCACCAATAGTAAGGAATATCACGGACCTTCAATTTCCACCATCACAATCCTTCCTGAAAGTCTACCCAAGGACCAAATTCAACACAACGGGTCGACGTTGAAGGAGACCGCAATAGATTAGCCAAGCAACGTGAACTGTGAAGGTAGAACCATTAGGGAAGTCCCTAATTTGGGCAATTAAAGAGCAATGGCCATTGGCTTTTTGCCATCTACCAAAAGTGTTAACACGGACCAGGAGACGGTGATGCCTCTTTACCGAAAGTCAAGCCTTCCTACACACAATAGTAAGGAATACCATAGACCTTTTTAATTTCCACCATCACAATCTCTTCTTAAAAGTCTGCCCAAGGACCAAACAACACAACGGGTCGACGTTGAAGGAGGAGACCTCATTTAGATAAGTGAACTATGATGGTGGAATGGGCCCAAAGCTGAAGGGTTGGGGTGTCAACACAGGAAAAATAATGGAACCAAGGTTCTTGTTCGGAGTTCAGTCTAACATGACGAATTGGCCAATGACTGCGTTGTTGTCGCAACAAACTCTGTTGATACCGGAGACACTTCAAAAGCTTGTCGTAGGTTCCTCACACATTAAAAACGCACTTAAAAAACATCAATAACAGCGATTTGTCTAATGACGCAGAACGGGGTATTGTTCACGGTAAACACGGGTTCTCCGAACGGCTCGGAATGTAATATTGAGTCGAGTCGTTGGTGCGTACGGAGCAACCTATTATTAATCCGAGTTGGACGAACGCAAATTACGAGGCGCCGAATAGAGTGAGGGGGGGGGGACTGGGGGACTTCCCTGTATGCAAAATCTTATAGGTCGCTGGCATTTCACACGCCTCATTAGCTGGAAAAGTAAACGAGGCGCTTTGTCGTCAAGAGAAAAATGGAACTGCTAAACATGGTGGCGAGTCATCCAACGATCGATCCAACGCTTGGATTGTCATAAACAAAAAGATATTCTCACGGAGAGGCTTAATGATTGCTGTAATGATGATGACTGCAAAGTGGAGTTTTTGTTTAAAAAAAAAAAAAAAAAGAACTTGCAGAAAAATGTGCCAATGGGGGGGGGGAGGGGAAGGAGGGATTTTAACGCCCGCTGTGCCACCGCCGTCTGCTGCAGCAAAGACTATTACGCTGTCAGTCAATTCCCAATTCTCACCTATCTGGCTGTAATTTACGGCTTGTCTCGGTATTTCACATTTGCAGCACAAATGGATACAATGTATAGAAATGTATTATAATGGAGATGATTTTAATACTTTGTGTTCAATGTTGTTTTTTCTTTGTATAGCTTATAATTCTGCACATTTTTATTTTTTTTCTTAAGAGGAAAAAAAAAAAAGGGATGAGTCCTATTATAGGAAACGCCAATAAACGCTAATTCTGAGTGTTTTTCATGAAGCGTTTTTCTGGCATTTTTTTTTTTTTTTTAGCTTGTGCATGGAGCCTCAGTACGAGGGCCACTTACCTTATATACTGTACTGTGTATGTTACAAATATTAGCGGGCCAAAATATCACTTTTATAAATGAATTAATAAGTCCTTCATTACATCCAGGAGTGCCCAACAGAGTCGCCCCCCCCACAACTAGCAGTGCCCAACAGTCACCCCCCCCCCTACAACTAGCAGTGCCCAACAGTCGCCCCCCCCCCCCTCCACAACTAGCAGTGCCCAACAGAGTCTCCCCCCCCACAACTAGCAGTGCCCAACAGTCGCCCCCCCCCCCACAACTAGCCGTGCCCAACAGAGTCTCCTCCCCCACAACTAGCAGTGCCCAACATAGTCACCCCCCCCCCCCCACAACTAGCAGTGCCCAACAGAGTTGCCCCCCCACAACTAGCAGTGCCCAACAGAGTTGCCCCCCCACAACTAGCAGTGCCCAACAGAGTTGCCCCCCCACAACTAGCAGTGCCCAACAGAGTCGCCCCCCCCACAACTAGCAGTGCCCAACAGAGTTGCCCCCCACAACTAGCAGTGCCCAACAGTCGCCCCCCCCCCCCACAACTAGCAGTGCCCAACAGAGTAGATGCCTAGCATAGTCCCCCCCCTCCCCCAACAATCAGGAGTGTCCAGCAGGGTTCCCTTTTTTTATCAATGTATGCCCAGCATAGTTCACCCCCCTCCCAACAATCTGGAGTGCCCACCCCCCCTTTACAAGCAGGAGTGGCCAGCAGAGTCCCCCCATCCCCCCTTACACCCAGGAGTGTCCTACAGAGCCCCCCCCTGCATTGCATCCAGGAGTGCCCAGCAGTGTCCCCCCCCACAACTAGCAGTGCCCAACAGAGTCTCCTCCCCCACAACTAGCAGTGCCCAACATAGTCACCCCCCCCCCACAACTAGCAGTACCCAACAGAGTTGCCCCCCCCCCCACAACTAGCAGTGCCCAACAGAGTTGCCCCCCCCCCCACAACTAGCAGTGCCCAACAGAGTTGCCCCCCACAACTAGCAGTGCCCAACAGAGTCGCCCCCCCCCACAACTAGCAGTGCCCAACAGAGTTCCCCCCCACAACTAGCAGTGCCCAACAGTCGCCCCCCCCCCCCCCCACAACTAGCAGTGCCCAACAGAGTAGATGCCTAGCATAGTCCCCCCCCCTCCCCCAACAATCAGGAGTGTCCAGCAGGGTTCCCTTTTTTTATCAATGTATGCCCAGCATAGTTCACCCCCTCCCAACAATCTGGAGTGCCCACCCCCCCTTTACAAGCAGGAGTGGCCAGCAGAGTCCCCCCGTCCCCCCTTACACCCAGGAGTGTCCTACAGAGCCCCCCCTGCATTGCATCCAGGAGTGCCCAGCAGTGTCCCCCACCCCCCTACATCCAGGAGTGCCCAGCAGAACCGCCCCTTACAGCCAGGAGTGCCCATCATAGTTCCACCCCCACCCCCCCACCCCACCCCCTTACATCCAGGAGTGCCCAGCATGGCCATCATAGACCCCCCTTTACAACCAGGAGTGCCCAGCAGGGTTCCCTCTTTCATCAATGTATGCCCAGCATACCCCCCCCAACAATCAGGATTGCCCACCATAATTCCCCCTTACATCCAGTAGTGCCAAGCATGGCACCCCCCAACAATCAGGAGTGCCCACCATATTCCCCTTTACATCCAGTAGTGCCTAGCATAGCCCCCCTCCCCTCCATCCAGGAGTGCCTGACAGTGTTGTCCCCCCTCTCCCCCCACAACTAGGAGTGTCCAGCAGAGTCCCCCTTACATCCAGTAATGCCTAACATATCCCCCCCTCCCCCAACAATCGGGAATGCCCAGCATAATCCCCCTTACATCTAGGTGTGCCCAGCATAGTCCCCCTACTTCCAACTAGGAGTGCCCAGCAGGATCCCCTCTTCCATCAATGTGTGCCCTACAGAGTCCTCCCCTTACAACCAGGAGTGCCCAACCCCCCCCCCCCACCTTTACAAGCAGGAGCGGCCAGCAGATTCCCCCCCCTTACTATCGGGAATGCTTTGCCCTTTCCCCCCCCCCTTTACACCCTTGCATTGAATCCAGGAGTGCCCAGCGGGGTCCACCCCGCTTACATCCAGGAGTGCCCAGCAGGGTCCACCCCCCCTTACATCCTAGAGTGCCCACCTGGTTCCACCCCCCCTTACATCCAGGAGTGCCCACCTGGTTCCACCCCCCCTTACATCCAGGAGTGCCCAGCAGGGTCCACCCCCCCCCCTTACATCCTAGAGTGCCCACCTGGTTCCACCCCCCCCCCCTTACATCCAGGAGTGCCCACCTGGTTCCACCCCCCCCCCTTACATCCAGGAGTGCCCAGCAGGGTCCACCCCCCCCCTTACATCCAGGAGTGCCCAGCAGGGTCCACCCCCCCCTTACATCCTAGAGTGCCCAGCGGGTTCCACCCCCCCCCCCTTACATCCTAGAGTGCCCAGCGGGTTCCACCCCCCCCTTACATCCTAGAGTGCCCAGCGGGTTCCACCCCCCCTTACATCCTAGAGTGCCCAGCGGGTTCCACCCCCCCTTACATCCTAGAGTGCCCAGCGGGTTCCACCCCCCCTTACATCCAGGAGTGCCCAGCGGGTTCCACCCCCCCTTACATCCAGGAGTGCCCAGCAGGGTCCACCCCCCCTTACATCCAGGAGTGCCCAGCAGGGTCCACCCCCCCTTACATCCAGGAGTGCCCAGCAGGGTCCACCCCCCCTTACATCCAGGAGTGCCCAGCAGGGTCCACCCCCCCTTACATCCAGGAGTGCCCAGCAGGGTCCACCCCCCCTTACATCCAGGAGTGCCCAGCAGGGTCCACCCCCCCTTACATCCAGGAGTGCCCAGCAGGGTCCACCCCCCCTTACATCCAGGAGTGCCCAGCAGCAGGGTCCACCCCCCCTTACATCCAGGAGTGCCCAGCAGGGTCCACCCCCCCCTTACATCCAGGAGTGCCCAGCGGGGTCCACCCCCCCTTACATCCAGGAGTGCCCAGCGGGGTCCACCCCCCTTACATCCAGGAGTGCCCAGCGGGGTCCACCCCCCTTACATCCAGGAGTGCCCAGCAGGGTCCACCCCCCCTTACATCCAGGAGTGCCCAGCAGCAGGGTCCACCCCCCTTACATCCAGGTGTGCCCAGCAGGGTCCACCCCCCCTTACATCCAGGAGTGCCCAGCGGGGTCCACCCCCCCTACATCCAGGAGTGCCCAGCGGGGTCCACCCCCCTTACATCCAGGAGTGCCCAGCGGGGTCCACCCCCCTTACATCCAGGAGTGCCCAGCGGGGTCCACCCCCCTTACATCCAGGAGTGCCCAGCGGGGTCCACCCCCCTTACATCCAGGAGTGCCCAGCGGGGTCCACCCCCCCTTACATCCAGGAGTGCCCAGCGGGGTCCACCCCCCCTTACATCCAGGAGTGCCCAGCGGGGTCCACCCCCCCTTACATCCAGGAGTGCCCAGCGGGGTCCACCCCCCCCTTACATCCAGGAGTGCCCAGCGGGGTCCACCCCCCCCTTACATCCAGGAGTGCCCAGCGGGGTCCACCCCCCCTTACATCCAGGAGCGCCCAGCGGGGTCCACCCCCCCCTTACATCCAGGAGTGCCCAGCGGGGTCCACCCCCCCTTACATCCAGGAGTGCCCAGCGGGGTCCACCCCCCCTTACATCCAGGAGTGCCCAGCGGGGTCCACCCCCCCTTACATCCAGGAGTGCCCAGCAGTGTCCCCCCCCCCTTACAGCCAGGAGTGCCCATCATAGTCCCACCCCCCCTTACATCCAGGAGTGCCCGCATGGCCATCAAAGACCCCCCTTTACAACCAGGAGTGCCCAGCAGGGTTCCCTCATCCATCAATGTATGCCCAGCATACTCCCCCCCCCCCCAACAATCAGGAGTGCCCACCATATTCCCCCTTACATCCAGTAGTGCCCAAACCCCCCCCTCCCCACCTCTGCCCAGCAGAATTCCCTCTTACAATCAGGGATGCCAGGCTGGCTGGCTGGCAGTGGGTGTGCCGGTCTCCATATTACAATACGCAGAGCGGAGCATCCACAGCCAGCCAGGGTTGCTGAGGGCCAGATGTGGCTCGCGAGCCATAGTTTGGAGACCCCTGATCTAGGATATCGGTATTGTATTCTGCTCACCACTGATTGGCTGAGAACAATACAGTGCGCTGGACTGATTCCATCTCAGCAGTTGTTGGTGGGAGAAGCCAATGAGAAGAGACTTTGTGCTCAGTGTTGCGAGGTTCCCATGTACCCCGTCATGTATACTGTATGTAGGTTTTTATTGGGGCCTGTGGTCACCATGAGAGGCCCAATGAGATCACACGCTGGCTGGATTAGAGGCCGCTGGAAATGTGTAGTTCAGTTTTGGGTGGATAAGATTCCAGGAGAGTCTCCCTCCTGCTGCTGCATTGTCTTCAAGGGGCGGAGTTGGGAACTCAGAAGCAGAAATCTCACCATTGGAGACTCCCATGATTGGCCCTAAATCTGAGTCTACCGGCATCCACCCAAAACTGAAACACCGACTGCATGATGATGACAGGCGACTGTCAGAAACCTCCAATTTCTGGGAAGATCCTCTGCCAGTGAGCGATCTCCTCCTGTGTGTAGGAAGGTGCTGCTCCTCAGTGCTGTCATGTCAGTCCGCAGTCTCTTGTCATAATATACATGTATGGACATTCTCTTCTAGAACAAAAAGGGCGAGCGCGAGGAACCCGGGGAACCGCTCTGTATGAAATAAAGTCTGTCTGTTCTGTCACACCGCACCCCAATAAAAAGGTAAATGTCATTTTTCTCAACTCTTCATTTCTGCCAAAATAAATAAATGCTGCCAGATTACAGGAGGCTGCTAGAGACTGCTGCCAGAGTACAGGAGACTGCCAGAGACTGCTGCCAGAGTACAGGAGACTGCCAGAGACTGCTGCCAGAGTACAGGAGACTGCCAGAGACTGCTGCCAGAGTACAGGAGACTGCCAGAGACTGCTGCCAGAGTACAGGAGACTGCCAGAGACTGCTGCCAGAGTACAGGAGACTGCCAGAGACTGCTGCCAGAGTACAGGAGACTGCCAGAGACTGCTGCCAGAGTACAGGAGACTGCCAGAGACTGCTGCCAGAGTACAGGAGACTGCCAGAGACTGCTGCCAGAGTACAGGAGACGGCCAGAGACTGCTGCCAGAGTACAGGAGACGGCCAGAGACTGCTGCCAGAGTACAGGAGACGGCCAGAGACTGCTGCCAGAGTACAGGAGACGGCCAGAGACTGCTGCCAGAGTACAGGAGACGGCCAGAGACTGCTACCAGAACTGGCGGCCCTCCAGCTATTGCAAAACTACAAGTCCCATCATACCTCTGCCTGTGGGAGTCATGCTTGTAGCTGTCAGCCTTGCATTGCCTCATGGGACTTGTAGTTTCGCAACAGCTGGAGGGCCGCTATTTTGAGACCCCTGTGCTAGAGACTGCTGCCAGATTACAGGAGACTGCTAGAGATTGCTGCCAGATTACAGGAGACTGCTAGAGATTGCTGCCAGATTACAGGAGACTGCTAGAGATTGCTGCCAGATTACAGGAGACTGCTAGAGATTGCTGCCATATTACAGGAGACTGCTAGAGATTGCTGCCAGATTATAGGTGACTGCCAGAGACTGCTGCCAGATTACAGGAGACTGCTAGAGACTGCTGCCAGATTACAGGAGAGTGTTGAAGGCAGCTGCCAGGTTACAGGAAACAGCTAAAGACTGCTGGCAGGCTACAGCAGAGTATTGGAAACTTCTTAAATTTGCTGCCAAGTCACAGGAGACTGCTAGAGACTGCTGACAGTGACAGATCATAGAGGGAGTGAAAGTGACTGCTGTCAAACTACAGTAGAGATTGCTGCCAGATTACAGGAGACTGCTAGAGATTGCTGCCAGATTACAGGAGACTGCTAGAGAATGTTGCCAGATTATAGGAGACTGCTAGAGAATGTTGTAAGATTATAGGAGACCGCTAGAGAATGCTGCCAGATTATAGGAGACTGCTAGAGAATGCTGCCAGATTATAGGAGACTGCTAGAGAATGCTGCCAGATTATAGGAGACTGCTAGAGAATGCTGCCAGATTATAGGAGACTGCTAGGGAATGCTGCCAGATTATAGGAGACTGCTAGAGAATGCTGCCAGATTATAGGAGACTGCTAGAGAATGCTGCCAGATTATAGGTGACTGCTAGAGAATGCTGCCAGATTATAGGAGACTGCTAGAGAATGCTGCCAGATTATAGAAGACTGCTAGAGAATGCTGCCAGATTATAGAAGACTGCTAGAGAATGCTGCCAGATTATAGAAGACTGCTAGAGAATGCTGCCAGGTTGCAGGAGACTGCTAGAGAATGCTGCCAGATTATAGGAGACTGCTAGAGAATGCTGCCAGATTATAGGAGACTGCTAGAGAATGCTGCCAGATTATAGGAGACTGCTAGGGAATGCTGCCAGATTATAGGAGACTGCTAGGGAATGCTGCCAGATTATAGGAGACTGCTAGAGAATGCTGCCAGATTATAGGAGACTGCTAGAGAATGCTGCCAGATTATAGGAGACTGCTAGAGAATGCTGCCAGATTATAGGAGACTGCTAGAGAATGCTGCCAGATTATAGGAGACTGCTAGAGAATGCTGCCAGGTTGCAGGAGACTGCTAGAGAATGCTGCCAGATTATAGAAGACTGCTAGAGAATGCTGCCAGATTATAGGAGACTGCTAGAGAATGCTGCCAGATTATAGGAGACTGCTAGAGAATGCTGCCAGATTATAGGAGACTGCTAGAGAATGCTGCCAGATTATAGGAGACTGCTAGAGAATGCTGCCAGATTATAGAAGACTGCTAGAGAATGCTGCCAGATTATAGAAGACTGCTAGAGAATGCTGCCAGATTATAGAAGACTGCTAGAGAATGCTGCCAGATTATAGAAGACTGCTAGAGAATGCTGCCAGGTTGCAGGAGACTGCTAGAGAATGCTGCCAGGTTGCAGGAGACTGCTAGAGAATGCTGGCAGGTTGCAGGAGACTGCTAGAGAATGCCATGTTAAACCGAAGACAAGCCCTTATCTCCAGTCATTTTGACACCGCAATCCAACCCAACCCAAGGTCCAGTTCATCCACTTCTGCCTCTCTATGGGTGATCTTAGGGTGCCCATCCCCCTGAGGTCCTTCCATACATACCCATACACAGTAGACCCTGGGTGCCCAACCTGTGGCCCTCTAGCACCTATTGTCTGGCTCTTGGGGCCCCTGCAGACTGTGGTCTGCTATTTCCTTACCTGGGTACTCAGGCCAATGAAGGACCGGCTTTTAGTAGCTCAGTCTGTCTCCAGCGGGGTCTCTTCTGAGGTTGCTTGGGGTTCCTGGAGTGGTGATAGAATGACCCCCCAACCTGTACTGACCAACAGAGTACCAGGTGATCCCTATAAAGGCCATGAGCTCCAGGTATTCTCATTTGTGTCCGGGGTTCCCCGAGATCTGAAAACTATTTGAAGGGCTTCTCCGGGGTTATAAGGTTAGGAGAGAGACCATCTCCTGTATTAGGTCTGCAGTCTCTGACCATCTCTTTTACTAGGTCTGCAGTCTCTGATCATCTCCTGTAGTAGGTCTAGAGTCTCTGACCATCTCCTGTAGTAGGTCTGCAGTCTCTGACCATCTCCTGTATTAGGTCTGCAGTCTCTGATCAATACCTGTAGTAGGTCTGCAGTCTCTGGTCATCTCCTGTAGTAGGTCTGCAGTCTCTGGTCATCTCCTGTAGTAGGTCTGCAGTCTCTGACCATCTCCTGTAGTATGTCTGCAGTCTCTGACCATCTCCTGTATTAGGTCTGCAGTCTCTGACCATCTCCTGTATTAGGTCTGCAGTCTCTGACCATCTCCTGTATTAGGTCTGCAGTCTCTGACCATCTCCTGTAGTAGGTCTGCAGTCTCTGACCATCTCCTGTAGTAGGTCTGCAGTCTCTGGTCATCTCCTGTAGTATGTCTGCAGTCTCTGACCATCTCCTGTATTAGGTCTGCAGTCTCTGACCATCTCCTGTATTAGGTCTGCAGTCTCTGACCATCTCCTGTATTAGGTCTGCAGTCTCTGACCATCTCCTGTAGTAGGTCTGCAGTCTCTGGTCATCTCCTGTAGTAGGTCTGCAGTCTCTGGTCATCTCCTGTAGTATGTCTGCAGTCTCTGACCATCTCCTGTATTAGGTCTGCAGTCTCTGACCATCTCCTGTAGTAGGTCTGCAGTCTCTGACCATCTCCTGTAGTAGGTCTGCAGTCTCTGACCATCTCCTGTAGTAGGTCTGCAGTCTCTGACCATCTCCTGTAGTAGGTCTGCAGTCTCTGACCATCTCCTGTAGTAGGTCTGCAGTCTCTGACCATCTCCTGTAGTAGGTCTGCAGTCTCTGACCATCTCCTGTAGTAGGTCTGCAGTCTCTGACCATCTCCTGTAGTAGGTCTGCAGTCTCTGACCATCTCCTGTAGTAGGTCTGCAGTCTCTGACCATCTCCTGTAGTAGGTCTGCAGTCTCTGACCATCTCCTGTAGTAGGTCTGCAGTCTCTGACCATCTCCTGTAGTAGGTCTGCAGTCTCTGACCATCTCCTGTAGTAGGTCTGCAGTCTCTGACCATCTCCTGTAGTAGGTCTGCAGTCTCTGACCATCTCCTGTAGTAGGTCTGCAGTCTCTGACCATCTCCTGTAGTAGGTCTGCAGTCTCTGACCATCTCCTGTAGTAGGTCTGCAGTCTCTGACCATCTCCTGTAGTAGGTCTGCAGTCTCTGACCATCTCCTGTAGTAGGTCTGCAGTCTCTGACCATCTCCTGTAGTAGGTCTGCAGTCTCTGACCATCTCTTGTAGTATGTCCGCAGTCTCTGACCATCTCCTGTAGTAGGTCTGCAGTCTCTGACCATCTCCTGTAGTAGGTCTGCAATCTCTGACCATCTCCTGTAGTAGGTCTGCAGTCTCCGGTCATCTCATACCTATTTTTGGTGCGAAAGAACGGAGTGGGGAATATTATGGGGGGGATTTCTCATCTATATAAATAGGAAGTCGGAGGGTGACTGGCCCAATAGTCTTGACCAGTAATTGAAAGATGACTTTTTGGTTGCCTATCCCTGTAAGCATTGTTTGTTGGGTAATAACACATCCCCTGAGGCGACGCCGGGCCGGCACATGACAAGTTCAAGTACAAGGCGTCTTCATCACCTCGGCGTGTTTATGGTCTCCAGTCCTCAGGTGCATTCTACAAGCTTTTCCGTTTGAGGTGCAATCATGGTGTTTTATGGAGGGACCTGTTTTTCTGGTCCTGCCTTGTTTGTGACATGTCTGTGGTGCCATCATAGGAGGTAAATAGTTTCACAGTCAGTAAAAATCAGTTTATGAACTTTGCACAAAACGTTGAACTTTGTCACGCCAAATTCCGAATGGAAAATATTTGCGGAAATTCTAGGGTGAATCTCTGCTGATCTCTCCAATGTCATAGACCAGCCATTACTCGGTCAGGTTTCCGTAAATTAAGGTTTCTCCAGAGGTTGCTGAGGGTTCTTTGACCAACCACAAATTGAAAGGGCGTTATTCCCCCAACTGTCCACCACTATGAGGTCCCATTGACCATAAGGAGCCCTTCTCAGCTGACTCATGAATGGTAAGGGAGGGTCTTCACCACTGACACAGTCTACGGGAGGGTTTTTACCACTGACCCAGTCTACGGGAGGGTTTTTACCACTGACCCAGTCTACGGGAGGGTCTTCACCACTGACCCAGTCTACGGGAGGGTCTTCACCACTGACCCAGTCTACGGGAGGGTCTTCACCACTGACCCAGTCTACGGGAGGGTCTTCACCACTGACCCAGTCTACGGGAGGGTCTTCACCACTGACCCAGTCTACGGGAGGGTCTTCACCACTGACCCAGTCTACGGGAGGGCTTTGCACCACTGACCCAGTCTACGGGAGGGCTTTGCACCACTGACCCAGTCTACGGGAGGGCTTTGCACCACTGACCCAGTCTACGGGAGGGCTTTGCACCACTGACCCAGTCTACGGGAGGGCTTTGCACCACTGACCCAGTCTACGGGAGGGCTTTGCACCACTGACCCAGTCTACGGGAGGGCTTTGCACCACTGACCCAGTCTACGGGAGGGCTTTGCACCACTGACCCAGTCTACGGGAGGGCTTTGCACCACTGACCCAGTCTACGGGAGGGCTTTGCACCACTGACCCAGTCTACGGGAGGGCTTTGCACCACTGACCCAGTCTATGGGAGGGTCTTTACCACTGACCCAGTTCCCCTCTAGAGTCCCCCCCTTACATCAGGGACCCCATCAAATTTAAAGGGCGTTCTTCCCCCAACTGTCCACCACTATGAGGGCCCTTGTCCCATTGACCATAAGGAGCCCTTCTCAGCTGAATCATGAATGGTAAGGGAGGGCCTTCACCACTGACCCAGTCTACGGGAGGGCCTTCACCACTGACCCAGTCTACGGGAGGGCCTTCACCACTGACCCAGTCTACGGGAGGGCCTTCACCACTGACCCAGTCTACGGGAGGGCCTTCACCACTGACCCAGTCTACGGGGAGGGTCTTTACCACTGACCCAGTTCCCCTCTAGAGTCCCCCCCCCTTACATCAGGGACCCCATCAAATTTAAAGGGCATTCTTCCCCCAACTGTCCACTACTATGAGGGCCCTTGTCCCATTGACCATAAGGAGCCCTTCTCAGCTGACTCATGAATGGTAAGGGAGGGCCTTCACCACTGACCCAGTCTATGGGAGGGCCTTCACCACTGACCCAGTCTATGGAAGGGCCTTCACCACTGACCCAGTCTATGGGAGGGCCTTCACCACTGACCCAGTCTATGGGAGGGCCTTCACCACTGACCCAGTCTATGGGAGGGCCTTCACCACTGACCCAGTCTATGGGAGGGCCTTCACCACTCCAGTCTACGGGAGGGCTTTGCACCACGGACCCAATGTAAGGGAGGGCCTTCACCACGGACCCAATGTAAGGGAGGGCCTTCACCACGGACCCAATGTAAGGGAGGGCCTTCACCACGGACCCAATGTAAGGGAGGGCCTTCACCACGGACCCAATGTAAGGGAGGACCCTCACCACTGACCCAATGTAAGGGAGGACTCTCACCACTGACCCAAAGTAAGGGAGGACTCTCACCACTGACCCAAAGTAAGGGAGGACTCTCACCACTGACCCAATGTAAGGGAGGGCCTTCACCACTGACCAAATGTAAGGGATGGCCTTCACCACTGACCCAGTCTATGGGAGGGCCTTCACCACTGACCCAGTCTACGGTAGGGCCTTCACCACTGACCCAGTCTACGGGAGGGCTTTGCACCACTGACCCAGTGTAAGGGAGGGCCTTCACCACTGACCAAATTTAAGGGATGGCCTTCACCACTGACCAAATGTAAGGGATGGCCTTCACCACAGACCCAATGTAAGGGAGGGCCTTCACCACGGACCCAATGTAAGGGAGGACCCTCACCACTGACCCAATGTAAGGGAGGACCCTCACCACTGACCCAATGTAAGGGAGGACCCTCACCACTGACCCAATGTAAGGGAGGGCCTTCACCACTGACCCAATGTAAGGGAGGGCCTTCACCACTGACCCAATGTAAGGGAGGGCCTTCACCACTGACCCAATGTAAGGGAGGACCTTCACCACTGACCCAATGTAAGGGAGGACCTTCACCACTGACCCAATGTAAGGGAGGGCCTTCACCACTGACCCAATGTAAGGGAAGGATTTCATTACTGACCCAGTGTAAGGGAAGGCCTTTTCCACTGATCACCAATGTGAGGGTCCTTTGTCCCACTGGTCATAGCTGTAAAAGCATCTTCTTTTCTGACCACCAATATAGGGAGACCTTCTCGATTGATCGTCAATGTAAGGGACATTATTCCTCCAACTGTCCACAAATGTGAGGGATGAATATTTGAGTCCATTCTCGGCTGACCCTCATTCCGTGTCACATGACCTAAAGCAGCTCTGTATAGCGGGAGCCAATACTTGCAAAGTCTCCAGTTTTGTTTTGGCTGAAGACTTCACCAGTGTTGGCCCCACACCACCTACGCCTCCCAGTCCAGTGTTTTTCATAATAGTCCTAGATGTTTCATCCGATGGACAACAGAGGAACAGGGGCACAGCAGGTGTACAGACCCGGGAACTCAGCACAGGGATGGTGGAACCTCTCATAATGGGCACAGCGGGTGTACAGACCCGGGAACTCAGCACAGGGATGGTGCGAACTCCTCATAATGGGCACAGCGGGGGTACAGACCCGGGAACTCAGCACAGGGATGGTGGGAACCTCTCATAATGGGCACAGCGGGTGTACAGACCCGGGAACTCAGCACAGGGATGGTGGGAACCCCTCATAATGAGCACAGCGGGTGTACAGACCCGGGAACTCGGCACAGGGATGGTGGGAACCCCTCATAATGGGCACAGTGGGTGTACAGACCCGGGAACTCAGCACAGGGATGGTGGGAACCCCTCATAATGGGCACAGTGGGTGTACAGACCCGGGAACTCAGCACAGGGATGGTGGGAACCCCTCATAATGGGCACAGCGGGTGTACAGACCCGGGAACTCAGCACAGGGATGGTGGGAACCCCTCATAATGGGCACAGCGGGTGTACAGACCTGGGAACTCAGCACAGGGATGGAGGGAACCCCTCATAATGGGCACAGCGGGTGTACAGACCCGGGAACTCAGCACAGGGATGGTGGGAACCCCTCATAATGGGCACAGCAGGTGTACAGACCCGGGAACTCAGCACAGGGATGGTGGAAACCCCTCATAATGGGCACAGCAGGTGTACAGACCCGGGAACTCAGCACAGGGATGGTGGGAACCCCTCATAATGGGCACAGCAGGTGTACAGACCCGGGAACTCGGCACAGGGATGGTGGAAACCCCTCATAATGGGCACAGCAGGTGTACAGACCCAGGAACTCAGCACAGGGATGGTGGGAACCTTTCATAATGGGTAGAGATCTCACCAATGAAGTCCCTGAGAGATAGAAGAGACTGTAAAGGAGATTCATACAGAAGACTTGGAAATATCCTGGGGAAGGAATTTGGGACCCCTGTGTCCTGGACCCTCCATGTTGGTGACCTTCATTCTGACTTCTTTGGCCCCGGGCCCCGCTCGCTGTCACATCTCCATCACTCATTCCCCGTACACTTGGACATCTGGGAGACATCTGGTCCCATAGTGAGCTCTCCTGTTGTTCCTCCATCCTGGGAAGCTGCGCCATTCCCACGCTGCGGAGTTCCCCCTACACATGAAAGATGGATTTTCCGCAGAAAGCTGATATTATTAAAGGGACAGTCACCTGGAATAAAAGCAACCAAACAATGGACAGAGAAGACGTCATGTGACACTAACATGAATGAATTCTCCAACTATTCACATAAATGTATAAAATCCTAGTAATATACAGTCTGTATTATAGAGAGGAAAAGGGTATCCTTTCTCACCCCCCCCCCATTTCTTTCCCCTTCCAACTCTCCCTTACATCAGAGACCCCACCAGAGGCCCCCCTTAGATCAGGGATCCCACCAGAGTGCCCCCCTTAGATCAGGTTCCCCACCAGAGTGCCCCCCTTAGATCAGGTTCCCCACCAGAGTGCCGCCCTTAGATCAGGTTCCCCACCAGAGTGCCGCCCTTAGATCAGGTTCCCCACCAGAGTGCCGCCCTTAGATCAGGTTCCCCACCAGAGTGCCGCCCTTAGATCAGGTTCCCCACCAGAGTGCCGCCCTTAGATCAGGTTCCCCACCAGAGTGCCCCCCTTAGATCAGGTTCCCCCCTTAGATCAGGTCCCCCACCAGAGTGCCCCCTTAGATCAGGTCCCCCACCAGAGTGCCCCCCTTAGATCAGGTCCCCCACCAGAGTGCCCCCCTTAGATCAGGGTCCCCACCAGAGTGCCCCCCTTAGATCAGGGTCCCCACCACTGCCACCAGGTAGGTACTGGAATAGGAATTTCCACACATAATACACCCAGATAGAGTTCATTATAAGAAATGCTAAAGTGAGACGATAATAAGAGAGAAATTCCACCAACTTTCACCCAGAGAGCCGACTAACACAAAAACAACATTTCCTTTTCCTCCAATCACAGCGCGAGATGAGACGACATGATAATAACCTTCCATACAGCTTGTTACATTGTAACCGAGAAAATTCCAGAACCACGCAAAACCCATAAACTAAAATCTGTATAATATATCTTATATCTGGAGAGCGGTGATGTCACTCCTGTATAATATATCTTATCTCTGGAGAGCGGTGATGTCACTCCTGTATAATATATCTTATCTCTGGAGAGCGGTGATGTCACTCCTGTATAATATATCTTATCTCTGGAGAGCGGTGATGTCACTCCTGTATAATATATCTTATATCTGGAGAGCGGTGATGTCACTCCTGTATAATATCTCTTATATCTGGAGAGCGGTGATGTCACTCCTGTATAATATATCTTATATCTGGAGAGCGGTGTCACTCCTGTATATTATATCTTATATCTGGAGAACGGTGATGTCACTCCTGTATATTATATCTTATATCTGGAGAGCGGTGATGTCACTCCTGTATAATATATCTTATATCTGGAGAGCGGTGATGTCACTCCTGTATAATATCTCTTATATCTGGAGAGCAGTGATGTCACTCCTGTATAATATATCTTATATCTGGAGAGCGGTGATGTCACTCCTGTATAATATATCTTATATCTGGAGAGCGGTGATGTCACTCCTGTATAATATATCTTATATCTGGAGAGCGGTGATGTCACTCCTGTATAATATATCTTATATCTGGAGGGCGGTGATGTCACTCCTGTATAATATATCTTATATCTGGAGAGCGGTGATGTCACTCCTGTATAATATATCTTATATCTGGAGAGCGGTGATGTCACTCCTGTATAATATATCTTATATCTGGAGGGCGGTGATGTCACTCCTGTATAATATATCTTATATCTGGAGAGCGGTGATGTCACTCCTGTATAATATATCTTATATCTGGAGAGCGGTGATGTCACTCCTGTATAATATATCTTATATCTGGAGAGTGGTGATGTCACTCCTGTATAATATATCTTATATCTGGAGAGCGGTGATGTCACTCCTGTATATTATATCTTATCTCTGGAGAGCGGTGATGTCACTCCTGTATAATATATCTTATATCTGGAGAGCGGTGATGTCACTCCTGTATAATATATCTTATATCTGGAGAGCGGTGATGTCACTCCTATATAATATATCTTATATCTGGAGGGCGGTGATGTCACTCCTGTATAATATATCTTATATCTGGAGAGCGGTGATGTCACTCCTGTATAATATATCTTATATCTGGAGAGCGGTGATGTCACTCCTGTATAATATATCTTATATCTGGAGAGCGGTGATGTCACTCCTGTATAATATATCTTATATCTGGAGAGCGGTGATGTCACTCCTGTATAATATATCTTATATCTGGAGAGCGGTGATGTCACTCCTGTATATTATATCTTATATCTGGAGAACGGTGATGTCACTCCTGTATATTATATCTTATATCTGGAGAGCGGTGATGTCACTCCTGTATAATATATCTTATATCTGGAGAGTGGTGATGTCACTCCTGTATAATATATCTTATATCTGGAGAGCGGTGATGTCACTCCTGTATAATATATCTTATATCTGGAGAGCGGTGATGTCACTCCTGTATAATATATCTTATATCTGGAGAGTGGTGATGTCACTCCTGTATAATATATCTTATATCTGGAGAGCGGTGATGTCACTCCTGTATAATATATCTTATATCTGGAGAGCGGTGATGTCACTCCTGTATAATATATCTTATATCTGGATGGCGGTGATGTCACTCCTAGATAATATATCTTATATCTGGAGAGCGGTGATGTCACTCCTGTATAATATATCTTATATCTGGAGAGCGGTGATGTCACTCCTGTATAATATATCTTATATCTGGAGAGCGGTGATGTCACTCCTGTATAATATATCTTATATCTGGAGAGCGGTGATGTCACTCCTGTATAATATATCTTATATCTGGAGAGCGGTGATGTCACTCCTGTATAATATATCTTATATCTGGAGAGCGGTGATGTCACTCCTGTATAATATATCTTATATCTGGAGGGCGGTGATGTCACTCCTGTATAATATATCTTATATCTGGAGAGCGGTGATGTCACTCCTGTATAATATATCTTATATCTGGAGAGCGGTGATGTCACTCCTGTATAATATATCTTATATCTGGAGAGCGGTGATGTCACTCCTATATAATATATCTTATATCTGGAGGGCGGTGATGTCACTCCTGTATAATATATCTTATATCTGGAGAGCGGTGATGTCACTCCTGTATAATATATCTTATATCTGGAGGGCGGTGATGTCACTCCTGTATAATATATCTTATATCTGGAGGGCGGTGATGTCACTCCTGTATATTATATCTTATATCTGGAGGGCGGTGATGTCACTCCTGTATAATATATCTTATATCTGGAGAGCGGTGATGTCACTCCTGTATAATATATCTTATATCTGGAGAGCGGTGATGTCACTCCTGTATAATATATCTTATATCTGGAGAGCGGTGATGTCACTCCTGTATAATATATCTTATATCTGGAGAGCGGTGATGTCACTCCTGTATATTATATCTTATATCTGGAGAACGGTGATGTCACTCCTGTATATTATATCTTATATCTGGAGAGCGGTGATGTCACTCCTGTATAATATATCTTATATCTGGAGAGTGGTGATGTCACTCCTGTATAATATATCTTATATCTGGAGAGCGGTGATGTCACTCCTGTATAATATATCTTATATCTGGAGAGCGGTGATGTCACTCCTGTATAATATATCTTATATCTGGAGAGCGGTGATGTCACTCCTGTATAATATATCTTATATCTGGATGGCGGTGATGTCACTCCTAGATAATATATCTTATATCTGGAGAGCGGTGATGTCACTCCTGTATAATATATCTTATATCTGGAGAGCGGTGATGTCACTCCTGTATAATATATCTTATATCTGGAGAGCGGTGATGTCACTCCTGTATAATATATCTTATATGTGGATGGCGGTGATGTCACTCCTGTATAATATATCTTATATCTGGATGGCGGTGATGTCACTCCTGTATAATATATCTTATATCTGGATGGCGGTGATGTCACTCCTGTATAATATATCTTATATCTGGAGAGCGGTGATGTCACTCCTGTATATTATATCTTATATCTGGATGGCGGTGATGTCACTCCTGTATAATATATCTTATATCTGGAGGGCGGTGATGTCACTCCTGTATAATATATCTTATATCTGGATGGCGGTGATGTCACTCCTGTATATTATATCTTATATCTGGAGAGCGGTGATGTCACTCCTGTATATTATATCTTATATCTGGAGAGCGGTGATGTCACTCCTGTATAATATATCTTATATCTGGAGAGCGGTGATGTCACTCCTGTATATTATATCTTATATCTGGAGAACGGTGATGTCACTCCTGTATATTATATCTTATATCTGGAGAGCGGTGATGTCACTCCTGTATAATATATCTTATATCTGGAGAGCGGTGATGTCACTCCTGTATAATATATCTTATATCTGGAGAGCGGTGATGTCACTCCTGTATAATATATCTTATATCTGGAGGGCGGTGATGTCACTCCTGTATAATATATCTTATATCTGGAGAGAGGTGATGTCACTCCTGTATAATATATCTTATATCTGGAGAGCGGTGATGTCACTCCTGTATAATATATCTTATATCTGGAGGGCGGTGATGTCACTCCTGTATAATATATCTTATATCTGGATGGCGGTGATGTCACTCCTGTATAATATATCTTATATCTGGAGAACGGTGATGTCACTCCTGTATAATATATCTTATATCTGGAGGGCGGTGATGTCACTCCTGTATAATATATCTTATATCTGGAGAGAGGTGATGTCACTCCTGTATAATATATCTTATATCTGGATGGCGGTGATGTCACTCCTGTATAATATATCTTATATCTGGAGAACGGTGATGTCACTCCTGTATAATATATCTTATATCTGGAGAGCGGTGATGTCACTCCTGTATAATATATCTGGAGAGAGGTGATGTCACTCCTGTATAATATATCTTATATCTGGAGAGCGGTGATGTCACTCCTGTATAATATATCTTATATCTGGAGGGCGGTGATGTCACTCCTGTATAATATATCTTATATCTGGATGGCGGTGATGTCACTCCTGTATAATATATCTTATATCTGGATGGCGGTGATGTCACTCCTGTATAATATATCTTATATCTGGAGAACGGTGATGTCACTCCTGTATAATATATCTTATATCTGGAGGGCGGTGATGTCACTCCTGTATAATATATCTTATATCTGGAGAGAGGTGATGTCACTCCTGTATAATATATCTTATATCTGGATGGCGGTGATGTCACTCCTGTATAATATATCTTATATCTGGAGAACGGTGATGTCACTCCTGTATAATATATCTTATATCTGGAGAGCGGTGATGTCACTCCTGTATAATATATCTGGAGAGAGGTGATGTCACTCCTGTATAATATATCTTATATCTGGAGAGCGGTGATGTCACTCCTGTATAATATATCTTATATCTGGAGGGCGGTGATGTCACTCCTGTATAATATATCTTATATCTGGATGGCGGTGATGTCACTCCTGTATAATATATCTTATATCTGGAGAACGGTGATGTCACTCCTGTATAATATATCTTATATCTGGAGGGCGGTGATGTCACTCCTGTATAATATATCTTATATCTG
Organism: Rana muscosa; assembly: GCA_029206835.1. NCBI lineage: Eukaryota > Metazoa > Chordata > Amphibia > Anura > Ranidae > Rana > Rana muscosa. The sequence goes on along the minus strand of CM055126.1, from coordinate 61,372,243 downwards.
GAGAGAGGTGATGTCACTCCTGTATAATATATCTTATATCTGGATGGCGGTGATGTCACTCCTGTATAATATATCTTATATCTGGAGAACGGTGATGTCACTCCTGTATAATATATCTTATATCTGGAGAGCGGTGATGTCACTCCTGTATAATATATCTGGAGAGAGGTGATGTCACTCCTGTATAATATATCTTATATCTGGAGAGCGGTGATGTCACTCCTGTATAATATATCTTATATCTGGAGAGAGGTGATGTCACTCCTGTATAATATATCTTATATCTGGAGAGCGGTGATGTCACTCCTGTATAATATATCTTATATCTGGAGAACGGTGATGTCACTCCTGTATAATATATCTTATATCTGGAGAGCGGTGATGTCACTCCTGTATAATATATCTGGAGAGAGGTGATGTCACTCCTGTATAATATATCTTATATCTGGAGAGCGGTGATGTCACTCCTGTATAATATATCTGGAGAGCGGTGATGTCACTCCTGTATAATATATCTTATATCTGGAGAGCGGTGATGTCACTCCTGTATAATATATCTTATATCTGGAGAGAGGTGATGTCACTCCTGTATAATATATCTTATATCTGGAGAGCGGTGATGTCACTCCTGTATAATATATCTTATATCTGGAGAGCGGTGATGTCACTCCTGTATAATATATCTGGAGAGAGGTGATGTCACTCCTGTATAATATATCTTATATCTGGAGAGCGGTGATGTCACTCCTGTATAATATATCTTATATCTGGAGAGCGGTGATGTCACTCCTGTATAATATATCTTATATCTGGAGGGCGGTGATGTCACTCCTGTATATTATATCTTATATCTGGAGAGCGGTGATGTCAGTGATGAGATAATCTGCAGAATATCTCGATGTGTCTCTCATGCTCTGGGTGGAGGTGCGTTGGGTTGGTGGTATTAGGTTAGCGGCGGTGGGGGGATGGGGGGCGCAGTGTTTTGGGGTCACTCGGAGGGTAGCAGGAAGGAGCGATGTCTGGACTCCACAATCACATTATCCCTCTTCTGTCCCTTCTCTGGTTGGAGGGGGCGGAGTCTGACACATAAGCCCGCCCACTGATGTTTGTTTATTTTACAGAACAATGTTGCAACTTCAGAGATTGAAGGAATCATCACATGCTGAAGTTTAGTCTGTTTTATATTTTGCCTTCTCTGGCTCCCCCTCCCCCATCAACAAATTTATATTTTCATGGTAATTTTATACATTATTTTATACCCGGTGATGTCATCACTGTGTCTCTGTTCATCTCTATACAATGCAGGCAGATCATGGCTGGTGGGAGGGGCTAGCAGAGTGCTGTACAGAGCTCCCTGATGACATCACAGCCCTCAGTGCTCCTATCCAGAGCCCTCAGTCCTGATGTAAGCAGTGGGAGGAGTTATGCAAATATCAAAATGCCTTGATGGACAGGTGTTAGTCTGGAGGAGTGGGCGGTCCTAGGCAGGCTGTATTTGCATAGGTAACGCCCACATGTGATGCTGATCTTCCATGATTGAAATAAAAAGAAAGAGAGGGGTGAGTCTGGGGCACATGTCCCTTCTGCCCCTGCTTGTCCCAGCCATGATAAAAGAGGCAGGCCAGGGATTGTCAGTCTGTGGCACGTTCCCCTTCTGCCCCCCCCCCCACCCCCCTTATCCCAGCTCTGATGAAAGGGGTGGGGCCAGGAACAGTCAGTCTGGGGAGCATTACCCTTCTGCCCCCTCTCCCTTTGTCCCAGCTTTGATTAAAGGGGTGGGGCCAGGGACAGTGAATCTGGGGCACTGAGTCTGGGGCGCATGACCCTTCTGCCCCCACCCCCCCTATCTCAGCTCTGATGAAAGGGGTGGGGCCAGGAACAGTCAGTCTGGGGAGCATTACCCTTCTGCCCCCTCTCCCTTTGTCCCAGCTTTGATTAAAGGGGTGGGGCCAGGGACAGTGAATCTGGGGCACTGAGTCTGGGGCGCATGACCCTTCTGCCCCACCCCCCCTATCTCAGCTCTGATGAAAGGGGTGGGGCCAGGAACAGTCAGTCTGGGGAGCATTACCCTTCTGCCCCCTCTCCCTTTGTCCCAGCTTTGATTAAAGGGGTGGGGCCAGGAACAGTCAGTCTGGGGAGCATTACCCTTCTGCCCCCTCTCCCTTTGTCCCAGCTTTGATTAAAGGGGTGGGGCCAGGGACAGTGAATCTGGGGCACTGAGTCTGGGGCGCATGACCCTTCTTCCCCCACCCCCCCTATCCCAGCTCTGATGAAAGGGGCAGGGCCAGGGACAGTGAATCTGGGGCACATGTCCCTTCTGCCACTCTCACCTACCCAGTTTTGATTAAAGGAGTGGGGCCAGGGACAGTGAATCTGGGGCACATGCCCCTTCTGCCACTCTCCCCTACCCAGTTTTGATTAAAGGGGCGGGGCCAGGGACAGTCAGTCTGTGGAACGTTGCCCTTCTGCCCCCCCCCACCCCCTTTATCCCAGCTCTTATGAAAGGGGCGTAGCCAAGGACAGTGAATCTGGGGCAATGAGTCTGGGGCACATGACCCTTCTGCCCCCACCTCCCATCCCTTTGTCCCAGCTCTGATGAAAGGGGCAGGGCCAGGGACAGTGAATCTGGGGCAATGAGTCTGGGGCGCATGACCCTTCTGCCCCCACCCCCCCTTATCCTAGCTCTGATGAAAGGGGTGGGGCCAGGGACAGTCAGGCTGGGGCGCATGACCCTTCTGCCCCCCCCTCCCTTTGTCCCAGCTCTGATTTAAAGGGGCGGGGCCAGGGATAGTCAGGCTGGGGGAGGAAAGTGCTAGATGATGCTGGAAGTCCTCCAGCCAGGAAATGAGGCGGGGCTCTTATCTGACTGGCTGAAGCTTCTAATGCACATGGTGAGAAGCTCGCGGTGTGCGGGGAAATCAGAGGAAAGCATTTCTGTCCAGGGGGAGGAGCCTGTACACCCGGAGGATGTCGGATTTATCCAGAAGAACAACAATGCATCATGTGGCAGATCATCGATCCTTAGATGTGATTCGTTATCTTTATTTTCTCCTGGTGATTCTGCCAGTAACACACTTCCTGTCCTCGGGTGATAACACTCCCTCACTGTGTGTATGGAGGGGCAGCGTTGTCACCCGAGGACAGGACTACAGACCCCCTCCCCCCCCTTTCTGGTAATAATCGATCGGGTTCCGAGGAATGATCTTGGTTCTCTGGAAGTGTCATTTACCATTCATTATACGGAAACAATCTGTGTGTGAACGGGCACTTGGCGCCGGTCCTCGGTGTGAAATGCGATCTCCGCCGTTATTAGCGCCTTAAATCACGCTGGATTTACGAGGAAGGACCGTAAAAGGCTCAGCAGGAGCCGCGTTTCCCAGCACCGCCGCCGCTCTCATTTCCTCTTTTCGCCAATATTTAACCGGGTGACATTTCTATGGCGGGGGGTGATTGGCTCCGCCCACTCTGTGCGAACGCCGCGCGTGCTGCTGATGTCGTCAGTCTGCTGGTTGTCTGGGATCCTGTCAGGACATTGAATTGGGGGGGCAAAGCTGCTGACCGCATGCTGGTCGATTGTTTTATGAAAAAGTTTCATTTTGAGAAGTTTTGTTGGATTTTCTAATCAATAATCAGATAAAAAATTGTAATTTTCCATCTCAGTGACGGGAAGATTGGAAGGAGGGGGAGGGGAAGGAATTTCTCGCAGTGACGGGTGATGTTGGGTGAAGTTCCGATCATCAAAAATTGGAACTACTTTCAAATGACGTTCATCAAGTCATCAAATGTACTGAGAATTTTCATACAAACGTTCATTCAGAAATCTACTGAATACCGAGAAGCCGTCTCTAGCGGTCTCCTGTAACATCAAAGCAGTCTCTGCTAGAGACAGCTTCCAGATTACAGGAGACTACTTCCTTGTTACAAGAGACCACTAGACATTGCTTTGATGTTACAGGAGACCGCTAGAGACTGATTCCAGGTTACAGGAGACCGCTTTGATGTTAGAGGAGACCCCTAAAGACGGCTTCCAGGTTACAGGAGGCCGCTAGAGACTGTATCCAGGAGACCGCTAGAGACTGCTTCCAGGTGACCACTAGAGACGGCTTCCAGATTACAGGAGACCGCTAGAGACGGCTTCCAGGTTACAGGAGACCGATAGAGACGGCTTCCAGGTTACAGGAGACCGATAGAGACGGCTTCCAGATTACAGGAGACCGCTAGAGACGGCTTCCAGGTTACAGGAGACCGCTAGAGACGGCTTCCAGGTTACAGAAGACCGCTAGAGACAGCTTCCAGGTTACAGAAGACCACTAGAGACGGCTTCCAGGTTACAGAAGACCGCTAGAGACGGCTTCCAGGTTACAGGAGACCGCTAGAGACGGCTTCCAGGTTACAGGAGACCGCTAGAGACGGCTTCCAGGTTACAGGAGACCGCTAGAGACGGCTTCCAGGTTACAGAAGACCACTAGAGACGGCTTCCAGGTTACAGAAGACCGCTAGAGACGGCTTCCAGGTTACAGGAGACCGCTAGAGACGGCTTCCAGGTTACAGGAGACCGCTAGAGACGGCTTCCAGGTTACAGGAGACCGCTAGAGACTGTATCCAGGAGACCGCTAGAGACTGCTTCCAGGTGACCACTAGAGACGGCTTCCAGGTTACAGGAGACCGCTAGAGACGGCTTCCAGGTTACAGGAGACCGCTAGAGACGGCTTCCAGGTTACAGGAGACCGCTAGAGACGGCTTCCAGGTTACAGGAGACCGCTAGAGACGGCTTCCAGGTTACAGGAGACCGCTAGAGATAGCTTCCAGGTTACAGGAGACCGCTAGAGACTGTATCCAGGAGACCGCTAGAGACTGCTTCCAGGTGACCGCTAGAGACGGCTTCCAGGTTACAGAAGACCGCTAGAGACGGCTTCCAGGTTACAGGAGACCGCTAGAGACGGCTTCCAGGTTACAGGAGACCGCTAGAGACGGCTTCCAGGTTACAGGAGACCGCTAGAGACGGCTTCCAGATTACAGGAGACCCCTAGAGACGGCTTCCAGGTTACAGGAGACCGCTAGAGACGGCTTCCAGGTTACAGGAGACCGCTAGAGATGGCTTCCAGGTTACAGGCGACCGCTAGAGACGGCTTCCAGGTTACAGGAGACCGCTAGAGACTGTGTCCAGGAGACCGCTAGAGACTGCTTCCAGGTGACCGCTAGAGACGGCTTCCAGGTTACAGGAGACCGCTAGAGACGGCTTCCAGGTTACAGGAGACTACTTCCTTGTTACAAGAGACCACTAGACACTGCTTTGATGTTACAGGAGACCGCTAGAGACTGATTCCAGGTTACAGGAGACCGCTTTGATGTTAGAGGAGACCCCTAAAGACGGCTTCCAGGTTACAGGAGGCCGCTAGAGACTGTATCCAGGAGACCGCTAGAGACTGCTTCCAGGTGACCACTAGAGACGGCTTCCAGGTGACCACTAGAGACGGCTTCCAGATTACAGGAGACCGCTAGAGACGGCTTCCAGGTTACAGGAGACCGCTAGAGACGGCTTCCAGGTTACAGGAGACCGCTAGAGACGGCTTCCAGGTTACAGAAGACCGCTAGAGACAGCTTCCAGGTTACAGGAGACCGCTAGAGACGGCTTCCAGGTTACAGAAGACCACTAGAGACGGCTTCCAGGTTACAGAAGACCGCTAGAGACGGCTTCCAGGTTACAGGAGACCGCTAGAGACGGCTTCCAGGTTACAGGAGACCGCTAGAGACGGCTTCCAGGTTACAGGAGACCGCTAGAGACGGCTTCCAGGTTACAGGAGACCGCTAGAGACGGCTTCCAGGTTACAGGAGACCGCTAGAGACGGCTTCCAGGTTACAGAAGACCACTAGAGACGGCTTCCAGGTTACAGAAGACCGCTAGAGACGGCTTCCAGGTTACAGGAGACCGCTAGAGACGGCTTCCAGGTTACAGGAGACCGCTAGAGACGGCTTCCAGGTTACAGGAGACCGCTAGAGACTGTATCCAGGAGACCGCTAGAGACTGCTTCCAGGTGACCACTAGAGACGGCTTCCAGGTTACAGGAGACCGCTAGAGACGGCTTCCAGGTTACAGGAGACCGCTAGAGACGGCTTCCAGGTTACAGGAGACCGCTAGAGACGGCTTCCAGGTTACAGGAGACCGCTAGAGACGGCTTCCAGGTTACAGGAGACCGCTAGAGATAGCTTCCAGGTTACAGGAGACCGCTAGAGACTGTATCCAGGAGACCGCTAGAGACTGCTTCCAGGTGACCGCTAGAGACGGCTTCCAGGTTACAGAAGACCGCTAGAGACGGCTTCCAGGTTACAGGAGACCGCTAGAGACGGCTTCCAGGTTACAGGAGACCGCTAGAGACGGCTTCCAGGTTACAGGAGACCGCTAGAGACGGCTTCCAGATTACAGGAGACCCCTAGAGACGGCTTCCAGGTTACAGGAGACCGCTAGAGACGGCTTCCAGGTTACAGGAGACCGCTAGAGATGGCTTCCAGGTTACAGGCGACCGCTAGAGACGGCTTCCAGGTTACAGGAGACCGCTAGAGACTGTGTCCAGGAGACCGCTAGAGACTGCTTCCAGGTGACCGCTAGAGACGGCTTCCAGGTTACAGGAGACCGCTAGAGACGGCTTCCAGGTTACAGGAGACTACTTCCTTGTTACAAGAGACCACTAGACACTGCTTTGATGTTACAGGAGACCGCTAGAGACTGATTCCAGGTTACAGGAGACCGCTTTGATGTTAGAGGAGACCCCTAAAGACGGCTTCCAGGTTACAGGAGGCCGCTAGAGACTGTATCCAGGAGACCGCTAGAGACTGCTTCCAGGTGACCACTAGAGACGGCTTCCAGATTACAGGAGACCGCTAGAGACGGCTTCCAGGTTACAGGAGACCGCTAGAGACGGCTTCCAGGTTACAGGAGACCGCTAGAGACGGCTTCCAGGTTACAGAAGACCACTAGAGACGGCTTCCAGGTTACAGAAGACCGCTAGAGACGGCTTCCAGGTTACAGGAGACCGCTAGAGACGGCTTCCAGGTTACAGGAGACCGCTAGAGACGGCTTCCAGGTTACAGGAGACCGCTAGAGACTGTATCCAGGAGACCGCTAGAGACTGCTTCCAGGTGACCACTAGAGACGGCTTCCAGGTTACAGGAGACCGCTAGAGACGGCTTCCAGGTTACAGGAGACCGCTAGAGACGGCTTCCAGGTTACAGGAGACCGCTAGAGACGGCTTCCAGGTTACAGGAGACCGCTAGAGACGGCTTCCAGGTTACAGGAGACCGCTAGAGACGGCTTCCAGGTTACAGGAGACCGCTAGAGATAGCTTCCAGGTTACAGGAGACCGCTAGAGACTGTATCCAGGAGACCGCTAGAGACTGCTTCCAGGTGACCGCTAGAGACGGCTTCCAGGTTACAGAAGACCGCTAGAGACGGCTTCCAGGTTACAGGAGACCGCTAGAGACGGCTTCCAGGTTACAGGAGACCGCTAGAGACGGCTTCCAGGTTACAGGAGACCGCTAGAGACGGCTTCCAGATTACAGGAGACCCCTAGAGACGGCTTCCAGGTTACAGGAGACCGCTAGAGACGGCTTCCAGGTTACAGGAGACCGCTAGAGATGGCTTCCAGGTTACAGGCGACCGCTAGAGACGGCTTCCAGGTTACAGGAGACCGCTAGAGACTGTGTCCAGGAGACCGCTAGAGACTGCTTCCAGGTGACCGCTAGAGACGGCTTCCAGGTTACAGGAGACCGCTAGAGACGGCTTCCAGGTTACAGGAGACTACTTCCTTGTTACAAGAGACCACTAGACACTGCTTTGATGTTACAGGAGACCGCTAGAGACTGATTCCAGGTTACAGGAGACCGCTTTGATGTTAGAGGAGACCCCTAAAGACGGCTTCCAGGTTACAGGAGGCCGCTAGAGACTGTATCCAGGAGACCGCTAGAGACTGCTTCCAGGTGACCACTAGAGACGGCTTCCAGATTACAGGAGACCGCTAGAGACGGCTTCCAGGTTACAGGAGACCGCTAGAGACGGCTTCCAGGTTACAGGAGACCGCTAGAGACGGCTTCCAGGTTACAGAAGACCGCTAGAGACAGCTTCCAGGTTACAGGAGACCGCTAGAGACGGCTTCCAGGTTACAGAAGACCACTAGAGACGGCTTCCAGGTTACAGAAGACCGCTAGAGACGGCTTCCAGGTTACAGGAGACCGCTAGAGACGGCTTCCAGGTTACAGGAGACCGCTAGAGACGGCTTCCAGGTTACAGGAGACCGCTAGAGACTGTATCCAGGAGACCGCTAGAGACTGCTTCCAGGTGACCACTAGAGACGGCTTCCAGGTTACAGGAGACCGCTAGAGACGGCTTCCAGGTTACAGGAGACCGCTAGAGACGGCTTCCAGGTTACAGGAGACCGCTAGAGACGGCTTCCAGGTTACAGGAGACCGCTAGAGATAGCTTCCAGGTTACAGGAGACCGCTAGAGACTGTATCCAGGAAACCGCTAGAGACTGCTTCCAGGTGACCACTAGAGACGGCTTCCAGGTTACAGAAGACCGCTAGAGACGGCTTCCAGGTTACAGGAGACCGCTAGAGACGGCTTCCAGGTTACAGGAGACCGCTAGAGACGGCTTCCAGGTTACAGGAGACCGCTAGAGACGGCTTCCAGATTACAGGAGACCCCTAGAGACGGCTTCCAGGTTACAGGAGACCGCTAGAGACGGCTTCCAGGTTACAGGAGACCGCTAGAGATGGCTTCCAGGTTACAGGAGACCGCTAGAGATGGCTTCCAGGTTACAGGAGACCGCTAGAGATGGCTTCCAGGTTACAGGAGACCGCTAGAGATGGCTTCCAGGTTACAGGAGACCGCTAGAGATGGCTTCCAGGTTACAGGCGACCGCTAGAGATGGCTTCCAGGTTACAGGAGACCGCTAGAGACTGTGTCCAGGAGACCGCTAGAGACTGCTTCCAGGTGACCGCTAGAGACTGCTTCCAGGTGACCGCTAGAGACTGCTTCCAGGTGACCGCTAGAGACGGCTTCCAGGTTACAGGAGACCGCTAGAGACGGCTTCCAGGTTACAGGAGACCGCTAGAGACGGCTTCCAGGTTACAGGAGACCGCTAGAGACGGCTTCCAGGTTACAGCAGACCACCAGAGACGGCTTCCAGGTTACAGGAGACCGCTAGAGACTGTATCCAGGAGACCGCTAAAGACTGCTTCCAGGTGACCGCTCGAGACGGCTTCCAGGTTACAGAAGACCGCTAGAGACGGCTTCCAGGTTACAGGAGACCGCTAGAGACGGCTTCCAGGTTACAGGAGACCGCTAGAGACGGCTTCCAGGTTACAGGAGACCGCTAGAGACGGCTTCCAGGTTACAGGAGACCGCTAGAGACCGCTTCCAGGTTACAGGAGACCGCTAGAGACGGCTTCCAGGTTACAGGAGACTGCTAGAGACGGCTTCCAGGTTACAGGAGACCCCTAGAGACTGCTTTGATGTTACAGGAGACCCCTAGAGACAGCTTTCAGGAGACCGCTAGAGACTGGTTACAGGAGACTGCTTTGATGTTACAGGAGATCGCTAGAGACAGCTTCCAGGAGACCGCTAGAGACTGCTTCCAGGTTACAGGAGACATCTAGAGACGGCTTACAGATTACAGGAGAACACTAGTCTCTGTAACCAGGAAGCAGTCTCTAGCGGTCTCTTATAACAAGGAAGTAGTCTCTAGCGGTGTCCTGTAGCCTGGAATTTGTCTCTAGCGGCCTCCTTAAACAAGGAAACAATTTCCAGCGGTCTCCTTTAATGGGGAAGCAGTCTCTAGTGGTCTCCTGTAACCTGGAAGCAGTCTCTAGTGATCTCCTGTAATGAGGAAATTGGGTCTAGCGGTCTCCTGTAATCTAGAGATTTCTGCTTCTATGTTACAGCAGACTGCTAGAGATGGCTTCCAGGGGACATGTCATAACATGCCCCCGATGACATCAGTTGTGACGAAACATGTAGGGTGGTGCCTACGTCCGTGCCGTTGCCACACTTCTTCCTGATGTGCAGACCAATAGATCGATCTTATGCATGATAATGTGAGTACCTTTTATCCTTTTGTATGATACGGTAACCACAGATTTATTGGTATCACACGATGTGGATGATCTTTCTTATGAGATACTTTGTTTATTCCACGTCTATCTGATGGGGGCATGTGACGAGCGATTACCCTCAGAAGGATCGGTGACAGCCGATTGTTACACATATAGCTGAGTGTGATTGAGTCCTCTCTTTTTGGTAAGAGTCCATTGGGTGAAGGCCGGATCCCGCATCCTTCATACCACTCTATGAACTTTATTCACCGTCATTTCCTTCATTTATAGACTATTTTTGGTCGCTATTCATGGACTTTTAGCGCTGCGTTATTCTGTACATTGATCCCCGCACAGCGCATCTGACTGACTTTTTTTTTTTTCCTAGCTGCTTATTTATCACTTCATTTTTTCACATTTATTGTGTTGCACTTATTTTTGGTTTCGATTCATTATTTACATAAATTAGTTTCATTCGTTTTAGGAATTTGTTTAGTTTTATTAATTTTCTAATTCGATTCGAAACTTTTTTGAATCAATTTCAATAGTTTTCGAATTCCAATTGTTTTTGAATTTGAATAGTTTTCCAATTTCCAAAGAGAATAAAATAAAATATAAAATAAAGGAATAGAAGAAAATAGAAAAAAAAAGAATAGAATGGAATAGAATTAAAAAAAAAAAATAGAAAGATTATAACCCTCTTCTGAAATTCGAATAGAATAGAAATAATATAACCATTTTCCAAAATTTGAATAGATTAAATTTGAATTTTAATAGAGTAGAATAGAATAGAAAATAACAGAATAGTATAGAAAAAAAATTAATATAACCATCTTCCTATTCTAATCTATTCAAATTGATTATATTTGAATTTTGGGAAATGGTTATTTTCTTTCTATTCTATTGTTTTTTTAATTATACTCCTTTTTTTTATTATTCTTTTCTATTCCATTATTTTATATTCTATTCTTTTCTATTCTTTCTTTATTCAAATTTATTCTATTCGAAATTCAAATTTTGGAAGATGGTTATATTCTTTTTATTCTATTCTGTTGTTTTTTTCTATACTATTCTGTTAATTTCTATTCTATTATAAATCGATTCTTTTCTGATCTATTCAATTTCGAAAAGGTTTTATTTGAATGTTGGGAAATGTTTATTTTCTGTCTATGCTATTCTATTTTTTTTTTAATTCTATTCTATTCTTTTTTTATGTTTTCAAATTAAAATTTATTCTATTTGAAATCTGAATTTCAGAAGATAGTTATATTCTTTCCATGTTATTCTATTCCATCTTCTGAAATTGAGATTTCAAATAGAATAAATTTTGAATTCGAATACATAAGAAAAGAATAGAATTAAAAAAAAAACCAATAGAATAGCATAGACAGAATATAAACATTTCCCAACGTTCAAATAGAACCAATTCAAAATTGAATAGATTATAATAGAATAGAAAATAACAGAATAGTATAGAAAAAACAACAGAATAGAAAGAATATAACCATCTTGAAAATTTGAATATAATAAATTTGAATAAAAAAAGAATAGAATGGAATAGAAAAGAATAGAATAAACAAATACAAAATATAAAATAATAGAACAAACAAAAAAAAGAGTATAATTTAAAAAAACAAATAGAATAGAAAGAATATAACCATTTTCCAAAATTCAAATAGAATCAATTCAAATTTGAATAGATTAGAAAATAATAGAATAGAATATAACACAATAGTATAGAAAAAAACAGGACTAGAATGAATATAACCATCTTCCTATTCTAATCTATTCAATTTCGAATTGGTTCTATTTGAATGTTGGAAAATGTTTATATTCTGTCTATGCTATTCTATTGTTTTTTTTATTCTATTCTTTTCTTATGTATTCGAAATTCTAATTTATTCTATTTGAAATCTGAATTTCAGAAGATAGAATAGAATATAACCATCTTCTGAAATTCAGATTTCAAACAGAATAAATTAGAATTTTGAATACATAAGAAAAGAATAGAATAAAAAAAAATAGAATAGCATAGACAGAATATAAACATTTTCCAACATTCAAATAGAACCAATTCGAAATTGAATTGAATTGAATAGATTGGAATAGGAAGATGGTTATATTCATTCTATACTATTGTGTTATTTTCTATTCTATTCAAATTTGAATAGATTCTATTTGAATTTTGGAAAATGGTTCTATTCTTTCTATTCTATTGTTTTTTTAATTTACTCTTTTTTTTTTTTTTTGTTCTATTCTTTTCTATTTTTTATTTGTTTATTCTATTCTTTTCTATTCCATTATATTCTATTCTTTTCTATTCAAATTTATTCTGTTCGAAATTTGGAAGATGGTTATATTCTTTCTATACTATTCTGCTATTTTCTATTCTATTATCGATTCAATTTCGAATTGGTTCTATTTGAACTTTGGGAAATGTTTATATTCTGTCTATGCTATTCTATTGTTTTTTTTTTATTCTTTTCTTATGTATTCAAAATTCTAATTTATTCTATTTGAAATCTAAGTTTCAGAAGACAGTTATATTCTTTCTATGTTATTCTATTCTATTTTGTTTCTATTATAATCTAGTCTTTTCTTCTCTTTTACTCTATTCTTTTATTTTCTACTATATTATTTTCTAGTCTTATTTTTTTTTCTATTCCATTCCTTTATTTTCTATTCTATTTTATTCTCTTTGGAAATTGGAAAACCTTTCGAATTCGAAAACCATTCAAATTTTCGTCCGAATTTTTTTTTTCTCGTTATTTCGGATTCGTTGTAATTCAGTAATATTGTAATTCGGATACATCCGAATTTCCGAAAAACGAAAATTAGTCCGAATTTTAATTTGGAACGAAAACGCACCGCACATGTCTAGTTTTTGACAATGATGGAACTGAACGCAGCAGGAGGCGTACACAGCCATGGGCACCAAAATGACCACACCAACAACCACCTTCCTTATGAATACAATTTATTGACCAGCAAAAGCAAAAATATTTTTTTTTCCATTTTTTTTTTTTCAAGTTTATATCAGAACAAGAAAAGAAAAAAAAAAAAAAAAAAGAAAAAAAAACCATGACTCGTATTTCATACATTATTAAGTCTATTTACAAAAAACTAAGTCTTAATATTTATATATATATTCTATTTACATATACAAATATCGGGGACTTAGACATCCCACTTTCCAGGCCCTTTACAATTCCACAAAAGCTGCCTGCCCGTTACACAGTTGCTGATAAAGTTGTTGCATTACATTGTCAATAAAGTTTTTTGCATTCAATGGTTCAGATTGACAGTGAGAGCGGCAGTGGAGGCCGCCGCTTGGCGGCTGACAAAAAAAAAAAAAAAAGCGGCTTCAACTACACGGGCGATTTCTGGCTGACCGCGGCGCTCATTTTCGCACATGAATTGTAAATCGACGATTGCACGTACGTAATCGATCGCACAAGTCTCCCTCGCCGTGGAAGCCGAAGACCATCGATTTGGCTAATAAAAAAAAAAAAAAAAAAAATTTAAATCATTGATTGGCTAGAAGAAGAAGAAAACCGCAGCGACGTCATTGGTTCCTGCTGAATTTTCCAGAAGCCTATCCTGAACCGACGGCCTCCTCCAATAGAAGGACAACCGTTCATCCTAATCAAATAAAAAAAAAATGTCATCGGCGTAAAAACGAGATTTCGACCATTTTTCAAAAAACTTTCCATTTTTGGAAGCATAAAATTAGCGAGTGCATTCAAATAATAATAATAAAATAAAAAAAAAAAAGTTGCGGCACTTTTTTTTTATAAAAAAAAAAACTTGCTTAGAGAATCACGAAAAAAAAAATAATATATTTACAAGCGATCGTTCCGTACAAAATATAAATAAGATTCAAGGTTGGAATAATATCACAAGTTTTCCTGTTAGTGTAAAGCAGCTTCGCAGGATTCTACATAGAAAAGGAGCGAGGAAGGTTCGATTGTCGGGGAGGATAGCGACGCCACAAAACACCATTAAAAAAAATCATGGTCTGAAAAAAATAAATGGCGACTCTATATGACGCTCGTCGCAATATTTATTGTTTTATTCACAGGAAGAAGTATCAAATTTTATTTTATTTATTTTTTTGTTTCATTAAAAATGAGACCTCCACCTAAAATAATGCAGAATTTAGCGATTTGGGAGAATTGCGTGTAAAATTGTGCTTAAGGTTTGCACTTTCCCCCGACGCTGTCCTCTGCTGCCCCCTATCTTTGGAGCCCATGTATACAAAAGAGTGATATTGATACTTTGTATCTTCGTGCACTTGGAATGTTGCACCTCCTTTGGCATTGGGGCCCCATAAAATTGTATCGGTTTGAGGTTGCAGCAGCGAGAAGATGAAATCGTTGAAGCTCCATCACTGTTGAAACGATAACCCACCATCGCCTAAAACCAAATCTAGCATTTTTGTTGGGGGGGTTGTGGTGGGCGTTAACTGATCATTTCTTCCACAACCTGAGGGAAGGAGCCCCCTTATTGGCTGTGCGTGTGGGTGGAGCTGCTAACTCCTTTTTGTAGAGGAGGTTGGCTATGAGCTAGGAACTCAAAGCCAACGAGATCCCACCAATCAGTTTTGAAATAGATGACAGCTCTTTTGAATTTGCTGGGACAGTCTGGCGTCTCGGCCCCTTGTTCTCTACCCTCCGATTATGGTGTATGGGGGCTCGTCCGGGATCAAAGCATCAACCTTATACAATACCTCAAATAGGCATTACTTACAGGGACGGGCTTTGTGAGTGGGCAGCATATCCAGCGGTGGGGTCAACTTGTAAAGCGGGTCTGATTTTGGAGCCAATCCCCCGGGTAAAATTCAGGCTGTGGGTGGGGCTTACCGGTGTCGGTGATTACTGCAAGTATGGTTTTGCATGGACTTTTTTATTTTATTTAGAAAGTTGCCAATACAGCATGATTCCTCAGAATTTACCTCTGACACTGTGTACTGTAATGTTGTTCTCATCTTTGTCCCCCCCCCCCCAAGACCTTTTAATCAGACATTTTTGTAAGTGGGAGGGGTTAAAAAAAAAGCTGTAACCACTGGAGGGGAGGGGTATCATAACTGGAGGGCTGACAAAGCGCTTTTTTTAATTATCATTTTAGAAAGGGAATTGCCCCATTAACAATCATATTTACCCCCTCCCCCTGGGCTGCAGTCTGGCATCTAGGCCCCTTGTTCCCTCCCCCTCCGATACTGTGTTTGGGGCCTTGTCCGGGATCACAGCATCAACCTCATGCAATACCTCAAATAGGCATTGATTACAGGGATCGGCTTCGTGAGTGGCGCCCCCCCCCCCCAAGGGCTGCAATATGCCATTTATTACACCTCGCCTTCCTATAGCTTTTTCTTGCACCTCATTGCTTATGAAAAAAAATAACTTAAAATATGGACCGCATAAAGAAAAAAAAAATAGGTATACTAAAAGAGAGCTTTGCCAAGTGGCGGGCGTTGTGCTTTAGCGCAGGTCATCCAGTTTGGCGGTGGGGGAGGCTAAAAGGGGGTCTGGCCTGAATATCTACAAATCATAACGTTTAAGTATTACCGTTTTGTAAAGAAAATGTTAATGAGATTTAGTTACATTGTTGTTGGTATTTTGGTATCAGTTCAGATGTTTTAAAGTGCTACCTGTCCTTTAAAAAGCCAACCAGGTGTCCTTCAGACAGCTTTCGTGGTCTTGTCTGCAGTACACAGATCCTGCCACAAGGTGGCAACGTTGCTTTATATGCATGCCCCTATTGTTTCCCAACAAGATAATGAGACATCGAGTGCTATTCTGAAGGAGCCGCAGACTACGCTGTCCTGAAATGGATGATGAGACTTGTAGTTCAACATCTCACTAAGCTTTGCCCTGTGTAGCATGGCTTTAATTGTATGCTAACCTATGTACCAATCAGCTACCTCCTTTCAAGTGCGTTCGCCATTTGTGTCAAAATTTGAATTCATCTGAACTTTTCATACTGTCGCTGTTTTATTTGGCAAACCAAATTCATTTCACTAGTTAAAAAAAAAAAAAAAAGCCACGGCTTGATTCCGCCGCTAATTTGCATTGCATCACATTTAAAAATAATAATGACTTTGCAGTCTGTCACCCCTCCCCCCGGCTTGCCATCAGTGTATATGTTGCGTCCGTAGAACAGTCACATGCAGCCCTATAAGAAATTGTTGTGTTGGTCCGTTATTGTCGCGAGGAAAGTTTATTTTTTGTTTTTCTCCTTTCTACAGAATGTTTTTGGGAAGGAAGAGAGGAAATCTCTCTCTCCGCTAACAGTCAGCTCTCTTCTTACTGCTCGGCTGGGGGGGCTTCCAGGTGGAGCAGCGCGTCCGTCTTGTGTTCTCAGTGGTAGCCGTCTTCTGGCACGGATCAGCTCTCTGACGATCCAGTTTCCACGTCTTTCAGGTCTTGCGTGCTCTCGGCCTCCTCCGGAATGTCCTGCATTCTCTGGAATTCTGGGGGGGGGGGGAATATCAGACACAAGGTGTGAGACCACCATGACAGAACACAGGAGGAGAAAGGGGGGGGGGGTCACAAGCTCATTAGGTAATCATATCACCAATTAATACCTAGTACAGGGTTTCTCAACTAGGGTTCCATGGAACTCTAGGGTTATTCCAAGGGTGGGGTTCCTTGAGCAATTTCTGACTCTCAGATAATCCCCACTGACACCAGTGATCTTTTTAGCTTTCTGTAAGAAGGCAATGCTTGCCAATGACCACAAGTGTACAGAACATTCTTCCCACTGACCATTTAACGTATCATGAGTTTTAGATATAGTCAGGGCCGCTGATAGGGGGGGACCACCGGTCCTCCTGTAGGGGGCCCAGACACTAGTCATTTTTAGCAGGGGTTCCCAGAGACCGGAAAGTTATTTCAAGGATTCCTCTGTTGAAAAGGTTGAGAAAGGCAGCGCCAATAGTTGGTCTCATTCAACTGAACTTGTTCTGTAATGTCAAAGACTCTATCCTGGCTTCTCCAGTTCTAATAAGCATCAGAAACCCAGCATTTATATCCACACAGGTAACACACCATGGAATGTGTAAAGGCATCAAGATGGGGATTGCCCAAAAACAGGATGGGAGGTGTGAAAAGTTGTGGAACCTCCTTGTCTGTCTTCCACCAATCCGCATGATTGGTGGAAGACAGAGTGTGTTGAAAGACCCTCCGTTCAGGAACGATTGTTCCAGTTCAATGTAGGTGGCTTCTTTCATACCTCATACTAACCAGTTGTCCTCTCTGTTCAAGATGTGACCTTGGTGTACCTTTTCCTTAAAGAGTAGGAAGACTATTGAGTCTTGTCCTGTAGAATTTGGTCTTCTAGGTTGGACCATTGTTGAGTGTCGCTCTTCTCAATGTACAGGTCTTTGCTATGTTGGGCCATTGCTGAGAGGGTGTTGGCCTTCTCAATGTACAGGTCTTTGCTATGTTGGGCCATTGCTGAGAGGGTGTTGGCCTTCTCAATGTACAGGTCTTTGCTATGTTGGGCCATTGCTGAGAGGGTGTTGGCCTTCTCAATGTACAGGTCTTTGCTATGTTGGGCCATTGCTGAGAGGGTGTTGGCCTTCTCAATGTACAGGTCTTTGCTATGTTGGGCCATTGCTGAGAGGGTGTTGGCCTTCTCAATGTACAGGTCTTTGCATCCCCCCCCCCACTGCACTTTATATTCCAATTTACTTGTGTTTGGCTGTTGAGTCTTTTAGATGTACAAGTTTCTGTCTCAGCGTATTGTTTAGAAGTATCAGCAGGATCTTTACCCATTGTAAAGATGATGATCTTTACACCATCCCTAGGTCTTCAAAAGTCCAGGAATAGACTGAAACAGAAGCTTGTACATGCAGAAGGCCAACCACAAATGGAGTAACTTTGTATATGTGGTGTGGTGAGGAATACAAAGACCTGTACATTTGGAAGAGAAAATAACTCGCAACCAAGGAATAGCCCCAATCTAGGCTGGTAAATTCTATGGGCCATAGAGTCTGTCTAAAATGTTCTCCTTACTGTCCTAGAAAGAATGTCCCATTTTCTTTAATGTCCAGGAAGACTGATGTGTGGCTTGTAGAATTTACTAGCCTAGATTGGGCCATGCCATGGTTGCGCGTTTTTATTCTCTCCCCAATGTACAGGTGTTTGCATCCCTCACCACACTACATATACGAAGTTACTCCACTTGTGTTTGGTCTTCTGGATGTACAAGCTTCTGTTTCAGTGCATTGCTGGACTTGAAGACATAGGGATGTGATGTTTGGTAAAGATCTTGCTGTTACTTCTAAGCAATACATTGAGACAGAAACGTGTGGTATTCAGTGTAGTGGGAGATGCAAAGACCCGTACATTGGGGAGACCAACACCCTCTCGACAATGGCCCAACCTAGAAGACCAAATTCCACAGGTCAAGGCTCAGCAGTCTTCCTACACCTTAAGGAAAAGGGACAGTCTTTCGATGACGGTGAGGAGCACATTTTTTGGACAATTGGTTCAGAAGAGACCATCTACATTAAACTGGAGCAACCGTCATTGAACAGGTGTGGTGGCCTTCGACACCATCGGTCTTCCAGATATAATGCCGCTGTATCATATCTACCCCTTCAGCCATGTGAGTAATTATCTGTTGACTAAATAAGCCACTTTCACATCTCCCAGCTTGTTTTTAGACAATCAACATCTACACATTCCATGACGATTAGATTAGGGTGTTGGTGCTCCCTGTGTGGACATAAATGTTGGGGTATCCTGTGTGTGGATATAAATGCTGAGGTATCTTCCTGACATTTAGAACCAAATAAAGGGCTAGGAAATGTCCTCAACATTATAGAACAAGTCCAGTTGAATGTGACCAACTAGATGTAGCATGACCAGGAGAAACGAGAACCTTCAACCTCAAAGACTTCCAAGGAGGACAATACACGCAGTGGAAAGAAAAATAGAAACTTCGGCAGCACTGACCAACTCTCATCCCCTGGATAAGAGGCTGTGGTGGTGACTCCACAGAAATGGCCAAGATGGCTGACCACCCTTATTGTGTAGGGGGAGATGGGAATGAATTTTGGGGGCCTTCTTACTCATACCCAATGTGGCCTTCATATTGTTAAACTGGCCACCCCAGCCTTTCAATAACCAAAAAATATCTGCCTATTCATGTGAATGGGATTACCGTATATACTCGAATATAAGCCGAGGCACTTAATTTTACCACAAAAAAACTGGGAAACCGTATTGACTCGAGTATAAGCCTAGGGTGTCCTCACTGTGCCCATGACTAGACTGACGTTTAACATTGGAGTCTATGGAAGGGGTGCCCGGGTTTGAAAAATAGGTGCTCCCCGGCCGTAGGTCTCCCAGACAACAAACTTTGCACACTAGTAGAGGAGAAATGGGACTATATGTGTGCCAAGTTCCGGGTCCAGGGGACCTACGACCTGCCAGTACCGGGTCCCCAAATTTCCCGGAGAAATTACCATTTAACATGTGAGTTTATGGAAGGGGTGCCCGGGTTTAAAAAAAATCGGTGCTCTCCGGCCAGAAAACTTTGCACACTTGTAGAGGAAGAGTGGGGCTACATGTGTGCCAAGTTTGGGGTCCTGGGAACCTACGGCCGGCCGGTACCGGGTCCCCAAATTCCGGGAGATCAGGCGCAAAAAGGTGACTCGAGTATAAGCCGAGGGGGGCATTTTCAGCACAAAAAAGTGTGCTGAAAAACTCGGCTTATACTCGAGTATATACGGTACTTAAAACCCAACGCCACTAAAATGTTTCTGGTTTTGAGTTGCGTGGGGAACCACCCAATGTTTGCGGCTGTCCATGTCCCTGGTGTGGAATTTTCCTCTAACTTGATAGGTATCCGGCGGAACAGAAACTAATAGCAATTCTCCTTTATGAGGTCACATTTAGTGAGAAAGAGTTAGAATCTGGCTATTCTTCCATCTTTCCATATTTATTTGGAGAAAACAAAAGTGCTATTTTTTTGTTTTCACACATTTCACTCCTACTTGCCCCCACTCACCTCGCGCGCTTGATGGCGATGTTGGCGGCCCTCCTCCCTCTTCCTCTGACGACTCTGTGTCTACAGTCTCTGGCAGCCTCTCCAGCTCGGTGAGGTCGCTGAAGTCATCTTTCAGGTCAGAGTCCTCCTGTAAGGTGATGACAGGGATCGGGCCTGGGCCATCCAGGGTGGCCAGAGATCGGCGGTCGTGGTTTATCTGAGCAAAAACGAGACAGGCAAAATCAGCAATGACCATCTGTGGGATTGGTCTCCCATAACATAGATGTAGTGGACGTTGGCGATCGTGTCGGCACGTACCTGGGGTGGAGTAAAGGTTTGGTACAGGGCGTCTCCGGCTGGCAAGCTTCGCCGTCTCGGGTCCGTCCCCCTAGGACTTCTGCCAATATCAGCCACCCCATTGCCTTTCTGCAGGGTAGCCAGCTCCAGCTGCTTCTTCCCCTCCTCCAGCTCCTGTTCCAGTCTGTTCCTCATCTGCTCGCTCTCCCTGAGCCGCGCCTCCAAGGTTCCTGCCTCCTGCGCCCGCTCCTCGCACTGTCGTCTGCAGCGGCGCAGCTCCTCTTGTAGCAGGGTATGCTGTCGCTGGAGAAGGGTCAGCTCGGTGCCAGACTTGTCCATGCTCTTGGATAAGGGCTCCACTACAGACAGGTCACGGGAGTTGGTGCGGGACAGGTTCTCTTTCTTGTCGGTGCGGTTCAGGTTCTCCTTCTTGTCCGTGCTGTCTGGGATCTGTAGACTCAACAGACTGTCTTGCTGGGCCACCACCACCTACCAGAGAAAGGCAGTCATTAATATTAGTGCTCGCCCGCCCCCCCCCCCCCTCCCAGGGGGAGCTACTACCGACTCCCTCAATCGCCACGCCAGCCTCAGAAATAAAAGCTTTGGCTGGAGTTGTGCTTTTAAGGGACTACAACCAAGGAATGCTGAACGTTGCAGTTCCTTAGCAGCTGGAGGCCAGCTATGTGTGTGTCCACCGTAGGTGAAGAAACCTTACCTGGAGTCCGTGCAACAAGCTGTACAAGTTGGAGATCCTTTGCAAAGCCTCCTGAAACAGAAAAAGAGATTTACTAAACACCTTTATTTAAAATACATAGTTAAGGGAGCTCTATCATGGGGGAGTGAAGTGTGGATGAATATGTGCAGCTGCAGTGACAGACATTAACATAAATCAAATCTGACTACTTCAAGAAGAGTCAGTCCCTTAGCACAGCCCCCTCCTTGCATGTCCTAGCCCTCTCCTCTTCTGGGAATGTCTAATTACTGTCTGTGCTGGCTCAGCTCCTACACTCCTTTCCTTACCACCCTATAGGTAACCTTTTATGTAGCTGCCATGGGAATACAATAGAGCAGCCTTTTTCAACTTTTTAACCCCAGAGGAACCTTTACAATTATTTTCAGGTCTTGGGGAACCCAGTCAGGGAAAAGAATGTCCCTTTTATTGATGGGGGGGGGGCAAGAGTGCCCCTTCCATTGGCAGTGTTTGAGGGTCAAGAGTGTC
Organism: Rana muscosa; assembly: GCA_029206835.1. Classification (NCBI taxonomy): domain Eukaryota; kingdom Metazoa; phylum Chordata; class Amphibia; order Anura; family Ranidae; genus Rana; species Rana muscosa. The sequence continues at coordinate 61,350,642 of CM055126.1, read as the reverse complement.
CCTTCCGTTGGCGGCGGTCGAGGGTCAAGAGTGTCCCTTCCGTTGGCGGCGGTCGAGGGCCAAGAGCGGCCCTTCCGTTGGCAGCGGTCGAGGGCCAAGAGCGGCCCTTCCGTTGGCAGCGGTCGAGGGCCAAGAGCGGCCCTTCCGTTGGCAGCGGTCGAGGGCCAAGAGCGGCCCTTCCGTTGGCAGCGGTCGAGGGCCAAGAGCGGCCCTTCCGTTGGCAGCGGTCGAGGGCCAAGAGCGGCCCTTCCGTTGGCAGCGGTCGAGGGCCAAGAGCGGCCCTTCAGTTGGCAGCGGTCGAGGGCCAAGAGCGGCCCTTCAGTTGGCAGCGGTCGAAGGCCAAGAGCGGCCCTTCAGTTGGCAGCGGTCGAGGGCCAAGAGCGGCCCTTCAGTTGGCAGCGGTCGAGGGCCAAGAGCGGCCCTTCCGTTGGCAGCGGTCGAGGGCCAAGAGCGGCCCTTCCGTTGGCAGCGGTCGAGGGCCAAGAGCGGCCCTTCCGTTGGCAGCGGTCGAGGGCCAAGAGCGGCCCTTCCGTTGGCAGCGGTCGAGGGCCAAGAGCGGCCCTTCCGTTGGCAGCGGTCGAGGGCCAAGAGCGGCCCTTCCGTTGGCAGCGGTCGGAGGCCAAGAGCGGCCCTTCCGTTGGCAGCGGTCGGAGGCCAAGAGCGGCCCTTCCGTTGGCAGCGGTCGGAGGCCAAGAGCGGCCCTTCCGTTGGCAGCGGTCGGAGGCCAAGAGCGGCCCTTCCGTTGGCAGCGGTCGGAGGCCAAGAGCGGCCCTTCCGTTGGCAGCGGTCGGAGGCCAAGAGCGGCCCTTCCGTTGGCAGCGGTCGGAGGCCAAGAGCGGCCCTTCCGTTGGCAGCGGTCGAAGGCCAAGAGCGGCCCTTCCGTTGGCAGCGGTCGAAGGCCAAGAGCGGCCCTTCCGTTGGCAGCGGTCGAAGGCCAAGAGCGGCCCTTCCGTTGGCAGCGGTCGAAGGCCAAGAGCGGCCCTTCCGTTGGCAGCGGTCGAAGGCCAAGAGCGGCCCTTCCGTTGGCAGCGGTCGAAGGCCAAGAGCGGCCCTTCCGTTGGCAGCGGTCGAAGGCCAAGAGCGGCCCTTCCGTTGGCAGCGGTCGAAGGCCAAGAGCGGCCCTTCCGTTGGCAGCGGTCGAAGGCCAAGAGCGGCCCTTCCGTTGGCAGCGGTCGAAGGCCAAGAGCGGCCCTTCCGTTGGCAGCGGTCGAAGGCCAAGAGCGGCCCTTCCGTTGGCGGTGGTCAAGGGGCAAGACTGGCCCTTCCGTTGGCAGCGGTCGAAGGCCAAGAGTGGCCTTTTGTTGGCGGTGGTCAAGGGGCAAGAGTGTCCCTTCTGTTGGCGGCGGTCAAGGGGCCCTTCTGTTGGCGACGGTCGAGGGGGAAGAGAGACCCTCCTGTTGGTGGCCGAGGGGGAAGAATGCTCCTCTTACAGACAGCTAAAAAGATCTTTGGTCTCATGCTGCCGACTCTAACAAGTGGTAATTAATGGACCTGGAATTATGCAGGCACCATCAAATGGGAGGTCCATCAACCACAGCTCAAGAACTCCTAGCAAACTCTGGAGGAACCCTGGTTGAGAATGGGTGACAGCTCAGAGTCTGCTGACATCACATACAAGACGGCGGCACCCAGCAGCAGTCTCAGGGTTATTTGCTGTCTACACAAGGACGGATTTTACAGGGAAATAACGTATAAAATCTTATGGGAAGATTATTGTTAAAATGAGAGTCCCCTTAAAGTAAATTACATATCGGAGATAAATCCAGGTTTGGGTTCAAGTAAAATTTCAGCGACAGTTTAGCCCCCAAAAAGCCGCGCTCACCTCCTGCGGGCTCTTATTCTGCAGTTGGTTGCCGTTCCGGTCCTGTAGAGATAGAACAGAAGGTTTTTTTAATAAAACCATTAGATGTTGAACGATGTTCATCGTATCTCTTTCATATTAAGAGTTTGTCAGATTATATAAAAAAAGAAAAACTATCAAGTTTAGGGGATGAGCAAAGATTGATTAATTTTGCCCGGATATCAGAATGGGGATTTTAAACTGGTTGTTGAGGTCTACAGAAGATCCCTAAAAGTTGAAAACCAAAACATTTTCTGATTAGCATTGGAAAGGGTGCAAAATGTGTCCCATTGAGAAGATTTTCCTTCACTTCCTGCCCTATAAAAACACAACAAGATCAGGAGGCGTAGATTTTTTTTTAATTATGATCTTGGGGAGGGTCCCTTGAGGACACCGTCCAGTTGTCACCCCCCTACATTTAGAACACTCCAAACCAAGCAGGGTAGCCTCAATTCCCCCCTGGAGGTGATTATCCTCTCCTAACCTGCCAGGGTTTGGGGAAAAGCAGAAGACGGTGGTGAGGTTGGATTGGGCACAGTTGGGGCAGGGCAGAATTTTGGCACTGTTGGGTCACACACCACCCAAGAGAGAGGAGTCAAACATCCTCACCAACATTTGCCACATTCGACTGACCTTACCATCAACCAATCTATGGCAGGGGAGCCACCAACTGGATGTGTGGGATCATAGACATGTGAGGCTTTCAGCAGAGGACCCAACTGTGTGTAGGGGGCCGGGTCAGCAGCAGGGTTGTGATCTAGTTTCTTGCATGGCCGCACCGGTTACCAACCACCCTCCCCCCCCCCCCCCATCCTACAACCTCCCTCAGCTGTGCAGGACCCATGGCTGTTCCCTGCCTGCAAAAATCACATTGCAACCCCCGTCACCACTGGCAAGTGAATGCTCTGGGGGGGGAGGGGGGGATCTATACCCAAGAACAGAAGACGTGTCTCCATTGAGAGATCTCCCCACTATGCCTGTTCTGGTGACAAATATAACGTTTTGGACTTCCCATCCCCATCGTTGGTGTTGCTACTTTATTATTCAGGTTCACAGTTATTGTCTCACCTTCTGGTCCTCATCCCTGTCCAGAGATCCGTTCACACTGCTCGAGTTGCCATCTGGCAGGAGAGAAGAAGATCTATTAGGGTCTAGTCACCAAATCCTGGAACAAAGTGGTTTTAAAGCCTGCCTAGACTTTACATGATGGTGACTCTGGGGCTCCCTCCAGCGTCCCAAAGGGCCCTCAAAAGGAAATTTTCATAGACATAGATCCCCTGTTATCCCATGAAAACTTAGAAGTCTTCCCATAGATCCAAAACTGGCAGAATGGCCACCATTGACAGCATCTGGACTCCTTGGGTGAGGCATTTGCCTCGTTCTAATTTTGATGGATGTCTACTACAACTTTCATTAAATGGGATGCCCTTGTGGGCTACGACTTTTTTTTATTTATTTTTTATTCAATTTACCGTTGGACATAAACAATAATACTAAATTGAAAACAAATTACAAAGTTTCAAATTTCTCCTCCGTGGTATGAAATTTATTAAAAAGGGACTATGTACAATGTACTAAGACTCAACCAATGGCAGACATAGTTCATGAGATAGGAATAAACAGAGAGCGGCGCCTTCTGGTGGACACTCACGTGTGGGATTACTGGCTGGGACAGAGGTGTGATTGTGATCGACTATAAGCAGCTGCTCGTTTCCTATCGTTATAATGACGTCCTTAAGCGCTTCCACTGTGAGAGGAAAAGAGACAGTCAGCACTACAGTCCACAGCTAATCCACAACAGATATACACAATACAGACATCATACACTCTACAATGATTAATGGTGTGTTCACTTCTATTATTATACAGGATTTACATAGTGCAAACAGTTTGCGCAACGTTAGTGCAGACTGTACAGTTACAATACAGGAGGAATCAGGGGTCCCTGCTCTTTAGAGCTTACAGTCTAGGAGGGAGGGTCAAGTGATACAGAAGGGTGATAACTGTGGGGGATGAGCTGATGAAGAAAATGAAAGTACAGTTGTTAGGTGGATGCGGGATAGCCTAAAGTTTTCAGGGATCGCCTAAAAGTGGATAGATTTGGAGATAGTCTGACAGATTGGGGTAGGAAATTTCAGAGGATGGGAGAGGCTCGGGAGAAGTCCTGGAGGCAAGTATGGGAGGAGGTGATGAGGGAGCTAGAGGAGGTCTTGGGAGGAACCAAGAGGACGATTAGGTTGGTATTTAGAGACTTGGTTAGTGATGGAGCTAGGGGCAGAGTTGTGGATGGCTTTGTAAGTTAGTATTTTGAATTTAATTTGTTGGGCGAGTGGCAGAGGGGTATCAGACGTTGAACGGTTTGTAAGGTGGATGAGTCTGGCAGCAGCATTTATGATGGACTGAAGGGGGGATAGCCTATTTAAAGGTAAGCCAATAAAGAAGAGAGTTAACCAGGAACTTTGTGGTGTCATTGGTTAGAAAGGGGCATATTTTGGAGATGTTGCGGAGGTTGAGGCGGCAAGCTTTGGAAAGTGATTGGGATCATGTGGGCTGAAAAGAGAGTTCAGAGTCCAGGGTAACACCTAGAACCTTGGCATGCGGGGGATGGGTGGAGGGTTGGGCCATCGCTCTTGACAGAGAAATCAGGGGAAGAGGCACGTAGGGAGGAAATAGCATGAGCTCGGTTTTGGACAAGTTGACTTTGAGGAAGTGGTGTGACATCCAGACAGATAATGTCTGTTACTAAGTTAGTGATGCGTGAGAAGACTGATGGAGTAAGCTGAGGGGTGGAGAGACTGGATTTGGGTGTCATCAGCGTAGAAATGCTATTGGAAAGCCATGGGAGGCTATCAGGGAGGAGGTGTAGATTGAAAATAGGAGAGGTCCAAGAGCAGAACTTTGGGGGGACCCCAAAGGAAGAGGAGAGGAGGAAGTAGAATCTGAAGTGACACTGAAGGTGCGGTGGGATAGGTAGGATGAAAGTCAGCGAAGAGTAAAATCACAGAGACCGAGTTAGTGAAGTTTTTTTTTTTGAGGCGGGGGTGGTCAACCGTATCAAAGGCAGCTGAAAGGTCCAGAAGTAAGAGTACAAAGTACTTCTACTAGGATAATAACTATAGAGTGCGACTGTGGGGGGAAATTAGATTGCAAGTTCCTTTGGTGACTGGCTCAGTGATCTCTGTACAGCACTGCGGTATATGTCAGAGCTATATAAATGTATAATAATAATAATAATAATAGTGTGTGACTGTGGGGGAGGGGACATTAGAGCGTAAGCTCCTCTGGTGCAGAGACTGATGAAGTTCTATATTCTCATTCCTCCTCCAGGTGTCTCACCTTCTTTGATGGCCTCGGTGATGAGTTTCTCTCCGCGGTAGCTGTCCGTGGATTCTGTCCGGAATAGCTTGCGGGTGTTCCCCATGACCGGCGCGTCCTCTCCCGCCTGCAGTTGTAGCACCTTTGAAAACAGCGTCACCTTCTCCTCCATGATGGCCGCCACCTCCGTGTCCCTCTGCTGTATGACCTCTGCCAGAAAACGGACAAAATGGTTAAAGTCGAACCCACAGGTAAAGCCTAAAAAGAAAAATGATCACTCCCAACAGCCAATTACCGTATATACTCGAGTATAAGCCAAGTTTTTCAGCACATATTTTTAAAATGTGCCCCCCCCCCCCGGCTTATACTCAAGTCTGTGTCGAATCAGCCGGTGATGTGACGTCAGTCTAGTCGACGGCCGTGCAGTGTAACAAAGCCTCATCCTCATCCTCATCCTCGTCCGTGATAGGCGGAACACTGACTCACTGCTGGGAAACAGAGTCAGTGTTCCGTCACGGATGAGGAGGAGGCGGCGCTTTGGTACACTGCATGGCCGCCGACTAGACTGAATATGTCACAGAGATCGTAAGGCTGCAGATGGACACATCGCTAGAGATCAGGTAGGAAGATTGGGCACAGTGAGGCATGGGCACAGTGACAGTGAGGCATTGGGCACAGTGAGGCATGCAGATGGACACCCTAGGCCGACTAGACTGAATATGTCACAGTGACGGGAGATCGTAAGGCTGCAGATGGACACAGCACCAGAGATCAGGTAGGAAGATTGGGCACAGTGACAGTGAGGCATTGGGCACAGTGACAGTGAGGCATTGGGCACAGTGACAGTGAGGCATTGGGCACAGTGACGCATTGGGCACAGTGACAGTGAGGCATGGGCACAGTGAGGCATGCAGATGGACACCCTAGGCTTATACTCAAGTCAATAAGTTTCCCCAGTTTTTTGTGGTAAAATTAGGTGCCTCGGCTTATATTCGGGTTGGCTTATACTCGAGTATATACGGTACTTTCTCAGTCTTTTATGCTGCAATGGAAATGCAAATATGAGGATCTACTGTCCTATAGGAAGAGGATAGTTCTTTGTTCATATCTGCATTGAGCCTCTAGCGGCCCTACAGCTTTTAAGGCACTAAGCATCCAGAATTGCCCTGCCAAGAGCTGGCAGTATTAAAAGATTCCAACCACACTTCACTAAGATGGTGTAGGAAGGGTTTCTCTACATTCACAATGTTGAAGTAGGCCCTGGACAATATACAAAAACATGGTTCAAGTGTCTTTTAAATGCTGTGGGTCAAAGCAAGTAGACGTAGACTGTTATCTATCAGTTGACCATAGTGCAGCAAAAGCAATAATGAGTGCTACTGGTTTTGTATCTCCTCTTACTCTGGTGGACCCATCTAGCCTTTCATTCTGGTGGACCCGTATCGCTTCCCCACTCTGGTTGACCCATCTAGCCTTTCATTCTGGTGGACCCGTATCGTTTCCCACTCTGGTGGACCCGTATCGCTTCCCACTCTGGTGGACCCATCTAGCCTTTCATTCTGGTGGACCCGTATCGCTTCCCACTCTGGTGAACCTATCTAGCCTTTCATTCTGGTGGACCCATCTAGCCTTTCATTCTGGTGGACCCATCTAGCCTTTCATTCTGGTGGACCCATCTAGCCTTTCATTCTGGTGGACCCGTATCGCTTCCCACTCTGGTGGACCCATCTAGCCTTTCATTCTGGTGGACCCATCTAGCCTTTCATTCTGGTGGACCCATCTAGCCTTTCATTCTGGTGGACCCGTATCGCTTCCCACTCTGGTGGACCCATCTAGCCTTTCATTCTGGTGGACCCATCTAGCCTTTCATTCTGGTGGACCCATCTAGCCTTTCATTCTGGTGGACCCGTATTGTTTCCCACTCTGGTGGACCCGTATCGTTTCCCACTCTGGTGGACCCGTATCGCTTCCCACTCTGGTGGCCCCATCTAGCCTTTCATTCTGGTGGACCTGTGTCGCGTCCCACTCTGGTAAAAACGTGTAAACTCCCATTCTGGTGGACCCATCTAGCTTCCCCAAAAATTAGTGCTATTGTGTTCTGAGTTAAGCTGTTCGAGATTCAGCCAGTTCCTGATGAACTGAGCGAAATTGGCATATGGGGTGATGCTGTAGGCTCCCTCCCACCCAGCCGAGCTTGGTCACTAATTTGAATATCCCTATGTGCTACACAAATTTAATTAGCTCCCACAGGCCACCATCTGCTTGATAAATTGTGACAATCCCAATAACTAATATATGATTGTGAATTTGAATTCAGACTCAGGCTGGATGTCCACAATAACGATTGTTGCTGGGTTTTTTTTTCTGTAGATATCTTCAGTGTGGAAGAAGTACAGCACTTACCTTTCAATTTCCTCAATTTGGCTTCCACTTCGGTTTCAATTAGTGGGAATTCTTCCCGTTTTGGACATCTGAAAGGAAAGAAAGGGGTCACATGATTTGTCTTTAAACACATCTCAGAGACTGCCTGACTGTGGTGGGCCCACGTCTTCACCTTCTGGTGGACCTGTATAGTCTCTCATTCTGGTGGACCCGTGTCTCCTCTGATTCTAGTGGACCCATCTAGCCTCGAACTCTGGTAGACACACGTAGCCCCCCCCCCCATTCTGGTGGACCCGTTTCCCCTCTGATTCTGGTGGACCCATCTAGCCTCCCATTCTGGTGGACCCATCTAGCCTCCCATTTTGGTGAACTCGTATCCTATCTGATTCTGGTGGACCCATCTAGCCTCCCCATTCTGGTGGACCCATCTTGCCCCCCATTCTGGTGGACCCATCTTGCCCCCCATTCTGGTGGACCCATCTTGCCCCCCATTCTGGTGGACCCATCTAGCCCCCCATTCTGGTGGACCCATCTAGCCCCCCATTCTGGTGGACCCATCTAGCCCCCCATTCTGGTGGACCCATCTAGCCCCCCATTCTGGTGGACCCATCTAGCCTCCCATTCTGGTGGACCCATCTAGCCCCCCATTCTGGTGGACCCATCTAGCCTCCCATTCTGGTGGACCCGTATCTTCTCAGATTCTGGTGGAGCCATCTAGCCTCCCATTCTGGTCCCTCTTGGTTACAAACCTATAAGTCTTCTGTCCTATAATCAAACTTACACTTTTACTGTCTGCGCAATGACCTTCATCCATGTGTTCCTCTCCTCCCGTGAGGCTGAGTGAACTTCATACATCTCTGGAGGCTTAGCGCTGATCAGAAACATCCCTTTCTCCTGATTGGCAATGTCTCTGACGATGAGGTTTTGCAATGAAATCACGGCTGACTTGTCCTACAATGTATTGGGAGAAGAAAAGATTAGTCATCAACCGAACATCTTCCAAGACAAAGCAGAAGACCATTTGGAGAACTTCTTCTGGGGTCATTAGCGGTTGTCTTATGAACTTCTTACCAGGGTTGGAAAGTAGTATTTTTGGTCCTTTTCTTGGAGAAGAATCAGGGCATCCGTCATTAGCAGCATGATGACGTCTGGGTGAGAAAAGATCTACAATCAATATCTTGGAAAGCCTACGGAATTGGCTAAAAAAGGGATTTTTATAACAGCTTACCTGTAAAATCCTTTTCTTGGAGTACATCACGGGACACAGAGCGACTTAGTCATTACTAATGGGTTATATAGATTACCTTCAGGTGCTGGCACTGGCCACTTCCAAACTGGAAGTACCCTCCCCTATATAAGCCCCTCCCATCTGGGAGCGCCTCAGTTTTGTAGCAAAGCAATAAGTGTCCCAAAAAGAGGGGTGGGAGCTCTGTGTCCCGTGATGTACTCCAAGAAAAGGATTTTACAGGTAAGCTGTTATAAAAATCCCTTTTTCTTTTTCGTACATCACGGGACACAGAGCGACTTAGTCATTACTAATGGGACGTCCCAAAGCAATGCCAAATGAGGGGAGGGATACATAAGCTGGGCGCCATCAGGCATGAGGCTCTTTTGCAGCCTGCAACACACTGCGCCCAAAGGCGACATCCTCCTGACTTCTGACGTCTACCTGGTAGAATCTAGTAAACGTGTGTACTAAGGACCATGTTGTGGCCTTACAGACTTGAGCCAGGGAGGCCTGGTGATGCACTGCCCATGAAGTTCCAACTGCTCTTGTGGAGTGCGCCCTAACTTTGAACGGAGGCGGTCTCCTTTTCAAGCCATAGGCTTGTATTATGACCTGTCGAATCCACTTGGCTAAAGTAGATTTTTGATGCTGCCTGACCCTTTCTGGGGCCTTCCGGCAGAACAAACAAAGTATCCGTTCTACGAATCTGAGCAGTGGCTTTAAGATAAGCTTTAACTGCTCTTACTACATCCAAAGAATGCAATAACTTTTCCTCTACCGAACTAGGTTTGGGGAAAAAGGAAGGAAGAACCACATCTTGGTTCAAATGGAACCTCAATACCACCTTAGGAAGAAGGCTGGATGAGGACGTAATACTACTCTGTCCTTATGGATAACCAGATATGGCTCCTTACAGGACAAGGCGGCTAATTCCGATACTCTTTTAGCCGAACAAATGGCTACTAAGAAAATCAATTTCCTGGTGAAAAGAACCAAGGAAATGTGCCGCAATGGTTCAAATGGTTGTTTCTGTAGAACCGACAGAACCAGGTTTAAGTCCCATGGACATATGGGAATACTAACCGGAGAGCTAATACGCATCACTCCTTGTATGAAAGCTTTGACTAATGAATGCAAAGCCAAGGGCCTTTGAAAAAAATATTGACAAGGCCGTCTGACCCTTGATAGTACTCAAGGCAAGCTTCCTATCTACAGCCCACTGTAGGAAGTCCAGAATCCTACCTATTACGTACTTACGTGGATGCCATTTCCTGGCCTCACACCACGTGATGTACGCCTTCTAGATCCTATAATAGATCTGCCTGGATACCGGCTTCCTGGCATTGATCATGGTAGATACCACAGGATTAGAGAGCCCTCTCTTTTTTAGAATGTGGGCTTCAATAGCCAGGCCGTCAAACCTAGGGCTGGTAAGGAAGGGTAGTATATCGGTCCTTGCGAAAGCAGGTCCGGACGATGTGGGAGGGTCCAAGGACTTCCCACTTACATTTTTACAATCTCCGCGTACCATGCCCCTCGGGGCCATGCTGGAGCCACCAGAATCACTGGTTTCTTTTCTACCCTGATTCTGCGGATTAGTCGCGGTGGGAATGCATATATCAGCTTGAACTGATCCCAAGGGAACACTAGGGCATCCGAATCGCAAGCTAGGGGATCCTTTGTGCGAGACACAAATCTGTCCACCTTTGCGTTGAATCTGGATGCTAGCAGATCTACATCCGGTGTTCCCCACCGCTGGCATATTGCCTGTAAAACCTCGGGGTGAAGAGACCATTCCCCGGGCATAATTGCTGGCGACTTAAAAAGTCTGCTTTCCAATTTTCCACTCCTGGGATGAAAACCGCGGATATGGCTGTGACATACCTTTCTGCCCATTCCAGGATGCAATTCGCTTCCCTCTGGGCTGCACGACTCCTGGTGCCACCCTGGTGATTGATATATGCCACTGCTGTGGCATTGTCCGATTGAATTCTGACAGGTGACCCTTGGAGTTTGGATGTCCATGCTACTAGGGCATACCGGGCTGCTCGTATCTCTAAGAGATTGGTGGGCAGGGCCTTCTCTGCTTCTGACCACTTGCCCTGGAGAGACCATTGCTCCAGTACTGCCCCCCAGCCTATGAGGCTGGCATCTGTAGTGACCACCTTCCAAGAAACCGGACTAAAGGGTTTCCCTTTTTCCAGATTCTGGTACCAACCACCAATGGAGGCTCTTGCAAACGGAAGGGGACAGGGACATTGGTAAGTCTAAAGCCTGAACTTTTTTGTTCCAGGCTGACAGTATGGCCCTCTGCAAGTTCCTTGAATGGAATTGACCGTAGGGTACTGCTTCGAATGAAGCCACCATTTTTCCCAGCAGCCTTATACACAGGCGTATGGATGGTTTTTCTTTTTTGTACCCACTAAGTGGGTCAAATCTTTCAAAGACGACACCTTCTCCGGAGGTAAGAAAATCTTTCTCTGATTTGAATCCAGTCTTAGCCCCCAAGTATTCCAGGCTTTTGACTGGTTTTAGGGCTGACTTGTCTCGGTTGATAATGCAACCGTGAGATTCCAGATACTTGATTATCTTGTGAACGACCACTTCTAGTTTTTTTCACTGAGTGGTCTATCAGCAACAAGTCGTCTAGATATGCCATTATCGTTACACCTTGTGTTCCTAGTTTGGCCAATCGTAGGGCCAGGATTTTTGTGAACACTCGTGGTGCTGTGGCCAGACCGAAAGGTAAGGCTCTGAACTGAAAATGGCGCCCTTCTACTGCAAGGCGTAGAAATTTCTGGTGGGCCGGACAGATGGGAATATGCAAATAAGCATCCCTAATGTCGATCGAGGCTAACCATTCCTGCCCTTGTAGTGCGGTGGCCACCGATCGGATCGACTCCATCCGAAAAAGTCCTGATATGTAGGAACTTGTTTAGCCCTTTTATTTTAATATGGGCCTCATGTCCCCATTTGGTTTGGGGACTGTGACAAGGTTCGAGTAAAACCCGAACCCGTTTTCTTCCAAGGGAACCTTCATGATTACCCTTGGGGCAATAGTTGCTCTAGTGCCAGAAGGAGGGATCCACTCTTCTGGGGATCGCTTGGCACGTTTGACCTTATAAAATGGGCAGGAGGAATGTCTTTTAACTCCAGCCTGTATCCCAGACTTACTGCGGAGATCAGTCATCTCTGATGGTGTCCCGCCAGGTCTCTGTGAACAACTGAAGTCTTCCCCTCACCCGATTGAGTGGGGGCAACCCTTCATGACTTAGGGGGAGGTTTTGTACCTCTCTTGACCCAGGGTTTCTTGTTACCCTGTGATTGTCCCTGATTTCTGCCCCCTGGATTTGACCGCGGAGGCCGTCGGAACTGTTTCACAGCCGATGTGCCAGGGACTGGAGAAGTAGGCCTCTTAAAAGAAGGACTTCTACCCTTGTTCTTAACCGGCAAGAGTATACTTTTACCGGCAGAAGTTTTCTGGATATATTTGTCCAGATCTTCTCTAGATAAGCGTTCTCCATGAAATGGGAAGCTAATCAGCAATTTCTTACAGGGAGCTTCAGCAGACCAGTTTTTTGAGCCATAGAAGCCTGCGCATATGTCTACAGACAGCATAAAGCAGGAGGCCTGTTGGATTGTATCCTTTATGGCGTCCACCGCAACACAAGGCTCTAGGTAGGTCAGCTAGGGCAAGAGCCTGCTGATCTGGTAAGTCCCTTAAGACTTGTTTCAACTGATCTTTCATTGCTTGGCAGACTCCAATCGCTGCTACCGCAGGTTGTGTCACCATGCTTGCTGTAGAGAAAGCAGATTTTAGTAAAGACTCCAATTTTTTATCTATTGGGTCCTTGAACATTGGAACATTATCTACTGGACATGTCAGTGATTTATTTACACAAGAGATGGCTGTGCCCACTGTAGGGACCCTCCATTTTTTTTATGAACTTATCCTCCATGGGATAGATCACCGGAAATCTCTTGGGGGGAGTAAATATTTTATCAGGATGCTCCCAATCCTGGTAAATAAACCCTTCCAATAAAGGGTGGATTGGGAAGGAACAGACAGTCTGGGGAGCTTTCAGCGACCCCAGCGAGGAGACAGTAGTGGTTGATGGTTCCGCCAGAGGCATTTAAATGCTGATCGGACCATGTTAGTCAGAGACTGAACCCATAATCTTTCAGCCTGAGATGCTGAGAAAGGTTCTTCCACTGTTGATTCCTCTATAACTTTATCAACCTCACCTGATCCCCTTCAGGTAGGTCGATCTCTGGGACTGTTCCTCCACTAACAGGCACTCTGCAGGAGGAGACGGAGATCGGACGCGCTTTTCCTGTGACAGGGAAGCAGCGATCAATGCTGTTAATCTCTCTTCCAATCCTCCCAGAGTTGAGGATAAAACCTCCTCTGTTATATATATATAGGAGCAGGTGGACTGGGGACAGCCGCAGTACCAGGTACTCCTGCGGGGTTCCTACAGCTACTGACCTCTGAAATTTCAGGGGAGATTGGCGCAGTACAGCATGCCCAAAATCCTCAGAGCCCGACGGAGACCCCTTTCGCTTCTTGGAAGATCTATTTCCAGAGCGTCTGGACGACATATCCTATAAGCACAAAGCTGAGGTATTCCCGTCGTCATACACCAATTTTGCTGGTAATAGTCTAACACAGTTGCTGCTATATACCAGCTGGTGTCCACTAAAGTGCCTTTCTATGGGGATGCCTGCATCAACCGCCTCTGTGTGCCACTGTTTGTTGCTAGCTCTGTTTGCATCCAGCTGACACTTGTACTGTGTCTTTATACAAGCTGGGACGCCTGCACATGCGCAGAAGCGCCGCGGCGCGCATCGAGCGTCATCCACCCGCCCCGCCCCTTTTTTTTCATAGGAGGCGCGTGCATGCCCGTGCGCCATTGGCGCCCTTTTCGAAAATCAAACAGGGACTAGGAGCCAGGGCCCTTTTTGCCGGAGGGCCTGTGCGGTGGATGAGCGCAGCAACAGGGCAGAGGAAGTGGATTCCCACAGAGAAACTTACCAACTGCCTGGATCTTTTGACTTGAGAAAACCAAAGATCCACATGACAAGAAAAATGGACCACAGCGGCCTCTAGTGGTTTAACACAGGTACCGCGGTCCCTTTTTTTTTTTTTTTCTTGACTACTATTAAAATTTTACATTTTCAGTAGTTACAGGCATACACAGATATTAGCGGGAATACCGTTAGGTAACAGACAGAAAGACAAATTAGGCTTGGGGGTCCCCCAATAGAACCAAGTTCCTGGGGGCCCCCACTTACCTGATCCCCGCCGCAGGACTTTGTTTGGTCCACAGAAGCCCAAACTTCACCTATCACGGCAGGCATTGTAATTAAACCTTCAGGGACCGGGTTCCCAAGGATTCCACTCCCCTGGACCTGTATAGCACCCTGCACAGACAACATCTTGGTCGTGGGTATGACCAGAGCTCTGGATCCCAGGGTCCAGCCCTCCCTAAGAGAGGCATTACAGGCAAAACCTTGCTCTTCTGCTGCAAGGCCCGGGTACCGACCGTTTAGCTATGAAGCTTTTTTGGTGGGATCCGGAACAGCTTACTAAGGCCCAAAAGAACCTGTACGCAAGCCCAGTGAAAACACATGTTACTCTTTGGCCAACACCTTAGACACTGGCAAAAAACTGAGGCGCTCCCGGATGGGAGGGGCTTATATAGGGGAGGGTACTTCCAGTTTGGAAGTGGCCAGTGCCAGCACCTGAAGGTAATCTATATAACCCATTAGTAATGACTAAGTCGCTCTGTGTCCCGTGATGTACGAAAAAGAAACCCTTGTTTTTCTTGCCAGTGACCTACTAGAGGCTCTACTACTCTGATGCCTTGTACACACGACCGGATTTTCCAATGGAAAAAGTCAGACGGGCTCTTTTCATCGGATATTCCGTCCGTTTGTGTATACCCCTTTAGACTTTTTCCTTCTGAAATTCTGACGGACTTAGGCCTCGTACACACGACCGGTTTTCTCGGCAAGAAAACTGCCGGGAGAGCCATTTCCTGAGAAAACCGTTCGTGTGTATGGTTTCTCGTCTGGAAAACTGCCGGGAATCTCGCCGAGAAAAATAGAGAACCTGCTCTCTATTTATCTCGTCGGGATTCTTGGCAGAGTGTTTCCTGCCGAGAAAACCGGTCGTCGGTATGCTTACCTGGTCCAAGGTGAACCCGCGCATGCTCGATAAGACTTTGACGTAGCATACAAGGTTGGTGTGGGGTGTAGCAAGATGGCGGCGACGGCATCGAATGTGATGAGCGCCGGCTCGTCGTAGTTGATGACGTCACCGCGTTCTTGCCATTCAAAAGAAGGGCGGTTCTTTTTGAATGGCCGTCATTACACAGGGACAAGCTTGCCAGGAATCCCGTCGAAAAAAACCAACGTTTTTGTTTTTTTTCCCCCCGACGGGATTCCGGCCCGCGTGTACAGGGCTTTAGATAGAGAACTTGTTCTCTTTTTTTTTTTTCCCCGACGGACAAATTTTTTTATCGGCAAGCCTGTTCGTCGTCTGTAAGCAATTCCGACGGACTAAAAACCACGCATGCTCAGAATCAACTAGAAGAGCCGAACTGTCTATTGAACTTCATTAATCTCGGCTCGTCGTACGTCACCGCGTTTTTGACGCTCTGACTTTTGTGTGTATCCATGACAGCTTGAGTGGAATTCCGTCGGAACGCCGTTGGACAATCCGTTGGACTTTATTCCGAGGGACAGTCCGGTCGTGTGTACAAGGCATACGTTTTTTGTAGTCTTCTTACTGGAAAGAATTCTTACCACTTCTTGTTCCTAACAAGCGTTGTCTAGCCTGAAACCCACTGGCCATCTACAGGGGGGTACAGGCAGTACACCTGTAAGGTGTAAATTTATTTATTTTTTATTCTTTGTAATGGGCCCAGAGGTCCCCAGGGCCCCGGATGGCAACCCCCCTTTTTTTTCATAATTTTTTTTGTAAGGGGCCCAGAGTCCCGGATGGCAACCCCCCTTTTTTTTAAATTAATTTATTTTTTATTGTTTGTAAGGGGCCCCGGATGGCAACTCCCACCCCTTTTTTTTTTTTTTATGTAGAATTTTTTTTTGTTGTAAGGGGCCCAGAGGTCCCCAGATGGCAACCCCCCCTTTTTTTTTTATAAATGTATTTTTTATTTATTTTATTTTTTTTGTAAGGGGCCCAGAGGTCCCCAGATGGCAACCCCCCTTCTTTTTTTATAAAAAAAAAAAATTTGTAAGGGGCCCAGAGGTCCCCAGATGGCACCCCCCCTTTTTTTTTAAATAAATTTATTTTTATTTTTTGTAAGGGGCCCAGAGGTCCCCAGAGCCCCGGATGGCAACCCCCCCCTTTTTTTTTGTTCGTCAGCACCCAAATCCGTGGCGGCAGCACCCCCCGCTTCTCAATTCATGGCGGCAGAACCCTTCCCCCCCCTATTCTCCTCTGCTCCAGGGGGCCCATGCCTGAAGCTGTGTAAGGGGCCCCAAAATTCCTGATGGCGGCCCTGGCCGTCTAAGAACTACAAACTTCAGCCTAAAATACTTAGGCCCACAATTGCTGGACTGACGTAGTGCCACCTTGGTTTACAGAAAAGACAAGAACATGACCAAGCTGGCCTCCAGGCTTACACACCCCCCTCCCACCCCTCACCCCACTCCCTCGTACCTTTGAAACGCCCAGCAGCGGTCTTCCACAGCAGGGACCCTTCGTGGACGAGCTTCCGTCTTAGTAGCTCCTCTTTGCCGAAGCAATATTCGCCGTGGACGGAGGCGGCGGACTTGCTGTCCACTTTCTGGTAGATCTCCTGCAGTCGCGTGTTCTTCTCGTAGTTGAAGACCTCCTGGTCAATGGAGGTGATGAGTTCCTTTACTAAGGTCAGCGAGGCGGCCAGATCCTGGTACTCCTCCTCGTCACCTACAGATCATTTTATGAATGTCACAGAAAAAAAAAAAAAAATTAAATCCGGTGCTGCATTTTACATTATAATGCTGAAATAATAAAGATTTTACTGGAGAGTTGACTGATGTACTTTCAGTTTAATTTTTTTTTGCTATTTAAACATTTTTTTTTATATATATTATTTGATTCTATAAAACCAGTACATACCCCATTTTCTGTTCAGTCATATAAAAGGGACAAAGGAATAAAAAAAAAAAAATGCTGGAGAAGATTTCTGCTTTTAGTTTTTATGTTTACACAAGTGGCCTCCAAACTGTGGCCCTTTTGTTGGTTTTTGCCCGGCCCTTGGGGCACTATTTCATCCACCGATACCAACAATGGGGCATAAGTCCCGCCCCCACTGACACCAATGAAAAGGCACTATACCTCCCAATAACACCAACAATGGGGCACCATTCCTCCCAATGGCACCAACAATGGGGCACCATTCCTCCCAATGGCACCAACAATTGGGCCGCAAGACACCAAAGATGGGGCACAATTCCTCCCACTGACACCAAAGATGGGGCACAATTCCTCCCACTGAAACCAAAGATGGGGCACAATTCCTCCCACTGACACCAAAGATGGGGCACTATTCCTCCCACTGAAACCAAAGATGGGGCACTATTCCTCCCACTGAAACCAAAGATGGGGCACAATTCCTCCCACTGACACCAAAGATGGGGCACAATTCCTCCCACTGACACCAAAGATGGGGCACAATTCCTCCCACTGACACCAAAGATGGGGCACAATTCCTCCCACTGACACCATTGTTTTCTCCCACTGACGTCAGGACATGTTCTACTTTCAATGGCCACAGTCTTGACCCCTTAAAGTCTGAAGGACAGTAAACTGGCCCTTTGTTTAGAAAGTTTGGAGACCCCCCTGACCCAGACCCAGACCAGAGTTTAATTCTTTTATATTGTATATAGAATTTGGTTGAGGACCTGTCTAATTTCAGGTCATCTTTCTAATGGCTCGAATTTTGGCCAATTCCTTCCAATCACACCAACAATTGGGCCGAATGACATCAACGATGGGGCAAATAATTTTTCCCAATTACACCAATAATAACGGGGCACAATTTCTCCCAGTGACACCAACGATGAGGTACATCTCCTCCCAATGATATCAACAATTGGGCTGAATTACATCAATGATGGGGCACAATTTCTTCCCAATGGCGAGGAACAATGCCTCTCATAGACACCAACGATTGGGAAAAAAATTGTGCCCCATTGTTGATGTAATTTAGCCCAATGACACCAATGATGGGACAGAATTCCTCCCAATAACATTAACGATTGGGAAAAAATTGTGCCCCATTCCTCTCATGGACACGAACAATGGGGCACAATTCCTTCCAGTGACACCAACGATGGGGCACAATTCCTTCCAGTGACACCAACGATGGGGCACAATTCCTTCCAGTGACACCAACAATTGGGCCGAATGACATCAACGATGGGGCACATTTTTTTCCCAATGAAGGGAAACAACAATGACACGAACGATGGTGGGGCAGAATTCCTCCCAATAACATTAACAGTTGGGGAAAAAATTGTGCCCCATGGGGCACAATTCCTCTCATGGACATGAACAATGTGGCACAATTCCTTCCAGTGACACCAACGATGGGGCCGAATGACATCAACGATGGGGCACAATATTTTCCCAATGAAACCAACAACAGGGCACAATTCCTCTCATGGACACCAACAATGGGGCACAGTTCCTCCAACTGACACCAAAGATGGGACATTGTTTTTTTCTCCACTGTTGTCAGGACCTTTTCTACTCCCACTGGCCACAGTTTGGCCCCCTAAAGTCTGAGGGACAGTAAACTGGCCCTTCGTCTAGAAAGTTTGTAGACCCCTCTGGTTGGCACCATTCACTAAAGCACCCCCCGCAGAATCACAGTGGGCGGGACTATATATCACAATATCTACAGAAATAAAAGGGCCGGTCCTCCCAAATATTATCCTCTGGGTGTAGCGGGAGCCCGGCGGTCTGTCCTCGGCTTCCTATAGATCTTTGGAGGGTCCAACAGTGAGACCTCCTCCCCTGCCTGCCGGAATTCCCTGGAAACCCAAAACTGAGATCCTGAGAGATGGAAGAAAATGGCGGTCGGTTTTAATTCGACTGACACCCCCTTTACACCACATGATGGGACGCAGGAGACGCGTGAAATTCGTTTCATTAGGAATCTAAATTCGGATAAATTTCTGTGATCACACAATAGGAACGAGTTTCAACGAATCGGAAAATAAAATTATAATGAAACAACAAAATTCATTTCCTTCCTTCGGACCTTTTTTTTATTTTATTTTTTTTGGAAGGACCTGAAATAACGCAAGGATATTTTTTTTTTTCTTTTTGTTTCTTGATTTTTTTTTTATTTTTTTTTTTATTTTTCGCTTTTATTGGTTGATGGACTGGTGTCTTTTTTCAACCTAACTAACTATGTAACTATGACTTAACGAATGATCTGAATAATTACAATTTTTTTTTTCGCATTAACATTTTTCTTTATTTTAAAAAATAAAATGGAAACACAATCGCAATAAATACAATAAGGTGTAAAAGTGAAATAAGATGATGATTCCTACTTAGGCTGCTTTCACACTGCTCCGTTGCAAAAATGCGGCAAACACGCATCTGCTTTTTTGCTGCGGGGCGTCGCGTTTTTGCCCGGATTTCCATTCATTTCGAGAGAGAGAGAGAGAGAGAGAGAGAGAGAGAGAGAGAGAGAGAGAGAGAGAGAGAGAGAGAGAGAGAGAGAGAGAGAGAGAGAGAGAGGGGAGAGAGAGGAGAGAGAGGAGAGAGAGAGAGAGAGAGAGAGATATGAGGAAAGGGAAAGGGAAAGGAAAAGGAAAAGGAGGAAAGGAAATTTAGTTTTTTTTGTTATGTAAAATGTATTTGTATTATTTATGTAAAATAAAATCTGATTTAAAAATATATATATATATATATATATATATATATATATTTTTTTTTAAATCAGATTTTATTTTACATAAATAATTTTAAAAAAATTGACATAACATTTACATAAATAATAACAAAATCAAATCAGAATACATTTTGCCATATATATATATATATATATATATATATTATTATTATTATTTATGCAAAATGAATTCTGATTTAGATTTTTTTTATTATTTATGTAAATGTTATGTATTATTTTTTTTTATGTAAAATAAAATCTGATTTAAAAAAAAAATATATATATATATAAATATATAATTTCTGTAAAATAAAATTTGACTTGGGAAAAAAAAAGTATTTATGTAAATGTTATGTCAAATTTATTTTTATTATTTCTATAAACTAGAATCTGGTTTAAAAAAATAAATTAAAAAATATATGTATTTGTGTAAAATAAAATCAGATTTAATATATATATATATATATATATATATATATATATATATATATATATATATCTACCTACCTATTTAAAAAATATATATATATATATATATATATATATATATATATATATAAATAAAATAAAAATTAGATAAAATAAGATCTGATT
The DNA here is from genome assembly GCA_029206835.1 of Rana muscosa. NCBI lineage: Eukaryota > Metazoa > Chordata > Amphibia > Anura > Ranidae > Rana > Rana muscosa. The sequence continues at coordinate 61,330,364 of CM055126.1, read as the reverse complement.
TGAGAAAAAAAAAATATGCATTTGTGTAAAATAAAATCAGATTTTATATATATGTATATATATATATATATATATATATAAAAATAGGATTTTTATAACAGCTTACCTGTAAAATCCTTTTCTTGGAGTACATCACGGGACACAGAGCGACATAGTCATTACTAATGGGTTATATAGATACTGTCAGGTGCTGGCACTGGCAACTTCCAAAACCGGAAGTACCCTCCCCTATATAAGCCCCTCCCATCCGGGAGCACCTCAGTTTTGTAGCAAAGCAATAAGTGTCCCTAAAGAGGGGTGGGAGCTCTGTGTCCCGTGATGTACTCCAAGAAAAGGATTTTACAGGTAAGCTGTTATAAAAATCCTATTTTCTTTCTCGTACATCACGGGACACAGAGCGACATAGTCATTACTAATGGGATGTCCCAAAGCAATGCCAAATGAGGGGGGGATACACCATATATAAGCTGAGCGCTATCAGACATGAGGATCTTTTGCGGCCTGCAACACACTGCGCCCAAAGGCGACATCCTCCTGACTTCTAACGTCCACCTGGTAGAACCTAGTAAACGTGTGTACCGAAGACCATGTTGCGGCCTTACAGACTTGAGCCAGGGAGGCTTGGTGATGCACTGCCCATGAAGTTCCAACTGCTCTCGTGGAGTGCGCTCTAACTTTGAACGGAGGCGGTCTCCTTCTCAAGCCATAAGCTTGCATAATGACCTGTCGAATCCACTTGGCTAAAGTAGATTTTGACGCTGCCTGACCCTTTCTGGGGCCTTCCGGCAGAATAACCAAAGTATCCGTTCTGCGAATCTGAGCAGTGGCTTTTAGATAAGCTTTAACTGCTCTTACTACATCCAAAGAATGCAATAACTTTTCCTCTACCGAAGTAGGTTTGGGGAAAAAAGAAGGAAGAACCACATCTTGGTTCAAATGAAACCTCGATACCACCTTAGGAAGAAAGGCTGGATGAGGACGTAACACTACTCTGTCCTTATGGATAACCAGATATGGCTCCTTACAGGACATAGCTGCTAATTCCGATACTCTTTTAGCCGAACAAATGGCTACTAGAAAAATCTATTTCCTGGTGAGAAGCACCAAGGAAATATGCTGTAATGGTTCAAATGGTTGTTTCTGTAGAACCGACAGAACCAAGTTTAGATCCCATGGACATATGGGAATATTAACCGGAGGACTAATACGCATCACTCCTTGTATAAAGGCTTTGACTAGTGAATGCGAAGCCAAGGGCCTTTGAAAAAATATTGACAAGGCCGAAATCTGACCCTTGATAGTACTCAAGGCAAGCTTCCTATCTACAGCCCACTGTAGGAAGTCCAGAATCCTACCTATTACGTACTTATGTGGATGCCATTTCTTGGCCTCACACCACGCGATGTACGCCTTCCAGATTCTATAGTAGATCTGCCTGGATACCGGCTTCCTGGCATTGATCATGGTAGATACCACAGGATTAGAGAGACCTCTCTTTTTTAGAATGTGGGCTTCAATAGCCAGGCCGTCAAACCTAGGGCTGGTAAGGAAGGGTGGTATATCGGTCCTTGCGAAAGCAGGTCCGGACGATGTGGGAGGGTCCAAGGACTCCCCACTGAAATTTTACAATCTCCGCGTACCACGCTCTTCGGGGCCACGCTGGAGCCACCGGAATCACTGGTTTCTTTTCTACCCTGATTCTGCGGAGTAATCAAGGTAACCATTGTGGCGGTGTGAATGCATATATCAGCTTGAACTGATCCCAAGGGAACACTAGGGCATCCGAGCCGCAAGCTAGGGGATCCCTTGTCCGAGAGACAAACCTGTCCCCCTTTGCGTTGAATCTGGATGCTAGAAGATCTACATCCGATGTTCCCCACCGCTGACATATTGTCCAGAAAACCTCGGGGTGAAGGGACCCTTCCTCTGGGCCTAATTGCTGGCGACTTAGAAAGTCCGCCTTCCAATTCTCCACTCCTGGAATGAATACCGCAGATATGGCTGGGACATATTTTTCTGCCCATTTCAGGATGTAATTTACTTCCCTCTGGGCTGCACGACTCCTGGTGCCCCCCTGATGATTGATATATGCCACTGCTGTGGCATTGTCTGATTGCATTCTGACAGGGGACCCTTGGAGTTTGGATGTCCATGCTACTAGGGCATACCGGGCTGCTCGTATCTCTAAGAGATTGATGGGCAGGGCCTTTTCTGCATCCGACCATCTGCCCTGGAGAGACTATTGCTCCAGTACTGCTCCCCAGCCTATAAGGCTGGCATCTGTAGTGACCACCTTCCAAGAAATCGGACTGAAGGATTTCCTTTTTTCCAGATTCTGGGGAACCAACCACCAACGGAGGCTCTTGCGAACGGAAGGGGACAAGGACATTGTAAGTCTAGGGCCTGAACTTTTTTGTTCCAGGCTGACAGTATGGCCCCTTGCAAATTCCTTGAATGGAATTGACCGTAGGGTACTGCTTCGAATGATGCCACCATCTTTCCCAGCAGCCTCATATACAGGCGTATGGACGGCTGTCTTTTTTGTACCCACTAAGTGGATCAAATCTTTCAAAGACAACACCTTTCCTCGAGGCAAGAATATTTTTCTCTGGCCTGAATCCAACCTTAGCCCCAAGTATTCCAGACTTTTGACTGGTTTTTAGGGCTGACTTGTCTCGGTTGATAATCCAACCGTGAGATTCCAGATACTTGATCGTCTTGTGAACGACCACGTCTAGTTTTTTCACTGAGTGGTCTATCAGCAACAAGTCATCCAGATATGCCATTATCATTACACCTTGTGTTCTTAGATTGGCCAATAAAGGGCCAGAATTTTTGTAAACACTCGTGGTGCTGTGGCCAAACCGAAGGGTAAGGCTCTGAACTGAAAATGGCGCCCTTCTACTGCAAAGCGTAGAAATTTTTGGTGGACTGGAAAGATGGGAATGTGCAAATAAGCATCTTTGATGTCGATCGCGGCTAACCAATCCTCCCCTTGTAGGGCAGTGGCCACCGATCGGATCGACTCCATCGGAAAGTCCTGATATACAGGAATTTGTATAGCCCTTTTAGAATTAATATGGGCCTCCCGTCCGCGTTTGCTTCGGGACTGTAAAGAGGTTTGAGTAAAACCCGAACCCTCATTCTTCCAGGGGAACCTCCATAATTACTCCTTGGAGCAATAGTTGTTCTAGTGCCAACAGGAGGGACTCTCTCTTCCGGGGATCCCTTGGCACGTTTGACCTCAAAAATGGGAAGGAGGAGAGTCTTTTAACTCCAAACTGTATCCCAAACCTACTGCGGAGAGCACCTATCTGTCTTGATCGTGTCCCGCCAGGTCTCTTGCGAACAACTGGAGTCCTCCCCCCACCCGACTGAGTGGGGGCTTCATGAATTTAACTTTGGGGGAGGTTTTGTACCTCCCCTGACCCAGGGTTTCTCATTACCCTGCTACTGTCCCTGTTTTTTACCCCCGGGATTTGACCGAGGAGGCCGTCGGAACTGTTACACAGCCGATGCCCCAGGGACTGGAGAAGCAGGCCTCTTAAAGAGGGACCTCTAACTCTGCTTTTAACCGGCAAGAGCGTATTTTTACCGCTGGAAATTTTCTGGATATATTTGTCCAGGTTTTCCCTGAATAAGCGTTCACCATGAAATGGGACGCTAACCAGCCATTCTTTACAGGGAGCTTCAGCAGACCAGTTTTTGAGCCATAGGAGCCTACGCATATGTACTATAGACAGCGTAAGGCGGGAGGCCTGATGGACTGAATCCTCTATGGCGTCAACCGCAAAGCCTAAGGCTCTAGGTAGATCAGCTAGGGCAAAGCCTGCTGATCTGTCAAGTCCCTCAAGACCTGTTTCAACTGATCCTTCACTGCTTAGCAGACCCCAATAGCTGCTACTGCTGGTTGTATCACCAAGCAGATTTTCATAAGGACTCCAATCTTTTATCTATTGGGTTCTTGAACATTTGGACATTATCCACTGGACATGTCAGTGATTTATACATACAAGAGATGGCTGCGTCCATTGTAGGGACCTTCCATTTTTTTTTTTTTTTTTTGATGAAATTATCCTCCATGGGATAGACCACCGGAAATCTCTTGGGGGAATAAATATTTTCTCAGGACGTTCCCAATCCTGGTAAATGAGCCCTTTCAGTAAAGGGTGAAGTGGAAAAGAACAAACAGTCTGGGGGCTTCTAGCGACCCCAACGAGGATACAGTAGTGGTTGATGGTTCCGCAAGGTGCATTTTTAAATGCTGATCGGACCATGTTAGTCAGAGACTGAACCCATAATCTTTCAGCTTGAGATGCTGAGAAAAGGTTCCCCCACTGTTGATTCCTCTATAACAGAATCAACCTCATCCTGATCCCCTTCAGGCAGGTCGATCCCTGTATGGGACTGTTGCTCTGCTAACAGGCACTCTGAAGGAGGAGACGGAGATCGGGCGTGCTTTCCCTGACAGGGATGCAGCGATAAATGTTGACAATCTCTCTCTAATCCTCCCAGAGCTGAGGAAAAAACCTCCTCTGTTACATACACAGGAGCAGGTGACTGAGGACAGCCACAGTACCAAGTACCCCTGCGGGGTCTCTACGGTCACTTACCTCTGAACTTCAGGGGAGACTGGTGCAGCAGAAGTATGCCCAAGATCCTCCGAGCCCGATGAGACCCCCTTCGCTTCCTGGAAGATTCAGTTCCGGAGCTTCTGGACGGCATATTCCTAAGCCTAAAGCTGAGGTATTCCAGCCGTAATACACCACTTTTACTGAGAATAGTCTAGCACAATTGCTGCTATATCACAGTTGGTGTCTACTAATGTGCCTTTCTAGGGGATGCCTGTATCAACCGCTTGCTGTATGCCTTTAAATGTTGCCAGCTCTGTCTCTGTACTTCATAGCCAGCTCACTACAATATTGTGGTTTTTTTTTAAAACTGCTGGGACGCCCGCACATGCGCAGAAGCGCTGCGGCGCGCACAGAGCGTCATCCCCCAGGCTCCGCCCCCTTTCCCGGCTCACCTCTATATATAGAGGCGCGTGCACGCGCACGCGCGCGGGCACGTGCGCCTTCGGCGCTAATTTTAAATATGGTAACAGGGGACAGGAGCCAGGGCCCCTCTTTGCCGCAGGCCGGGGGATGGACGAGCACTGCAACATGGCAGAGGAAGCAGTTTCCTATAAGAGAACTCACCATCTGCCTGGACTTTGCTCTGCTGAGAAGAAGCTAGTCCACATGACAAGAAAACATTCCACAGCGGCCTCTAGTGGACAAACACAGGTACCGCAGTCTAATATATTAAATATATATAAAAAAAATTTTTTTTTTTTTTTTTTTTTCTTGACCACCATTAAAAATTATTACATTTTTTTAGTAGTTACAGGCATGCACAGAATTTTGCGGGAATACCATTAGGTAACAGACAGAAAGACAAATTAGGCTTGGGGGTCCCCCAATAGAACCAAGTTCCTGGGGGCCCCCACTTACCTGTTCCCCGCCGCAGGACTTTGTTTGGTCCACAAAAGCCCAAACTTCACCTATCACGGCAGGCATTGTAATCAAACCTTCAGGGACCGGGTTCCCAAGGATTCCACTCCCCTGGACCTGTATAGCACCCTGCACAGAAAACATCTTGGTCGTGGGTATGACCAGAGCTCTGGATCCCAGGGTCCAGCTCTCCTAAGAGAAGCATTACAGGCAAAACCTTGCTCTTCTCTGCAAGGCCCGGGTACCGACCGTTTAGCTATGAAGCTTTTTTGGTCGGATCCGGAATAGCTTACTGAGGCCCAAAAGAACCTGTACGCAAGCTCAGTGAAAAACACATGTTTCTTCTTGGCCAACACCTTAGACACTGGCAAAAAACTGAGGTGCTCCCGGATGGGAGGGGCTTATATAGGGGAGGGTACTTCCGGTTTTGGAAGTTGCCAGTGCCAGCACCTGACGGTATCTATATAACCCATTAGTAATGACTGTCGCTCTGTGTCCCGTGATGTACGAGAAAGAAATCTGATTTTATTTTACACAAATGCATATTTTTTTTTTCTCAAATCAGATCTTATTTTATCTAATTTTTATTTTATATATATATATATATATTTTAAATCAGATTTTATTTTACATAAATAATACATATATATATATATATACATTTTTTTAAATCTGATTTTATTTTACATAAATAATACATATATATATATATATAAAAATTTAAATCTGATTTTATTTTACATAAATAATACATATAGATATGTATGTATGTGTGTATATATTGTGAGGGGGTTAGCTCGGCAGCGGGTGTGTGTGACCCCCGAGATGGGCTCCCCACACAAAAACAGGCCCAGCAAACGGAGGTTGTGGTTTTCAAAATCAAAAAGGTGCGGTTTATTTTCTATTTACAGTGACAAAACACAGCAAAGCAAAAGAAACATAAACAAAATAAATCCTGGTCAACTTGACCTCTGACTAAACATACAGGTTTCCTAACAACTGGGATCAGCCTAGTGCTGTCCTAGTCCCTAAGTCCCTGGTTTTAAATGTCCAAGCAAATAGCCACACAGGCTTTGTCTCACCGCACAGGGGTTCACTCTCCCTAGACAGTCCACACAGGTCTGGTTCCAGGCATGAGCTAACATCTAATGAATCTGGGAGTTCTTATAGAGGCCTAAATGAGCTGACAAGCTTCAGCTGGCCTCATCAACTCCCTGTCTGTACGACGCCCCACACTCTCCCTAGAGGTATGAGTCATCCATGAGCCCACTAGCCTTATACAACTCTCCACCTAGTTGTATAAGTCGGCGTAAAGCCTGAATCTGGGCGAAATATATCTACCCCCCTGGATGCAACCAGGTGACTTTACCTTCCTGCTGTCACATACCCCCCCCCTCTTGTTTTAACCTCGGGGTTGGAACACCAGCAATCAGGCATTCATGTACTCGAGACAAAGCATCCACATTCCCCATTTGAACGCCAGGGCGATGCTTTACTGTGAAGTTGAATTCCTGGAGGGCCAGGAACCACCTATTCACTCTTCTATTTGTTTCCTTGTTTTGAGCCATCCACTTTAACGGAGCGTGATCCGTAACCATGTCAAAGTGCCTACCTAGCAGGTAGTACCGAAGGGAATCTAGAGCCCGCTAAACACTCCTTTTCAACGGTGGCGTAATTTACCTCATGGGACTTCAACTTCCTGCTGAGGTAAATGACTGGGTGCTCTTCCCCGTTCCAGACCTGGGACAATACTGCTCCTAACCCCACATCTGACGCATCACTTTGTACGACAAAGTCTTTAGAGAAGTCGGGTGAGTACAACACTGGCTGGCTACATAAGGCTTGTTTCAAGAATTGGAATGCTGCCTCAGCCTCGGGGGTCCATTTAATCATGACCGACCCTTTCCCCTTCGTCAGGTTGGTTAGGGGCACAGCCTTAGAAGCAAAGTGGGGAATGAATCGCCGATAATACCCAGCGATTCCCAGAAAGGCTCGTACCTGCTTCTTGCTGTTGGGACGTGGCCAACTCTGGATGGCCTCGACTTTGTTGAGTTGGGGTTTTATTACTCCCCTCCCAATGGTGTACCCAAGATATTTGGCCTCCTCCTGCCCAATGGTACACTTCTTGGGGTTAGCCGTAAACCCCGCTTCCCGAACAGAGTCCAGGACTGCTTGCACTTTTGGCAGATGTGAGGCCCAATCTGTGCTATGGACAATTACGTCATCCAGGTAAGCCGCAGCATACTTCCGATGGGGCCTCAGCATCTGGTCCATTTTCTGCTGGAATGTGGCCGGCGCATTCTGTAACCCGAACGGCATTCTTTTATATTGGAACGCCCCGTCTGGGGTTACAAATGCGGTTTTCTCTTTGGCCGACTTGGCCAGGGGGATTTGCCAATACCCTTTTGTGAGGTCAAGAGTCGTCATGTATCGGGCTGTTCCCAGCCGGTCGATCAACTCATCTATACGTGGCATGGGGTAGGTGTCAAATTTTGTAACTTTGTTCAACTGACGAAAATCGTTAAAAAATCGCCAGCTCCCATCCGGTTTAGGCACCAACACAATGGGACTAGACCAATCACTTTGGGACTCCTCTATCACCCCTAAGTTCAGCATTTTCTGTACTTCCTCCCGTATTGCCTCCCGTCGGGCCTCTGGGATCCGATAGGGTTTTAACTTCACCCTTTCACCGGGCGGGGTAATGATGTCATGCTCTACCCCAGATGTTTGTCCCGGCAGCTCAGAGAATACCTCCTTGTTGCGAAGCACAAACTCCTTAACCTCCTGTTGTTGGGGTTGTGACAAGGTGGCTGCTATTCCAACCTCAGGAATCACGCAACCAGTTTGAGCTGGTGACCAAGTGTCTGCGACTAGGGACTCTCTATCCCTCCAGGCTTTCAACAGATTAACGTGATAGATCTGTTCGGGCTTTCGCCTTCCTGGTTGTCTGACCTTGTAATTCACTTCGCTCACTTTTTCCATTATCTCGTAGGGGCCTTGCCATTTGGCAAGGAATTTACTTTCAACCGTAGGGACAAGTACCAATATCCTATCCCCCGGGGAAAAGGTACGGGTCTTGGCTCCACGGTTGTACACTCTCTGCTGTGCTAACTGCGCTTGGGCCAAATGTTCCTTCACGATGGGCATTACCTGTGCAATTCGGTCTTGCATCAGGGCGACATGCTCAATCACACTCCTGTGGGGAGAACTCTCACTTTCCCAAGTTTCCTTGGCAATATCCAACAGCCCTCTTGGGTGTCTCCCATACAGTAACTCAAAGGGGGAGAATCCCGTAGAGGATTGGGGCACCTCCCTAATAGCAAACATCAGATAAGGAAGTAGACAGTCCCAATCCTTTCCATCTCTATCCACCACTTTCTTCAACATTTGTTTTAGGGTTTTGTTGAACCTTTCAACCAGCCCATCGGTTTGGGGGTGATACACAGATGTACGTAATTGCGTCACTTTGAACAATTTACACAGCTCCTTCATAACCCGGGACATAAAGGGTGTACCTTGGTCCGTAAGCAGTTCTTTACAAATACCCACCCGGCTAAACACAAGAGATAGCTCTTTGGCTATGGTTTTGGCCGAGGTATTTCGGAGAGGGATCGCTTCTGGATAACGGGTGGCATAGTCCATTATAACTAATATGTACTGGTGCCCCCTAGCGGACTTGATTATAGGACCTACCAAATCCATGGCGATCCTCTCAAACGGGACCTCAATGATGGGTAGAGGGACCAGCGGGCTACGGAAATGTGGCATCGGGGCCGACCTCTGACACACAGGGCAGGAGGAACAATAATTTTCTATGTCCTTCATCACCCCCGGCCAATAGAATCTCTGTAATACCCTCTCTCGGGTTTTCTCTGTCCCCAGATGACCTCCAAGAATGTGCCCATGGGCCAACTCCAACACCAACTTCCTGTAAGGTTTGGGCACCACAAGCTGCTCAACGGTTTCTTCTGCCCTTTTTGCCACCCGATACAGTAGGTCCTTCTCTACGCTGAAGTATGGGTAAGTGCAGGTATTATCTGGGTTCACTAACTCGCCATCTATTTTCACTACGTTTTCCCGTGCCTTTAATTAGGGCGGGGTCTTTCAACTGTTCTGTGGCAAAGTTTTCCCTGTGAACCTCAAGATCAGAAAACTCCACAGACGGTAGGTTTTCGTCTGAGGAGGTGGGCTCCTCTCCAGTTTCTTGAGTCTCCCCTGCCAATACTGATAAGGGAAATTCCGGAGAGTCCTCACCACTCTCAGGGGAGTTCTGGCTATCACATTCCTGGTACATAGGGGCACCAGTGGGGGGCTCAGGATCATCCCACAGTTCCCAGAACTTCGGAAAATCCCTTCCCACAATGGCGTCATGCGGTAACTGAGATACTAAACCCACTGGATGAGAGAGGGTACCTTTGGGGGTCTCGAAACACACTGTAGTCACTGGATACTCTCGGGTGTCCCCATGCACACAAATAACAGCTACCTTGCTATTCCCAGAGACCTCTGTTTTAACTAACTCAGCCTTTATCAGGGTCACAAGGCTACCTGAATCCAACAATACCACAACATTTCTACCATTAACACACATTTTTCATAAATGTTTCTCAGTTCCTCGAATGGCAGTGCATGCGACTGTCGCACACAGCGACTGACGTCTGCCCGTCAGAAAGTCACATTGCATGGGTTCCTCCACAACCGGGCAATTGGCTGCAATATGTCCCGCTTGCCGGCAGCGGTAGCAAACGATCCTTCTTGCGGCCTCTTGAGCCGCTGATTTCCCAGGCTGTTCTCGCCAAACTTGGGGTAGAGCTCCCACCCTCTCACTCTCTCCACCCTTACCCCTTGGAATCCTCTTATCCGCCCCTGGGGATGGTCTGGTCTTAGGGTGGAAAGTCCGAGTGTCTCTGGAAGAGGCCGTCAGGTTCTCTGTAGCCAAGTATTTCTCCACACGATCCACAAGACCATCGGCCGTCTCTGGGTCTCCATGGCTTACCCACTTTTGGATGGCAGTAGGAAGAGCTCTCAAAAACCGATCCATTACAACACGTTCCACAATCTTTGGTGCGGACAAAGTCTCTGGCTGTAGCCACTTTCTGCTCAGGTGAATGAGATCATACATTTGAGACCTGGGGGGTTTTCCAAGCTGGAAAGTCCAGTTATGCACACGCTGAGCCCGGACAGCCTGGGTGACACCCAGCCTTGCCAATATTTCAGCTTTTAGCATCACATAGTCTTTTGCTTGGTTAGGCTCTAGGTCATAGTAAGCTTTCTGCGATTCACCAGTTAACAGAGGAGTCACCAGTCCAGCCCACTGCTCCTTAGGCCACTTTTCTCTTTCAGCGGTCCTTTCAAATGTGGTCAAAAATACCTCTGGATCATCCTCTCCAGTCATTTTTGTCAATAAACGACTCACCCCAAAGGACGCGGTATTAGTGGGACGGCTTTCCTCACTGGTCTGCGGACGTTGCTGCATTACTGCTTCCATCTGTTGTTGTAGTCTCTGCTCTTGCTTCTGCAACAGGTCTATGAAGCGGGCCTCAGATTGCTGCTGGGCTTGTTGCTGAGCCTCCAGACTCTGTTGCAAAGTTGCGTTTGTCTGCTGCTGGGCTGCAAGGCTCTGTTGATGAGCTTGCTGCTGGGCTGCGAAGTTCTTTTGCAAACCTGCATTTGTCTGCTGTTGATTGGCATTTGCTAGAGCCAGCTGCTTCAGTATCTCCTCCATGCTGGCTTAAAAAAAAAACTGCCCGCATTCTCCACCAACTGTGAGGGGGTTAGCTCGGCAGCGGGTGTGTGTGACCCCCGAGATGGGCTCCCCACACAAAAACAGGCCCAGCAAACGGAGGTTGTGGTTTTCAAAATCAAAAAGGTGCGGTTTATTTTCTATTTACAGTGACAAAACACAGCAAAGCAAAAGAAACATAAACAAAATAAATCCTGGTCAACTTGACCTCTGACTAAACATACAGGTTTCCTAACTAACAACTGGGATCAGCCTAGTGCTGTCCTAGTCCCTAAGTCCCTGGTTTTAAATGTCCAAGCAAATAGCCACACAGGCTTTGTCTCACCGCACAGGGGTTCACTCTCCCTAGACAGTCCACACAGGTCTGGTTCCAGGCATGAGCTAACACCTAATGAATCTGGGAGTTCTTATAGAGGCCTAAATGAGCTGACAAGCTTCAGCTGGCCTCATCAACTCCCTGTCTGTACGACGCCCCACACTCTCCCTAGAGGTATGAGTCATCCATGAGCCCACTAGCCTTATACAACTCTCCACCTAGTTGTATAAGTCGGCGTAAAGCCTGAATCTGGGCGAAATATATCTACCCCCCTGGATGCAACCAGGTGACTTTACCTTCCTGCTGTCACAATATATATATATATATATATATATATATTTATATTATTTATGTAAAATAAAATCAGATTTAAAAACAAATATGTATGTGTGTGTATATGTGTAATATATATATATATATATATATATATATATATATATATATATATATATGTATTATTTATGTAAAATAAAATCTGATTTAAAACAAAAATATGTATTTATGTAAAATAAGATCTGATTTAATAAAAATAAATAAATATATATTATTTATGCAAAATAAAATCTAATTTGAGAAAAAATATATGTATTACTTATTTTATTTTTAAATCATATTTTATTTTACATATGTATTATTTATTTAAAATAAAATCGGATTAAGAAAAAAAAAATGAAGAGGCGTGTTTTTGGGGCTTTTTTTTTTTTTTTTACTGCACCAAACAAGCAGCAAGTGGGACTTTTAGGAGCTCCTTCAGACTGATCAGTTTTTGCAGTTAAAAAATAAATAAGTGGAAGAAAAACGCATGACAAAATGCACCCCTTTAAATCCTACGGAACTCCTCACACTACTCTGTTGCGTTTCAGCTGGGTTTTTAGGCTTAGTCTTTAGGCTTAGTGCGTTTTTGTCGTGATGCGTTTGCATTGCGTTTTTTCCCTCTGGACATCTCACTGGACAAATCACTTCCCACAGGTACGTTGTGTTTTTGTCGCATTTTCCATTAATTGCAAAAGGACAGGTGCATTTTTGGTGCGTTTTCTTTACCAAAAAAATGCAACAAGCAGGATCTCCATAGGATTTAAAGTCCTGCTTGCTGCATTTTGTGGTTACAATTTATTTTTTTAAATGCTATGGAACTCTGGTCTGTTGCATTTTTAAAAGTATTGCTTGCTGCAAGCATAAAAAAAAAAAAAAAAAAAAAAAAAACGCACTAAAAATGCACCTCTCTATTGGAAAACGCAACGCACCTGTGGGAAGTTCTTTTCCCCATTCACATGTCCAGGGGAAAAATGCACCAAAAACGCAACCGACCAGAGTTCCATAGGATTTAAAGTCCTGCTTGCTGCAAAAAAAAAAAAAAGGCACCAAAATTGCACCTCTCCGTTGAAATGAATGGAAATCGCAGAAAAAAATTTTACTTAACATTTACATAAATATATATTTTTTTTTAAGTAAATTTTTTTTCTGCGATTTCCATTCATTTCAATGAATGGAATGGAATCTAATTTTATTTTAATTAATTTTTATTTTATAAACCAGATTCTAGTTTATAGAAAAAAAAATTGGACATAACACTTACATAAATACTTTTTTTTTTTTTTTTTTTTTTTTTTTTTATGTACAATTTTTTTTTTATATATAAACTAGAATCTGGTTTATAAAATAAAATAAAATACAAATTAGATAAAATAAAATTAGATTCCATTCCATTCATTGAAATGAATGGAAATCGCAGAAAAAAAAGCAACGCACCTGTGGGAAGTTCTTTGTCCAGTCACACGTTCGGGGGGGGGGGGGGGGGAACGCAATGTAAAACGCATATGCAATTTTGCAATGGAGCAATGTGAAAGCAGCCTAAAAAACGCAACTGAAACGCAAAGGACCAGTGTGATAGGATTTAGCCCCCCCTTTACATGGGTGCGACATGTCATGCGATTTGACAGGACACGTCGCAAACCTATTGCCGGCAATAGAACTGTTCACTCCGACTTTCAAGTGAAGTCGCACGATTTCAAAGTCGGATTAACGGGGGGGGGGGGGGGGCTGAAGGGGGTGCATTTTAAATTAAATTATTCATTTAATGAATGTTTTCCATTGTGCAGATCTCTGGTGTGCAGAAGACGCACGCGGCTGGCATACGGACGCACTTGCCTACCTTTGGAGTTCTGAAGTATCCGATCGATGAGAACCGGGTACTTGGTGATCCTCTGGGTCACCAGTAGAATACATTCTGGCACACCGTGTCTCCGGAGTAGTTGGGAGCGGGTCATTTTCTGTGGAACATCAGGAGGGTCAAGTCAAGTCATGGACAACAGAAGACGTATTCCCAACCCCCCCCCCCCCCCCAAGACCTCAACAAAACTCACCCGTATGAGCTGCTGGAACTTCTTGTCTCGGGAGAAGAGCTCCTTGTACAGCTTCACGGCCTTGTGATGCTGACTGCAAAACTCGGTGTAGGCCTTCTTCATGTGCTCTGCGTTGGTCCCTGAAAACTACAATGAAGACAAAAGTCAACCCAAAATAAATCTTCACCCCGAAAAACTACAATGAAGGCAAAGTCAACCCAAAATAAATCTTCACCCCGAAAAACTACAATGAAGACAAAGTCAACCCAAAATAAATCTTCACCCCGAAAAACTACAATGAAGACAAAGTCCACCCAAAATAAATCTTCACCCCGAAAACTACAATGAAGACAAAGTCCACCCAAATTAAATCTTCACCCTAAGAAACTACAATGAAGACAAAGTCAACCGAAAAAAAATCTTCACCCCAAAAAACTATGTAGCGGGGGTCCCAAATTAGGGGGTTGCTATACCAAATTTAGGGGCGATTCGAGTCTTAGTTGGCTCGGATCTTCTATTACATTGGACTCTGCCTTGCTGCTGTTTTCACCTGGCGTGCAGTTCCCTTTAGAGGTATTGGGTGGCGCTGTCGCTTGTAATTGGGGGGTTGAACCACAGGTGATGGAGTGGCGATTGGGGTGTCCTCTCTCGGCAGCCGTGCAGTGGGTGTGGTCTACCCGCTGTGCATGCCGGGAGAGAGGGTACAAAAGGGGCAGACGCCATTGCTCGGGGCGGTTTTTTCTTTCCGGGGACCTGTACCTGGGAGGGGGCGCGTATTTCCCTCGATGGGGGATAGGCGCACAGACGATGGGGTCTCGGGCACCTTTAGCCCGGGACTGCGGAGTTCCGGATGGGCTCAGTACCTTTGACTGAGTCCACAGAAGAAGCTGAGGAAACCCAGGGAACCTTGGAGGGGTGACCGCTCTGACTGAAGGGGAACCGGGGGAGGATCGATCCCATAACAAGAGGGTAGTGATAAAGATTGCTAACTCGGGAAAGGCCTGGTGACCTGTCAGAGGCAAGGATTCCTAGCTTCACGGACTGCCTTAGAGGAGTTCTCTTCGCTGCTTAAAAGGAGGGATATCCTGACTTTGTTCTTGGAGGGGACAGAGTCATTATTCGAGCTAGATGCCAGCTGCTAGTGCCATTGGGTGACTATCCGGGTGAGCTGTACCCACTCGGGATCGAGTGGCGACGAAGCCAGAGGTGTGCCTGAATCTGATCTGTCTCTCTAACACCTTTCTCTCTTCTCAACTTTGTGGTTACCTGTGCATAAAGAAAATAAACTCGTGTTGGAGTTTACTACTGGTGTGGACCTGGGAGTTACTTGGGGATATAGAGACTTGTCCTTGCATCTTAAGAGACAAGAACTAACTTTATGGAGAACCTTGCTGCAGGACCCGTAAGTTAAAAGTGTGCTTAACCTCTTTATACCAGAGGGTACGGGCACGGTGTGCCTTTTTCCCTGTGAGTGAGCCAAAGACGGGAGAAAAAGGGCCGTGTGCTACAACTACAATGAAGACAAAGTCAACCCCAATATAAATCTTCACCCCTGAAAACTACAATGAAGACAAAGTCCACCGAAAATAGATCTTCACCCCTAAAAAACTACAATGAAGACAAAGTCAACCCCAAAATAAATCTTCACCCTCAAAAAACAATGAAGACAAAGTCAACCCCAAAATAAATCTTCACCCTCAAAAAACAATGAAGACAAAGTCAACCCAAAATAAATCTTCACCCTAAAAAACTACACTGAAGACAAAGTCAACCCCAAAATAAATCTTTACCCTAAAAAACTACAATGAAGACAAAGTCAACCCAAAATAAATCTTTACCCTAAAAAACTACACTGAAGACAAAGTCAACCCAAAATAAATCTTCACCCCTGAAAACTACAATGAAGACAAAGTCAACCGAAAATAAATCTTCACCCCTGAAAACTACAATGAAGACAAAGTCCACCCCAAATAAATCTTCACCCTAAAAAACTACACTGAAGACAAAGTTAACCCAAAATAAATCTTCACCCCTGAAAACTACAATGAAGACAAAGTCAACCCAAAATAAATCTTCACCCCCAACAACTCCATGTTATATAGACTCATCAGCATGACAAGTTTCTAAATCCTCCGTTTCACCAGGAGGACCTTCTCCGAGAGTTTTGTCTTTGGCGAGTCACAGCTTTCCAAAAACATCACCGGGGCCGATTACAATTTGGGGTTTTCCTGCTTGGAGAGGAAGTTTGGATGGACAAGTACCCTGTGGGGCCTTTTTATTTGATCTTCTTTCTGTAATTTTTATCTAGAGATTGGTCTGTTTGGGGGGAACTATATTTTGGTTGTCCTACTGTACAACTCTTCAGTACCCTCGAAAGCAGCTCAAGCTTTAAAAATGTACCTCTCTGTACAACCGTGCAAGAATGAAGGGAAGGCTGGAGGTTCAGGTTTAGATAAACAAAATTCAGGTACGTTTTGGCCAAAGACTTCAAACGTTTGGACCTGAGAACTCATGCCAATAAAGAGATTTAGGAATACCAAAGATGTCCCCAGTCTACTTTCATTGGTCTGATCACTGCTGCTCTGGCACAGAATGATGGGCATTCTGCATTTGCCCCATATGTATGATATGGACATCCATGTCATATCTGCTGCCTGGTAATAAAAAGGTGAACCTTCTCTAGGCTGCTGTGTTTAAACAATGTGATAAATCGGGGTGTCATAGAACACTTCATACCAGGGCTGTCTTTAACGCAGGACAAAAGGGGCAGCTGCCCCGGGGCCCAGTCATTAAGAAAAGGTTTGCCCACATTAAAGACGGCCCTCTTCAGACATAGCTTTGTCACCCATGTAGGGTTGTAGGCCCATACCTGGTTGATGAGGATGTCTCCCAGCTTGTTGATGACGAAATTCTTGTTGCTGTCGGAAGCCAGAGAATCTTTGCGCCTTTCCAGCAGCTGGATGAGGAAGCGGATGTGAATGTCGCTGAGCTCGTCCACGCATGGGAACATCTTCTGCACCAGGGCCGGGTCCATCTGCAGGTCCTCCACCAGCCCCTTCCGGAAGATGTTGGTCATGATCTTCAGCGTTCGGACGTGGTGGACCTCGGTTTGGATGAGCTCTGCGAAGATAAAAACGAGTTTTCACCCAAGCTTCATACATTTTTCACACAAGATTCAACAGGGAAAAAAAATGGATGAAAACACCGATACACAGTCCCCCCATATGACTGTCAACGTGCTGTAGGCCATTCTTCCGAACTCCCAGTGCTCACCATAAATGACATCCTGACGTTTCATGACGTCCTTCTTGTGCTGCTGAAGATAATTATTATCCACGGCTAAGCTCCACGAATCTGCCTCAAACTCCTTCTCATCCGTGGCAAAGTCACTCATCAGCTGGCTGTAGATGACATCGGCACCTGTTGCGGATAAACAGCCATTAATATCGGAGCTCTATGCACACAGGACCATCTAGCGAACGTTCGTCCCTCCCAGCGTTTCGGTGCACCAAGGATGGACAGGTGCAGCATCTAGCCTAAGTCTATGGCCAACACTGTACCGAGTGATGCCTGCATTTAGGGCCCTAAGCGTTCAGAGGCGACTTCCCTTAGTCAAGTCTGCCTTAAATAATCATGGAGGGGTTATGTCACCAATATGCGCTGGGAAAGGGGAACATTTTTGTAGACCCCTTCTAGAAGGGTACTTTCCTTTCAGGCTCTGGCTGGTGAAGATGTGAGTACAGAGGTTCAGTCTTTACTTCCCAGACTGCAGTCAGGGGAAGAAAGCAAGAAGGAGGGGTCTTCTTTTTTTTTTCTAGCTGCCTATTTAGACCTTGAGAATCCAAACTGGCCTACAACAGAGGCCTCAAGGGTCCTAAAGCTGACCTGTGGCAGAAGCCTCAATGGTCCTACAGGTGACCTGTGGCAGAGGCCTCAAGGGCCCTACAGGTGACCTGTGGCAGAAGCCTCAAGGGCCCTACAGGTGACCTGTGGCAGAAGCCTCAAGGGCCCTACAGGTGACCTGTGGCAGAAGCCTCAAGGGTCCTACAGGTGACCTGTGGCAGAAGCTTCAAGGGTCCTACAGGTGACCTGTGGCCGAGGCATCAACGGTCCTAAAGCTGACCTGTGGCAGAAACCTCAATGGTCCTAAAGCTGACCTGTGGCAGAAGCCTCAACGGTCCTAAAGCTGACCTGTGGCAGAAGTCTCAAGGGTCCTAAAGCTTACCTGTGGCAGAGGCCTCAAGGGCCCTACAGGTGACTTGTGGCAGAAGCCTTAACGGTCCTAAAGGCGACCTGTAGCAGGGGCCTTAACAGTCCTACAGGTGACCTGTGGCAGAGGCCTCAATGGTCCTACAGGTGACTTGTGGCAAAGGCCTCAAGGGCCCTACAGGTGACTTGTGGCAAAGGCCTCAAGGGCCCTACAGGTGACCTGTGGCAGAGGCCTCAAGGGTCCTACAGGTGACCTGTGGCAGAGGCCTCAAGGGCCCTACAGGTGACCTGTGGCAGAGGCCTCAAGGGCCCTACAGGTGACCTGTGGCAGAGGCCTCAAGGGCCCTACAGGTGACCTGTGGCAGAGGCCTCAAGGGCCCTACAGGTGACCTGTGGCAGAGGCCTCAAGGGCCCTACAGGTGACCTGTGGCAGAGGCCTCAACGGTCCTACAGGTGATTTGTGGCAGAAGCCTCAACGGTCCTAAAGGCGACCTGTGGCAGGGTCTTCAACAGTCCTACAGGTGACCTGTGGCAGAGGCCTTCCTGGTCCTACAGGTGACCTGTGACAGAAGCCTCCAGGGTCCTAAAGGTGACCTGTAGCAGGGCCCTCAAGGTCCTAAAGGTGACCTGTGGCAGAAGCCTCAAGAGTCCTACAGGTAACCTGTGGCAGAGGCCTCAACCAACTGAAAGGATATAGGGAGGGTTTACAACCACTTTAATATAATAAGCTCTCCAGGAATGATCATCCCCCCTACCTTCATCAATGAGAGACTCCACAGACAGCGTCCGGTTCCTCATATTCAGGGAGTCGGTGGACTGCGACAAGATTCTTCTTATGCCCAGCGGACTTTCATCGTTCAGATTCCTGCGCACAAAACGCACATTACAGACCCGGCATACACGCTGCATGCCAATACATAACAGATTACGTTATTCATCAAAGTGTCTGAAGAACTGACTGTGTCCCCCGAGGACAAGCAGATTCCGTCCCACGCTGGGAAATTCTTGAATCCTAATATTTGCTATGTTGCAACACAGACATTTCTTATTACTACAATTTTGATACATAAAGACACCACAGGGATAAGAAAAAAAAACAAAAACAAAAACTTTGCTGGCACTCAAATACAGGTGACAAAATTAAGTTATTGCAGTCAGACCCCATAAAGGGGATCTTGCCGTCTGAGGAGCCATTATGTTGGTTGGAAAACAATTGGCGGTCTTTGGATTACAGTAAGCAGCGGTGGGAAGAGTGCTGATAAAAGAAAAAGGAGGACTCACCCGGCTATGTTGGTGGTGGAGACGCTTTTGGAGAGGGACAAAGATGGCCGCCCGCGCCGGGATCCCAGCAGGGAATGTCGGAGGCTGTCGGAGGGGTAGATGGCGGAGTTGGGTCTCTCCCTTAATGTAGTGGCTGGAAAAAAGAAATACAAAAATGCGTGAATTTTTTTTTTTTAACCCATTACCTGTCTTACAGATAAAAATATGAAATTACGAAATAATAAATTATATTTGTTTATTGGCTTTCAGTCAACGTTGTTGGGATGTAGCCTTGCATGCACTTCCAGTTATAGCCTCTGGGTGGCAGTCAAGCATCAGTTGCCTAAAACAATGCCAGGTTAAGCATATATAGAGTGTATCTGTGTCAGGGGCTGACCTCTACAATAAAATACCAGTTTCCTGGCTGTGCCCCCCCGATCTCAGAGATCCAGAACCAACATGGAACTATGCTTGCTCTCAAGGTCCTGAAGCCTTCAGATCAATCTAACAGCCAGGTGATAGGCAATGGCAGATCAGGGTATTTCCATGGAAGAGGTCCCCTATAATCAATGCAGCAGACTAACTTAAGGGTTGCGGCATTAAAAGAGGTGCAGGTGGGGGCAGAACTAATAAATATGTTCACCTTCGATGGACCACGTGTTAAAAAGGGGAGGGGCTTCTGAGAAGAGTCTCTGGGCTCTCTGCTGCTTAGGAATCCTCTTAGCTGTGACCAGAGGGCCCTACAATGTGGCTCTGTACAGGAGAGGGACAGGGTGCCACATTCCGCCCTCTACCCCGGAGGTGGAGCCCCACAGAAGAGCAGTCATTCCTTTTTTTGAGTGTAGAGCAGCATAAAACCATTTCCCCGGAATAAAATCTCTATTTCTAGAACATGGAGGAAGATACGTACTTTTATTCCGCAAAGACACGTTCTGAAGAGCGCTATTGTTCTTTATGAAGGCCGCTTTCTGCTGCTGTACAGGAAGAGGAGGAGCAAAACCGAGCGTCAGTTTCTGTTTTTTTTATTGTGTGTGATATAAATATATATGTACAGTATGTCACAAAAGTAAGTACACCGTGTGTGTGTGATATATATACATATACACGCAGTATCTCACAAAAGAAGGTACACCCCTTAGTCACATTTTTGTAAATCTTTTCTTCTCTCTTTTCATGTGACAACACTGAAGAAATTACACTTTGCTACAATATAAAGTAGTGAGTGTACAGCTTGTATAACGGTGTAAATTTGCCGCCCCTTCAAAATACCTCAACACACAGCCATTAATGTCTAAACCGCTGGCAACAAAAGTGAGTACACCCCTAAGTGAAAATGTCCAAATTGGGCCCAAAGTGTCAATATTTAGTTTGGCCACCAATATTTTCCAGCACTGCCTTAACCCTCTTGGGCATGGAGGTCACCAGAGCTTCACAGGCTGCCACTGGAGTCCTCTTCCCCTCCTCCATGATGACATCACAGATCTGGTGGATGTTGGAGACCTTGCGCTCCTCCACCTTCCATTTGAGGATCCCCCACAGATGATCAATAGGGTTTAGGTCTGGAGACATGCTTGGCCAGTCCATCACCTTTACCCTCAGTTTCTTTAGTCAGTGGTTGTCTTGGAGGTGTGTGTTTGGGGTCGTTATGTTGGAATACTACCCTGCGGCCCAGTCTCTGAAGGGAGGGGATCATGCTCTGCTTCAGT
The DNA here is from genome assembly GCA_029206835.1 of Rana muscosa. Classification (NCBI taxonomy): domain Eukaryota; kingdom Metazoa; phylum Chordata; class Amphibia; order Anura; family Ranidae; genus Rana; species Rana muscosa. The sequence continues at coordinate 61,309,296 of CM055126.1, read as the reverse complement.
ATGTCACAGTACATGTTGGCATTCATGGTTCCCTCAATGATCTGTAGCCCCCCAGTGCCGGCAGCACTCATGCAGCCCCAGACCATGACACTCCCCCCACCATGCTTGACTGTAGGGAAGACACACTTGTCTTTGTACTCCTCACCTGGTTGCCGCCACACACGCCTGACACCATCTGACACCAAATAATTTATCTTGGTCTTATCAGACCACAGGACATGGTTCCAGTAATCCATGTCCTTAGTCTGCTTGTCTTCAGAAAACTGTTTGCGGCTCTTTCTTGTGCATCATCTTTAGAAGAGGCTTCCTTCTGGGACGACAGCCATGCAGACCAATTTGATGCAGTGTGCGGCGTATGGTCTGAGCACTGACAGGCTGACCCCTCCCCCCACCCCTTCACCCTCTGCAGCAATGCTGGCAGCACTCATACGTCTATTTCCCAAAGACAACCTCTGGATATGACGCTGAGCACGTGACCTCAACTTCTTTGGTGGACCATGGCGAGGCCTGTTCTGAGGGGAACCTGTCCTGTTATACCGCTGTATGGTCTTGGCCACCGTGCTGCAGCTCAGGTTCAGGGTCTTGGCGATCTTCTTATAGCCTCGGCCATCTTTATGTAGAGAAACAATTCTTTTTTTTTCAGATCCTTAAGAGAGTTCTTTCCCATGAGGTGCCATTTTGAACTTCCAGTGACCAGTATGAGAGAGTGAGAGCGATAACACCAAATTTACCACACCTGCTCCCCATTCACACCTGAGACCTTGTAACGCTAACGAGTCACATGACACCGGGGGGAGGGAAAATGGCTAATTGGTCCCAATTTGGAAATTTTCACTTTTGTTGCCAGAGGTTTAGACATGAATGGCTGTGTGTTGCGTTATTTTGAGGGGACGGCAAATTTACACCGTTATACAAGCTGTACACTCACTACTTTACATTGTAGCAAAGTGACATTACATGAAAAGATACAAGAAAAGATTTACACAAGTGTGAGGGGTGTACTTACTTTTGTGAGATACTGTATGTATATATATATATATATATATATATATATATATATATATATACATACATACATATAGTCTATAATCTCCTCTCTATCCTCATCCACCACTTTTCCCACTCTCTCCCCCCCCCTTTTCCTTTCATCCTCTGTCTCCCTCTCCCCTTCCTCATTCTTTGTCTCCCTCTCCCACTCTCTCATTCTTTGTCTCCCTCTCCTTCTCTCCCCTCCTCTTCCACTCAATTTTTTTCTCTCTCTCTCTCCCCTTCATTCTTTCTCCCTCTTCCACTATCACTCTCCCACTCTCTCCCCTCTTCCACTCTCTCCCCTCTTCCACTCATTCGTACTTTCTCCCTCTTCCACTCTCCTTCACCCCTCTCCCACTCTTCCTCTCTTTCTCCCACTATCACCCCTCCAACATTCTCCCCCTCTCTCCTCTTCCACCCCCCTTTTGCACCCCCCCCCATTTTTTCTCTATTCTCACTACCTCCCCCTTCTTTTTCTTTCTTTCTACCCCCCCACCACCACCACACCTTTATCTCTCTCTTCCTTCTTCCCCCCCTCCCCCATAACTCTATAATGAGGGTACACTGTAGGGACTTACCTTCTGTTTGACCTTAGTACAGCTGGGCAGGGCGTCCTTGCAGCGGTTGTGGATGGTGACGCTGCACGCTGGGGAGAGAAGAAGACGATTAAGGTTACAAAGATGTAATTCTTTGTCTCCCCCCACTTCCCCCATAGAGCACTTCCATCATTGTTTGACCTGGGGGGGGGGGGGGCGCGCACAGAGCTTCATACTAGGGTTGCACCAATACTGTTTTTTTAAATCGGCGAGTACCGATACTTTTGGTCTAGTACTCGCCGATACAGAGTACCGATACTTTGCAGTGCGATTTGCGTCAACGCAAAAGGGAAGCGCCCTCTAGTGGGCAGATTATTAAAAATGTTATAACTCAGTACATAGCTAGTCAGATGCAAAATCTGCATACGGACCCCGGGCCGGGCCTGCCCCGCCCCGCCGATGATAGAAAATCACAATCGCTGGAGGTGCTCACAGGGCTGGAGGAGAAGTTCCGGGACTCCTGTGGGTATAGGGCAGAAGTGATGTCCACTTGGGGGGGGGGGGGGGGGTGGACCGCCTAGACATCTCCTCCAGCCCTGTGAGCACCTCCAGCGGCCGTGATTTTCTATCATCGGCGGGGCAGGGACACTATGCAGATTTTGCATTTGACCAGCTATGTACTTAATGCGAGTTATAACATTTTTAAGTAACTGCCCACTAGATGGCGCTTTTCCCTTTCTATACATACACTAGAGCAGGTGGGGGAAATCACATGCGATTCTTTGCAGTGTGCGATTTAGTATTGATGCAAATGCAGTGGAGTATCGCTTTCGGTATTGGGAGCATTTTCACGAGTACAAATGAAAATACTTCGGTATCTGCACCGATATCGGTATCAGAACATCCCTACTTCATACCCAGCAAAACATGGAATGGAGCCATTTTATCTGCTGAAATCTTTACGTTATGCAGGTTCTAGACCAGTGATGGAGAACCTTGTTTTGGAACTATGTTTCCCATGATGCTCCACTACACTGATGAGTGCATGAGCATCATGGGAAATGTAGTTCCAAAACATCTGGGGTGCCGAGGTTCCCCGTCATTGTTCTAGAAATCGACTCTCCCCCTCCAGCCCTGCCCCAAATGGGTCGTGATCACACTTTTCAGCATCTGAAATCCTTTAGACTCCGCCCCTCCTCGCTCCTAACTTAGGTCAACATCAGCACCTTGGTGTAGATAGATGGCCCTCAGCTCCTGTGAGCTCAGAAGACACCTCATCCCCCTCCAACAGCCATCACCGCAAGCCTGATTTCAGATCTCTGCTGATTAGGGTGACCATGTGTCCCTGATTGCCCGGGACAGTCCCGCATTGCCCGGGACAGTCCTGCATTTTGCAGGTCTGTCCTGGGCACATTCATTTCAGGACAATACAGTGTCCCGGAATGAAACTGACAGACACAGCCACCCCCCCCTGCCAATCTGATGCCCCCAAAAAAGGCCGCCACATCACTGCTTTACTCACTGACAGTACTTGTCCTGGCCGGGAATGGCTGGAGGAGCACAATTCCCACCCCCTGCTTGTGATTGGAGAAATCATAAATCCCGCCTCTTGTGTCCAATCACTGTGCTGTGATTCGTTACAGCACAAGCTGATTTTTGGGAAGGGGGGAGGGTGTCCCTGAATGGTAGTTTGGAAATGTGGTCACCCTACTGCTGGTGTGTGGCAATGCGGCGAATTTGAGGTGTTTGCAGCAACTGATCCAAAATATTGTTTTGTGACTTTTGAAGTGAGCGGAGGTTGTACTTTATTTTTTTTAACAGAAAGCGGAGGTTGTACTTTAATCCTAGAAACTTCTCAGCAATTGGCCCCATGAAAGGCCTAATGTGCCGTTCTATAACCGGGATGGCGTATGAAATGTCTGAGAACCACCCCGGGAAAAGGGCTTCCTACATAGAAAATGGTGAGACGGAGGCGGACTTCACCTAGGAGGGGAAGATCTCAATGTATATGACCCCTCTACTCTGTGAAGTGTCTGCTTCCCTCTATATGTATTTATTACTTCCTGTATAACACCCTCCTGCTTGTGCATCGCCGCCACACCCTCTGTCACCTCGCGGCGCAGCGTCCTGTGTTGCGGCTATGTTGTGGTTTCCCAGAATCCGCTCTGTCACTTTTCACACACCTGGTACATAAGTGCCGCCTCACCCGGGCTGTATTCATTCAGACTTTTGTTGGCCATGATGGCCCATATGGCTCGGTAGTGGCGTGTGTGACAGCTGGGTGAAATCATGCCTGGCCTGGAACTCAGTCCTATATGCCGAGGTCAGGAATGGACAACCTGCCATGGAAAGTACCAGGGGAAGATGTCCTGGGTATCGGGAGAGGGACGGGGAATGAGGAGCAGACAAGAGGCATCGAGCACTGAGAGAGGAGGAGGGGATGAAAACCTGTCACCGGACAAGAGGCATCAGGCACTGGGAGAGGAGGAGGGGATGAGAACCTGTCACCGGACAAGAGGCATCAGGCACTGGGAGAGGAGAAGGGAATGAGAACCTTTCACCGGACAAGAGGCATCAGGCACTGGGAGAGGAGGAGGGGATGAGAACCTGTCACCAGACAAGAGGCATCAGGCACTGGGAGAGGAGGAGGGGATGAGAACCTGTCACCGGACAAGAGGCATCAGGCACTGGGAGAGGAGAATGGAATGAGAACCTGTCACCAGAGAAGAGGCATTGGGCACTGGGAGAGGAGAAGGGAATGAGAACCTGTCACCGGAGAAGAGGCATTGTGCACTGGGAGAGGAGAAGGGAATGAGAACCTGTCACCGGAGAAGAGGCATTGGGCACTGGGAGAGGAGAAGGGAACGAGAACCCGTCACCGGACAAGAGGCATCAGGCACTGGGAGAGGAGAAGGGAATGAGAACCTTTCACCGGACAAGAGGCATTGGGCACTGGGAGAGGAGAAGGGAATGAGAACCCGTCACCGGACAAGAGGCATCAGGCACTGGGAGAGGAGAAGGGAATGAGAACCTTTCACCGGACAAGAGGCATTGGGTACTGGGAGAGGAGGAGGTAATGGGAACCTGTCATCGGAGAAGAGGCATCGGGCACTAGTAGAGGAGAAGGGAAGGAGAACACATCACCGGACAAGAGGCATCGGGCACTGGGAGAGGAGAAGGGAATGAGAACCTGTCACAGGACAAAAGGCATTGGGCACCAAGTGAGGGAAAGGGAATGAGGACCTGTCACTGAACAAGAGAAGAGGAATTGGGTACAAGGAGACGGGCAAGGAATGAGGACCTGTCACTGAACAAGAGAAGAGGCATTGGGTACTGAGAAACGGGCAAGGAATGAGGATCTGTCACTGGACCAGAGAAGAGGCATTGGGTACCAGGTGACGGGCAAGGAATGAGGACCTGTCACTGAACAAGAGAAGAGGCACTGGGTACCAGGTGACGGGCAAGGAATGAGGACCTGTCACTGGACAAGAGAAGAGGCATTGGGTACTGAGAGACGGGCAGGGAATGAGGACCTGTCACTGAACAAGAGAAGAGGCATTGGGTACCAGGAGACGGGCAGGGAATGAGGACCTGTCACTGGACCAGAGAAGAGGCATTGGGTATCAGGAGATGGGCAAGAAATGAGGACCTGTCACTGGACAAGAGAAGAGGCATTGGGTACCAGGAGACGGGGAAGGAATGAGGACCTGTCACTGGACAAGAGAAGAGGCATTGGGTACCAGGAGACGGGCAAGGAATGAGGACCTGTCACTGGACCAGAGAAGAGGCATTGGGTACCAGGAGATGGTCAGGGAATGAGGACCTGTCACTGGACCAGAGAAGAGGCATTGGGTACCAGGAGACGGGCAGGGAATGAGGACATGTCACAGAACAAGAGAAGAGGCATTGGGTACCAGGAGATGGGCAAGGAATGAGGACCTGTCACTGGACAAGAGAAGAGGCATTGGGTACCAGGAGATGGGCAAGGAATGAGGACCTGTCACTGGACAAGAGAAGAGGCATTGGGTACCAGGAGATGGGCAGGGAATGAGGACCTGTCACTGGACCAGAGAAGAGGCATTGGGTACCAGGAGATGGGGAAGGAATGAGGACCTGTCACTGGACAAGAGAAGAGGCATTGGGGTACCAGGAGACGGGGAAGGAATGAGGACCTGTCACTGGACAAGAGAAGAGGCATTGGGTACTGAGAGACGGGGAAGGAATGAGGACCTGTCACAGAACAAGAGAAGAGGCATTGGGTACTGAGAGACGGGGAAGGAATGAGGACCTGTCACTGGACCAGAGAAGAGGCATTGGGTACCAGGTGACGGGCAGGGAATGAGGACCTGTCACTGGACCAGAGAAGAGGCATTGGGTACCAGGAGACGGGGAAGGAATGAGGACCTGTCACTGGACAAGAGAAGAGGCATTGGGTACCAGGAGACGGGCAAGGAATGAGGACCTGTCACTGGACAAGAGAAGAGGCATTGGGGTACCAGGAGACGGGGAAGGAATGAGGATCTGTCACTGGACCAGAGAAGAGGCATTGGGTACCAGGAGACGGGGAAGGAATGAGGATCTGTCACTGGACCAGAGAAGAGGCATTGGGTACCAGGAGACGGGCAGGGAATGAGGACCTGTCACTGGACCAGAGAAGAGGCATTGGGTACCAGGAGACGGGCAAGGAATGAGGACCTGTCACAGAACAAGAGAAGAGGCATTGGGTACTGAGAGACGGGCAGGGAATGAGGACCTGTCACTGGACAAGAGAAGAGGCATTGGGTACTGAGAGACGGGGAAGGAATGAGGACCTGTCACAGAACAAGAGAAGAGGCATTGGGTACTGAGAGACGGGGAAGGAATGAGGACCTGTCACTGGACCAGAGAAGAGGCATTGGGTACCAGGAGACGGGGAAGGAATGAGGACCTGTCACTGGACAAGAGAAGAGGCATTGGGTACCAGGAGACGGGCAGGGAATGAGGACCTGTCACTGGACCAGAGAAGAGGCATTGGGTACCAGGTGACGGGCAAGGAATGAGGACCTGTCACAGAACAAGAGAAGAGGCATTGGGTACCAGGAGATGGGCAAGGAATGAGGACCTGTCACTGGACAAGAGAAGAGGCATTGGGTACTGAGAGACGGGGAAGGAATGAGGACCTGTCACAGAACAAGAGAAGAGGCATTGGGTACCAGGTGACGGGGAAGGAATGAGGATCTGTCACTGGACCAGAGAAGAGGCATTGGGTACCAGGAGACGGGGAAGGAATGAGGAACTGTCACAGAACAAGAGAAGAGGCATTGGGTACCAGGAGATGGGCAAGGAATGAGGACCTGTCACTGGACAAGAGAAGAGGCATTGGGTACCAGGAGATGGGCAAGGAATGAGAACCTGTCGCTGGACTAGAGAAGAGGCATTGGGTACCAGGAGATGGGCAAGGAATGAGGACCTGTCACTGGACAAGAGAAGAGGCATTGGGTACCAGGAGATGGGCAGGGAATGAGGACCTGTCACTGGACCAGAGAAGAGGCATTGGGTACCAGGAGATGGGAAGGGAATGAGGACCTGTCACTGGACAAGAGAAGAGGCATTGGGTACCAGGAGATGGGCAGGGAATGAGGACCTGTCACTGGACCAGAGAAGAGGCATTGGGTACTGAGAGACGGGGAAGGAATGAGGACCTGTCACTGGACAAGAGAAGAGGCATTGGGTACCAGGAGACGGGCAAGGAATGAGGACTTGTCACAGAACAAGAGAAGAGGCATTGGGTACTGAGAGACGGGCAGGGAATGAGGACCTGTCACTGGACAAGAGAAGAGGCATTGGGTACTGAGAGACGGGGAAGGAATGAGGACCTGTCACTGGACCAGAGAAGAGGCATTGGGTACCAGGTGACGGGCAGGGAATGAGGACCTGTCACTGGACCAGAGAAGAGGCATTGGGTACCAGGAGACGGGGAAGGAATGAGGACCTGTCACTGGATCAGAGAAGAGGCATTGGGTACCAGGTGACGGGCAGGGAATGAGGACCTGTCACTGGACAAGAGAAGAGGCATTGGATACCAGGAGACGGGCAAGGAATGAGGACCTGTCACTGGACAAGAGAAGAGGCATTGGGGTACCAGGAGACGGGGAAGGAATGAGGATCTGTCACTGGACCAGAGAAGAGGCATTGGGTACCAGGAGACGGGCAAGGAATGAGGACCTGTCACTGGACAAGAGAAGAGGCATTGGGTACCAGGAGACGGGCAAGGAATGAGGACCTGTCACAGAACAAGAGAAGAGGCATTGGGTACTGAGAGACGGGCAGGGAATGAGGACCTGTCACAGAACAAGAGAAGAGGCATTGGGTACTGAGAGACGGGGAAGGAATGAGGACCTGTCACTGGACCAGAGAAGAGGCATTGGGTACCAGGTGACGGGCAGGGAATGAGGACCTGTCACTGGACCAGAGAAGAGGCATTGGGTACCAGGAGACGGGGAAGGAATGAGGACCTGTCACTGGACAAGAGAAGAGGCATTGGATACCAGGAGACGGGCAAGGAATGAGGACCTGTCACTGGACAAGAGAAGAGGCATTGGGGTACCAGGAGACGGGGAAGGAATGAGGATCTGTCACTGGACCAGAGAAGAGGCATTGGGTACCAGGAGACGGGCAAGGAATGAGGACCTGTCACTGGACAAGAGAAGAGGCATTGGGTACCAGGAGACGGGGAAGGAATGAGGATCTGTCACTGGACCAGAGAAGAGGCATTGGGTACCAGGTGACGGGCAAGGAATGAGGATCTGTCACTGGACCAGAGAAGAGGCATTGGGTACCAGGAGACGGGGAAGGAATGAGGATCTGTCACTGGACCAGAGAAGAGGCATTGGGTACCAGGAGACGGGCAAGGAATGAGGACCTGTCACTGGACCAGAGAAGAGGCATTGGGTACCAGGAGACGGGGAAGGCATGAGGACCTGTCACTGGACAAGAGAAGAGGCATTGGGTACTGAGAGACGGGCAGAGAATGCCCCCGTGTGTGTGCCATACAGAGCTGACTGATGTCTGGGAATCCACAATGAATACAATTTTAAGATATAAACATTGTAATCATAACAGCAAAAAATATATATTCATGGACAATTTTACCTTGTGGACAGTTTCAGTAATTAGTACATAATAAGGACGCAGCTACAGCACGCTGAGCTCTGATTGGTTCTCGCTCTCTCCAGTAAGTGTTGGGACTAATTCAGAAGAGGTGAATTAGCCGACCATCCAATCAGATTGTACAATCTCTGTAAAGGACCAACCTACAGAAGACATTCAGTTATCATCCAATCAGGCGAGCCCTAGCTGATGGTATAGGGTGGCAGTCGGATCCGGTGATTCGCGTCGGAGACAAACGCAAGGGAAGGCTGCAGTTGGGGGGAGGAGGCGGGCGGCAGCGCGGGGGTTAATTTCTGGCAGGGAAGCGGCTTCCTCCCCGTGTATATATAGAGAACGGAAACCACTCCCTGTGCAGCGCAGCAGAGCTCCGGCCCAAACACCGCAAAGAGGACCTGTCACTAGACAGTACACGGGACAGCGCCTGCAGAGAGCGCACATTGGGTCGGGGGGTGTCACACCACAACTGACCGTTAGTGCGACATTTCACCCATCAATGGGGCTCTTTGATTTATTTTATTTTTTGGCTTCCCTTTGTGGCCAATGGGCGCCTTTCAGTGCTGCTTGTGGTTGGAGGACCTCCGCCAGCATCTGGGGGGATGGGGGGGGGGCGCACAGTAAGAAGGCCGGGTCGGTAATGGGATGATTGGAGCTTACAATGGGCCCTTTGTAGGAGATCTGGGATGGGAATCGGCCTCCGAAGCTCCAGATCACAAGCTGTCAGCTGAGCCCAATAACCTTGATAAAGGCCGAGTGATGTCACCCCCCCCCCGGTCCCCCCGTCTCGCCATAACGGGGGGGAGGGGTCATCCTGCGGCTTCAGTCCCCGTTCAGGGTTACCCATATTATTCAACACTCCCATGGCTAAAAGTGAATGTACATTGTGTTTGTCTTAGTTCTGGGTGGCATGTGGGAGGGTTATAGAGCCCGCTGTGCCCATTATGAGGGGTTCCCACCATCCCTGTGCTGAGTTCCCGGGTCTGTACACCCCCTGTGCCCATTATGAGGGGTTCCCACCATTCCTGTGCTGAGTTCCCGGGTCTCTACACCCGCTGTGCCCATTATGAGGGGTTCCCACCATCCCTGTGCTGAGTTCCCGGGTCTCTACACCCGCTGTGCCCATTATGAGGGGTTCCCACCATCCCTGTGCTGAGTTCCCGGGTCTGTACACCCGCTGTGCCCATTATGAGGGGTTCCCACCATCCCTGTGCTGAGTTCCCGGGTCTGTACACCCTCTGTGCCCATTATGAGGGGTTCCCACCATCCCTGTGCTGAGTTCCCGGGTCTGTACACCCGCTGTGCCCATAATGAGGGGTTCTCACCATCCCTGTGCTGAGTTCCCGGGTCTGTACCCCCGCTGTGCCCATTATGAGGGGTTCCCACCATCCTTGTGCTGAGTTCCCGGGTCTGTACACCCGCTGTGCCCATTATGAGGAGTTCCCACCATCCCTGTGCTGAGTTCCTGGGTCTGTACACCCGCTGTGCCCATTATGAGGGGTTCCCACCATCCCTGTGCTGAGTTCCTGGGACTGTACACCCGCTGTGCCCATTATGAGGGGTTCCCACCATCCTTGTGCTGAGTTCCCGGGTCTGTACACCCGCTGTGCCCATTATGAGGAGTTCCCACCATCCCTGTGCTGAGTTCCTGGGTCTGTACACCCGCTGTGCCCATTATGAGGGGTTCCCACCATCCCTGTGCTGAGTTCCCGGGTCTGTACACCCGCTGTGCCCATTATGAGGGGTCCCCACCATCCCTGTGCTGAGTTCCTGGGTCTGTACACCCGCTGTGCCCATTATGAGGGGTTCCCAACATCCCTGTGCTGAGTTCCCGGGTCTGTACACCCGCTGTGCCCATTATGAGGGGTTCCCACCATCCCTGTGCCGAGTTCCCGGGTCTGTACACCTGATGTGCCCATTATGAGGGGTTCCCACCATCCCTGTGCTGAGTTCCTGGGTCTGTACACCCGCTGTGCCCATTATGAGGGGTTCCCACCATCCTTGTGCTGAGTTCCCGGGTCTGTACACCCGCTGTGCCCATTATGAGGGGTTCCCACCATCCCTGTGCTGAGTTCCGGGTCTGTACACCCGCTGTGCCCATTATGAGGGGTTCTCACCATCCCTGTGCTGAGTTCCCGGGTCTGTACCCCCGCTGTGCCCATTATGAGGGGTTCCCACCATCCTTGTGCTGAGTTCCCGGGTCTGTACACCCGCTGTGCCCATTATGAGGAGTTCCCACCATCCCTGTGCTGAGTTCCTGGGTCTGTACACCCGCTGTGCCCATTATGAGGGGTTCCCACCATCCCTGTGCTGAGTTCCCGGGTCTGTACACCCGCTGTGCCCATTATGAGGGGTTCCCACCATCCCTGTGCTGAGTTCCCGGGTCTGTACACCCGCTGTGCCCATTATGAGGGGTTCCCACCATCCCTGTGCTGAGTTCTCGGGTCTGTACCCCCGCTGTGCCCATCATGAGGGGTTCCCACCATCCCTGTGCTGAGTTCCCGGGTCTGTACACCGGCTGTGCCCATTAGGAGGAGTTCCCACCATCCCTGTGCTGAGTTCCTGGGTCTGTACCCCCGCTGTGCCCATAATGAGGGGTTCCCAGCAGTATCTATGACATACAAGGTATCACATGACTCAGCCCACCATGCTCCACCTATAACTGACCCTATAAAAAGGCAGGAGGATTTGCACCGAGTCACCAAGTGGCTGAGCGGTGATCCCTCTGCCAGGATTTGGGCAGCTGTCTCCGGGTACAGATGCCGCCTCCGGGAACACAAGGATCGTATTAAGTGTCCGATCGGCGCAGCTGTTCCCAGCAGACGCACAGTACAGGTGGAGATTCCGGGACATCGGAAATATGCCCCCCCCCCCCAGTTATATAATTTCCGGAGTAAATTTATGGCCGGCTCAACTGACATCCACAATAACAGATCCTGGGAACTGCGGCACCGACACACAGCCAATCCGGTCACAGGCTGGAGACAACAGGGGAGCCATGAAAGCCACGTCCACCTCCCAGCAAACCTTTATATAGCTCTGACATATACCACAGCGCTGTACAGAGAACACTGATCTATTCGCCAGAGGAGCTTACACTCTAATGTCCCCTCCCCCCCACATCACATCAGTCTCTGTACAGAGGAGCTTACACTCTAATGTCCCCTCCCCCCACACATCACATCAGTCTCTATACAGAGGAGCTTACACTCTAATGTCCCCTCCCCCCCACATCACATCAGTCTCTGTACAGAGGAGCTTACACTCTAATGTCCCCTCCCCCCACATCACATCAGTCTCTATACAGAGGAGCTTACACTCTAATGTCCCCTCCCCCCCACATCACATCAGTCTCTGTACAGAGGAGCTTACACTCTAATGTCCCCTCCCCCCCACATCACATCAGTCTCTGTACAGAGGAGCTTACACTCTAATGTCCCCTCCCCCCCACATCACATCAGTCTCTGTACAGAGGAGATTACACTCTAATGTCCCCTCCCCCCCACATCACATCAGTCTCTGTACCAGAGGAGCTTACACTCTAATGTCCCCTCCCCCACATCACATCTGTCTCTGTACAGAGGAGCTTACACTCTAATGTCCCCTCCCCCCACAGTCACATCAGTCTCTGTACAGAGGAGCTTACACTCTAATGTCCCCTCCCCCACAGTCACATCAGTCTCTGTACCAGAGGAGCTTACACTCTAATGTCCCCTCCCCCCCAGTCACATCAGTCTCTGTACAGAGGAGCTTACACTCTAATGTCCCCTCCCCCCACATCACATCAGTCTCTGTACCAGAGGAGCTTACACTCTAATGTCCCCTCCCCCCACATCACATCAGTCTCTGTACCAGAGGAGCTTACACTCTAATGTCCCCTCCCCCCACAGTCACATCAGTCTCTGTACCAGAGGAGCTTACACTCTAATGTCCCCTCCCCCCCCCCACATCACATCATTCTCTGTACAGAGGAGCTTACACTCTAATGTCCCCTTCCCCCACATCACATCAGTCTCTGTACCAGAGGAGCTTACACTCTAATGTCCCCCCCCCCACAGTGACATCAGTCTCTGTACCAGAGGAGCTTACACTCTAATGTCCCCTCCCCCACATCACATCATTTTCTGTACAGAGGAGCTTACACTCTAATGTCCCCCCCCACAGTGACATCAGTCTCTGTACCAGGGGAGCTTACACTCTAATGTCCCCCCCCCCACATCACATCATTTTCTGTACAGAGGAGCTTACACTCTAATGTCCCCTCCCCACATCACATCAGTCTTTGTACCAGAGGAGCTTACAGTCTAATGTCCCCTCCCCCCACATCACATCAGTCTCTGTACAGAGGAGCTTACACTCTAATGTCCCCTCCCCCCACATCACATCAGTCTCTGTACCAGAGGAGCTTACACTCTAATGTCCCCTCCCCCCACACATCACATCAGTCTCTGTACCAGAAGAGCTTACACTCTAATGTCCCCCCCCCCACAGTCACATCAGTCTCTGTACCAGGGGAGCTTACACTCTAATGTCCCCCCCCCACAGTCACATCAGTCTCTGTACAGAGGAGCTTACACTCTAATGTCCCCTCCCCCCCACATCACATCAGTCTCTATACCAGAGGAGCTTACACTCTAATGTCCCCTCCCCCCACACATCACATCAGTCTCTGTACCAGAAGAGCTTACACTCTAATGTCCCCCCCCCCCACAGTCACATCAGTCTCTGTACCAGGGGAGCTTACACTCTAATGTCCCCCCCCCACAGTCACATCAGTCTCTGTACAGAGGAGCTTACACTCTAATGTCCCCTCCCCCACATCACATCAGTCTCTATACCAGAGGAGCTTACACTCTAATGTCCCCTCCCCCCACACATCACATCAGTCTCTGTACAGAGGAGCTTACACTCTAATGCCCCCCCCACATCACATCAGTCTCTGTACCAGAGGAGCTTACACTCTAATGTCCCCTCCCCCCACATCACATCAGTCTCTGTACAGAGGAGCTTACACTCTAATGTCCCCTCCCCCACATCACATCAGTCTCTATACAGAGGAGCTTACACTCTAATGTCCCCTCCCCCACAGTCACATCAGTCTCTGTACCAGAAGAGCTTACACTCTAATGTCCCCTCCCCCACATCACATCAGTCTCTGTACCAGAGGAGCTTACACTCTAATGCCCCCAGCCACATCACATCAGTCTCTGTACCAGAGGAGCTTACACTCTAATGTCCCCTCCCCCACATCACATCATTTTCTGTACAGAGGAGCTTACACTCTAATGTCCCCCCCCCACAGTGACATCAGTCTCTGTACCAGGGGAGCTTACACTCTAATGTCCCCCCCCCCCCACATCACATCATTTTCTGTACAGAGGAGCTTACACTCTAATGTCCCCTCCCCACATCACATCAGTCTTTGTACCAGAGGAGCTTACAGTCTAATGTCCCCTCCCCCCACATCACATCAGTCTCTGTACAGAGGAGCTTACACTCTAATGTCCCCTCCCCCCACATCACATCAGTCTCTGTACCAGAGGAGCTTACACTCTAATGTCCCCTCCCCCCACACATCACATCAGTCTCTGTACCAGAAGAGCTTACACTCTAATGTCCCCCCCCCCCCAGTCACATCAGTCTCTGTACAGAGGAGCTTACACTCTAATGTCCCCTCCCCCACATCACATCAGTCTCTATACCAGAGGAGCTTACACTCTAATGTCCCCTCCCCCCACACATCACATCAGTCTCTGTACAGAGGAGCTTACACTCTAATGCCCCCCCCACATCACATCAGTCTCTGTACCAGAGGAGCTTACACTCTAATGTCCCCCCCCCACATCACATCAGTCTCTGTACAGAGGAGCTTACACTCTAATGTCCCCTCCCCCACATCACATCAGTCTCTATACAGAGGAGCTTACACTCTAATGTCCCCCCCCCCCACAGTCACATCAGTCTCTGTACAGAGGAGCTTACACTCTAATGTCCCCTCCCCCCACAGTCACATCAGTCTCTGTACAGAGGAGCTTACACTCTAATGTCCCCTCCCCCACATCACATCAGTCTCTGTACCAGAGGAGCTTACACTCTAATGCCCCCCCCACATCACATCAGTCTCTATACCAGAGGAGCTTACACTCTAATGTCCCCTCCCCCACAGTCACATCAGTCTCTGTACCAGAGGAGCTTACACTCTAATGTCCCCTCCCCCACATCACATCAGTCTCTATACAGAGGAGCTTACACTCTAATGTCCCCTCCCCCACAGTCACATCAGTCTCTGTACCAGAGGAGCTTACACTCTAATGTCCCCTCCCCCACAGTCACATCAGTCTCTGTACCAGAAGAGCTTACACTCTAATGTCCCCTCCCCCACATCACATCAGTCTCTGTACCAGAGGAGCTTACACTCTAATGTCCCCTCCCCCCACAGTCACATCAGTCTCTGTACCAGAAGAGCTTACACTCTAATGTCCCCTCCCCCACATCACATCAGTCTCTGTACCAGAGGAGCTTACACTCTAATGTCCCCTCCCCCCACATCACATCAGTCTCTGTACCAGAGGAGCTTACACTCTAATGTCCCCTCCCCCCACATCACATCAGTCTCTGTACCAGAGGAGCTTACACTCTAATGTCCCCTCCCCCACACAGTCATTTTATTGAAGATGGGGACCCCCTCGGGAATTCTCAGCACCCGGGACCCTCGCCACCCTCTAGGCCCCTCTCCCGCTCACACAGCCACTCTCCGGTTGCAAGCCTGATTTTGCTTTCAGCTGGTGTGGCAACTCCAGTCAATGGAAATAAAAAAAGAGGAAAACAATTTCCCCTGAAGGGTGTTTATAGAGTTGAGGAAAGTTGATAATCAGCAGGGGGGGGGGAGGAGCTGCGTCGGCGTTTATCTTCGGTGGTAAATCGCAGACTCGCCAGGAAGGTTCTCTAATGAAGTCTGCGGCCCGAGAAACGCTGAGCCGATCAAACGCACGATCCATGTGCCATGACAGGGAGTCTCCGGGGGAATTCGACGGCTTCAAGTGTGTTTGTATGAAGGGCCCGGGGGGTGGAGGGGCCCGGGGAACCTGGAGGTTCTGGTGTCGGGGGAAGGGGCCACATATGGGGGGGTTTTCATTTATTTTAAGGGTCACTCCACCCGAAAACTGGTACTTTTGAGTACGGGAGGAGACTGCCGGCTTCTTCATTCACCCGCTAAAAATACATCCTGGCTTCCCTTTAAGTGGCTTCCTGGGTCAGTTCGCCCAACACTGATATTTTTATTTATTTTTTTCTTCAATTTCTGCCCTCGTGTTCTTGGCTCCGCCCACTCCAAAGTTCATTTTTTTAATTTATATTTATATTTCATTCTCTGCACCGCTTATATTTTTTCATTTCTATTTATATTTCATGGTCGGCACCGCTTACTGATCATAAAATATAAATAGAAAAAAAAAAAAAAAGAACTTTGGGGTGGGCGGAGCCGAGAACACGAGGGCAGAATTTTTTTTTTTTTTTCAATTTCTGCCCTCGTGTTCTCGGCTCCGCCCACCCCAAAGTTCATTTTTTTTATTTCTATTTCTATATATTTAAATAAAATAGAAAAAAAAATGAATATTGGGGTGGGCGGAGCCGAGAACACGAGGGCAGAAATTGAAAAAAAAAAAAAATCCGTGTTCGGCGAACTGACCCAGGAAGCCAGGATGTATTTTTAGTGGGTCCAAAGTCAGTTCGCTTTTTTTTATTTTTTTCGTTACTTTCACCAGGAAGTCCGTTTTTAAAGCAACTTTAAGATTCACTTCCAGTTTGCTGTACCGTATTTCTGTTTGAAGATCAATTTTTTACGGATTCTCTTTCTAGTCTGAAGATCAAGCAGCGCAGTCAGCATCTCTGCTATACAGCTGCTGAGAGAAGACCAGCTGGTTACATGAAGGGCCGTTCTTCTAACACATGAATATGCTTTGATATAAACCATTCCATTGTAGCTCTGGCTGTACTTTAGAGTCGTTGTCCTGCTGGAAGGTGAACCTCCTCCCCAGTCTCATGTCTTTTGCCGACTCTAACAGGTTTTCTTCTAAGATTGTCCTGTATTTGTCTCCATCCATCTTCCCATCAACTCTGACCAGCTTCCCTGTCCCTGCTGAAGAAAAGCATCCCCACCACCTGAGGCTGCCACCACCATGTTTCACGGTGGGGATGGTGTGTTCAGGGTGATGTGCAGTGTTAGTTTTCCCCACACATAGCATTTTGTTTTTAGCCAAAAAGTTTAATTTTGGTGTCATGTGACCAGAGCACCTTCTTCCACATGATTGCTGTGTCCCCCACATGTTTGCTGTGTCCCCCACATGTTTGCTGTGTCCCCCACACGATTGCTGTGTCCCCCACATGTTTGCTGTGTCCCCCACATGTTTGCTGTGTCCCCCACATGATTGCTGTGTCCCCCACATGTTTGCTGTGTCCCCCACATGTTTGCTGTGTCCCCCACATGATTGCTGTGTCCCCCACATGTCTGCTGTGTCCCCCACATGTTTGTTGTGTCCCCCACATGATTGCTGTGTCCCCCACATGATTGCTGTGTCCCCCACATGATTGCTGTGTCCCCCACATGATTGCTGTGTCCCCCACATGATTGCTGTGTCCCCCACATGTTTGCTGTGTCCCCCACATGTTTGCTGTGTCCCCAACATGTTTGCTGTGTCCCCCACATGATTGCTGTGTCCCCCACATGATTGCTGTGTCCCCCACATGATTGCTGTGTCCCCCACATGTTTGCTGTGTCCCCCACATGTTTGCTGTGTCCCCAACATGTTTGCTGTGTCCCCCGCATGTTTGCTGTGTCCCCCGCATGTTTGCTGTGTCCCCCGCATGTTTGCTGTGTCCCCCGCATGTTTGCTGTGTCCCCAACATGTTTGCTGTGTCCCCCACATGTTTGTTGTGTCCCCCACATGATTGCTGTGTCCCCCACATGTTTGCTGTGTCCCCCACATGTTTGCTGTGTCCCCCACACGATTGCTGTGTCCCCCACATGTTTGCTGTGTCCCCCACATGATTGCTGTGTCCCCCACATGTTTGCTGTGTCCCCCACATGTTTGCTGTGTCCCCCACATGATTGCTGTGTCCCCCACATGTCTGCTGTGTCCCCCACATGTTTGTTGTGTCCCCCACATGATTGCTGTGTCCCCCACATGATTGCTGTGTCCCCCACATGATTGCTGTGTCCCCCACATGATTGCTGTGTCCCCCACATGATTGCTGTGTCCCCCACATGTTTGCTGTGTCCCCCACATGTTTGCTGTGTCCCCAACATGTTTGCTGTGTCCCCCACATGATTGCTGTGTCCCCCACATGATTGCTGTGTCCCCCACATGATTGCTGTGTCCCCCACATGTTTGCTGTGTCCCCCACATGTTTGCTGTGTCCCCAACATGTTTGCTGTGTCCCCCGCATGTTTGCTGTGTCCCCCGCATGTTTGCTGTGTCCCCCGCATGTT
Organism: Rana muscosa; assembly: GCA_029206835.1. NCBI lineage: Eukaryota > Metazoa > Chordata > Amphibia > Anura > Ranidae > Rana > Rana muscosa. The sequence continues at coordinate 61,291,101 of CM055126.1, read as the reverse complement.
TGCTGTGTCCCCCGCATGTTTGCTGTGTCCCCAACATGTTTGCTGTGTCCCCCACATGTTTGTTGTGTCCCCCACATGATTGCTGTGTCCCCCACATGTTTGCTGTGTCCCCCACATGTTTGCTGTGGTGTTTTTCTTCTTGTCACTCTTCCATAAAGGGCAGATTTGTGGAGAAGAAGACTAATAGTTGTCCTGTGGACAGATTCTCCCCCCTGAGCTGTGGATCTCTGCAGCTCCTCCAGAGTTACCATGGACCTCTTGGCTGCTTCTCTGATGAACGCTCTCCTTGCCCGGCCCGGTCAGTTTAGGTGGACGGCCATGTCTTGGTAGGTTTGCAGTTGTGCCATACTCTTTCCATTTTCCGATGATGGATTGAACAGAGCTCCGTGAGATGTTCAAAGCTTGGGAGATTTTATTATAACCTAACCCTGCTTTATACTTCTCCACAACTTTATCCCTGACCTGTCTGGTGTGTTCCTCGGCCTTCGTGATGCTGTTTGTTCACTAAGGTTCTCTAACAAACCTCTGAGGGCTTCACAGAACAGCTGTATTTATACTGAGATTACATGACACACAGGTGGAGTCTATTTACTAATTCGGTGATTTCTGAAGGCAATTGGTTCCTCTAGATTTTAGTTATCAGAGTAAAGGGGGCTGAATACAAATGCCCCCCCCCCCACACACTTTTCACATATTTATTTGTATCATTTATCATTTTCCTTCCACTTCACAATTATGTGACACTTTGTGTTGGTCCATCACATAAAATCCCAATAAAATACATTTACGTTTTTGGCTCTAACATAACAAAATTAGGAACATTTCAAGGGGTATGAATACTTTTTCAGGGCGCTGTAATGTTGAGGATGCAGTGTTTTACGTGTGTGTGTGTGTGCGGGGGGGGGGTACAGTGCTCTTCATAGGGGTGGGGGGGTGCATTGTTTTCATGTTGGGGTTGGTAGTGCAGAGTTTTCATGTGGGGGGGCAGTATTTTCATGGGGGGGGTTTCAGTATTTTCATGTGGGGGGGTGCAGTATTTTCATGTGGGGGGTGCAGTATTTTCACGTGGGGGGCAGTATTTTCACGTGGGGGGCAGTATTTTCATGTGGGGGGGCATTGTATACATGTGGGGGGCAGTATTTTCATGTGGGGGGTGCAGTATTTTCATGTGGGGGGGCATTGTATACATGTGGGGGGCAGTATTTTCATGTGGGGGGGGGTGCAGTATTTTCATGTGGGGGGGGGGTGCAGTATTTTCATGGGGGGGGTTTCAGTATTTTCATGGGGGGGGTTTCAGTATTTTCATGTGGGGGGTGCAGTATTTTCACGTGGGGGGGGCAGTATTTTCATGTGGGGGGGCAGTGTTTTCATGTGGGGGTGCAGTATTTTCATGGGGGGGGTTTCAGTATTTTCATGTGGGGGGGTTTCAGTATTTTCATGTGGGGGGGTGCAGTATTTTCATGTGGGGGGGTGCAGTATTTTCATGTGGGGGGGCAGTGTTTTCATGTGGGGGAGGCAGTATTTTCATGTGGGGGGGTGCAGTATTTTCACGTGGGGGGGCAGTATTTTCATGTGGGGGGGCAGTGTTTTCATGTGGGGGAGGCAGTATTTTCATGTGGGGGGGTGCAGTGTTTTCATGTGGGGGGGCAGTGTTTTCATGTGGGGGGGCAGTGTTTTCATGTGGGGGGTGCAGTGTTTTCATGTGGGGGGTGCAGTGTTTTCATGTGGGGGGTGCAGTGTTTTCATGTGGGGGGTGCAGTGTTTTCATGTGGGGGGGCAGTGTTTTCATGTGGGGGAGGCAGTATTTTCATGTGGGGGGGTGCAGTGTTTATGTGGGGGGGCAGTGTTTTCATGTGGGGGGGCAGTGTTTTCATGTGGAGGAGGCAGTATTTTCATGTGGGGGGGGCAGTATTTTCATGTGGGGGGGTGCAGTATTTTCATGTGGGGGGGGTGCAGTATTTTCATGTGGGGGGGCAGTGTTTTCATGTGGGGGGGGTGCAGTATTTTCATGTGGGGGGAGGGCAGTATTTTCATGTGGGGGGGGGGGGTGTGGGACTCAGTGGATCTGTAGAAATCCTCGGTCTTGATGGTGGGATTGGTGATCTCTCTGTACGGTGGAGTGACGGCACCGCGCCGAGATCTGCCCGCCATATGTAACACTAATGTATTCCGGGGGGGGGGAGGGGGGGCTTTCAGACACATTTTTGGAAATGTACCGTGTGCCGCAGAACAGCGCGTTCTGATAAACGCCACATTGCCAACGTCTGGCACCTCGCAGAGGCAGAGCGCTGAGAGCAGTTAAAGGGGAACTCCGCTCTGTGAACACGGACGGCACGTGGGCGCTTCACCCGCTGAGTGCAACCAACTGCCGCTTTTAAAAAAAAGGTGCAAATATGCGTTTTGGGACCCAAATCTTTGTGTCTGGGCCCGACCCGGACACCACATCATGAGGGCTGAGGCCACAGCTTGTATGCATCAGAAGAGGGGAAGCACCCAGTCAGGGGTGGGCAGGAGGGGCCGCTGTGGTATCATGCAAGGTGGGCCCTACATGGAGATTGGGGGGATGTGTTAGGAGTGGTGATTTAGGGGGATTTGTTTTAGGAGGGGGAAATTGGGGGGGGAATTTGTGCTGGGAGGGGTGATTTTTTATTTTTATTTTGGTGGGGGGGGGACTTGGGGGGAGAGATTTGTTCTGGGGGGCAGACTTGTATTGGGAGGAGGGAGAATTTATGCTTAGAGGGTAAGCATACAGATTGGTGCCCATTTTTTTTGTGGGGGGGGGGATTTGTGCTGGAAGGGGGGATTTAAAGTGGGGAGGGGAAGGATGTGTACTTGGAGGGGAAATTTGAAGGATAGAGGATTTGTGCTAGGAGGGGTGATTTTTTGGCAGGGGCATGGGGAAAGATTTGTTGTGGGAGGGGGGATTTCAGCAGGGGGGGGGGCAGACTTGTATTGGGAGGAGGGAGAATTTATGCTTGGAGGGTAAGCATACAGATTGGTGCCCATTGTTATTGGCTGGGGAGGGGGATTTGTGCTGGGAGGGGGGATTTAGAGTGGGAGGGATGTGTACTTGGAAAGGGGAATTTGAAGGATAGGGGATTTGTGCTAAGAGGGGCAATTGTTTTTTCTTGGTAGGGGGCATATGTGCTGGGGAGATTGGGGGGGGGAGGAGATTTGTTGTGGGAGGGGGGATTTCAGAGAGGGGGGGGCAGACTTGTATTGGGAGGAGGGAGAATTTATGCTTAGAGGGCAAGCACAGAGATTGGTGCCATTTTTTAGGGGGGGGATTTGGAGTGGGGGGGGGGATGTGTACTTGCAGAGGACATTTGAGGAGTAGTAGAGAATTTGATCTAGGTGATTTTTTTCTTTTGGTGGGGGGGGGGTTTAGGGGATGGGAGGGGCAAAGAATTGTGCTGGGAGGGGTGATTTGCACTGGAAGGAGGGGGGGATTTATGCTTTGTGGGCAGGCATACAGATTGGTGCTCAAATTATTTTTTTTTGGGGGGGGGGGGGTGGAATTTTTGCTGACACATAATGCTCATACATCTTGGGGGTGGGGGGGGGTCACAGTTTGTCACCCTGAGGCTACACCCAGTGCATTATGGGAACCTCTCTGTCCTCCATCCAGACTCATAAAAATGGAAGTCAGAGTCCGACGCGTTTCAGCCCCTGCAGCTCTGCAGACTCCGAGCCACTGCCCCGCCTCCTGCCTGTGCTGCCGACGCCCAATCCTCTCCCATCCTCCGCGTCTTTCAGGAATGACACAGCAGCCGATCCAACTGCAAGCCCCATGTTAACTTTCGGCAGGTTGGCAAACAGGCAGATTTCCAGTCTGAAGATGGAAAATGACATCGGAAAGGAAGACGTGAAAACTGGAGGCCCCTTCACTTTCCATGATGTGCGATTGTCCCCCCCCCCCTCCCCCTCATCAACCGTAACGAGACCCGGAATGGATTTCCCAGCAGGGATCTGGCTGAAGGTGGGAGACGGTTAATTCCACCGCCAGCTGCTGGGCGGATCGTGTAACCGCCGCCAGATGGGACCTGTAAGCTGAGCCGTTACCAGCAGAACGAGACACCAAAGAGCGTTCTCCTAGAAGCGTAACAAAAAACAACGCGGCCTGTGGGACCATGTGACCGATCCGGGGAGAGGCGTGAGAGAGGAACCGCGGCGCAGGACGGTGACGGGACTGAGTGTGACGGAAATGGATACATTGTGTCCGATATATCTTCTAATGTCCCAATCAGAATACAGTATATATATATAGAGAGCGGGGGAGGGGAAAGTGAGAGTAATATTAGCCGTTACATCTACTGTACGGTTGGGTTGCGTTCAGTCATAATTTTGGCAGCAAATTTCAGTTTAGTTTTAGTCATCGAAATTGTTTTAGTTTTACTCATATTTTAGTCTACGAAAATTAACACTGGTTGAGTTACAGCGGTGGGGCACAATTCCTTCCGATAGCACCAAGGAAGGGGCACTATTCCTCCCACTGACACCAACAATGGGGCACTATTCCTCCCACTGATACCAACAATGGGGCACTATTCCTCCCACTGACACCAACGATGGGGCACTATTCCTCCCACTGATACCAACAATGGGGCACTATTCCTCCCACTGACACCAACAATGGGGCACTATTCCTCCCACTGACACCAACAATGGGGCACTATTCCTCCCACTGATACCAACAATGGGGCACTATTCCTCCCACTGACACCAACGATGGGGCACTATTCCTCCCACTGACACCAACAATGGGGCACTATTCCTCCCACTGACACCAACAATGGGGCACTATTCCTCCCACTGACACCAACAATGGGGCACTATTCCTCCCACTGACACCAACAATGGGGCACTATTCCTCCCACTGACACCAATGATGGGACACTATTCCTCCCACTGACACCAACAATGGGACACTATTCCTCCCACTGATACCAACGATGGGGCACTATTCCTCCCACTGACACCAACAATGGGGCACTATTCCTCCCACTGACACCAATGATGGGGCACTATTCCTCCCACTGACACCAACGATGGGGCACTATTCCTCCCACTGACACCAACAATGGGGCACTATTCCTCCCACTGACACCAATGATGGGGCACTATTCCTCCCACTGACACCAACAATGGGGCACTATTCCTCCCACTGATACCAACAATGGGGCACTATTCCTCCCACTGACACCAACGATGGGGCACTATTCCTCCCACTGATACCAACAATGGGGCACTATTCCTCCCACTGACACCAATGATGGGACACTATTCCTCCCACTGACACCAACAATGGGGCACTATTCCTCCCACTGATACCAACAATGGGGCACTATTCCTCCCACTGACACCAACGATGGGGCACTATTCCTCCCACTGACACCAACAATGGGGCACTATTCCTCCCACTGACACCAATGATGGGACACTATTCCTCCCACTGACACCAACAATGGGACACTATTCCTCCCACTGATACCAACAATGGGGCACTATTCCTCCCACTGACACCAACAATGGGGCACTATTCCTCCCACTGACACCAACAATGGGGCACTATTCCTCCCACTGAAACCAACAATGGGGCACTATTCCTCCCACTGACACCAATGATGGGACACTATTCCTCCCACTGACGGGACACTATTCCTCCCACTGACACCAACAATGGGGCACTATTCCTCCCACTGATACCAACAATGGGGCACTATTCCTCCCACTGACACCAACAATGGGGCACTATTCCTCCCACTGACACCAACAATGGGGCACTATTCCTCCCACTGACACCAACAATGAGGCAATATTCCTCCCACTGACACCAATGATGGGACACTATTCCTCCCACTGACACCAACAATGGGGCACTATTCCTCCCACTGATACCAATGATGGGACACTATTCCTCCCACTGACACCAATGATGAGGCACTATTCCTCCCACTGACACCAATGATGAGACACTATTCCTCCCACTGACACCAATGATGGGGCACTATTCCTCCCACTGACACCAACAATGGGGCACTATTCCCCCCACTGACACCAATGATGGGACACTATTCCTCCCACTGATACCAATGATGAGGCACTATTCCTCCCACTGACACCAATGATGGGGCACTATTCCTCCCACTGACACCAATGATGGGGCACTATTCCTCCCACTGATACCAATGATGGGGCACTATTCCTCCCACTGACACCAACAATGGGGCACTATTCCTCCCACTGACACCAACAATGGGGCACTATTCCTCCCACTGATACCAATGATGAGGCACTATTCCTCCCACTGATACCAATGATGAGGCACTATTCCTCCCACTGACACCAATGATGGGGCACTATTCCTCCCACTGACACCAATGATGGGGCACTATTCCTCCCACTGATACCAATGATGGGGCACTATTCCTCCCACTGACACCAACAATGGGGCACTATTCCTCCCACTGACACCAACAATGGGGCACTATTCCTCCCACTGACACCAACAATGGGGCACTATTCCTCCCACTGATACCAATGATGAGGCACTATTCCTCCCACTGACACCAATGATGAGGCACTATTCCTCCCACTGATACCAATGATGAGGCACTATTCCTCCCACTGACACCAATGATGGGGCACTATTCCTCCCACTAACACCAATGATGGGGCACTATTCCTCCCACACTATTCATCCCACTGACACCAATGATGGGGCACTATTCCTCCCACTGATACCAATGATGGGGCACTATTCCTCCCACTAACACCAATGATGGGGCACTATTCCTCCCACACTATTCATCCCACTGATACCAATGATGGGGCACTATTCCTCCCACTAACACCAATGATGGGGCACTATTCCTCCCACACTATTCCTCCCACTGATACCAATGATGGGGCACTATTCCTCCCACTGACACCAATGATGGGGCACTATTCCTCCCACTGACACCAATGACGGGACACTATTCCTCCCACTGACACCAACAATGGGGCACTATTCCTCCCACTGACACCAACAATGGGGCACTATTCCTCCCACTGATACCAATGATGAGGCACTATTCCTCCCACTGACACCAATGATGGGGCACTATTCCTCCCACTGACACCAATGATGGGGCACTATTCCTCCCACTGATACCAATGATGGGGCACTATTCCTCCCACTGACACCAACAATGGGGCACTATTCCTCCCACTGACACCAGCAATGGGGCACTATTCCTCCCACTGACACCAACAATGGGGCACTATTCCTCCCACTGATACCAATGATGAGGCACTATTCCTCCCACTGATACCAATGATGAGGCACTATTCCTCCCACTGATACCAATGATGAGGCACTATTCCTCCCACTGACACCAATGATGGGGCACTATTCCTCCCACTGACACCAATGATGGGGCACTATTCCTCCCACTGATACCAATGATGGGGCACTATTCCTCCCACTAACACCAATGATGGGGCACTATTCCTCCCACACTATTCATCCCACTGACACCAATGATGGGGCACTATTCCTCCCACTGATACCAATGATGGGGCACTATTCCTCCCACTAACACCAATGATGGGGCACTATTCCTCCCACACTATTCATCCCACTGATACCAATGATGGGGCACTATTCCTCCCACTAACACCAATGATGGGGCACTATTCCTCCCACACTATTCCTCCCACTGATACCAATGATGGGGCACTATTCCTCCCACTGACACCAATGATGGGGCACTATTCCTCCCACTGACACCAATGACGGGACACTATTCCTCCCACTGACACCAATGATGGGGCACTATTCCTCCCACTGACACCAATGATGGGGCACTATTCCTCCCACTGACACCAATGACAGGACACTATTCCTTCCACTGACACCAATGATGGGGCACTATTCCTCCCACTGACACCAATGATGGGGCACTATTCCTCCCACTGACACCAATGATGGGGCACTATTCCTCCCACTGACACCAATGATGGGGCACTATTCCTCCCACTGATACCAATGATGGGGCACTATTCCTCCCACTGACACCAACAATGGGGCACTATTCCTCCCACTGACACCAACAATGGGGCACTATTCCTCCCACTGATACCAATGATGAGGCACTATTCCTCCCACTGATACCAATGATGAGGCACTATTCCTCCCACTGACACCAATGATGGGGCACTATTCCTCCCACTGACACCAATGATGGGGCACTATTCCTCCCACTGATACCAATGATGGGGCACTATTCCTCCCACTGACACCAACAATGGGGCACTATTCCTCCCACTGACACCAACAATGGGGCACTATTCCTCCCACTGACACCAACGATGGGGCACTATTCCTCCCACTGACACCAACAATGGGGCACTATTCCTCCCACTGACACCAACAATGGGGCACTATTCCTCCCACTGACACCAACAATGGGGCACTATTCCTCCCACTGACACCAACAATGGGGCACTATTCCTCCCACTGACACCAATGATGGGACACTATTCCTCCCACTGACACCAACAATGGGACACTATTCCTCCCACTGATACCAACGATGGGGCACTATTCCTCCCACTGACACCAACAATGGGGCACTATTCCTCCCACTGACACTAATGATGGGGCACTATTCCTCCCACTGACACCAACGATGGGGCACTATTCCTCCCACTGACACCAACAATGGGGCACTATTCCTCCCACTGACACCAATGATGGGGCACTATTCCTCCCACTGACACCAACAATGGGGCACTATTCCTCCCACTGATACCAACAATGGGGCACTATTCCTCCCACTGACACCAACGATGGGGCACTATTCCTCCCACTGATACCAACAATGGGGCACTATTCCTCCCACTGACACCAACAATGGGGCACTATTCCTCCCACTGACACCAACAATGGGGCACTATTCCTCCCACTGATACCAACAATGGGGCACTATTCCTCCCACTGACACCAACGATGGGGCACTATTCCTCCCACTGACACCAACAATGGGGCACTATTCCTCCCACTGACACCAACAATGGGGCACTATTCCTCCCACTGACACCAACAATGGGGCACTATTCCTCCCACTGACACCAACAATGGGGCACTATTCCTCCCACTGACACCAATGATGGGACACTATTCCTCCCACTGACACCAACAATGGGACACTATTCCTCCCACTGATACCAACGATGGGGCACTATTCCTCCCACTGACACCAACAATGGGGCACTATTCCTCCCACTGACACCAATGATGGGGCACTATTCCTCCCACTGACACCAACGATGGGGCACTATTCCTCCCACTGACACCAACAATGGGGCACTATTCCTCCCACTGACACCAATGATGGGGCACTATTCCTCCCACTGACACCAACAATGGGGCACTATTCCTCCCACTGATACCAACAATGGGGCACTATTCCTCCCACTGACACCAACGATGGGGCACTATTCCTCCCACTGATACCAACAATGGGGCACTATTCCTCCCACTGACACCAATGATGGGACACTATTCCTCCCACTGACACCAACAATGGGGCACTATTCCTCCCACTGATACCAACAATGGGGCACTATTCCTCCCACTGACACCAACGATGGGGCACTATTCCTCCCACTGACACCAACAATGGGGCACTATTCCTCCCACTGACACCAATGATGGGACACTATTCCTCCCACTGACACCAACAATGGGACACTATTCCTCCCACTGATACCAACAATGGGGCACTATTCCTCCCACTGACACCAACAATGGGGCACTATTCCTCCCACTGACACCAACAATGGGGCACTATTCCTCCCACTGAAACCAACAATGGGGCACTATTCCTCCCACTGACACCAATGATGGGACACTATTCCTCCCACTGACGGGACACTATTCCTCCCACTGACACCAACAATGGGGCACTATTCCTCCCACTGATACCAACAATGGGGCACTATTCCTCCCACTGACACCAACAATGGGGCACTATTCCTCCCACTGACACCAACAATGGGGCACTATTCCTCCCACTGACACCAACAATGAGGCAATATTCCTCCCACTGACACCAATGATGGGACACTATTCCTCCCACTGACACCAACAATGGGGCACTATTCCTCCCACTGATACCAATGATGGGACACTATTCCTCCCACTGACACCAATGATGAGGCACTATTCCTCCCACTGACACCAATGATGAGACACTATTCCTCCCACTGACACCAATGATGGGGCACTATTCCTCCCACTGACACCAACAATGGGGCACTATTCCCCCCACTGACACCAATGATGGGACACTATTCCTCCCACTGATACCAATGATGAGGCACTATTCCTCCCACTGACACCAATGATGGGGCACTATTCCTCCCACTGACACCAATGATGGGGCACTATTCCTCCCACTGATACCAATGATGGGGCACTATTCCTCCCACTGACACCAACAATGGGGCACTATTCCTCCCACTGACACCAACAATGGGGCACTATTCCTCCCACTGATACCAATGATGAGGCACTATTCCTCCCACTGATACCAATGATGAGGCACTATTCCTCCCACTGACACCAATGATGGGGCACTATTCCTCCCACTGACACCAATGATGGGGCACTATTCCTCCCACTGATACCAATGATGGGGCACTATTCCTCCCACTGACACCAACAATGGGGCACTATTCCTCCCACTGACACCAACAATGGGGCACTATTCCTCCCACTGACACCAACAATGGGGCACTATTCCTCCCACTGATACCAATGATGAGGCACTATTCCTCCCACTGACACCAATGATGAGGCACTATTCCTCCCACTGATACCAATGATGAGGCACTATTCCTCCCACTGACACCAATGATGGGGCACTATTCCTCCCACTAACACCAATGATGGGGCACTATTCCTCCCACACTATTCATCCCACTGACACCAATGATGGGGCACTATTCCTCCCACTGATACCAATGATGGGGCACTATTCCTCCCACTAACACCAATGATGGGGCACTATTCCTCCCACACTATTCATCCCACTGATACCAATGATGGGGCACTATTCCTCCCACTAACACCAATGATGGGGCACTATTCCTCCCACACTATTCCTCCCACTGATACCAATGATGGGGCACTATTCCTCCCACTGACACCAATGATGGGGCACTATTCCTCCCACTGACACCAATGACGGGACACTATTCCTCCCACTGACACCAACAATGGGGCACTATTCCTCCCACTGACACCAACAATGGGGCACTATTCCTCCCACTGATACCAATGATGAGGCACTATTCCTCCCACTGACACCAATGATGGGGCACTATTCCTCCCACTGACACCAATGATGGGGCACTATTCCTCCCACTGATACCAATGATGGGGCACTATTCCTCCCACTGACACCAACAATGGGGCACTATTCCTCCCACTGACACCAGCAATGGGGCACTATTCCTCCCACTGACACCAACAATGGGGCACTATTCCTCCCACTGATACCAATGATGAGGCACTATTCCTCCCACTGATACCAATGATGAGGCACTATTCCTCCCACTGATACCAATGATGAGGCACTATTCCTCCCACTGACACCAATGATGGGGCACTATTCCTCCCACTGACACCAATGATGGGGCACTATTCCTCCCACTGATACCAATGATGGGGCACTATTCCTCCCACTAACACCAATGATGGGGCACTATTCCTCCCACACTATTCATCCCACTGACACCAATGATGGGGCACTATTCCTCCCACTGATACCAATGATGGGGCACTATTCCTCCCACTAACACCAATGATGGGGCACTATTCCTCCCACACTATTCATCCCACTGATACCAATGATGGGGCACTATTCCTCCCACTAACACCAATGATGGGGCACTATTCCTCCCACACTATTCCTCCCACTGATACCAATGATGGGGCACTATTCCTCCCACTGACACCAATGATGGGGCACTATTCCTCCCACTGACACCAATGACGGGACACTATTCCTCCCACTGACACCAATGATGGGGCACTATTCCTCCCACTGACACCAATGATGGGGCACTATTCCTCCCACTGACACCAATGACAGGACACTATTCCTTCCACTGACACCAATGATGGGGCACTATTCCTCCCACTGACACCAATGATGGGGCACTATTCCTCCCACTGACACCAATGATGGGGCACTATTCCTCCCACTGACACCAATGATGGGGCACTATTCCTCCCACTGATACCAATGATGGGGCACTATTCCTCCCACTGACACCAACAATGGGGCACTATTCCTCCCACTGACACCAACAATGGGGCACTATTCCTCCCACTGATACCAATGATGAGGCACTATTCCTCCCACTGATACCAATGATGAGGCACTATTCCTCCCACTGACACCAATGATGGGGCACTATTCCTCCCACTGACACCAATGATGGGGCACTATTCCTCCCACTGATACCAATGATGGGGCACTATTCCTCCCACTGACACCAACAATGGGGCACTATTCCTCCCACTGACACCAACAATGGGGCACTATTCCTCCCACTGACACCAACAATGGGGCACTATTCCTCCCACTGATACCAATGATGAGGCACTATTCCTCCCACTGACACCAATGATGGGGCACTATTCCTCCCACTGACACCAATGATGGGGCACTATTCCTCCCACTGATACCAATGATGGGGCACTATTCCTCCCACTAACACCAATGATGGGGCACTATTCCTCCCACACTATTCATCCCACTGACACCAATGATGGGGCACTATTCCTCCCACTGATACCAATGATGGGGCACTATTCCTCCCACTAACACCAATGATGGGGCACTATTCCTCCCACACTATTCATCCCACTGATACCAATGATGGGGCACTATTCCTCCCACTAACACCAATGATGGGGCACTATTCCTCCCACACTATTCCTCCCACTGATACCAATGATGGGGCACTATTCCTCCCACTGACACCAATGATGGGGCACTATTCCTCCCACTGACACCAATGACGGGACACTATTCCTCCCACTGACACCAATGATGGGGCACTATTCCTCCCACTGACACCAATGACAGGACACTATTCCTTCCACTGACACCAATGATGGGGCACTATTCCTCCCACTGACACCAATGATGGGGCACTATTCCTCCCACTGACACCAATGATGGGGCACTATTCCTCCCACTGACACCAATGATGGGGCACTATTCCTCCCACTGACACCAATGATGGGGCACTATTCCTCCCACTGACACCAATGATGGGGCACTATTCCTCCCACTGACACCAATGATGGGGCACTATTCCTCCCACTGACACCAATGATGGGGCACTATTCCTCCCACTGACACCAATGATGGGGCACTATTCCTCCCACTGACACCAATGATGGGGCACTATTCCTCCCACTAACACCAATGATGGGGCACTATTCCTCCCACACTATTCATCCCACTGACACCAATGATGGGGCACTATTCCTCCCACTGATACCAATGATGGGGCACTATTCCTCCCACTAACACCAATGATGGGGCACTATTCCTCCCACACTATTCCTCCCACTGATACCAATGATGGGGCACTATTCCTCCCACTGACACCAATGATGGGGCACTATTCCTCCCACTGACACCAATGACGGGACACTATTCCTCCCACTGACACCAATGATGGGGCACTATTCCTCCCACTGACACCAATGATGGGGCACTATTCCTCCCACTAACACCAATGATGGGGCACTATTCCTCCCACACTATTCATCCCACTGACACCAATGATGGGGCACTATTCCTCCCACTGATACCAATGATGGGGCACTATTCCTCCCACTAACACCAATGATGGGGCACTATTCCTCCCACACTATTCATCCCACTGATACCAATGATGGGGCACTATTCCTCCCACTGACACCAATGATGGGGCACTATTCCTCCCACACTATTCCTCCCACTGATACCAATGATGGGGCACTATTCCTCCCACTGACACCAATGATGGGGCACTATTCCTCCCACTGACACCAATGACGGGGCACTATTCCTCCCACTGACACCAATGATGGGGCACTATTCCTCCCACTGACACCAATGATGGGGCACTATTCCTCCCACTGACACCAATGATGGGGCACTATTCCTCCCACTGACACCAATGATGGGGCACTATTCCTCCCACTGACACCAATGACGGGACACTATTCCTTCCACTGACACCAATGATGGGGCACTATTCCTCCCACTGACACCAATGATGGGGCACTATTCCTCCCACTGATACCAATGATGGGGCACTATTCCTCCCACTGATACCAATGATGGGGCACTATTCCTCCCACTGACACCAATGATGGGGCACTATTCCTCCCACTGATACCAATGATGGGGCACTGGCATCAAGGAAGAAGCATTACTGCTCCTCACCGACCACAGGTGATGGGTAATTGTTTTATTTCCACCCCCAACACCGAACCTGGGGGATTGTTAACTCCCACCAACGAGGCCCCCTCTACTTCCACCGTCACCACCCACCAACACACAAGGCCTCCTTTACTCCCACCGACACACCGAGGCCTCCTCTACTCCCACCGACACACCGAGGCCTCCTCTACTCCCACCGACACACCGAGGCCTCCTCTACTCCCACCGACACACCGAGGCCTCCTCTACTCCCACCGACACACCGAGGCCTCCTCTACTCCCACCGACACACCGAGGCCTCCTCTACTCCCACCGACACACCGAGGCCTCCTCTACTCCCACCGACACACCGAGGCCTCCTCTACTCCCACCGACACACCGAGGCCTCCTCTACTCCCACCGACACACCGAGGCCTCCTCTACTCCCACCGACACACCGAGGCCTCCTCTACTCCCACCGACACACAAGGCCTCCTCTACTCCCACCGACACACCGAGGCCTCCTCTACTCCCACCGACACACAAGGCCTCCTCTACTCCCACCGACACACCGAGGCCTCCTCTACTCCCACCGACACACAAGGCCTCCTCTACTCCCACCGACACACTGAGGCCTCCTCTACTCCCACCGACACACAAGGCCTCCTCTACTCCCACCGACACACCGAGGCCTCCTCTACTCCCACCGACACACCGAGGCCTCCTCTACTCCCACCGACACCAAGGCCTCCTCTACTCCCACCGACACCAAGGCCTCCTCTACTCCCACCGACACACCGAGGCCTCCTCTACTCCCACCGACACACCGAGGCCTCCTCTACTCCCACCGACACACCGAGGCCTCCTCTACTCCCACCGACACACCGAGGCCTCCTCTACTCCCACCGACACACCGAGGCCTCCTCTACTCCCACCGACACACCGAGGCCTCCTCTACTCCCACCGACACACCGAGGCCTCCTCTACTCCCACCGACACACCGAGGCCTCCTCTACTCCCACCGACACCGAGGCCTCCTCTACTCCCACCGACACCGAGGCCTCCTCTACTCCCACCGACACACCGAGGCCTCCTCTACTCCCACCGACACACCGAGGCCTCCTCTACTCCCACCGACACACCGAGGCCTCCTCTACTCCCACCGACACACCGAGGCCTCCTCTACTCCCACCGACACACCAAGGCCTCCTCTACTCCCACCGACACCGAGGCCTCCTCTACTCCCACCGACACACCGAGGCCTCCTTTACTCCCACCGACACCGAGGCCTCCTCTACTCCCACCGACACCGAGGCCTCCTCTACTCCCACCGACACACCGAGGCCTCCTCTACTCCCACCGACACACCGAGGCCTCCTCTACTCCCACCGACACCGAGGCCTCCTCTACTCCCACCGACACACTGAGGCCTCCTCTACTCCCACCGACACCTCCTCTACTCCCACCGACACACCGAAGCCTCCTCTACTCCCACCGACACCTCCTCTACTCCCACCGACACACCGAGGCCTCCTCTACTCCCACCGACACCTCCTCTACTCCCACCGACACACCGAGGCCTCCTCTACTCCCACCGACACCGAGGCCTCCTCTACTCCCACCGACACACCGAGGCCTCCTCTACTCCCACCGACACACCGAGGCCTCCTCTACTCCCACCGACACACCGAGGCCTCCTCTACTCCCACCGACACACCGAGGCCTCCTCTACTCCCACCGACACACCGAGGCCTCCTCTACTCCCACCGACACACCGAGGCCTCCTCTACTCCCGACACACCGAGGCCTCCTCTACTCCCACCGACACACCGAGGCCTCCTCTACTCCCACTGACACACCGAGGCCTCCTCTACTCCCACCGACACACAAGGCCTCCTCTACTCCCACCGACACCTCCTCTACTCCCACCGACACACCGAGGCCTCCTCTACTCCCACCGACACACCGAGGCCTCCTCTACTCCCACCGACACACCGAGGCCTCCTCTACTCCCACCGACACACCGAGGCCTCCTCTACTCCCACCGACACACCGAGGCCTCCTCTACTCCCACCGACACACCGAGGCCTCCTCTACTCCCACCGACACACCGAGGCCTCCTCTACTCCCACCGACACACCGAGGCCTCCTCTACTCCCACTAGTCACTGTCCAGTTCCCTTAAAGTCTGAAGAACAATGTTTTACCAAGTCTGAGGACCCCTGACTTAGAGGAAATATTTGAGGTTGGGTTCAGGGCTAGCAGTAGGGTGAGGGAGTGAGCAGTTAAGCTGGCCACACATGGAACAATTTCCATTTACCGGGAATCACACATAACTGCCAGAAACTAAGCAGTCAAAACACCACGAATTCCCACCATGAGTTCCAACAAATTGTTCCACCAGAATTTTATAGATTGTAAAGTCGAAACGTTTCAATACGAGAACAGAGAAAAAATGACAATTTAATCAAAATCTAAGCTGTAAGCCTGAGGTCTTCACAATACCCCCTCCCCTCTCCTTCCACGACCCCCAACTATTCTCCTAAACCTCTCCACTCTCCTTACCCCACTCTGCCCTTCTATCTTTAAAAGGGAATAGGCTCTGGGGACCCTGATGTAAGCGAGTTTTGGAGACCCTCCTCTACTCCCACCGACACACCGAGGCCTCCTCTACTCCCACCGACACACCGAGGCCTCCTCTACTCCCACCGACACACCGAGGCCTCCTCTACTCCCACCGACACACCGAGGCCTCCTCTACTCCCACCGACACACCGAGGCCTCCTCTACTCCCACCGACACACCGAGGCCTCCTCTACTCCCACCGACACCTCCTCTACTCCCACCGACACACCGAAGCCTTCTCTACTCCCACCGACACATCCTCTACTCCCACCGACACACCGAGGCCTCCTCTACTCCCACCGACACCTCCTCTACTCCCACCGACACACCGAGGCCTCCTCTACTCCCACCGACACCGAGGCCTCCTCTACTCCCACCGACACACCGAGGCCTCCTCTACTCCCACCGACACACCGAGGCCTCCTCTACTCCCACCGACACACCGAGGCCTCCTCTACTCCCACCGACACACCGAGGCCTCCTCTACTCCCACCGACACACCGAGGCCTCCTCTACTCCCACCGACACACCGAGGCCTCCTCTACTCCCACCGACACACCGAGGCCTCCTCTACTCCCACCGACACACCGAGGCCTCCTCTACTCCCACCGACACACAAGGCCTCCTCTACTCCCACCGACACCTCCTCTACTCCCACCGACACCTCCTCTACTCCCACCGACACCGAGGCCTCCTCTACTCCCACCGACACACAGAGGCCTCCTCTACTCCCACCGACACACCGAGGCCTCCTCTACTCCCACCGACACACCGAGGCCAGAAACTGCCAGAAACTAAGCAGTCAAAACACCACGAATTCCCACCATGAGTTCCAACAAATTGTTCCACCAGAATTTTATAGATTGTAAAGTCGAAACGTTTCAATACGAGAACAGAGAAAAAATGACAATTTAATCAAAATCTAAGCTGTAAGCCTGAGGTCTTCACAATACCCCCTCCCCCTCTCCTTCCACGACCCCCAACTATTCTCCTAAACCTCTCCACTCTCCTTACCCCACTCTGCCCTTCTATCTTTAAAAGGGAATAGGCTCTGGGGACCCTGATGTAAGCGAGTTTTGGAGACCCTGATGTAAGCGAGTTTTGGGGACCCTGATGTAAGCGAGTTTTGGGGACCCTGATGTAAGCGAGTTTTGGAGACCCTGATGTAAGCGTGTTTTGGAGACCCTGATGTAAGCGAGTTTTGGGGACCCTGATGTAAGCAAGTTTTGGGGACCCTGATGTAAGGTCGCTTTAGGGACCCTGATGTAAGGGGGGCTCTGGGGACCCTGATGTAAGGGGGCTCTGGGGGCCTCGATGTAAGGGGGGGTGACTTTGGGGATTCTAATGAAAGGGGAACCCTAATGTAAGGGGGGCTCTGGGAACCCGGATGTAAGGGGGGCTTCTGGGGACCTGGATGTAAGGGGGGCTTCTGGGGACCCGGATGTAAGAGGGGTGACTTTGGGGATCCTAATGAAAGGGGGACTCTGATGTAAGGGGGAGCTTTGGAGTGCCTGATTTAAGGAGAGGGACTCTGGGGACTCCGATATAAGTAGAAACTCTGGAAACCCTGATGTAAGGGGGGCTCTGGGGACCCTGATGTAAGGGGGGCTCTGGGGACCCGGATGTAAGGGGGGCTCTGGGGACCCGGATGTAAGGGGGGTGACTTTGGGGATTCTAATGAAAGGGGAAACCTAATGTAAGGGGGCCTCTGGAGACCCTGATGTAAGGGGAGCTCTGGGGACCTGAATGTAAGGGGGCCTCTGGAGACCCTGATGTAAGGGGGGCTCTCGGGACCCGGATGTAAGGGGGGCTCTGGGGACCCAGGTGTAAGGGGGGCTCTGGGGACCCAGGTGTAAGGGGGGCTCTGGGGACCCAGGTGTAAGGGGGGCTCTGGGGACCCAGGTGTAAGGGGGGCTCTGGGGACCCAGGTGTAAGGGGGGCTCTGGGTACCTGGATGTAAGGGGGGCTCTGGGTACCTGGATGTAAGGGGGGTGACTTTGGGGATCCTAATGAAAGGGGCACTCTGATGTAAGGGGGAGCTTAGGGGTGCCTGATTTAAGGAGGGGGACTCTGGGGACCCTGATACAAGTAGAAACTCTGGAAATCCTGATGTAAGGGGGACTCTGGGGACCCCGATATTAGTAGGAACTCTGGAAACCCTGATGCAAGGGGGGCTCTGATGTAAGGGGGGTGACTTTGGGGATCCTAATGTAAGAGGGCTCTGGGGACCCGGATGTAAGGGGGGCTCTGGAAACCCAGATGTAAGGGGGGCTCTGGAAACCCGGATGTAAGGGGGGCTCTGGAAACCCGGATGTAAGGGGGGCTCTGGAAACCCG
Organism: Rana muscosa; assembly: GCA_029206835.1. Taxonomy (NCBI): domain Eukaryota; kingdom Metazoa; phylum Chordata; class Amphibia; order Anura; family Ranidae; genus Rana; species Rana muscosa. Next base: position 61,271,661 of record CM055126.1, on the reverse strand, counting down.
GATGTAAGGGGGCTGACTTTGGGGATCCTAATGAAAGGGGGACTCTGATGTAAGGGGGGAGCTTTGGGGTGCCTGATTTAAGGAGGGGGACTCTGGGGACCCCGAAATAAGTAGGAACTCTGGAAACCCTGATATAAGGGGGGCTATGGGGATCCTGAAGTAAGGGGGTGACTTTGGGGTTCCTAATAAAAGAGGAACCTTAATGTAAGGGGGCCTCTGGAGACCCTGATGTAAGGGGGGCTCTGGGGACCTGGATGTAAGGGGGCCTCTGGGGACCCTGATTTAAGGAGGAGAGCCCAACGAAAGGATGACTCTGATGTAGGGGGGAGCTTTGGGGTGCCTGATTTAAGGAGGGGGACTCCGATGTAGGTGGGATGACTTTGGGGACACTGATGAAAGGAGGGGGGACTCTGGGGGCCCTGATGTAAGGGGGGAACTTTGGAGACCCAAATGAAAGGGGTAAATTTTTATGTAAGGGAATCAGGCCGGGGAGGGGGGGGGCCCAGGTTACACGTGTCATTTTCATACCGGCAATATATACCGGTATCATTTACATCATGAAAACTTTTCCCCGCGAATCTCCAATTTTCATAGGGCGAAAATCGAAATTGAGCTTCCTGACACCGTGTCCCGTAAAATCAACCCTGGATGTCCGCGAGTGGGTGGAGCTCCGCATCTCTACGCAGCGTTTTCCTCGGGGGGAAAGGGTTAACTGTATCCTGCAGCAATCTTGCTGGCGCTCGGTCTCGGGATTTTTATGCACACAGCCTGCAGGGGTCCCCCAAACACACACACAAATCTGCTGCCGTTTTCCTTCCCCCGCCTACGCGCTGATCTTTTAATGGAAGATAAACGTGCTCCTCGGACTGGCACAGATAACCGAAGCAAAGCCTATTACCAGCTACGACTCCCTGTGTTCCAGAACGCGCCCCCGGTCTGTGTTTTTTTTTGGGGGGGGGGGGGCGATGGAGACAAGAGCCCTCGGGCACGACAAGTTAGGCGTAAGGTGGGGGGGGTCATTTACTTACTCGGACAGATGAGCGCCTCCTTGGCCGTGATGCTCTTATTGCACACGAAACACATGGTGGTCCCGGAGACGGTGATGGTGGTGAAGAGGTGCCCATTGGTGTAACGCGTGTCCTTGGCGTCCTTCATCTTCTCCTTGTCTTTATTCTGCAATAAAAAAACAAATAAGGAGATCGTTAACGATTGCCGAATCTTTTTTGCCGCTTTCCTTTTCGCAATCACACATTACAGCTGCGTCCGCCTTTTTTTCCCTGAACGGTCACTTTGCCTATCCGCCTAATGGTCAATCTCTAAAGGCCAGTGGCCGCGAACCCACCATCATGACCGACGTAGTAGTGCGTTCGCTGGGGCGTTTGGCTCTCCAGCTCATGGTCTGCAGCCGGCGAGGGGCGGTGGAGGCGGCGAGGGCGTCCGCCCGCACGGGGCCGTAGACAGAGGTGCTGCGGAAACCAGGCTGATGCTGCATCTCTGGGTGAATGCTGCAGTATCCGCCGACACGAGAGAGAGAGAGAGAGAAAAAAAAACCTGGAACATGTAGACATCTCGCTATGTATAACCATGACAACCACATCAACTGTGCCAGGGACCACCCCCCCGAAACATCTCTGCAGAGGAGACGAGGGAACTGCCACTGTCACCAACTTCTGGAGAACGCACCACCTTACCGCACCTGCTGCGTTGGCGAAGGGGGCAATCAGGCGGCCGTCAAGTTGACATTCAGCTAGGGGGGGGGGGGGGGATCTAACTGCGGACATTAGATACATAGTTGCCTAATTGGGAAAAAATGTGACAAGGCTTGATCCCTGTTCAGCCGCCACCATAAACAATGCAGACGTTATCGGCCAACGCACGCAAAATGAAGCAGCGTCCTGACTGGGCGTCTTATTTTCTGAATGTTCGCTGCACAAAATTTGCTTGCCTATAAGTGACCACCCACCCAATGCTGGCCAATGATGGGCCCCCTATTCCTCTCATGTCTCCAATGATGGGTCCCATTCCTCCCATGTCACCAATGATGTAGGAGGACTACTATACCTCCCACAATACCAATGATGGGCCCTAATTTCTCCCACGTCACCAATGATGGGCCCTATTCCTCCCATGTCACCAATGATGGGACCCATACCTCCCACATTACCAATGATGGGTCCCATTCCTCCCATGTCACCAATGATGTAGGAGGACTACTATACCTCCCACAATACCAATGATGGGCCCTAATTTCTCCCACGTCACCAATGATGGGCCCTATTCCTCCCATGTCACCAATGATGAGCCCCATTCCTCTCATGTCACCAATGATGGGACCCATACCTCCCACATTACCAATGATGGGTCCCATTCCTCCCATGTCACCAATGATGTAGGAGGACTACTATACCTCCCACAATACCAATGATGGGCCCTAATTTCTCCCACGTCACCAATGATGGGCCCTATTCCTCCCATGTCACCAATGATGAGCCCCATTCCTCTCATGTCACCAATGATGGGACCCATACCTCCCACATTACCAATGATGGACCCTATTCTACCCACGTCACCAATGATGGGCCCTATTCCACCCCCGCCACCAATGATGGGCCCTATTCTGCCCACGTCACCAATGATGGGCCCTATTCTGCCCACGTCACCAATGATGGGCCCTATTCTGCCCACGTCACCAATGATGGGCCCTATTTCTCTCATGTCTCCAATGATGGGCCCTATTCCTCCCATGTCACCAATGATGGGCTATATTCCCTCCATGTCACCAATGATAAGCCCTATATCTCCCATGTCACCAATGATGAACCCTATTCCTCCCATGTCACCAATGATGAGCCCTATTCCTCATGTCACCAACGATAGGCCCAATCCTCCCATGTCACCGATGGGCCCTATTCTGCCCACGTCACCAATAATGGGCCCTATTCCGGCCACGTCACCAATGATGGGCCCTATTCTGCCCACGTCACTAATGATGGGCCCTATACCTCCCACGTCACCAGTGATGGGCCCTATTTCTCCCTTGTAACCGATTATGGGCCCTATAGCTCCCATGTCACCAATAATGTGCCCTATACCTCCCATGTCCCCAATGATGGGCCCTATTCCTCCCACTTCACCAATGATGGGCCTTATACCTCCCACGTCACCAGTGATGGGCCCTATTTCTCCCATGTAACCGATTATGGGCCCTATAGCTCCCATGTCACCAATAATGTGCCCTATACCTCCCATGTCCCCAATGATGGGCCCTATTCCTCCCACTTCACCAATGATGGGCCCTATTCCTCCCACTTCACCAGTGATGGGCCCTATTCCTCCCATGTCACCAATCATGGGCCCTATACCTCCCATGTCACCAATGATGGGCCCCATTCTCTTCATGTCACCAATGATGGGCCCTATTTTTGAGGGTAGGTGGCCGAGTGGGTGGGAGATGTTGGAATGAAGGGGATTGTTTGGGAAAATAAATACCTGCTAAGACTGGTCCACCCAACCTTGGTCCCAGACATGGGCGCATCAGACGGCATCATCTTAAAGGGCCCCCCTGCCCTACCTATCTGCTACAGCCATTTAAAGGGGAGTGAAGGAGGCTCACTCCTCATGCTGCATACCTTGTTAGGTTAAAAAAAAGGTAACCCATGATAGTTACTGCAGCTGGTGGGTGGGGCTGAGAACTCACTGGCTTCTCACCACCATAAACTGGGAAACTAGGAAGACGCACCAGTGAGTCAACCACACAGCACCTACCTGAACCAAAAAATAGGATTTTTATAACAGCTTACCTGTAAAATCCTTTTCTTGGAGTACATCACGGGACACAGAGCGACATAGTCATTACTAATGGGTTATATAGATACCGTCAGGTGCTGGCACTGGCAACTTCCAAAACCGGAAGTACCCTCCCCTATATAAGCCCCTCCCATCCGGGAGCACCTCAGTTTTGTAGCAAAGCAATAAGTGTCCCCAAAGAGGGGCGGGAGCTCTGTGTCCCGTGATGTACTCCAAGAAAAGGATTTTACAGGTAAGCTGTTATAAAAATCCTATTTTCTTTCTCGTACATCACGGGACACAGAGCGACATAGTCATTACTAATGGGATGTCCTAAAGCAATGCCCAATGAGGGGGGGGATACACCATATATAAGCTGAGCGCTATCAGACATGAGGATCTTTTGCGGCCTGCAACACACTGCGCCCAAAGGCGACATCCTCCTGACTTCTAACGTCCACCTGGTAGAACCTAGTAAACGTGTGTACTGAAGACCATGTTGTGGCCTTACAGATTTGAGCCAGGGAGGCCTGGTGATGCACTGCCCATGAAGTTCCAACTGCTCTCGTGGAGTGCGCCCTAACTTTGAACGGAGGCGGTCTCCTTCTCAAGCCATAGGCTTGTATTATGACCTGTCGAATCCACTTGGCTAAAGTAGATTTTGACGCTGCCTGACCCTTTCTGGGGCCTTCCGGCAGAATAACCAAAGTATCCGTTCTGCGAATCTGAGCAGTGGCCTTTAGATAAGCTTTAACTGCTCTTACTACATCCAAAGAATGCAATAACTTTTCCTCTACCGAAGTAGGTTTGGGGAAAAAAGAAGGAAGAACCACATCTTGGTTCAAATGAAACCTCGATACCACCTTAGGAAGAAAGGCTGGATGAGGACGTAACACTACTCTATCCTTATGGATAACCAGATATGGCTCCTTACAGGACATAGCTGCTAATTCCGACACTCTTTTAGCCGAACAAATGGCTACTAGAAAAATCAATTTCCTGGTGAGAAGCACCAAAGAAATATGCTGTAATGGTTCAAATGGTTGTTTCTGTAGAACCGACAGAACCAAGTTTAGATCCCATGGACATATGGGAATATTAACCGGAGGACTAATACGCATCACTCCTTGTATAAAGGCTTTGACTAGTGAATGCGAAGCCAAGGGCCTTTGAAAAAATATTGACAAGGCCGAAATCTGACCCTTGATAGTACTCAAGGCAAGCTTCCTATCTACAGCCCATTGTAGGAAGTCCAGAATCCTACCTATTACGTACTTATGTGGATGGCATTTCTTGGCCTCACACCACGCGATGTACGCCTTCCAGATTTTATATTAGATCTGCCTGGATATTGGCTTCCTGGCATTGATCATGGTAGATACCACAGGATTAGAGAGCCCTCTCTTTTTTAGAATGTGGGCTTCCATAGCCAGGCCGTCAAACCTAGGGCTGGTAAGGAAGGGTGGTATATCGGTCCTTGCGAAAGCAGGTCCGGACGACGTGGGAGAGTCCAAGGACTCCCCACTGAAATTTTACAATCTCCGCGTACCACGCTCTTCGGGGCCACGCTGGAGCCACCGGAATCACTGGTTTCTTTTCTACCCTGATTCTGCGGAGTAATCGAGGTAACCATTGTGGCGGTGTGAATGCATATATCAGCTTGAACTGATCCCAAGGGAACACTAGGGCATCCGAGCCGCAAGCTAGGGGATCCCTTGTCCGAGAGACAAACCTGTCCCCCTTTGCGTTGAATCTGGATGCTAGAAGATCTACATCCGATGTTCCCCACCGCTGACATATTGTCCAGAAAACCTCGGGGTGAAGGGACCCTTCCTCTGGGCCTAATTGCTGGCGACTTAGAAAGTCCGCCTTCCAATTCTCCACTCCTGGAATGAATACCGCAGATATGGCTGGGACATATTTTTCTGCCCATTTCAGGATGTAATTTACTTCCCTCTGGGCTGCACGACTCCTGGTGCCCCCCTGATGATTGATATATGCCACTGCTGTGGCATTGTCTGATTGAATTCTGACAGGGGACCCTTGGAGTTTGGATGTCCATGCTACTAGGGCATACCGGGCTGCTCGTATCTCTAAGAGATTGATGGGCAGGGCCTTTTCTGCATCCGACCATCTGCCCTGGAGAGACTATTGCTCCAGTACTGCTCCCCAGCCTATAAGGCTGGCATCTGTAGTGACCACCTTCCAAGAAATCAGACTGAAGGATTTCCCTTTTTCCAGATTCTGGGGAACCAACCACTAACGGAGGCTCTTGCGAACGAAAGGGGACAAGGACATTGTAAGTCTAGGGCCTGAACTTTTTTTGTTCCAGGCTGACAGTATGGCCCCCTGCAAATTCCTTGAATGGAATTGACCGTAGGGTACTGCTTTGAATGATGCCACCCTTTTTCCCAGCAGCCTTATGCACAGGCGTATGGACGGCTGTCTTTTTTGTACCCACTAAGTGGATCAAATCTTTCAAAGACAACACCTTTCCTCGAGGCAAGAATATTTTTCTCTGGCCTGAATCCAACCTTAGCCCCAAGTATTCCAGACTTTTGACTGGTTTTTAGGGCTGACTTTTCTCGGTTGATAATCCAACCGTGAGATTCCAGATACTTGATTGTCTTGTGAACGACCACGTCTAGTTTTTTCACTGAGTGGTCTATCAGCAACAAGTCATCTAGATATGCCATTATCATTACACCTTGTGTTCTTAGATTGGCCAATAAAGGGCCAGAATTTTTGTAAACACTCGTGGTGCTATGGCCAAACCGAAGGCTAAGGCTCTGAACTGAAAATGGCGCCCTTCTACTGCAAAGCGTAGAAACTTTTGGTAGACTGGAAAGATGGGAATGTGCAGATAAGCATCTTTGATGTCGATCGCGGCTAACCAATCCTCCCATTGTAGGGCAGTGGCCACCGATCGGATCGACTTCATCGGAAAGTCCTGATATACAGGAATTTGTATAGCCCTTTTAGAATTAATATGGGCCTCCCGTCCGCGTTTGCTTCGGGACTGTAAAGAGGTTTGAGTAAAACCCGAACCCTCATTCTTCCAGGGGAACCTCCATAATTACTCCTTGGAGCAATAGTTGTTCTAGTGCCAACAGGAGGGACTCTCTCTTCCGGGGATCCCTTGGCACGTTTTGACCTCAAAAATGGGAAGGAGGAGAGTCTCTTAACTCCAATCTGTATCCCCAACATACTGCGGAGAGCACCTATCTGTCTTGATCGCGTCCCGCCAGGTCTCTTGTGAACAACTGGAGTCCTCCCCCCACCCGACTGAGTGGGGGCAACCCTTCAATGAATTTAACTTTGGGGGAGGTTTTGTACCTCCCCTGACCCAGGGTTTCTCATTACCCTGCTATTGTCCCTGTTTTTTACCCCCGGGAATTGACCGAGGAGGCCGTCGGAACTGTTACACAGCCGATGCCCCAGGGACTGGAGAAGCAGGCCTCTTAAAGAGGGACCTCTAACTCTGTTTTTAACCGGCAAGAGCGTACTTTTACCGCTGGAAATTTTCTGAATATATTTGTCCAGGTTTTCCCTGAATAAGCGTTCACCATGAAATGGGACGCTAACCAGCCATTCCTTACAGGGAGCTTCAGCAGACCAGTTTTTGAGCCATAGAAGCCTACGCATATGTACTCTAGACAGCGTAAGGCGGGAGGCCTGATGGACTGAATCCTTTATGGCGTCAACCGCAAAGCCTAAGGCTCTAGGTAGATCAGCTAGGGCAAGGCCTGCTGATCTGTCAAGTCCCTCAAGACCTGTTTCAACTGATCCTTCACTGCTTAGCAGACCCCAATAGCTGCTACTGCTGGTTGTGTCACCAAGCTTGCTGTAGAAAGAAGCAGACTTTCATAAGGACTCCAATCTTTTATCTATTGGGTTCTTGAACATTTGGACATTATCCACTGGACATGTCAGTGATTTATACATACAAGAGATGGCTGCGTCCACTGTAGGGACCTTCCATTTTTTTTTTTTTTTTTTTGATGAACTTATCCTCCATGGGATAGACCACCGGAAATCTCTTGGGGGACTAAATATTTTCTCAGGATGTTCCCAATCCTGGTAAATAAGCCCTTTCAGTAAAAGGGTGAAGTGGAAAAGAACAGACAGTCTGGGGGCTTCTAGTGACCCCAACGAGGATACAGTAGTGGTTGATGGTTCCGCAAGGTGCATTTTTAATGCCGATCGGACCATGTTAGTCAGAGACTGAACCCATAATCTTTCAGCTTGAGCTGCTGAGAAGGGTTCCTCCACTGTTGATTCCTCTATAACAGAATCAACCTCATCCTGATCCCCTTCAGGCAGGTCGATCCCTGTATGGGACTGTTGCTCTGCTAACAGGCACTCTGAAGGAGGAGACGGAGATCGGGCATGCTTTCCCTGACAGGGAGGCAGCGATCAATGTTGACAATCTCTCTCTAATCCTCCCAGAGCTGAGGAAAAAACCTCCTCTGTTACATACACAGGAGCAGGTGACTGAGGACAGCCACAGTACCAAGTACCCCTGCGGGGTCTCTATGGTCACTTACCTCTGAACTTCAGGGGAGACTGGTGCAGCAGAAGCATACCCACCTCAGAGCCCGATGAGACCCCCTTCGCTTCCTGGAAGATTTAGTTCCGGAGCTTCTGGACGGCATATTCCTAAGCCTAAAGCTGAGGTATTCCAGCCGTAATACACCACTTTTACTGAGAATAGTCTAGCACAATTGCTGCTATATCACAGTTGGTGTCTACTAAAGTGCCTTTCTAGGGGATGCCTGCATCAACCGCCTCTGTGTGCCTTTATCTGTTGCTAGCTCTGTCTGTGCATTCAATAGCCAGCTATCTTTAAAACACGCTGGACGCCCGCACATGCGCAGTAGCGCCACGGCGCACACCTGAGCGTCATCCACCCGCTCCGCCCCTTTTTTCAGATCGCCTCTATGAATAGAGGCGCGTGCACGCGCACACGCGCGGGCACGTGCGCCTTCGGCGCCCTTTTTTAAAAACAATAAGGAGCTAGATGGGAGCCAGGGCCCCCTTTGCCGCAGGGCCCGGGGATGGATGAGCGCAGCAACAGGGCAGAGGAGACAGCTTCCCAGCAGAGAACATACCAACTGCCTGGATTTGATTCTGGAAGAAAAAAATCCACATTACAAGAAAAAGAACCATAGCGGCCTCTAGTGTCTAACACAGGTACCGCGGTCTTACATTTTTTTTATTTATTTTTTCTTGCCTACTATTAAAATTTTTACATTTTCTCAGTAGTAACAGGCATACACAGAATATTAGCGGGAATACCTTAGGTAACAGGCAGAAAGACAAAATAGGCTTGGGGGTCCCTCAATAGAACCAAGTTCCTGAGGGCCCCCACTTACCTTTTCCTCGCCGCAGGACTTTGTTTGGTCCACAAAAGCCCAAACTTCACCTATCACGGCAGGCATTGTAATCAAACCTTCAGGGACCGGGTTCCCAAGGATTCCACTCCCCTGGACCTGTATAGCACCCTGCACAGAAAACATCTTGGTCGTGGGTATGACCAGAGCTCTGGATCCCAGGGTCCAGCTCTCCTAAGAGAGGCATTACAGGCAAAACCTTGCTCTTCTCTGCAAGGCCCGGGTACCGACCGTTTAGCTATGAAGCTTTTTTGGTCGGATCCGGAATAGCTTACTGAGGCCCAAAAGAACCTGTACGCAAGCTCAGTGAAAAACACATGTTTCTTCTTGGCCAACACCTTAGACACTGGCAAAAAACTGAGGTGCTCCCGGATGGGAGGGGCTTATATAGGGGAGGGTACTTCCGGTTTTGGAAGTTGCCAGTGCCAGCACCTGACGGTATCTATATAACCCATTAGTAATGACTATGTCGCTCTGTGTCCCGTGATGTACGAGAAAGAAAGTATAATTTCAGGGTTGGAGTGACCTTTTCAGTACAGAAGTCCCGGGTATAAATACTGGATCTATGTCAGAGTGTAGAGCGGCGATCGTTTTTCTGAGCTCACCACGACTGACTGCAAAGACGGTAAATAAGCCCCGGAGGTTTCACGCTTGATCGACACAATTTCCCAAAGATGAGGCAAAACTTCCAACGCGTGTATAAATGTATTTACCAGAACTCATCGCCGTATCTCGCGGAATCCCCCCCGACCCGGAAAGGAAGTTTAGTCACATAATGTTTCCTGCCTGCCCGGCTGTGTCACCTGACCCCCCCCCCATCTCTCCCGGAGCCCCCCCCCCCACACCTCTGTAAATACTTCTCAGGAATTGGATTGCGAGGACATACGGGGAAAGTCGTTACATCAGATGCTTCCATCGATGGAGAAATGTGAATCTTATCAAGAAGAGCCAGAGGAGGGTTGTTGGGTAATGCTGCTCAGGGAGGTGACAAGAGTTTCCTTGAGAAAGAGGAAGCGGAGTCTGAACTTCCTGTTACCGAGTTGTACAGAGCAACGGTTCAAAAACTCTCTACTTAATATCGACAGCAATTCCAACACCAATCGAATAAACAGACAGGAGACACTGAATATAAGATCAGAAATTTCCAATAACACCACCAAGAGTTCAGTCTATCCCTTCACTAGAGAGTGATGACATCACTAAGAATGCAGCCTATCCATTCACTAGAGAGCGGTGACATCACTGAGAACGCAGCTCATCCCTTCACTAGACACTGGTGACATCACTGAGAATGCAGCCTATCCCTTCACTAGACACTGGTGACATCACTGAGAATGCATCCTATCACTAGAGAGCAGTGACATCACCAATAATACAGCCTATCCATTCAGTAGAGAACAATGACATCACTGAGAATGCAGCCTATCCGTTCACTAGAGAGTGGTGACATCACTGAGAATGCAGCCTATCCATTCACTAGAGAGCGATGACATCACTAAGAATGCAGCCTATCCAATCACTAGAAAGCGGTGACATCACTAAGAATGCAGCCTATCACTAGAGAGCGATGACATCACTGAGAATGCAGCCTATCACTAGAGAGCGGTGACATCACTAAGAATACAACCTATCCATTCACTAGAGAACAATGACATCACTGAGAATGCAGCCTATCCATTCACTAGAGAGTGATGACATCACTGAGAATGCAGCCTATCCATTCACTAGACACTGGTGACATCACTGAGAATGCATTCTATCACTAGAGAGCAGTGACATCACCAATAATACAGCCTATCCATTCAGTAGAGAACAATGACATCACTGAGAATGCAGCCTATCCGTTCACTAGAGAACAATGACATCACTGAGAATGCAGCCTATCCAATCACTAGAAAGCGGTGACATCACTAAGAATGCAGCCTATTTATTCACTGGAGAGAGATGACATCACTGAGAATGCAGCCTATCCAATCACTAGAAAGCAGTGACATCACTAAGAATGCAGCCTATTTACTCACTAGAGAGCGGTGACATCACTGAGAATGCAGTCTATCCATTCACTAGAGAGCGGTGACATCACTGAGAATGCAGTCTATCCATTCACTAGAGAGCGGTGACATCACTGAGAATGCATCCTATCCCTTCACTAGACACACTGAGAATGCAGCCTATCTATTCACTAGAGAGCGATGACATCACTGAGAATGCAGCCTATCCATTCACTAGAGAGCGGTGATATCACCGAGAAAGCATCCTATCCATTCACTAGAGTGCGGTGACATCACTGAGAATGCATCCTATCCAATCACTAGAGAGCGATGACATCACTGTGAATGCAGCCTATCCATTCACTAAAGAGCGGTGACATCACTAAGAATGCAGCCTATTTATTCACTAGAGAGCGATGACATCACTGAGAATGCAGTCTATCCATTCACTAGAGAGCGGTGACATCACTGAGAATGCAGTCTATCCATTCACTAGAGAGCGGTGACATCACTGAGAATGCAGCCTATCCAATCACTAGACACACTGAGAATGCAGCCTATCTATTCACTAGAGAGCGATGACATCACTGAGAATGCAGCCTATCTATCACTAGAGAGCGATGACATCACTGAGAATGCAGCCTATCTATTCACTAAGGAGCGGTGACATCACTGAGAATGCATCCTATCCAATCACTAGAGAGCGGTGACATCACTGAGAATGCAGTCTATCCATTCACTAGAGAGCGGTGACATCACTGAGCATGCAGCCTATCCCTTCACTAGACACACTGAGAATGCAGCCTATCTATTCACTAGAGAGCGATGACATCACTGAGAATGCAGCCTATCTATCACTAGAGAGCGATGACATCACTGAGAATGCAGCCTATCTATTCACTAAGGAGCGGTGACATCACTGAGAATGCATCCTATCCAATCACTAGAGAGCGGTGACATCACTGAGAATGCAGCCTATCCAATCACTAGAGAGCAGTGACATCACTAAAACCAAAGTGGAGCCATTTTGGAATGTTGATCTTTATTAGCGATGTGGCCGAGAAAACGGCTTCACCTTTGGTTCACATTTTACGACAAAATAATTGACATTTTCATGCGAGTAATGGAAGTGTTAATTAAAATGCTGAACCAGCCCCCCCCCCCCAATACCCAGAATGCCCCCATCCCCCACAGACAGGTTCCTGTGACAGCAAAGGCGGTAATTACAGTATTATTAGCCGGGCTGCCATTCAAATCTCCAGTAATTATTCCGTCTCTAACATCCTGCACAACATCCTGCTGATTACCCGGGAGAGAGGGGAATATACAGACGCCGCCCGGCACAATCGCTGTCTGATACCTCTCCTTAATTGGTGCGCAAACCCTCCTCTGAGACATTGCATGAGGCGCAACATGCCTCGTACCTCGCCGAGATCTTTATGGCAAGTGGGAACCTAAAATGCAAGATAACGCAAATGCAAAATAAATCAAGTCACTTTAGCTGGAAGGCGGACCCTGTCCCCCAAATCTTACCAAAATCACCATTTTCACGGCGGTCATTACCCTCAATCTGTCCTCCTTTACAACGCCCCTGGCCTTGGCAAACATCCCTGACACGGCTAGAGTAACAGGTGGAAGCGGATCTGCGTCAGGAAGGGGAGTGTGCCAGGATAGGTTGCAGCTGGGCGGAGTTGCAGGTCTACGTTACAACCCCCAGGGAGCGCTTCACCTGACGACGCAGCAGCTGGGAGCGATCTCCGGGGGGATGCTCCGGTAAAACCAGAAGATGCAGTGTCAGGGACTGACAAACCTGTACGTACAACCTAGGTCCCCGCTGTACTTACCTCTATGAGTGATCAGTGCCCATGCAGACATTGTAGCTGTAAAGCCCCACTCTTCCTCCCCTTCTTTCCTCAGGGCTTCCGGGATGGATCAGAGGGATTCTGATTGGTCAGCACCGACACATGACTGCTTTGACCAATCAGAAATCACTCTAATCCATCCTAAGTCCTACAGAAAGGAGAGAAAGAAAAGCGGGGCTTTCAAATCCCTGGACCACTATACTGATTGCATGGGCACTGGTTACTCGTGGAGGTAAGTACAGTGGGCACCAGAGGGGGGGGTAAGTTCACCTTTTCTTTTTTTTGTGAGCTGCCATATAATGAAAATTTGGTTTTGGGTTTAATACCATCATTTTGTTTTTTTATTTGGATGGAGCAGCAAAGGGATCGGACCCCGGTCTGGTTTTTATTGAAGGCAGTAGAATTTCTTATATTCCAAAAATTCAGTAACGTTAAAATAGATCTTCATTATCGTATCTCCAGATCGCAGACGTCAGTCTAGACAATGACCATATCTGAACAAAGTCAGTCTATCCGCACCATATACTGGTATATAAAGGTCACCCCCCACAAATGTAGACATCAGATTGCATGCAAACTATTGGCCGACAGATAAGCCCATGTAGACAATAAATTGGTGGGATCACCCTAGGCTGGACCTGCAAATCCGAATACAAAGCACCAATCCGGAGTACAGCGCTGGTATACCCCCCCTCGCAGGTGAAGAACCTCCCCCCCCCCGATCTGCTGATCTTACCGCAGAGGAACCCTTTAATCATTTCCAGGTCTCTGGGAACCCCGGCTGATCATTATTCTATCTGCAGCTCGTGGGACATCAGTATGAACAGTACAATGTATTACAAGAATAAATAAAATGCATTTGACACCTGGGGCTGCTCTATACAACTAAATGATATTCATTAGTAATAAAATGAAATAGATCAGAACCCAGAAAAAATGCAGACCATAAAATTGGTGGTTAGTGAAAAAGGACCCTACAATAATGGTCATGGACAGTGGGAAGAAAGCCCCTTACATTGGTGATCAGTGGGAAGAATGTTCCTTACATTGGTGATCAGTGAGAAGAATGTTCCTTACATTGGTGATCAGTGGGAAGAATGTCTCTTACATTGGTGATCAGTGGGAAGAATGTTCCTTACATTGGTGATCAGTGAGAAGAATGTTCCTTACATTGGTGATCAGTGAGAAGAATGTTCCTTACATTGGTGATCAGTGGGAAGAATGTCCCTTACATTGGTGATCAGTGAGAAGAATGTTCCTTACATTGGTGATCAGTGGGGAGAATGTTCCTTACATTGGTGATCAGTGGGGAGAATGTTCCTTACATTGGTGATCAGTGGGAAGAATGTCCCTTACATTGGTGATCGGTGGGAAGAATGTTCCTTACATTGGTGATCAGTGAGAAGAATGTTCCCTACATTGGTGATCAGTGGGGAGAATGTTCCTTACATTGGTGATCAGTGGGAAGAATGTCCCTTACATTGGTGATCAGTGAGAAGAATGTTCCTTACATTGGTGATCAGTGGGAAGAATGTCCCTTACATTGGTGATCAGTGGGAAGAATGTCCCTTACATTGGTGATCAGTGGGAAGAATGTTCCTTACATTGGTGATCAGTGAGAAGAATGTTCCTTACATTGGTGATCAGTGAGAAGAATGTTCCTTACATTGGTGATCAGTGGGAAGAATGTTCCTTACATTGGTGATCAGTGAGAAGAATGCTCCTTACATTGGTGATCAGTGAGAAGAAATGTTCCTTACATTGGTGATCAGTGAGAAGAATGTTCCTTACATTGGTGATCAGTGGGAAGAATGTTCCTTACATTGGTGATCAGTGAGAAGAATGTTCCTTACATTGGTGATCGGTGGGAAGAATGTTCCTTACATTGGTGATCGGTGGGAAGAATGTCCCTTACATTGGTGATCGGTGGGAAGAATGTTCCTTACATTGGTGATCAGTGGGAAGAATGTTCCTTACATTGGTGATCAGTGAGAAGAATGTTCCTTACATTGGTGATCAGTGGGAAGAATGTCCCTTACATTGGTGATCAGTGAGAAGAATGTCCCTTACATTGGTGATCAGTGGGAAGAATGCTCCTTACATTGGTGGTCAGTGGGAAGAATGCTCCTTACATTGGTGATCAGTGGGAAGAATGTTCCTTACATTGGTGATCAGTGGGAAGAATGTCCCTTACATTGGTGATCGGTGGGAAGAATGTTCCTTACATTGGTGATCAGTGAGAAGAATGTTCCCTACATTGGTGATCAGTGGGGAGAATGTTCCTTACATTGGTGATCAGTGGGAAGAATGTCCCTTACATTGGTGATCAGTGAGAAGAATGTTCCTTACATTGGTGATCAGTGAGAAGAATGTTCCTTACATTGGTGATCAGTGAGAAGAATGTTCCTTACATTGGTGATCAGTGGGAAGAATGTTCCTTACATTGGTGATCAGTGAGAAGAATGCTCCTTACATTGGTGATCAGTGAGAAGAAATGTTCCTTACATTGGTGATCAGTGAGAAGAATGTTCCTTACATTGGTGATCAGTGGGAAGAATGTTCCTTACATTGGTGATCAGTGAGAAGAATGTTCCTTACATTGGTGATCAGTGGGAAGAATGTTCCTTACATTGGTGATCGGTGGGAAGAATGTCCCTTACATTGGTGATCGGTGGGAAGAATGTTCCTTACATTGGTGATCAGTGGGAAGAATGTTCCTTACATTGGTGATCAGTGAGAAGAATGTTCCTTACATTGGTGATCAGTGGGAAGAATGTTCCTTACATTGGTGATCGGTGGGAAGAATGTCCCTTACATTGGTGATCGGTGGGAAGAATGTTCCTTACATTGGTGATCAGTGGGAAGAATGTTCCTTACATTGGTGATCAGTGAGAAGAATGTTCCTTACATTGGTGATCAGTGAGAAGAATGTTCCTTACATTGGTGATCAGTGGGAAGAATGTTCCTTACATTGGTGATCAGTGAGAAGAATGTTCCTTACATTGGTGATCGGTGGGAAGAATGTTCCTTACATTGGTGATCGGTGGGAAGAATGTCCCTTACATTGGTGATCGGTGGGAAGAATGTTCCTTACATTGGTGATCAGTGGGAAGAATGTTCCTTACATTGGTGATCAGTGGGAAGAATGTTCCTTACATTGGTGATCAGTGGGAAGAATGTTCCTTACATTGGTGATCAGTGAGAAGAATGTCCCTTACATTGGTGATCAGTGAGAAGAATGTTCCTTACATTGGTGATCAGTGGGAAGAATGTTCCTTACATTGGTGATCAGTGGGAAGAATGCTCCTTACATTGGTGATCAGTGGGAAGAATGCTCCTTACATTGGTGATCAGTGAGAAGAATGTTCCTTACATTGGTGATCAGTGGGAAGAATGTTCCTTACATTGGTGATCAGTGAGAAGAATGTCCCTTACATTGGTGATCAGTGAGAAGAATGTTCCTTACATTGGTGATCAGTGAGAAGAATGTTCCTTACATTGGTGATCAGTGGGAAGAATGTTCCTTACATTGGTGATCAGTGAGAAGAATGTTCCTTACATTGGTGATCAGTGAGAAGAATGTTCCTTACATCGGTGATCAGTGAGAAGAACGTTCCTTACATTGGTGATCAGTGGGGAGAATGTTCCTTACATTGGTGGTCAGTGGGAAGAATGTCCCTTACATTGGTGATCAGTGGGAAGAATGTTCCTTACATTGGTGATCAGTGGGAAGAATGTTCCTTACATTGGTGATCAGTGGGAAGAATGTTCCTTACATTGGTGATCAGTGAGAAGAATGTTCCTTACATTGGTGATCAGTGAGAAGAATGTTCCTTACATTGGTGATCAGTGGGAAGAATGTTCCTTACATTGGTGATCAGTGAGAAGAATGTTCCTTACATTGGTGATCAGTGAGAAGAATGTCCCTTACATTGGTGATCAGTGAGAAGAATGTCCCTTACATTGGTGATCAGTGAGAAGAATGTTCCTTACATTGGTGATCAGTGGGAAGAATGTTCCTTACATTGGCGATCAGTGGGAAGAATGTTCCTTACATTGGCGATCAGTGGGAAGAATGTTCCTTACATTGGCGATCAGTGGGAAGAATGTTCCTTACATTGGCGATCAGTGGGAAGAATGTCCCTTACATTGGTGATCAGTGGGAAGAATGTCCCTTACATTGGTGATCAGTGAGAAGAATGTCCCTTACATTGGTGATCAGTGGGAAGAATGTCCCTTACATTGGCGATCGGTGGGAAGAATGTTCCTTACATTGGTGATCGGTGGGAAGAATGTCCCTTACATTGGTGATCGGTGGGAAGAATGTCCCTTACATTGGTGATCGGTGGGAAGAATGTCCCTTACATTGGTGATCGGTGGGAAGAATGTCCCTTACATTGGTGATCGGTGAGAAGAATGTTCCTTACATTGGTGATCAGTGAGAAGAATGTCCCTTACATTGGTGATCAGTGAGAAGAATGTCCCTTACATTGGTGATCAGTGGGAAGAATGTCCCTTACATTGGTGATCAGTGAGAAGAATGTCCCTTACATTGGTGATCAGTGAGAAGAATGTCCCTTACATTGGTGATCAGTGGGAAGAATGTTCCTTACATTGGTGATCAGTGGGAAGAATGCTCATTACATTGGTGATCAGTGGGAAGAATGTTCCTTACATTGGTGATCAGTGAGAAGAATGTTCCTTACATTGGCGATCAGTGGGAAGAATGTTCCTTACATTGGCGATCAGTGGGGAGAATGTTCCTTACATTGGTGATCAGTGGGAAGAATGTTCCTTACATTGGTTATCAGTGGGAAGAATGTTCCTTACATTGGTGATCAGTGGGAAGAATGTTCCTTACATTGGTGATCAGTGAGAAGAATGTTCCTTACATTGGTGATCAGTGGGGAGAATGTTCCTTACATTGGTGATCAGTGGGAAGAATGCCCCTTACATTGGTGATCAGTGGGAAGAATGTTCCTTACATTGGTGATCAGTGGGAAGAATGTTTCTTACATTGGTGATCAGTGGGGAGAATGTTCCTTACATTGGTGATCAGTGGGAAGAATGCCCCTTACATTGGTGATCAGTGGGAAGAATGTCCCTTACATTGGTGATCAGTGAGAAGAATGCCCCTTACATTGGTGATCAGTGGGAAGAATATTCCTTACATTGGTGATCAGTGGGAAGAATGTTCCTTACATTGGTGATCAGTGGGAAGAATGTTCCTTACATTGGTGATCAGTGAGAAGAATGTTCCTTACATTGGTGGTCAGTGAGAAGAATGTCCCTTACATTGGTGATCAGTGAGAAGAATGCCCCTTACATTGGTGATCAGTGGGAAGAATGTTTCTTACATTGGTGATCAGTGGGGAGAATGTTCCTTACATTGGTGATCAGTGGGAAGAATGCCCCTTACATTGGTGATCAGTGGGAAGAATGTTCCTTACATTGGTGATCAGTGGGAAGAATGTTTCTTACATTGGTGATCAGTGGGGAGAATGTTCCTTACATTGGTGATCAGTGGGAAGAATGCCCCTTACATTGGTGATCAGTGGGAAGAATGTCCCTTACATTGGTGATCAGTGAGAAGAATGCCCCTTACATTGGTGATCAGTGGGAAGAATGTTCCTTACATTGGCGATCAGTGGGAAGAATGTTCCTTACATTGGTGATCAGTGGGAAGAATGTTCCTTACATTGGTGATCAGTGAGAAGAATGTTCCTTACATTGGTGATCAGTGAGAAGAATGTTCCTTACATTGGTGATCAGTGAGAAGAATATTCCTTACATTGGTGATCAGTGAGAAGAATGTCCCTTACATTGGTGATCAGTGGGAAGAATGTTCCTTACATTGGTGATCAGTGAGAAGAATGTTCCTTACATTGGTGGTCAGTGAGAAGAATGTTCCTTACATTGGTGATCAGTGAGAAGAATGTCCCTTACATTGGTGATCAGTGGGAAGAATGTTCCTTACATTGGTGATCAGTGGGAAGAATGTCCCTTACATTGGTGATCAGTGGGAAGAATGTTCCTTACATTGGTGATCAGTGAGAAGAATGTTCCTTACATTGGTGATCAGTGGGAAGAATGTTCCTTACATTGGTGGTCAGTGAGAAGAATGTCCCTTACATTGGTGATCAGTGGGAAGAATGTCCCTTACATTGGTGATCAGTGAGAAGAATGTTCCTTACATTGGTGATCAGTGGGAAGAATGTCCCTTACATTGGTGATCAGTGAGAAGAATGTTCCTTACATTGGTGATCAGTGGGAAGAATGTTCCTTACATTGGTGGTCAGTGAGAAGAATGTCCCTTACATTGGTGATCAGTGGGAAGAATGTCCCTTACATTGGTGATCAGTGAGAAGAATGTTCCTTACATTGGTGATCAGTGGGAAGAATGTCCCTTACATTGGTGATCAGTGAGAAGAATGTCCCTTACATTGGTGATCAGTGGGAAGAATGCTCCTTACATTGGTGGTCAGTGGGAAGAATGCTCCTTACATTGGTGATCAGTGGGAAGAATGTTCCTTACATTGGTGATCAGTGGGAAGAATGTTCCTTACATTGGTGATCAGTGGGAAGAATGTCCCTTACATTGGTGATCAGTGAGAAGAATGTCCCTTACATTGGTGGTCAGTGGGAAGAATGTTCCTTACATTGGTGATCAGTGGGAAGAATGTCCCTTACATTGGTGATCAGTGAGAAGAATGTTCCTTACATTGGTGATCAGTGAGAAGAATGTTCCTTACATTGGTGATCAGTGAGAAGAATGTTCCTTACATTGGTGATCAGTGAGAAGAATGTTCCTTACATTGGTGATCAGTGAGAAGAATGTTCCTTACATTGGTGATCAGTGGGAAGAATGTTCCTTACATTGGTGGTCAGTGAGAAGAATGTCCCTTACATTGGTGATCAGTGGGAAGAATGTCCCTTACATTGGTGATCAGTGGGAAGAATGTTCCTTACATTGGTGGTCAGTGGGAAGAATGTCCCTTACATTGGTGATCAGTGGGAAGAATGTTCCTTACATTGGTGATCAGTGAGAAGAATGTCCCTTACATTGGTGATCAGTGGGAAGAATGTCCCTTACATTGGTGATCAGTGGGAAGAATGCTCCTTACATTGGTGATCAGTGGGAAGAATGTCCCTTACATTGGTGATCAGTGAGAAGAATGTTCCTTACATTGGTGATCGGTGGGAAGAATGTTCCTTACATTGGCGATCAGTGATCGCTCTTTGAACCTCTAACCATCTCTGGAGGAACCTGGCAGGGGAAGGCAGGTCTGGAGACCATATATTGAAGCTCCTGAATAACGATGGTCTCATATTAGACTTCTGGGTCATAGATGATCACCCACAGAAAATGTCAAAGTACTTCTGGCTGACTATTCCCAATATTAGAGAGTTGGTTGCTCATGCACTGCATGGTACGTATATCTGGGTGACGGTCATATGGAAATACTCAAACTCACTCGAAAACCACCACCTCGGAGTCCAATGATTGGCGGTTTAAACATCTCTGTTAAGTGCTGTAAACAGTCATTTGTGGAATGTTGGAGGTCTGGCCAAAACATGGCCAAAAGATTTGCCTTTCTAAGCTCTCGTGCCCGCTGGGCGTTTAGCTCCTGTGTATGGGATCCTGGGGTTTTCAAGCACACAGAAGGCACAGGCCCACAGTCCAGCTCCTGTGAGAGTCTTAATGCTGCTGCTGCGGCTGAATAGTTTACCAAGTGCTACTAACCTCTAGGGTAGTATGTGTCCAGCGAGGTCCGCCCCGAATGCTGACCAGATATTCCTCCCTGGCTGCCCATTACCTTTGGTACCACTCAGTGCACCACCCAGCCACAGAGACTTTCAGACTCTGTTTTCTCATAGGGCCTGGACGGTGCACCTGTGTCTTCTGCCCCATACCAGGATGTCATGTGCATGAAGCTTAAGGAAATCAGGATGGTCCAAATGGATGTCAACCAGATTTGCAGTGTCTCTATGGAAGAGGACTGGTTCACCTTAAGGCCCCTTTCACACGGACGCCTCCGCCAAGCGGAATCCGCCTGCTCGGTGGGTGACAGGTCCATGTCTGCTCCGCTATGCAGAGCGGACACAGACACAGTCCCGCTCTCCTCTATGGGGCAATTAGATGGAAACAGACCCTGGGTCCGTTTCCATCCGATCCGCTGGATGCATGGAAAATAGGACCACCATCTGTCCGTTTTTTGGCAGACAGGATTGGATCGCATGGCAGTGGCGGCCGCTGCTCAGAATTTTTTGGGGGGGCGCAAACAAACTGAAAAATTATGGGGAAAAAAAACATTAATTGCAGCCTCACTGTGCCATCAAATGCAGCCACTGTGTACCCCCCCCCCCCACCGCTCGCTGTCTGACCGGCGCTTACCCCATCTTGGTGGCGGGTCAGGCAGCGGGTGACGGCAGCAAGCTGTCCGAATCTTTCGGGCAGCGGGTCAGGCATCGGCGAGCTGTGTCCTCCATGTGTCTCTTCTTTCTTACTGCTAGGCGTCCAATAGGAGCGCCTGTCCCTTCAGCCAATCAGGTGAAGGGTATTAGACCCACGCTTCCCGATTGGCGGAGAGGCGGTTCAGTGTTAGAAAAGCGAATATTCATTTGCTTTTCTAAACACACCTGGGTGGGCTCCGAGCGCAATGCTCTGGCGCCACAAGTCCACCCTATGCATGACTCTATCCATGATACATATAGGGGGGGGGGGCGACACCCCCCCCATGCGCCCTTAATGGACGGGCCGCCACTGGCGGCGGGTGTCAGTGGACATATATGTCCGCTGACATTCGCTGCTCCGTAGAGGACAATGTAGGGTCCGATCAGGTCCGCCTGAAAAACCGAGAGCTGGACCCGATCGGACAGATCGTGTGAAAGGGGCCTAGGAAAAATGGCATACCCTGAAATGCAATGGGGTTGATTTACTAAAGGCAAATAGACTGTGCACTAATGCACTTTGCAAAGTGCAGTTGTTCCAGAGCTTTGTAAGTGAGGTAAAGCTTCATTTGGCAAAGAATAACCAATCACGTGCAAGAAAAAAAATTAAAAAAAATACAGCCTTTTTGCTTGCATGTGATTGGATGATGGAAGTCAGCAGAGCTTCTGCTCATTTACGAAGCTCTGGAGCAACTGCACTTTGCAAAGCGCACCGTCTATTTGCCTTTAGTAGATCTCCCCCCCCCCGACGTGTTGGTAAGCAGTATGGTGTAATAAGGGTGGAGGGCCTCAATGGGAGAGGATTGGTTCACCCTAGGAGAAATGGCATACTCTGCAGTACAATGCGCCCGCATGCAGGATGATGAAATGAGGGTGGATCTTCCCGAGTCCTCCAATTATCTGCATACAAAGCTACAGAAATAGTTCTTAAAAAAACACCATAAAACAGTTTTGTTGTCACACAAGGTGTTAAAAACGGACGGAAAATATAAGGTGAAGCTTCCCCCTCCTATTATTTTTTTCTCTTGCGTTACATTGCACTGAGTCACCGCGATAAAGGATGTTATTTTTAATCTATATATATCGCTGGGCTAACTGTGAGCGCAGCACAATCTGTGTTACGCCTTCATGGAATACCCAGCATGCCCTTCCCGACTGCAGAGGAATGTATGTGTGTATCTATATATATATAGATTATGTCTACACTCACCGGACACTTTATTAGGTACACCTTCCTAGTCGCGGGTTGGACCCCCTTTATTAAGTCCCCCTTGCAAGTCCCGGGTTGGACCCCCTTTATTAGGTACTGCTTGCTAGTAGCGGGTTGGACCCCCTTTATTAGGTCTCCCTTGCCCATAGCGGGCTGGACCCCCTTTTATTAGGTCCCCCTTGCATGTCCTGGGTTGGACCCCCTTTATTAGGTTCACCTTGCTAGTCCCAGGTTGGACCCCCTTTATTAGGTCTCCCTTGCTAGTAGCAGGTTGGACCTCCTTTATTAAGTACTGCTTGCTAGTAGCGGGTTGGACCCCTATTTATTAAGTCCCTCTTGCATGTCCCGGGTTGGACCCCCTTTATTAGGTCCCACTTGCTAGTAGCGGGTTGGACCACCTTTATTAGGTCCCCCTTGCTAGTAGCGGGTTGGACCCCCTTGCTAGTAGTAGGTTGGACCCCCTTTATTAGGTCCCCCTTGCTAGTAGCGGGCTGGACCCCCTTTATTAGGTCCCCCTTGCTGGTAGCGGGTTGGACCCCCTTTATTAGGTCCCCATTGCTAGTAGCGGGTTGGACTGCCTTTATTAGGTCCCCCTTGCTAGTAGCGGGTTGGACCCCCTTTATTAAGCACACCTTGCTAGTCCCGGGTTGGACCCCCTTTATTAGTTCCCCCCTTGCAAGTCCCAGGTTGGACCCCGTTTATTAGCTCCCACTTGCTAGTAGCGGGTTGGACCCCCTTTATTAGGTCCCCATTGCTGGTAGCGGGTTGGACCCCCTTTATTAGGTCCCCCTTGCTAGTAGCAGGTTGGACCCCCTTTATTAGGTACTGCTTGCTAGTAGCGGGTTGGACCCCCTTTATTAGGTCCCCCTTGCTAGTAGCAGGTTGGACCCCCTTTATTAGGTACTGCTTGCTAGTAGCGGGTTGGACCCCCTTTATTAGGTCTCCCTTGCCCGTAGCGGGTTGGACCCCCTTTATTAGGTCCCCCTTGCATGTCCCGGGTTGGACCCCCTTTATTAGGTCTCCCTTGCTAGTAGCAGGTTGGACCTCCTTTATTAAGTACTGCTTGCTAGTAGCGGGTTGGACCCCCTTTATTAGGTCCTCCTTGCTAGTAACAGGTTGGACCCCCTTTATTAGGTACCCCTTGCTAGTCCCGGGTTGGACCCCCTTTATTAGGTCCCCCTTGCTAGTAGCGGGTTGGACACCCTTGCTAGTAGTAGGTTGGACCCCCTTTATTAGGTCCCCCTTGCTGGTAGCGGGTTGGACCCCCTTTATTAGGTCCCCATTGCTAGTAGCGGGTTGGACCCCCTTTATTAAGCACACCTTGCTAGTCCCGGGTTGGACCCCCTTTATTAGTTCCCCCCTTGCACGTCCCGGGTTGGACCCTGTTTATTAGCTCCCACTTGCTAGTAGCGGGTTGGACCCCCTTTATTAGGTACCCCTTGCTAGTCCCGGGTTGGACCCCCTTTATTAGGTCCCACTTGCTAGTAGTGGGTTGGACCCCCTTTATTAGGTCCCCCTTGCTAGTAGCGGGTTGGACCCCCTTGCTAGTAGTAGGTTGGACCCCCTTTATTAGGTCCCCCTTGCTGGTAGCGGGTTGGACCCCCTTTATTAGGTCCTAATTGCTAGTAGCGGGTTGGACCCCCTTTATTAAGCACACCTTGCTAGTCCCGGGTTGGACCCCCTTTATTAGTTCCCCCCTTGCCCGTCCCGGGTTGGACCCTGTTTATTAGCTCCCACTTGCTAGTAGCGGGTTGGATCCCCTTTATTAGGTCCCCCTTGCTAGTAGCGGGTTGGACCCCCTTTATTAGGTCCCCCTTGCAAGTCCCGGGTTGGACCCTCTTTATTAGGTCCTCCTTGCTAGTAGCAGGTTGGACCCCCTTTATTAGGTACCCCTTGCTAGTCCCGGGTTGGACCCCCTTTATTAGGTACCCCTTGCTAGTCCCGGGTTGGACCCCCTTTATTAGGTCCCCCTTGCTAGTCCCGGGTTGGACCCCCTTCGGCCTTCATTCTTGGTGGCATAGATACAACAACAAGGTGTTGGAAACGTTCCGCAGAGATTTTTCTCCATAGTGACATGATGATTTGTCGGCTGCCCATCCATGATGCCATTCATCTCCCGTCCCACCACATCCCAAAGGTGCTCTATTGGATGAGATGTGGTGAGTGTGGAGGCCATTGGAGTCCAGTGACCTCATTGTCCAGTGGTGAGATGATTGGAGTTTTGTGACATGGTGCATTATCCTGCTGGAAGGAGTCATCAGAAGATGGGGACACTGTAGTCATAAAGGGATGGACATGGTCAGCAACAATACTCAGGTAGGCCGTGGTGATTAAACCATGGGGGGGCCCAAAGTGTGCCCATCCCCCACACCATGACACCCCCACCATCAGCCTGAGCCGATGATACTCCATCCCCCACACCATTACACCCCCACCACCAGCCTGAGCCGATGATACTCCATCCCCCACACCATAACACCCCCACCACCAGCCTGAACCGGTGATACCCCATCCCCTACACCATTACACCCCCCACCACCAGCCTGGACCGGTGATACCCCATCCCCTACACCATTACACCCCCCACCACCAGCCTGAACCGGTGATACCCCATCCCCTACACCATTACACCCCCCACCACCAGCCTGAACCGGTGATACCCCATCCCCTACACCATTACAACCCCACCACCAGCCTGAACCGGTGATACTCCATCCCCCACACCATTACACCCCCCCACCACCAGCCTGAACCGGTGATACCCCATCCCCCACACCATTACAACCCCACCACCAGCCTGAGCCGATGATACTCCATCCCCCACACCATTACACCCCCACCACCAGCCTGAACCGGTGATACTCCATCCCCCACACCATTACACCCCCACCACCAGCCTGAACCGGTGATACCCCATCCCCCACACCATTACACCCCCCCACCACCAGCCTGAACCGGTGATACCCCATCCCCCACACCATTACACCCCCCACCACCAGCCTGAGCCGATGATACTCCATCCCCCACACCATTACACCCCCACCACCAGCCTGAGCCGATGATACTCCATCCCCCACACCATTACACCCCCACCACCAGCCTGAACCGGTGATACCCCATCCCCCACACCATTACACCCCCCCACCACCAGCCTGAACCGGTGATACCCCATCCCCCACACCATTACACCCCCACCACCAGCCTGAACCGGTGATACTCCATCCCCCACACCATTACACCCTCACCACCAGCCTGAACCGGTGTTACCCCCTCCCCCACACCATTACACCCCCACCACCAGCCTGAACCGGTGATACCCCATCCCCCACACCATTACACCCCCACCACCAGCCTGAACCGGTGATACTCCATCCCCCACACCATTACACCCCCACCACCAGCCTGAACCGGTGATACTCCATCCCCCACACCATTACACCCCCACCACCAGCCTGAACCGGTGATACCCCATCCCCCACACCATTACACCCCCCCACCACCAGCCTGAACCGGTGATACCCCATCCCCCACACCATTACACCCCCCACCACCAGCCTGAGCCGATGATACTCCATCCCCCACACCATTACACCCCCACCACCAGCCTGAGCCGATGATACTCCATCCCCCACACCATTACACCCCCACCACCAGCCTGAACCGGTGATACCCCATCCCCCACACCATTACACCCCCACCACCAGCCTGAACCGGTGATATCCCATCCCCCACACCATTACACCCCCCACCACCAGCCCGAACCAGTGATACTCCATCCCCCACACCATTACACCCCCACCACCAGCCTGAACCGGTGATACCCCATCCCCCACACCATTACACCCCCACCACCAGCCTGAACCGGTGATACTCCATCCCCCACACCATTACACCACCAGCCTGAACCGGTGATACCCCCTCCCCCACACCATTACACCCCCACCACCAGCCTGAACCGGTGATACTCCATCCCCCACACCATTACACCCCCCACCACCAGCCTGAACCAGTGATACCCCATCCCCCACACCATTACACCCTCACCACCAGCCTGAACCGGTGATACCCCATCCCCCACACCATTACACCCCCCACCACCAGCCTGAACCGGTGATATCCCATCCCCCACACCATTACACCCCCACCACTAGCCTGAACCGGTGATACTCCATCCCCCACACCATTACACCCCCCACCACCAGCCCGAACCAGTGATACTCCATCCCCCACACCATTACACCCCCACCACCAGCCTGAACCGGCGATACCCCATCCCCCACACCATTACACCCCCACCACCAGCCTGAACCGGTGATACTCCATCCCCCACACCATAACACCCCCACCACCAGCCTGAACCGGTGATACCCCATCCCCCACACCATTACACCCCCACCACCAGCCTGAACCGGCGATACCCCATCCCCCACACCATTACACCCCCCACCACCAGCCTGAACCGGTGATACCCCATCCCCCACACCATTACACCCCCCACCACCAGCCTGAACCGGTGATACCCCATCCCCCACACCATTACACCCCCACCACCAGCCTGAACCGGTGATACTCCATCCCCCACACCATTACAGCCTCACCACCAGCCTGAACCGGTGATACTCCATCCCCCACACCATTACACCCCCACCACCAGCCTGAACCGGTGATACCCCATCCCCCACACCATTACACCCTCACCACCAGCCTGAACCGGTGATACTCCATCCCCCACACCATTACACCCCCACCACCAGCCTGAACCGGTGATACTCCATCCCCCACACCATTACACCCTCACCACCAGCCTGAACCGGTGATACCCCCTCCCCCACACCATTACACCCCCACCACCAGCCTGAACCGGTGATACCCCATCCCCCACACCATTACACCCCCACCACCAGCCTGAACCGGTGATACTCCATCCCCCACACCATTACAGCCTCACCACCAGCCTGAACCGGTGATACCCCATCCCCCACACCATTACACCCCCACCACCAGCCTGAACCGGTGATACCCCCTCCCCCACACCATTACACCCCCACCACCAGCCTGAACCGGTGATACCCCATCCCCCACACCATTACACCCCCACCACCAGCCTGAACCGGTGATAATCCATCCCCCACACCATTACAGCCTCACCACCAGCCTGAACCGGTGATACCCCATCCCCCACACCATTACACCCCCACCACCAGCCTGAACCGGTGATACCCCATCCCCCACACCATTACACCCCCCACCACCAGCCTGAACCAGTGATACCCCATCCCCCACACCATTACACCCCCCACCACCAGCCTGAACCGGTGATACCCCATCCCCCACACCATTACACCCCCACCACCAGCCTGAACCGGTGATACTCCATCCCCCACACCATTACACCCCCCACCACCAGCCTGAACCGGTGATACCCCATCCCCCACACCATTACACCCCCCACCACCAGCCTGAACCGGTGATACTCCATCCCCCACACCATTACACCCCCACCACCAGCCTGAACCAGTGATATCCCATCCCCCACACCATTACACCCTCACCACCAGCCTGAACCGGTGATACCCCATCCCCCACACCATTACACCCTCACCACCAACCTGAACCGGTGATACCCCCTCCCCCACACCATTACACCCTCACCACCAGCCCGAACCGGTGATACCCCCTCCCCCACACCATTACACCCTCACCACCAACCTGAACTGGTGATACCCCATCCCCCACACCATTACACCCCCACCACCAGCCTGAACCGGTGATACCCCCTCCCCCACACCATTACACCCTCACCACCAACCTGAACTGGTGATACCCCATCCCCCACACCATTACACCCTCACCACCAGCCTGAACCGGTGATACCCCATCCCCCACACCATTACACCCCCCACCACCAGCCTGAACCGGTGATATCCCATCCCCCACACCATTACACCCCCACCACCAGCCTGAACCGGTGATACTCCATCCCCCACAATATTACACCCCCCACCACCAGCCCGAACCAGTGATACTCCATCCCCCACACCATTACACCCCCACCACCAGCCTGAACCGGCGATACCCCATCCCCCACACCATTACACCCCCACCACCAGCCTGAACCGGTGATACTCCATCCCCCACACCATAACACCCCCACCACCAGCCTGAACCGGTGATACCCCATCCCCCACACCATTACACCCTCACCACCAGCCTGAACCGGTGATACCCCCTCCCCCTCCCCCACACCATTACACCCCCACCACCAGCCTGAACCGGTGATACCCCATCCCCTACACCATTACACCCCCACCACCAGCCTGAACCGGTGATATCCCATCCCCCACACCATTACACCCCCACCACCAGCCTGAACCGGTGATACCCCATCCCCCACACCATTACACCCCCACCACCAGCCTGAACCGGTGATACCCCATCCCCTACACCATTACACCCCCACCACCAGCCTGAACCGGTGATACCCCATCCCCCACACCATTACACCCCCACCACCAGCCTGAACCGGTGATACCCCCTCCCCCACACCATTACACCCCCCACCACCAGCCTGAACCGGTGATAGCCCATCCCCCACACCATTACACCCCCACCACCAGCCTGAACCGGTGATACCCCATCCCCCCCACCATTACACCCCCCACCACCAGCCTGAACCGGTGATACCCCATTCCCCACACCATTACACCACCAGCCTGAACCGGTGATACCCCATCCCCCACACCATTACACCCTCACCACCAGCCTGAACCGGTGATACCCCCTCCCCCACACTATTACACCCTCACCACCAGCCTGAACCGGTGATACCCCATCCCCCACACCATTACACCACCACCACCAGCCTGAACCGGTGATACCCCATCCCCTACACCATTACACCCCCCACCACCAGCCTGAACCGGCGATACCCCATCCCCCCCACCATTACACTCCCCACCACCAGCCTGAACCGGTGATACCCCATCCCCCACACCATTACACTCCCCACCACCAGCCCGAACCGGTGATACTCCATCCCCCACACCATTACACCCCCACCACCAGCCTGAACCGGTGATACTCCATCCCCCACACCATTACACCACCAGCCTGAACCGGTGATACCCCATTCCCCCCACCATTACACTCCCCACCACCAGCCCGAACCGGTGATACTCCATCCCCCACACCATTACACCCCCACCACCAGCCTGAACCGGTGATACTCCATCCCCCACACCATTACACCACCAGCCTGAACCGGCGATACCCCATCCCCCCCACCATTACACTCCCCACCACCAGCCCGAACCGGTGATACTCCATCCCCCACACCATTACACCCCCACCACCAGCCTGAACCGGTGATACTCCATCCCCCACACCATTACACCACCAGCCTGAACCGGTGATACCCCATCCCCCCCACCATTACACTCCCCACCACCAGCCTGAACCGGTGATACCCCATCCCCCACACCATTACACCCCCCACCACCAGCCTGAACCGGTGATACCCCATCCCCCACACCATTACACCCCCACCACCAGCCTGAACCGGTGATACCCCATCCCCCACACCATTACACCCCCCACCACCAGCCTGAACCGGTGATATCCCATCCCCCACACCATTACACCCCCACCACCAGCCTGAACCGGTGATACCCCATCCCCCACACCATTACACCCCCACCACCAGCCTGAACCGGTGATACCCCATCCCCCACACCATTACACCCCCACCACCAGCCTGAACCGGTGATACCCCATCCCCTACACCATTACACCCCCACCACCAGCCTGAACCGGTGATATCCCATCCCCCACACCATTACACCCCCACCACCAGCCTGAACCGGTGATACCCCATCCCCCACACCATTACACCCCCACCACCAGCCTGAACCGGTGATACCCCATCCCCCACACCATTACACCCCCACCACCAGCCTGAACCGGTGATACCCCATCCCCTACACCATTACAACCCCACCACCAGCCTGAACCGGTGATACCCCATCCCCCACACCATTACACCCCCACCACCAGCCTGAACCGGTGATACCCCCTCCCCCACACCATTACACCCCCCACCACCAGCCTGAACCGGTGATAGCCCATCCCCCACACCATTACACCCCCACCACCAGCCTGAACCGGTGATACCCCATCCCCCCACCATTACACCCCCCACCACCAGCCTGAACCGGTGATACCCCATTCCCCACACCATTACACCCCCACCACCAGCCTGAACCGGTGATACTCCATCCCCCACACCATTACACCCCCCCACCACCAGCCTGAACCGGTGATACCCCATCCCCCACACCATTACACCCCCCACCACCAGCCTGAACCGGTGATACTCCATCCCCCACACCATTACACCCTCACCACCAGCCTGAACCGGTGATACCCCATCCCCCACACCATTACACCCCCACCACCAGCCTGAACCGGTGATACCCCATCCCCCACACCATTACACCCCCACCACCAGCCTGAACCGGTGATACCCCCCTCCCCCACACCATTACACCCCCCACCACCAGCCTGAACCGGTGATAGCCCATCCCCCACACCATTACACCCCCACCACCAGCCTGAACCGGTGATACCCCATCCCCCCACCATTACACCCCCCACCACCAGCCTGAACCGGTGATACCCCATTCCCCACACCATTACACCCCCACCACCAGCCTGAACCGGTGATACTCCATCCCCCACACCATTACACCCCCCCACCACCAGCCTGAACCGGTGATACCCCATCCCCCACACCATTACACCCCCCACCACCAGCCTGAACCGGTGATACTCCATCCCCCACACCATTACACCCTCACCACCAGCCTGAACCGGTGATACCCCATCCCCCACACCATTACACCCCCACCACCAGCCTGAACCGGTGATACCCCATCCCCCACACCATTACACCCCCACCACCAGCCTGAACCGGTGATACTCCATCCCCCACACCATTACACCCCCACCACCAGCCTGAACCGGTGATACTCCATCCCCCACACCATTACACCACCAGCCTGAACCGGTGATACCCCATCCCCCCCACCATTACACTCCCCACCACCAGCCTGAACCGGTGATACCCCATCCCCCACACCATTACACCCCCCACCACCAGCCTGAACCGGTGATACCCCATCCCCCACACCATTACACCCCCACCACCAGCCTGAACCGGTGATACTCCATCCCCCACACCATTACACCACCACCACCAGCCTGAACCGGTGATACTCCATCCCCCACACCATTACACCCTCACCACCAGCCTGAACCGGTGATACCCCATCCCCCACACCATTACACCCCCACCACCAGCCTGAACCGGTGATACTCCATCCCCCACACCATTACACCCCCCACCACCAGCCTGAACCGGTGATACTCCATCCCCCACACCATTACACCCCCACCACCAGCCTGAACCGGTGATACTCCATCCCCCACACCATTACACCCCCACCACCAGCCTGAACCGGTGATACTCCATCCCCCACACCATGACACCCTCACCACCAGCCTGAACCGGTGATACTCCATCCCCCACACCATTACACCCCCCACCACCAGCCCGAACCAGTGATACTCCATCCCCCACACCATAACACCCCCACCACCAGCCTGAACCGGTGATACCCCATCCCCCACACCATTACACCCTCACCACCAGCCTGAACCGGTGATACCCCTCCCCCTCCCCCACACCATTACACCCCCACCACCAGCCTGAACCGGTGATACCCCATCCCCTACACCATTACACCCCCACCACCAGCCTGAACCGGCGATACCCCATCCCCCACACCATTACACCCCCACCACCAGCCTGAACCGGTGATATCCCATCCCCCACACCATTACACCCCCACCACCAGCCTGAACCGGTGATACCCCATCCCCCACACCATTACACCCCCACCACCAGCCTGAACCGGTGATACCCCATCCCCCACACCATTACACCCCCACCACCAGCCTGAACCGGTGATACCCCATCGACTACACCATTACACCCCCACCACCAGCCTGAACCGGTGATACCCCATCCCCCACACCATTACACCCCCACCACCAGCCTGAACCGGTGATACCCCCTCCCCCACACCATTACACCCCCCACCACCAGCCTGAACCGGTGATAGCCCATCCCCCACACCATTACACCCCCACCACCAGCCTGAACCGGTGATACCCCATCCCCCCCACCATTACACCCCCCACCACCAGCCTGAACCGGTGATACCCCATCCCCCACACCATTACACCACCAGCCTGAACCGGTGATACCCCATCCCCCCCACCATTACACTCCCCACCACCAGCCTGAACCGGTGATACCCCATCCCCCACACCATTACACCCCCACCACCAGCCTGAACCGGTGATACTCCATCCCCCACACCATTACACCCCCACCACCAGCCTGAACCGGTGATACCCCATCCCCCCCACCATTACACTCCCCACCACCAGCCTGAACCGGTGATACTCCATCCCCCACACCATTACACCCCCCACCACCAGCCTGAACCGGTGATACCCCATCCCCCACACCATTACACCCCCCACCACCAGCCTGAACCGGTGATACTCCATCCCCCACACCATTACACCCTCACCACCAGCCTGAACCGGTGATACCCCATCCCCCACACCATTACACCCCCACCACCAGCCTGAACCGGTGATACCCCATCCCCCACACCATTACACCCCCACCACCAGCCTGAACCGGTGATACTCCATCCCCCACACCATTACACCCCCACCACCAGCCTGAACCGGTGATACTCCATCCCCCACACCATTACACCACCAGCCTGAACCGGTGATACCCCATCCCCCCCACCATTACACTCCCCACCACCAGCCTGAACCGGTGATACCCCATCCCCCACACCATTACACCCCCCACCACCAGCCTGAACCGGTGATACCCCATCCCCCACACCATTACACCCCCACCACCAGCCTGAACCGGTGATACTCCATCCCCCACACCATTACACCACCACCACCAGCCTGAACCGGTGATACTCCATCCCCCACACCATTACACCCTCACCACCAGCCTGAACCGGTGATACCCCATCCCCCACACCATTACACCCCCACCACCAGCCTGAACCGGTGATACTCCATCCCCCACACCATTACACCCCCCACCACCAGCCTGAACCGGTGATACTCCATCCCCCACACCATTACACCCCCACCACCAGCCTGAACCGGTGATATCCCATCCCCCACACCATTACACCCCCACCACCAGCCTGAACCGGCGATACCCCATCCCCCACACCATTACACCCCCACCACCAGCCTGAACCGGTGATACTCCATCCCCCACACCATTACACCCCCCACCACCAGCCCGAACCAGTGATACTCCATCCCCCACACCATAACACCCCCACCACCAGCCTGAACCGGTGATACCCCATCCCCCACACCATTACACCCTCACCACCAGCCTGAACCGGTGATACCCCTCCCCCTCCCCCACACCATTACACCCCCACCACCAGCCTGAACCGGTGATACCCCATCCCCTACACCATTACACCCCCACCACCAGCCTGAACCGGCGATACCCCATCCCCCACACCATTACACCCCCACCACCAGCCTGAACCGGTGATATCCCATCCCCCACACCATTACACCCCCACCACCAGCCTGAACCGGTGATACCCCATCCCCCACACCATTACACCCCCACCACCAGCCTGAACCGGTGATACCCCATCCCCCACACCATTACACCCCCACCACCAGCCTGAACCGGTGATACCCCATCGACTACACCATTACACCCCCACCACCAGCCTGAACCGGTGATACCCCATCCCCCACACCATTACACCCCCACCACCAGCCTGAACCGGTGATACCCCCTCCCCCACACCATTACACCCCCCACCACCAGCCTGAACCGGTGATAGCCCATCCCCCACACCATTACACCCCCACCACCAGCCTGAACCGGTGATACCCCATCCCCCCCACCATTACACCCCCCACCACCAGCCTGAACCGGTGATACCCCATCCCCCACACCATTACACCACCAGCCTGAACCGGTGATACCCCATCCCCCCCACCATTACACTCCCCACCACCAGCCTGAACCGGTGATACCCCATCCCCCACACCATTACACCCCCACCACCAGCCTGAACCGGTGATACTCCATCCCCCACACCATTACACCCCCACCACCAGCCTGAACCGGTGATACCCCATCCCCCCCACCATTACACTCCCCACCACCAGCCTGAACCGGTGATACTCCATCCCCCACACCATTACACCCCCCACCACCAGCCTGAACCGGTGATACTCCATCCCCCACACCATTACACCCCCACCACCAGCCTGAACCGGTGATACCCCATCCCCTACACCATTACACCCTCACCACCAGCCTGAACCGGTGATACCCCATCCCCCACACCATTACACCCCCACCACCAGCCTGAACCGGTGATACCCCATCCCCTACACCATTACACCCCCACCACCAGCCTGAACCGGTGATACCCCATCCCCCACACCATTACACCCCCACCACCACCCCGAACCGGTGATACCCCATCCCCTACACCATTACCCCCCCACCACCAGCCTGAACCGGTGATACTCCATCCCCCACACCATTACACCCCCCACCACCAGCCTGAACCGGTGATACTCCATCCCCCACACCATTACACCCCCACCACCAGCCTGAACCGGTGATACCCCCTCCCCCACACCATTACACCCCCACCACCAGCCTGAACCAGTGATATCCCATCCCCCACACCATTACACCCCCCACCACCAGCCTGAACCGGTGATATCCCATCCCCCACACCATTACACCCCCCACCACCAGCCTGAACCAGTGATATCCCATCCCCCACACCATTACACCCCCACCACCAGCCTGAACCGGTGATACCCCATCCCCCACACCATTACACCCCCACCACCAGCCTGAACCGGTGATACCCCATCCCCCACACCATTACACCCCCACCACCAGCCTGAACCGGTGATACTCCATCCCCCACACCATTACACCCCCACCACCAGCCTGAACCGGTGATACTCCATCCCCCACACCATTACACCACCAGCCTGAACCGGTGATACCCCATCCCCCCCACCATTACACTCCCCACCACCAGCCTGAACCGGTGATACCCCATCCCCCACACCATTACACCCCCCACCACCAGCCTGAACCGGTGATACCCCATCCCCCACACCATTACACCCCCACCACCAGCCTGAACCGGTGATACTCCATCCCCCACACCATTACACCACCACCACCAGCCTGAACCGGTGATACTCCATCCCCCACACCATTACACCCTCACCACCAGCCTGAACCGGTGATACCCCATCCCCCACACCATTACACCCCCACCACCAGCCTGAACCGGTGATACTCCATCCCCCACACCATTACACCCCCCACCACCAGCCTGAACCGGTGATACTCCATCCCCCACACCATTACACCCCCACCACCAGCCTGAACCGGTGATATCCCATCCCCCACACCATTACACCCCCACCACCAGCCTGAACCGGCGATACCCCATCCCCCACACCATTACACCCCCACCACCAGCCTGAACCGGTGATACTCCATCCCCCACACCATTACACCCCCCACCACCAGCCCGAACCAGTGATACTCCATCCCCCACACCATAACACCCCCACCACCAGCCTGAACCGGTGATACCCCATCCCCCACACCATTACACCCTCACCACCAGCCTGAACCGGTGATACCCCTCCCCCTCCCCCACACCATTACACCCCCACCACCAGCCTGAACCGGTGATACCCCATCCCCTACACCATTACACCCCCACCACCAGCCTGAACCGGCGATACCCCATCCCCCACACCATTACACCCCCACCACCAGCCTGAACCGGTGATATCCCATCCCCCACACCATTACACCCCCACCACCAGCCTGAACCGGTGATACCCCATCCCCCACACCATTACACCCCCACCACCAGCCTGAACCGGTGATACCCCATCCCCCACACCATTACACCCCCACCACCAGCCTGAACCGGTGATACCCCATCGACTACACCATTACACCCCCACCACCAGCCTGAACCGGTGATACCCCATCCCCCACACCATTACACCCCCACCACCAGCCTGAACCGGTGATACCCCCTCCCCCACACCATTACACCCCCCACCACCAGCCTGAACCGGTGATAGCCCATCCCCCACACCATTACACCCCCACCACCAGCCTGAACCGGTGATACCCCATCCCCCCCACCATTACACCCCCCACCACCAGCCTGAACCGGTGATACCCCATCCCCCACACCATTACACCACCAGCCTGAACCGGTGATACCCCATCCCCCCCACCATTACACTCCCCACCACCAGCCTGAACCGGTGATACCCCATCCCCCACACCATTACACCCCCACCACCAGCCTGAACCGGTGATACTCCATCCCCCACACCATTACACCCCCACCACCAGCCTGAACCGGTGATACCCCATCCCCCCCACCATTACACTCCCCACCACCAGCCTGAACCGGTGATACTCCATCCCCCACACCATTACACCCCCCACCACCAGCCTGAACCGGTGATACCCCATCCCCCACACCATTACACCCCCACCACCAGCCTGAACCGGTGATACTCCATCCCCCACACCATTACACCCCCCACCACCAGCCTGAACCGGTGATACCCCATCCCCCACACCATTACACCCCCACCACCAGCCTGAACCGGTGATATCCCATCCCCCACACCATTACACCCCCACCACCAGCCTGAACCGGTGATACTCCATCCCCCACACCATTACACCCCCCACCACCAGCCTGAACCGGTGATACCCCCTCCCCCACACCATTACACCCCCCACCACCAGCCTGAACCGGTGATACCCCATCCCCCACACCATTACACCCCCACCACCAACCTGAACCGGTGATACTCCATCCCCCACACCATTACACCCTCACCACCAACCTGAACCGGTGATAGCCCATCCCCCACACCATTACACCCCCACCACCAGCCTGAACCGGTGATACTCCATCCCCCACACCATTACACCCTCACCACCAGCCTGAACCGGTGATACCCCATCCCCCACACCATTGCACCCCCCCACCACCAGCCTGAACCGGTGATACCCCATCCCCCACACCATTACACCCCCACCACCAGCCTGAACCGGAGATACCCCATCCCCCACACCATTACACCCCAACCACCAGCCTGAACCGGTGATACTCCATCCCCCACACCATTACACCCCCACCACCAGCCCAAACCGGTGATACTCCATCCCCCACACCATTACACCCCCACCACCAGCCTGAACCGGTGATACTCCATCCCCCACACCATTACACCCCCCACCACCAGCCTGAACCGGTGATACCCCCTCCCCCACACCATTACACCCCCCACCACCAGCCTGAACCGGTGATACCCCATCCCCCACACCATTACACCCCCACCACCAACCTGAACCGGTGATACTCCATCCCCCACACCATTACACCCTCACCACCAACCTGAACCGGTGATAGCCCATCCCCCACACCATTACACCCCCACCACCAGCCTGAACCGGTGATACTCCATCCCCCACACCATTACACCCTCACCACCAGCCTGAACCGGTGATACCCCATCCCCCACACCATTACACCCCCCCACCACCAGCCTGAACCGGTGATACCCCATCCCCCACACCATTACACCCCCACCACCAGCCTGAACCGGAGATACCCCATCCCCCACACCATTACACCCCAACCACCAGCCTGAACCGGTGATACTCCATCCCCCACACCATTACACCCCCACCACCAGCCCAAACCGGTGATACTCCATCCCCCACACCATTACACCCCCACCACCAGCCCGAACCGGTGATACCCCATCCCCCACACCATTACACCCCCCCACCACCAGCCTGAACCGGTGATACCCCATCCCCCACACCATTACACCCCCCACCACCAGCCTGAACCGGTGATACCCCATCCCCCACACCATTACACCCCAACCACCAGCCTGAACCGGTGATACCCCATCCCCCACACCATTACACCCCCACCACCAGCCTGAACCAGTGATACTCCATCCCCCACACCATTACACCCTCACCACCAGCCTGAACCGGTGATACTCCATCCCCCACACCATTACACCCCCACCACCAGCCTGAACCGGTGATACTCCATCCCCCACACCATTACACCCCCACCACCAGCCCGAACCGGTGATACCCCATCCCCCACACCATTAAACCCCACCACCAGCCTGAACCGGTGATACTCCATCCCCCACACCATTACACCCTCACCACCAGCCTGAACCGGTGATACGCCATCCCCCACACCATTACACCCCCACCACCAGCCCGAACCGGTGATACTCCATCCCCCACACCATTACACCCTCACCACCAGCCCGAACCGGTGATACCCCATCCCCTACACCATTACACCCTCACCACCAGCCTGAACCGGTGATACCCCATCCCCCACACCATTACACCACCACCACCAGCCTGAACCGGTGATACCCCATCCCCTACACCATTACACCCTCACCACCAGCCTGAAACGGTGATACCCCATCCCCCACACCATTACACCCTCACCACCAGCCTGAACCGGTGATACTCCATCCCCCACACCATTACACCCTCACCACCAGCCTGAACCGGTGATACTCCATCCCCCACACCATCAGCCCGAACCGGTGATACTCCATCCCCCACACCATTACACCCTCACCACCAGCCTGAACCGGTGATACCCCATCCCCCACACCATTACACCCCCCACCACCAGCCTGAACCGGTGATACTCCATCCCCCACACCATTACACCCCCACCACCAGCCTGAACCGGTGATACTCCATCCCCCACACCATGACACCCTCACCACCAGCCTGAACCGGTGATAGCCCATCCCCCACACCATTACACCCCCCACCACCAGCCTGAACCAGTGATACCCCATCCCCCACACCATTACACCCCCACCACCAGCCTGAACCGGTGATACTCCATCCCCCACACCATTACACCCCCACCACCAGCCTGAACCGGTGATACTCCATCCCCCACACCATTACACCACCAGCCTGAACCGGTGATACCCCATCCCCCCCACCATTACACTCCCCACCACCAGCCTGAACCGGTGATACCCCATCCCCCACACCATTACACCCCCCACCACCAGCCTGAACCGGTGATACCCCATCCCCCACACCATTACACCCCCACCACCAGCCTGAACCGGTGATACTCCATCCCCCACACCATTACACCACCACCACCAGCCTGAACCGGTGATACTCCATCCCCCACACCATTACACCCTCACCACCAGCCTGAACCGGTGATACCCCATCCCCCACACCATTACACCCCCACCACCAGCCTAAACCGGTGATACTCCATCCCCTACACCATTACACCCCCACCACCAGCCTGAACCGGTGATATCCCATCCCCCACACCATTACACCCCCACCACCAGCCTGAACCGGTGATAGCCCATCCCCCACACCATTACACCCCCCACCACCAGCCTGAACCAGTGATACCCCATCCCCCACACCATTACACCCCCACCACCAGCCTGAACCGGCGATACCCCATCCCCCACACCATTACACCCCCACCACCAGCCTGAACCGGTGATACTCCATCCCCCACACCATTACACCCCCACCACCAGCCTGAACCGGTGATACCCCATCCCCCACACCATTACACCCCCCACCACCAGCCTGAACCGGTGATATCCCATCCCCCACACCATTACACCCCCCACCACCAGCCTGAACCGGTGATACTCCATCCCCCACACCATTACACCACCAGCCTGAACCGGTGATACCCCATCCCCCCCACCATTACACTCCCCACCACCAGCCTGAACCGGTGATACCCCATCCCCCACACCATTACACCCCCACCACCAGCCTGAACCGGCGATACCCCATCCCCCACACCATTACACCCCCACCACCAGCCTGAACCGGTGATACT
Organism: Rana muscosa; assembly: GCA_029206835.1. Taxonomy (NCBI): domain Eukaryota; kingdom Metazoa; phylum Chordata; class Amphibia; order Anura; family Ranidae; genus Rana; species Rana muscosa. Next base: position 61,230,837 of record CM055126.1, on the reverse strand, counting down.
CCATCCCCCACACCATTACACCCCCACCACCAGCCTGAACCGGTGATACCCCATCCCCCACACCATTACACCCCCACCACCAGCCTGAACCGGCGATACCCCATCCCCCACACCATTACACCCCCACCACCAGCCTGAACCGGTGATACTCCATCCCCCACACCATAACACCCCCACCACCAGCCTGAACCGGTGATACCCCATCCCCCACACCATTACACCCTCACCACCAGCCTGAACCGGTGATACTCCATCCCCCACACCATTACACCCTCACCACCAGCCTGAACCGGTGATACCCCATCCCCCACACCATTACACCCCCACCACCAGCCTAAACCGGTGATACTCCATCCCCCACACCATTACACCCCCCACCACCAGCCTGAACCGGTGATACTCCATCCCCCACACCATTACACCCCCACCACCAGCCTGAACCGGTGATACCCCATCCCCCACACCATTACACCCCCCACCACCAGCCTGAACCGGTGATATCCCATCCCCCACACCATTACACCCCCACCACCAGCCTGAACCGGTGATACTCCATCCCCCACACCATTACACCCCCACCACCAGCCTGAACCGGCGATACCCCATCCCCCACACCATTACACCCCCACCACCAGCCTGAACCGGTGATACTCCATCCCCCACACCATTACACCCCCACCACCAGCCTGAACCGGTGATACCCCATCCCCCACACCATTACACCCCCACCACCAGCCTGAACCGGCGATACCCCATCCCCCACACCATTACACCCCCACCACCAGCCTGAACCGGTGATACCCCATCCCCTACACCATTACACCCCCCCACCACCAGCCTGAACCTGTGATACTCCATCCCCCACACCATTACACCCCCACCACCAGCCTGAACCGGTGATATCCCATCCCCCACACCATTACACCCCCACCACCAGCCTGAACCGGTGATACCCCATCCCCCACACCATTACACCCCCACCACCAGCCTGAACCGGTGATATCCCATCCCCCACACCATTACACCCCCACCACCAGCCTGAACCGGTGATACCCCATCCCCCACACCATTACACCCCCACCACCAGCCTGAACCGGTGATACCCCATCCCCCACACCATTACACCCCCACCACCAGCCTGAACCGGTGATACCCCATCCCCTACACCATTACACCCCCACCACCAGCCTGAACCGGTGATACCCCATCCCCCACACCATTACACCCCCACCACCAGCCTGAACCGGTGATACCCCCTCCCCCACACCATTACACCCCCCACCACCAGCCTGAACCGGTGATAGCCCATCCCCCACACCATTACACCCCCACCACCAGCCTGAACCGGTGATACCCCATCCCCCCCACCATTACACCCCCCACCACCAGCCTGAACCGGTGATACCCCATCCCCCACACCATTACACCACCAGCCTGAACCGGTGATACCCCATCCCCCCCACCATTACACTCCCCACCACCAGCCTGAACCGGTGATACCCCATCCCCCACACCATTACACCCCCACCACCAGCCTGAACCGGTGATACTCCATCCCCCACACCATTACACCCCCACCACCAGCCTGAACCGGTGATACTCCATCCCCTACACCATTACACCACCAGCCTGAACCGGTAAAACCCCATCCCCCCCCACCATTACACTCCCCACCACCAGCCTGAACCGGTGATACTCCATCCCCCACACCATTACACCCCCCACCACCAGCCTGAACCGGTGATACTCCATCCCCCACACCATTACACCCCCACCACCAGCCTGAACCGGTGATACCCCATCCCCTACACCATTACACCCTCACCACCAGCCTGAACCGGTGATACCCCATCCCCTACACCATTACACCCCCACCACCAGCCTGAACCGGTGATACCCCATCCCCCACACCATTACACCCCCACCACCAGCCCGAACCGGTGATACCCCATCCCCTACACCATTACACCCCCACCACCAGCCTGAACCGGTGATACCCCATCCCCCACACCATTACACCCCCACCACCAGCCCGAACCGGTGATACCCCATCCCCTACACCATTACCCCCCCACCACCAGCCTGAACCGGTGATACTCCATCCCCCACACCATTACACCCCCCACCACCAGCCTGAACCGGTGATACTCCATCCCCCACACCATTACACCCCCACCACCAGCCTGAACCGGTGATACCCCCTCCCCCTCCCCCACACCATTACACCCCCACCACCAGCCTGAACCAGTGATATCCCATCCCCCACACCATTACACCCCCCACCACCAGCCTGAACCGGTGATATCCCATCCCCCACACCATTACACCCCCCACCACCAGCCTGAACCAGTGATATCCCATCCCCCACACCATTACACCCCCCACCACCAGCCTGAACCGGTGATACTCCATCCCCCACACCATTACACCCCCACCACCAGCCTGAACCGGTGATACCCCCTCCCCCTCCCCCACACCATTACACCCCCACCACCAGCCTGAACCGGTGATAGCCCATCCCCCACACCATTACACCCCCACCACCAGCATGAACCGGTGATACCCCATCCCCCACACCACTACATCCCCCACCACCAGCCTGAACCGGTGATACTCCATCCCCCACACCATTGCACCCCCACCACCAGCCTGAACCGGTGATACCCCCTCCCCCACACCATTACACCCTCACCACCAGCCTGAACCGGTGATACTCCATCCCCCACACCATTACACCCTCACCACCAGCCTGAACCGGTGATAGCCCATCCCCCACACCATTACACCCCCACCACCAGCCTGAACCGGTGATACCCCATCCCCCACACCATTACACCCCCCACCACCAGCCTGAACCGGTGATACTCCATCCCCCACACCATTACACCCCCACCACCAGCCTGAACCGGTGATACTCCATCCCCCACACCATTACACCCTTACCACCAGCCTGAACCGGTGATACTCCATCCCCCACACCATTACACCCCCACCACCAGCCTGAACCGGTGATACCCCATCCCCCACACCATTACACCCCCCACCACCAGCCTGAACCGGTGATATCCCATCCCCCACACCATTACACCCCCACCACCAGCCTGAACCGGTGATACTCCATCCCCCACACCATTACACCCCCACCACCAGCCTGAACCGGCGATACCCCATCCCCCACACCATTACACCCCCACCACCAGCCTGAACCGGTGATACTCCATCCCCCACACCATTACACCCCCACCACCAGCCTGAACCGGTGATACCCCATCCCCCACACCATTACACCCCCACCACCAGCCTGAACCGGCGATACCCCATCCCCCACACCATTACACCCCCACCACCAGCCTGAACCGGCGATACTCCATCCCCCACACCATAACACCCCCACCACCAGCCTGAACCGGTGATACCCCATCCCCCACACCATTACACCCTCACCACCAGCCTGAACCGGTGATACCCCTCCCCCTCCCCCACACCATTACACCCCCACCACCAGCCTGAACCGGTGATACCCCATCCCCTACACCATTACACCCCCCCACCACCAGCCTGAACCTGTGATACTCCATCCCCCACACCATTACACCCCCACCACCAGCCTGAACCGGTGATATCCCATCCCCCACACCATTACACCCCCACCACCAGCCTGAACCGGTGATACCCCATCCCCCACACCATTACACCCCCACCACCAGCCTGAACCGGTGATATCCCATCCCCCACACCATTACACCCCCACCACCAGCCTGAACCGGTGATACCCCATCCCCCACACCATTACACCCCCACCACCAGCCTGAACCGGTGATGCCCATCCCCCACACCATTACACCCCCACCACCAGCCTGAACCGGTGATACCCCATCCCCCCCACCATTACACCCCCCACCACCAGCCTGAACCGGTGATACCCCATCCCCCACACCATTACACCCCCCACCACCAGCCTGAACCGGTGATACTCCATCCCCCACACCATTACACCCCCACCACCAGCCTGAACCGGTGATACTCCATCCCCCACACCATTACACCCCCACCACCAGCCTGAACCAGTGATACCCCATCCCCCACACCATTACACCCCCACCACCAGCCTGAACCAGTGATACCCCATCCCCCACACCATTACACCCCCACCACCAGCCTGAACCGGTGATACCCCATCCCCCACACTATTACACCCTCACCACCAGCCTGAACCGGTGATACCCCCTCCCCCACACCATTACACCCCCCACCACCAGCCTGAACCGGTGATATCCCATCCCCCACACCATTACACCCCCCACCACCAGCCTGAACCGGTGATATCCCATCCCCCACACCATTACACCCTCACCACCAGCCTGAACCGGTGATACCCCCTCCCCCACACCATTACACCCCCACCACCAGCCTGAACCGGTGATATCCCATCCCCCACACCATTACACCCTCACCACCAGCCTGAACCGGTGATACCCCCTCCCCCACACCATTACACCCCCACCACCAGCCTGAACCGGTGATACCCCAGCCCCCACACCATTACACCCCCCACCACCAGCCTGAACCGGTGATACTCCATCCCCCACACCAGTACACCCCAACCACCAGCCTGAACCGGTGATACCCCCTCCCCCACACCATTACACCCCCACCACCAGCCTGAACCGGTGATACCCCCTCCCCCACACCATTACACCCCCACCACCAGCCTGAACCGGTGATACTCCATCCCCCACACCATTACACCCCCCACCACCAGCCTGAACCGGTGATACTCCATCCCCCACACCATTACACCCCCCACCACCAGCCTGAACCGGTGATACCCCATCCCCCACACCATTACACCCCCCACCACCAGCCTGAACCGGTGATACCCCCTCCCCCACACCATTACACCCCCACCACCAGCCTGAACCGGTGATACCCCCTCCCCCACACCATTACACCCCCACCACCAGCCTGAACCGGTGATACCCCATCCCCCACACCATTACACCCCCCACCACCAGCCTGAACCGGTGATACTCCATCCCCCACACCATTACACCCCCCACCACCAGCCTGAACCGGTGATACCCCATCCCCCACACCATTACACCCCCCACCACCAGCCTGAACCGGTGATACTCCATCCCCCACACCATTACACCCTCACCACCAGCCTGAACCGGTGATACCCCCTCCCCCACACCATTACACCCCCACCACCAGCCTGAACAGTGATACTCCATCCCCCACACCATTACACCCCCACCACCAGCCTGAACCGGTGATACCTCCTCCCCCACACCATTACACCCCCACCTCCAGCCTGAACCAGTGATACTCCATCCCCCACACCATTACACCCCCACCACCAGCCTGAACCGGTGATACCCCATCCCCCACACTATTACACCCTCACCACCAGCCTGAACCGGTGATACTCCTTCCCCCACACCATTACACCCCAACCACCAGCCTGAACCGGTGATACCCCATCCCCCACACCATTACACCCCCCACCACCAGCCTGAACCGGTGATACTCCATCCCCCACACCATTACACCCCCCACCACCAGCCTGAACCGGTGATACCCCATCCCCCACACCATTACACCCCCCACCACCAGCCTGAACCGGTGATACCCCATCCCCCACACCATTACACCCCCCACCACCAGCCTGAACCGGTGATACTCCATCCCCCACACCATTACACCCCCACCACCAGCCTGAACCGGTGATACTCCATCCCCCACACCATTACACCCCCACCACCAGCCTGAACCGGTGATACTCCATCCCCCACACCATTACACCCTCACCACCAGCCTGAACCGGTGATACTCCATCCCCCACACCATTACACCCTCACCACCAGCCTGAACCGGTGATACCCCATCCCCTACACCCTCACCACCAGCCTGAACCGGTGATACCCCATCCCCCACACCATTACACCCCAACCACCAGCCTGAACCGGTGATACTCCATCCCCCACACCATTACACCCCCACCACCAGCCCGAACCGGTGATACTCCATCCGCCACACCATTACACCCTCACCACCAGCCTGAACCGGTGATACTCCATCCCCCACACCATTACACCCCCCACCACCAGCCTGAACCGGTGATACTCCATCCCCCACACCATGACACCCTCACCACCAGCCTGAACCGGTGATACTCCATCCCCCACACCATTACACCCCCACCAGCAGCCTGAACCGGTGATACCCCATCCCCCACACTATTACACCCTCACCACCAGCCTGAACCGGTGATACTCCATCCCCCACACCATTACACCCCCACCACCAGCCTGAACCGGTGATATCCCATCCCCCACACCATTACACCCCCACCACCAGCCTGAACCGGTGATACTCCATCCCCCACACCATTACACCCCCCACCACCAGCCCGAACCAGTGATACTCCATCCCCCACACCATTACACCCCCACCACCAGCCTGAACCGGCGATACCCCATCCCCCACACCATTACACCCCCACCACCAGCCTGAACCGGTGATACTCCATCCCCCACACCATAACACCCCCACCACCAGCCTGAACCGGTGATACCCCATCCCCCACACCATTACACCCTCACCACCAGCCTGAACCGGTGATACCCCCTCACCCTCCCCCACACCATTACACCCCCACCACCAGCCTGAACCGGTGATACCCCATCCCCTACACCATTACACCCCCACCACCAGCCTGAACCGGTGATATCCCATCCCCCACACCATTACACCCCCACCACCAGCCTGAACCGGTGATACCCCATCCCCCACACCATTACACCCCCACCACCAGCCTGAACCGGTGATACCCCATCCCCTACACCATTACACCCCCACCACCAGCCTGAACCGGTGATACCCCATCCCCCACACCATTACACCCCCACCACCAGCCTGAACCGGTGATACCCCCTCCCCCACACCATTACACCCCCCACCACCAGCCTGAACCGGTGATAGCCCATCCCCCACACCATTACACCCCCACCACCAGCCTGAACCGGTGATACCCCATCCCCCCCACCATTACACCCCCCACCACCAGCCTGAACCGGTGATACCCCATTCCCCACACCATTACACCACCAGCCTGAACCGGTGATACCCCATCCCCCACACCATTACACCCTCACCACCAGCCTGAACCGGTGATACCCCCTCCCCCACACTATTACACCCTCACCACCAGCCTGAACCGGTGATACCCCATCCCCCACACCATTACACCACCACCACCAGCCTGAACCGGTGATACCCCATCCCCTACACCATTACACCCCCCACCACCAGCCCGAACCGGTGATACTCCATCCCCCACACCATTACACCCCCACCACCAGCCTGAACCGGTGATACTCCATCCCCCACACCATTACACCACCAGCCTGAACCGGTGATACCCCATCCCCCCCACCATTACACTCCCCACCACCAGCCTGAACCGGTGATACCCCATCCCCCACACCATTACACCCCCCACCACCAGCCTGAACCGGTGATACCCCATCCCCCACACCATTACACCCCCACCACCAGCCTGAACCGGTGATACTCCATCCCCCACACCATTACACCCCCCACCACCAGCCCGAACCAGTGATACTCCATCCCCCACACCATTACACCCCCCACCACCAGCCTGAACCGGTGATATCCCATCCCCCACACCATTACACCCCCACCACCAGCCTGAACCGGTGATACCCCATCCCCCACACCATTACACCCCCACCACCAGCCTGAACCGGTGATACCCCATCCCCCACACCATTACACCCCCACCACCAGCCTGAACCGGTGATACCCCATCCCCTACACCATTACACCCCCACCACCAGCCTGAACCGGTGATATCCCATCCCCCACACCATTACACCCCCACCACCAGCCTGAACCGGTGATACCCCATCCCCCACACCATTACACCCCCACCACCAGCCTGAACCGGTGATACCCCATCCCCCACACCATTACACCCCCACCACCAGCCTGAACCGGTGATACCCCATCCCCTACACCATTACAACCCCACCACCAGCCTGAACCGGTGATACCCCATCCCCCACACCATTACACCCCCACCACCAGCCTGAACCGGTGATACCCCCTCCCCCACACCATTACACCCCCCACCACCAGCCTGAACCGGTGATAGCCCATCCCCCACACCATTACACCCCCACCACCAGCCTGAACCGGTGATACCCCATCCCCCCACCATTACACCCCCCACCACCAGCCTGAACCGGTGATACCCCATTCCCCACACCATTACACCCCCACCACCAGCCTGAACCGGTGATACTCCATCCCCCACACCATTACACCCCCCCACCACCAGCCTGAACCGGTGATACCCCATCCCCCACACCATTACACCCCCCACCACCAGCCTGAACCGGTGATACTCCATCCCCCACACCATTACACCCTCACCACCAGCCTGAACCGGTGATACCCCATCCCCCACACCATTACACCCCCACCACCAGCCTGAACCGGTGATACCCCATCCCCCACACCATTACACCCCCACCACCAGCCTGAACCGGTGATACCCCCTCCCCCACACCATTACACCCCCCACCACCAGCCTGAACCGGTGATAGCCCATCCCCCACACCATTACACCCCCACCACCAGCCTGAACCGGTGATACCCCATCCCCCCACCATTACACCCCCCACCACCAGCCTGAACCGGTGATACCCCATTCCCCACACCATTACACCCCCACCACCAGCCTGAACCGGTGATACTCCATCCCCCACACCATTACACCCCCCCACCACCAGCCTGAACCGGTGATACCCCATCCCCCACACCATTACACCCCCCACCACCAGCCTGAACCGGTGATACTCCATCCCCCACACCATTACACCCTCACCACCAGCCTGAACCGGTGATACCCCATCCCCCACACCATTACACCCCCACCACCAGCCTGAACCGGTGATACCCCATCCCCCACACCATTACACCCCCACCACCAGCCTGAACCGGTGATACTCCATCCCCCACACCATTACACCCCCACCACCAGCCTGAACCGGTGATACTCCATCCCCCACACCATTACACCACCAGCCTGAACCGGTGATACCCCATCCCCCCCACCATTACACTCCCCACCACCAGCCTGAACCGGTGATACCCCATCCCCCACACCATTACACCCCCCACCACCAGCCTGAACCGGTGATACCCCATCCCCCACACCATTACACCCCCACCACCAGCCTGAACCGGTGATACTCCATCCCCCACACCATTACACCACCACCACCAGCCTGAACCGGTGATACTCCATCCCCCACACCATTACACCCTCACCACCAGCCTGAACCGGTGATACCCCATCCCCCACACCATTACACCCCCACCACCAGCCTGAACCGGTGATACTCCATCCCCCACACCATTACACCCCCCACCACCAGCCTGAACCGGTGATACTCCATCCCCCACACCATTACACCCCCACCACCAGCCTGAACCGGTGATATCCCATCCCCCACACCATTACACCCCCACCACCAGCCTGAACCGGCGATACCCCATCCCCCACACCATTACACCCCCACCACCAGCCTGAACCGGTGATACTCCATCCCCCACACCATTACACCCCCCACCACCAGCCCGAACCAGTGATACTCCATCCCCCACACCATAACACCCCCACCACCAGCCTGAACCGGTGATACCCCATCCCCCACACCATTACACCCTCACCACCAGCCTGAACCGGTGATACCCCTCCCCCTCCCCCACACCATTACACCCCCACCACCAGCCTGAACCGGTGATACCCCATCCCCTACACCATTACACCCCCACCACCAGCCTGAACCGGCGATACCCCATCCCCCACACCATTACACCCCCACCACCAGCCTGAACCGGTGATATCCCATCCCCCACACCATTACACCCCCACCACCAGCCTGAACCGGTGATACCCCATCCCCCACACCATTACACCCCCACCACCAGCCTGAACCGGTGATACCCCCTCCCCCACACCATTACACCCCCCACCACCAGCCTGAACCGGTGATAGCCCATCCCCCACACCATTACACCCCCACCACCAGCCTGAACCGGTGATACCCCATCCCCCCCACCATTACACCCCCCACCACCAGCCTGAACCGGTGATACCCCATCCCCCACACCATTACACCACCAGCCTGAACCGGTGATACCCCATCCCCCCCACCATTACACTCCCCACCACCAGCCTGAACCGGTGATACCCCATCCCCCACACCATTACACCCCCACCACCAGCCTGAACCGGTGATACTCCATCCCCCACACCATTACACCCCCACCACCAGCCTGAACCGGTGATACCCCATCCCCCCCACCATTACACTCCCCACCACCAGCCTGAACCGGTGATACTCCATCCCCCACACCATTACACCCCCCACCACCAGCCTGAACCGGTGATACTCCATCCCCCACACCATTACACCCCCACCACCAGCCTGAACCGGTGATACCCCATCCCCTACACCATTACACCCTCACCACCAGCCTGAACCGGTGATACCCCATCCCCTACACCATTACACCCCCACCACCAGCCTGAACCGGTGATACCCCATCCCCCACACCATTACACCCCCACCACCAGCCCGAACCGGTGATACCCCATCCCCTACACCATTACACCCCCACCACCAGCCTGAACCGGTGATACCCCATCCCCCACACCATTACACCCCCACCACCAGCCTGAACCGGTGATACCCCATCCCCTACACCATTACACCCCCACCACCAGCCTGAACCGGTGATACCCCATCCCCCACACCATTACACCCCCACCACCAGCCCGAACCGGTGATACCCCATCCCCTACACCATTACCCCCCCACCACCAGCCTGAACCGGTGATACTCCATCCCCCACACCATTACACCCCCCACCACCAGCCTGAACCGGTGATACTCCATCCCCCACACCATTACACCCCCACCACCAGCCTGAACCGGTGATACCCCCTCCCCCACACCATTACACCCCCACCACCAGCCTGAACCAGTGATATCCCATCCCCCACACCATTACACCCCCCACCACCAGCCTGAACCGGTGATATCCCATCCCCCACACCATTACACCCCCCACCACCAGCCTGAACCAGTGATATCCCATCCCCCACACCATTACACCCCCACCACCAGCCTGAACCGGTGATACTCCATCCCCCACACCATTACACCCCCACCACCAGCCTGAACCAGTGATATCCCATCCCCCACACCATTACACCCCCCACCACCAGCCTGAACCGGTGATACTCCATCCCCCACACCATTACACCCCCACCACCAGCCTGAACCAGTGATATCCCATCCCCCACACCATTAAACCCCCCACCACCAGCCTGAACCGGTGATAGCCCATCCCCCACACCATTACACCCCCACCACCAGCCTGAACCGGTGATACTCCATCCCCCACACCATTACACCCCCACCACCAGCCTGAACCGGTGATACCCCCTCCCCCTCCCCCACACCATTACACCCCCACCACCAGCCTGAACCGGTGATAGCCCATCCCCCACACCATTACACCCCCACCACCAGCCTGAACCGGTGATACCCCATCCCCCACACCATTACACCCCCCACCACCAGCCTGAACTGGTGATACTCCATCCCCCACACCATTACACCCCCCACCACCAGCCTGAACCGGTGATACCCCATCCCCCACACTATTACACCCTCACCACCAGCCTGAACCGGTGATACTCCATCCCCCACACCATTACACCCCCACCACCAGCCTGAACCGGTGATACCCCATCCCCCACACTATTACACCCTCACCACCAGCCTGAACCGGTGATACCCCATCCCCCCACACCATTACACCCCCACCACCAGCCTGAACCGGTGATACCCCATCCCCCACACCATTACACCCCCACCACCAGCCTGAACCAGTGATACCCCATCCCCCACACCATTACACCCCCACCACCAGCCTGAACCGGTGATACCTCCTCCCCCACACCATTACACCCCCACCACCAGCCTGAACCAGTTATACTCCATCCCCCACACCATTACACCCCCACCACCAGCCTGAACCGGTGATACTCCATCCCCCACACCATTACACCCTCACCACCAGCCTGAACCGGTGATACCCCATCCCCCACACCATTACACCCCCCACCACCAGCCTGAACCGGTGATACTCCATCCCCCACACCATTACACCCCCACCACCAGCCTGAACCGGTGATACTCCATCCCCCACACCATCACACCCCCACCACCAGCCTGAACCGGTGATACCCCCTCCCCCACACCATTACACCCCCACCACCAGCCTGAACCGGTGATACTCCATCCCCCACACCATTACACCCCCCACCACCAGCCTGAACCGGTGATACTCCATCCCCCACACCATTACACCCTCACCACCAGCCTGAACCGGTGATACCCCATCCCCCACACCATTACACCCCCACCACCAGCCTGAACCGGTGATACCCCATCCCCCACACCATTACACCCCCACCACCAGCCTGAACCAGTGATATCCCATCCCCCACACCATTACACCCCCACCACCAGCCTGAACCGGTGATACCTCCTCCCCCACACCATTACACCCCCACCACCAGCCTGAACCGGTGATACTCCATCCCCCACACCATTACACCCTCACCACCAGCCTGAACCGGTGATACTCCATCCCCCACACCATTACACCCTCACCACCAGCCTGAACCGGTGATACCCCATCCCCTACACCATTACACCCCCACCACCAGCCTGAACCGGTGATACTCCATCCCCCACACCATTACACCCTCACCACCAGCCTGAACCGGTGATACCCCATCCCCTACACCATTACACCCCCACCACCAGCCTGAACCGGTGATACCACATCCCCCACACCATTACACCCTCACCACCAGCCTGAACCGGTGATACTCCATCCCCCACACCATTACACCCCCACCACCAGCCTGAACCGGTGATACCACATCCCCCACACCATTACACCCTCACCACCAGCCTGAACCGGTGATACTCCATCCCCCACACCATTACACCCTCACCACCAGCCTGAACCGGTGATACCCCATCCCCTACACCATTACACCCCCACCACCAGCCTGAACCGGTGATACCACATCCCCCACACCATTACACCCTCACCACCAGCCTGAACCGGTGATACCCCATCCCCCACACCATTACACCCCCACCACCAGCCTGAACCGGTGATACTCCATCCCCCACACCATTACACCCCCCACCACCAGCCTGAACCGGTGATACCCCATCCCCCACACCATTACACCCCCACCACCAGCCTGAACCGGTGATATCCCATCCCCCACACCATTACACCCCCACCACCAGCCTGAACCGGTGATACTCCATCCCCCACACCATTACACCCCCCACCACCAGCCTGAACCGGTGATACCCCCTCCCCCACACCATTACACCCCCCACCACCAGCCTGAACCGGTGATACCCCATCCCCCACACCATTACACCCCCACCACCAACCTGAACCGGTGATACCCCATCCCCCACACCATTACACCCCCCCACCACCAGCCTGAACCGGTGATACCCCATCCCCCACACCATTACACCCCCACCACCAGCCTGAACCGGAGATACCCCATCCCCCACACCATTACACCCCAACCACCAGCCTGAACCGGTGATACTCCATCCCCCACACCATTACACCCCCACCACCAGCCCAAACCGGTGATACTCCATCCCCCACACCATTACACCCCCACCACCAGCCCGAACCGGTGATACCCCATCCCCCACACCATTACACCCCCCCACCACCAGCCTGAACCGGTGATACCCCATCCCCCACACCATTACACCCCCCACCACCAGCCTGAACCGGTGATACCCCATCCCCCACACCATTACACCCCAACCACCAGCCTGAACCGGTGATACCCCATCCCCCACACCATTACACCCCCACCACCAGCCTGAACCAGTGATACTCCATCCCCCACACCATTACACCCTCACCACCAGCCTGAACCGGTGATACTCCATCCCCCACACCATTACACCCCCACCACCAGCCTGAACCGGTGATACTCCATCCCCCACACCATTACACCCCCACCACCAGCCCGAACCGGTGATACCCCATCCCCCACACCATTAAACCCCACCACCAGCCTGAACCGGTGATACTCCATCCCCCACACCATTACACCCTCACCACCAGCCTGAACCGGTGATACGCCATCCCCCACACCATTACACCCCCACCACCAGCCTGAACCGGTGATACTCCATCCCCCACACCATTACACCCCCACCACCAGCCCGAACCGGTGATACTCCATCCCCCACACCATTACACCCTCACCACCAGCCCGAACCGGTGATACCCCATCCCCTACACCATTACACCCTCACCACCAGCCTGAACCGGTGATACCCCATCCCCCACACCATTACACCACCACCACCAGCCTGAACCGGTGATACCCCATCCCCTACACCATTACACCCTCACCACCAGCCTGAAACGGTGATACCCCATCCCCCACACCATTACACCCTCACCACCAGCCTGAACCGGTGATACTCCATCCCCCACACCATTACACCCTCACCACCAGCCTGAACCGGTGATACTCCATCCCCCACACCATCAGCCCGAACCGGTGATACTCCATCCCCCACACCATTACACCCTCACCACCAGCCTGAACCGGTGATACCCCATCCCCCACACCATTACACCCCCCACCACCAGCCTGAACCGGTGATACTCCATCCCCCACACCATTACACCCCCACCACCAGCCTGAACCGGTGATACTCCATCCCCCACACCATGACACCCTCACCACCAGCCTGAACCGGTGATACTCCATCCCCCACACCATTACACCCCCACCACCAGCCTGAACCGGTGATACTCCATCCCCCACACCATTACACCCCCACCACCAGCCTGAACCGGTGATACTCCATCCCCCACACCATTACACCACCAGCCTGAACCGGTGATACCCCATCCCCCCCACCATTACACTCCCCACCACCAGCCTGAACCGGTGATACCCCATCCCCCACACCATTACACCCCCCACCACCAGCCTGAACCGGTGATACCCCATCCCCCACACCATTACACCCCCACCACCAGCCTGAACCGGTGATACTCCATCCCCCACACCATTACACCACCACCACCAGCCTGAACCGGTGATACTCCATCCCCCACACCATTACACCCCCACCACCAGCCTGAACCTGTGATACTCCATCCCCCCCACACCATTACACCCCCACCACCAGCCTGAACCGGTGATACCCCATCCCCCACACCATTACACCCCCACCACCAGCCTGAACCGGTGATACTCCATCCCCCACACCATGACACCCTCACCACCAGCCTGAACCGGTGATACTCCATCCCCCACACCATTACACCCTCACCACCAGCCTGAACCGGTGATACCCCATCCCCCACACCATTACACCCCCACCACCAGCCTAAACCGGTGATACTCCATCCCCCACACCATTACACCCCCCACCACCAGCCTGAACCGGTGATACTCCATCCCCCACACCATTACACCCCCACCACCAGCCTGAACCGGTGATACCCCATCCCCCACACCATTACACCCCCCACCACCAGCCTGAACCGGTGATATCCCATCCCCCACACCATTACACCCCCACCACCAGCCTGAACCGGTGATACCCCATCCCCCACACCATTACACCCCCACCACCAGCCTGAACCGGCGATACCCCATCCCCCACACCATTACACCCCCACCACCAGCCTGAACCGGTGATACTCCATCCCCCACACCATTACACCCCCACCACCAGCCTGAACCGGTGATACCCCATCCCCCACACCATTACACCCCCACCACCAGCCTGAACCGGCGATACCCCATCCCCCACACCATTACACCCCCACCACCAGCCTGAACCGGTGATACTCCATCCCCCACACCATAACACCCCCACCACCAGCCTGAACCGGTGATACCCCATCCCCCACACCATTACACCCTCACCACCAGCCTGAACCGGTGATACTCCATCCCCCACACCATTACACCCTCACCACCAGCCTGAACCGGTGATACCCCATCCCCCACACCATTACACCCCCACCACCAGCCTAAACCGGTGATACTCCATCCCCCACACCATTACACCCCCCACCACCAGCCTGAACCGGTGATACTCCATCCCCCACACCATTACACCCCCACCACCAGCCTGAACCGGTGATACCCCATCCCCCACACCATTACACCCCCCACCACCAGCCTGAACCGGTGATATCCCATCCCCCACACCATTACACCCCCACCACCAGCCTGAACCGGTGATACTCCATCCCCCACACCATTACACCCCCACCACCAGCCTGAACCGGCGATACCCCATCCCCCACACCATTACACCCCCACCACCAGCCTGAACCAGTGATACTCCATCCCCCACACCATTACACCCCCACCACCAGCCTGAACCGGTGATACCCCATCCCCCACACCATTACACCCCCACCACCAGCCTGAACCGGCGATACCCCATCCCCCACACCATTACACCCCCCACCACCAGCCTGAACCGGTGATAGCCCATCCCCCACACCATTACACCCCCACCACCAGCCTGAACCGGTGATACTCCATCCCCCACACCATAACACCCCCACCACCAGCCTGAACCGGTGATACCCCATCCCCCACACCATTACACCCTCACCACCAGCCTGAACCGGTGATACCCCTCCCCCTCCCCCACACCATTACACCCCCACCACCAGCCTGAACCGGTGATACCCCATCCCCTACACCATTACACCCCCACCACCAGCCTGAACCGGTGATATCCCATCCCCCACACCATTACACCCCCACCACCAGACTGAACCGGTGATACTCCATCCCCTACACCATTACACCCTCACCACCAGCCTGAACCGGTGATACCCCATCCCCCACACCATTACACCCCCCACCACCAGCCTGAACCGGTGATACCCCATCCCCTACACCATTACAACCCCACCACCAGCCTGAACCGGTGATACTCCATCCCCCACACCATTACACCCCCACCACCAGCCTGAACCGGTGATATCCCATCCCCCACACCATTACACCCCCACCACCAGCCTGAACCGGTGATACCCCATCCCCCACACCATTACACCCCCACCACCAGCCTGAACCGGTGATACCCCATCCCCCACACCATTACACCCCCACCACCAGCCTGAACCGGTGATACCCCATCCCCTACACCATTACACCCCCACCACCAGCCTGAACCGGTGATACCCCATCCCCCACACCATTACACCCCCACCACCAGCCTGAACCGGTGATACCCCCTCCCCCACACCATTACACCCCCCACCACCAGCCTGAACCGGTGATAGCCCATCCCCCACACCATTACACCCCCACCACCAGCCTGAACCGGTGATACCCCATCCCCCCCACCATTACACCCCCCACCACCAGCCTGAACCGGTGATACCCCATCCCCCACACCATTACACCACCAGCCTGAACCGGTGATACCCCATCCCCCCCACCATTACACTCCCCACCACCAGCCTGAACCGGTGATACCCCATCCCCCACACCATTACACCCCCACCACCAGCCTGAACCGGTGATACTCCATCCCCCACACCATTACACCCCCACCACCAGCCTGAACCGGTGATACTCCATCCCCCACACCATTACACCACCAGCCTGAACCGGTGATACCCCATCCCCCCCACCATTACACTCCCCACCACCAGCCTGAACCGGTGATACTCCATCCCCCACACCATTACACCCCCCACCACCAGCCTGAACCGGTGATACTCCATCCCCCACACCATTACACCCCCACCACCAGCCTGAACCGGTGATACCCCCTCCCCCTCCCCCACACCATTACACCCCCACCACCAGCCTGAACCAGTGATATCCCATCCCCCACACCATTACACCCCCCACCACCAGCCTGAACCGGTGATATCCCATCCCCCACACCATTACACCCCCCACCACCAGCCTGAACCAGTGATATCCCATCCCCCACACCATTACACCCCCCACCACCAGCCTGAACCGGTGATACTCCATCCCCCACACCATTACACCCCCACCACCAGCCTGAACCGGTGATACCCCCTCCCCCTCCCCCACACCATTACACCCCCACCACCAGCCTGAACCGGTGATACCCCATCCCCCACACCACTACATCCCCCACCACCAGCCTGAACCGGTGATACTCCATCCCCCACACCATTGCACCCCCACCACCAGCCTGAACCGGTGATACCCCCTCCCCCACACCATTACACCCTCACCACCAGCCTGAACCGGTGATACTCCATCCCCCACACCATTACACCCCCACCACCAGCCTGAACCGGTGATACCCCATCCCCCACACCATTACACCCTCACCACCAGCCCGAACCGGTGATACTCCATCCCCCACACCATTACACCCTCACCACCAGCCTGAACCGGTGATAGCCCATCACCCACACCATTACACCCCCACCACCAGCCTGAACCGGTGATACCCCATCCCCCACACCATTACACCCCCCACCACCAGCCTGAACCGGTGATACTCCATCCCCCACACCATTACACCCCCACCACCAGCCTGAACCGGTGATACTCCATCCCCCACACCATTACACCCTTACCACCAGCCTGAACCGGTGATACTCCATCCCCCACACCATTACACCCCCACCACCAGCCTGAACCGGTGATACTCCATCCCCCACACCATTACACCCCCACCACCAGCCCGAACCGGTGATACCCCATCCCCCACACCATTACACCCCCACCACCAGCCTGAACCGGTGATACTCCATCCCCCACACCATTACACCCTCACCACCAGCCTGAACCGGTGATACCCCATCCCCTACACCCTCACCACCAGCCTGAACCGGTGATACCCCATCCCCCACACCATTACACCACCACCACCAGCCTGAACCGGTGATACCCCATCCCCCACACCATAACACCCCCACCACCAGCCTAAACCGGTGATACCCCATCCCCCACACCATTACACCCCCACCACCAGCCTGAACCGGTGATACCCCATCCCCCACACCATTACACCCCCCACCACCAGCCTGAACCGGTGATACCCCATCCCCCACACCATAACACCCCCACCACCAGCCTGAACCGGTGATACCCCATCCCCCACACCATTACACCCCCACCACCAGCCTGAACCGGTGATACCCCATCCCCTACACCATTACACCCTCACCACCAGCCTGAACCGGTGATACCCCAACCCCCACACCATTACACCCCCACCACCAGCCTGAACCGGTGATACCCCAACCCCCACACCATTACACCCTCACCACCAGCCTGACCCGGTGATACCCCATCCCCCACACCATTACACCCCCACCACCAGCCTGAACCGGTGATACTCCATCCCCCACACCATTACACCCTCACCACCAGCCTGAACCGGTGATACTCCATCCCCCACACCATCAGCCCGAACCGGTGATACTCCATCCCCCACACCATTACACCCTCACCACCAGCCTGAACCGGTGATACCCCATCCCCCACACCATTACACCCCCCACCACCAGCCTGAACCGGTGATACTCCATCCCCCACACCATTACACCCCCACCACCAGCCTGAACCGGTGATACTCCATCCCCCACACCATGACACCCTCACCACCAGCCTGAACCGGTGATACTCCATCCCCCACACCATTACACCCCCACCACCAGCCTGAACCGGTGATACTCCATCCCCCACACCATTACACCCCCACCACCAGCCTGAACCGGTGATACTCCATCCCCCACACCATTACACCCCCACTACCAGCCTGAACCAGTGATACCCCATCCCCCACACCATTACACCCTCACCACCAGCCTGAACCGGTGATACCCCATCCCCCACACCATTACACCCTCACCACCAGCCTGAACCGGTGATACCCCATCCCCCACACCATTACACTCCCCACCACCAGCCTGAACCGGTGATAGCCCATCCCCCACACCATTACACCCCCACCACCAGCCTGAACCGGTGATAGCCCATCCCCCACACCATTACACCCCCACCACCAGCCTGAACCGGTGATACTCCATCCCCTACACCATTACACCCTCACCACCAGCCTGAACCGGTGATACCCCAACCCCCACACCATTACACCCCCACCACCAGCCTGAACCGGTGATACTCCATCCCCCACACCATTACACCCTCACCACCAGCCTGAACCGGTGATACTCCATCCCCCTCCCCCACACCATTACACCCCCACCACCAGCCTGAACCGGTGATACCCCATCCCCCACACCATTACACCCCCCACCACCAGCCTGAACCGGTGATACTCCATCCCCCACACCATTACACCCTCACCACCAGCCTGAACCGGTGATACCCCATCCCCCACACCATTACACCCCCCACCACCAGCCTGAACCGGTGATACTCCATCCCCCACACCATTACACCCCCACCACCAGCCTGAACCGGTGATACTCCATCCCCCACACCATTACACCCCCACCACCAGCCTGAACCAGTGATACCCCATCCCCCACACCATTACACCCCCACCACCAGCCTGAACCAGTGATACCCCATCCCCCACACCATTACACCCCCACCACCAGCCTGAACCGGTGATACCCCATCCCCCACACTATTACACCCTCACCACCAGCCTGAACCGGTGATACCCCCTCCCCCACACCATTACACCCCCCACCACCAGCCTGAACCGGTGATATCCCATCCCCCACACCATTACACCCCCCACCACCAGCCTGAACCGGTGATATCCCATCCCCCACACCATTACACCCTCACCACCAGCCTGAACCGGTGATACCCCCTCCCCCACACCATTACACCCCCACCACCAGCCTGAACCGGTGATATCCCATCCCCCACACCATTACACCCTCACCACCAGCCTGAACCGGTGATACCCCCTCCCCCACACCATTACACCCCCACCACCAGCCTGAACCGGTGATACCCCAGCCCCCACACCATTACACCCCCCACCACCAGCCTGAACCGGTGATACTCCATCCCCCACACCAGTACACCCCAACCACCAGCCTGAACCGGTGATACCCCCTCCCCCACACCATTACACCCCCACCACCAGCCTGAACCGGTGATACCCCCTCCCCCACACCATTACACCCCCACCACCAGCCTGAACCGGTGATACTCCATCCCCCACACCCCCCACCACCAGCCTGAACCGGTGATACTCCATCCCCCACACCATTACACCCCCCACCACCAGCCTGAACCGGTGATACCCCATCCCCCACACCATTACACCCCCCACCACCAGCCTGAACCGGTGATACCCCCTCCCCCACACCATTACACCCCCACCACCAGCCTGAACCGGTGATACCCCCTCCCCCACACCATTACACCCCCACCACCAGCCTGAACCGGTGATACCCCATCCCCCACACCATTACACCCCCCACCACCAGCCTGAACCGGTGATACTCCATCCCCCACACCATTACACCCTCACCACCAGCCTGAACCGGTGATACCCCCTCCCCCACACCATTACACCCCCACCACCAGCCTGAACAGTGATACTCCATCCCCCACACCATTACACCCCCACCACCAGCCTGAACCGGTGATACCTCCTCCCCCACACCATTACACCCCCACCTCCAGCCTGAACCAGTGATACTCCATCCCCCACACCATTACACCCCCACCACCAGCCTGAACCGGTGATACCCCATCCCCCACACTATTACACCCTCACCACCAGCCTGAACCGGTGATACTCCTTCCCCCACACCATTACACCCCAACCACCAGCCTGAACCGGTGATACCCCCTCCCCCACACCATTACACCCCCACCACCAGCCTGAACCGGTGATACCCCCTCCCCCACACCATTACACCCCCACCACCAGCCTGAACCGGTGATACTCCATCCCCCACACCATTACACCCCCCACCACCAGCCTGAACCGGTGATACTCCATCCCCCACACCATTACACCCCCCACCACCAGCCTGAACCGGTGATACCCCATCCCCCACACCATTACACCCCCCACCACCAGCCTGAACCGGTGATACTCCATCCCCCACACCATTACACCCCCCACCACCAGCCTGAACCGGTGATACCCCATCCCCCACACCATTACACCCCCCACCACCAGCCTGAACCGGTGATACCCCATCCCCCACACCATTACACCCCCCACCACCAGCCTGAACCGGTGATACTCCATCCCCCACACCATTACACCCCCACCACCAGCCTGAACCGGTGATACTCCATCCCCCACACCATTACACCCCCACCACCAGCCTGAACCGGTGATACTCCATCCCCCACACCATTACACCCTCACCACCAGCCTGAACCGGTGATACCCCATCCCCCACACCATTACACCCCAACCACCAGCCTGAACCGGTGATACTCCATCCCCCACACCATTACACCCCCACCACCAGCCCGAACCGGTGATACTCCATCCGCCACACCATTACACCCTCACCACCAGCCTGAACCGGTGATACTCCATCCCCCACACCATTACACCCCCCACCACCAGCCTGAACCGGTGATACTCCATCCCCCACACCATGACACCCTCACCACCAGCCTGAACCGGTGATACTCCATCCCCTACACCATTACACCCCCACCACCAGCCTGAACCGGTGATACTCCATCCCCCACACCCCCCACCACCAGCCTGAACCGGTGATACTCCATCCCCCACACCATTACACCCCCCACCACCAGCCTGAACCGGTGATACCCCATCCCCCACACCATTACACCCCCCACCACCAGCCTGAACCGGTGATACCCCCTCCCCCACACCATTACACCCCCACCACCAGCCTGAACCGGTGATACCCCCTCCCCCACACCATTACACCCCCACCACCAGCCTGAACCGGTGATACCCCATCCCCCACACCATTACACCCCCCACCACCAGCCTGAACCGGTGATACTCCATCCCCCACACCATTACACCCTCACCACCAGCCTGAACCGGTGATACCCCCTCCCCCACACCATTACACCCCCACCACCAGCCTGAACAGTGATACTCCATCCCCCACACCATTACACCCCCACCACCAGCCTGAACCGGTGATACCTCCTCCCCCACACCATTACACCCCCACCTCCAGCCTGAACCAGTGATACTCCATCCCCCACACCATTACACCCCCACCACCAGCCTGAACCGGTGATACCCCATCCCCCACACTATTACACCCTCACCACCAGCCTGAACCGGTGATACTCCTTCCCCCACACCATTACACCCCAACCACCAGCCTGAACCGGTGATACCCCCTCCCCCACACCATTACACCCCCACCACCAGCCTGAACCGGTGATACCCCCTCCCCCACACCATTACACCCCCACCACCAGCCTGAACCGGTGATACTCCATCCCCCACACCATTACACCCCCCACCACCAGCCTGAACCGGTGATACTCCATCCCCCACACCATTACACCCCCCACCACCAGCCTGAACCGGTGATACCCCATCCCCCACACCATTACACCCCCCACCACCAGCCTGAACCGGTGATACTCCATCCCCCACACCATTACACCCCCCACCACCAGCCTGAACCGGTGATACCCCATCCCCCACACCATTACACCCCCCACCACCAGCCTGAACCGGTGATACCCCATCCCCCACACTATTACACCCTCACCACCAGCCTGAACCGGTGATACTCCTTCCCCCACACCATTACACCCCAACCACCAGCCTGAACCGGTGATACCCCCTCCCCCACACCATTACACCCCCACCACCAGCCTGAACCGGTGATACCCCCTCCCCCACACCATTACACCCCCACCACCAGCCTGAACCGGTGATACTCCATCCCCCACACCATTACACCCCCCACCACCAGCCTGAACCGGTGATACTCCATCCCCCACACCATTACACCCCCCACCACCAGCCTGAACCGGTGATACCCCATCCCCCACACCATTACACCCCCCACCACCAGCCTGAACCGGTGATACTCCATCCCCCACACCATTACACCCCCCACCACCAGCCTGAACCGGTGATACCCCATCCCCCACACCATTACACCCCCCACCACCAGCCTGAACCGGTGATACTCCATCCCCCACACCATTACACCCCCACCACCAGCCTGAACCGGTGATACTCCATCCCCCACACCATTACACCCCCACCACCAGCCTGAACCGGTGATACTCCATCCCCCACACCATTACACCCTCACCACCAGCCTGAACCGGTGATACCCCATCCCCCACACCATTACACCCCAACCACCAGCCTGAACCGGTGATACTCCATCCCCCACACCATTACACCCCCACCACCAGCCCGAACCGGTGATACTCCATCCGCCACACCATTACACCCTCACCACCAGCCTGAACCGGTGATACTCCATCCCCCACACCATTACACCCCCCACCACCAGCCTGAACCGGTGATACTCCATCCCCCACACCATGACACCCTCACCACCAGCCTGAACCGGTGATACTCCATCCCCCACACCATTACACCCCCACCAGCAGCCTGAACCGGTGATACCCCATCCCCCACACTATTACACCCTCACCACCAGCCTGAACCGGTGATACTCCATCCCCCACACCATTACACCCCCACCACCAGCCTGAACCGGTGACACTCCATCCCCCACACCATTACACCCCCCACCACCAGCCTGAACCGGTGATACTCCATCCCCCACACCATTACACCCCCACCACCAGCCTGAACCGGTGATACTCCATCCCCCACACCATGACACCCTCACCACCAGCCTGAACCGGTGATACTCCATCCCCCACACCATTACACCCCCACCACCAGCCTGAACCGGTGATACCCCATCCCCCACACTATTACACCCCCACCACCAGCCTGAACCGGTGATACTCCATCCCCCACACCATTACACCCCCACCACCAGCCTGAACCGGTGATACCCCATCCCCTACACCATTACACCCCCACCACCAGCCTGAACCGGTGATACTCCATCCCCCACACCATTACACCCCAACCACCAGCCTGAACCGGTGATACCCCCTCCCCCACACCATTACACCCCCACCACCAGCCTGAACCGGTGATACCCCCTCCCCCACACCATTACACCCCCACCACCAGCCTGAACCGGCGATACCCCATCCCCCACACCATTACACCCCCACCACCAGCCTGAACCGGCGATACCCCATCCCCCACACCATTACACCCCCACCACCAGCCTGAACCGGTGATACCCCATCCCCCACACCATTACACCCCCACCACCAGCCTGAACCGGTGATACTCCATCCCCCACACCATTACACCCCCCACCACCAGCCTGAACCGGTGATACTCCATCCCCCACACCATTACACCCCCCACCACCAGCCTGAACCGGTGATACTCCATCCCCCACACCATTACACCCCCCACCACCAGCCTGAACCAGTGATACCCCATCCCCCACACCATTACACCCCCCACCACCAGCCTGAACCGGTGATACTCCATCCCCCACACCATTACACCCTCACCACCAGCCTGAACCGGTGATACCCCCTCCCCCACACCATTACACCCCCACCACCAGCCTGAACCGGTGATACTCCATCCCCCACACCATTACACCCCCACCACCAGCCTGAACCGGTGATACCTCCTCCCCCACACCATTACACCCCCACCACCAGCCTGAACCAGTGATACTCCATCCCCCACACCATTACACCCCCCACCACCAGCCTGAACCGGTGATATCCCATGCCCCACACCATTACACCCCCCACCACCAGCCTGAACCGGTGATACCCCCTCCCCCACACCATTACACCCCCCACCACCAGCCTGAACCGGTGATATCCCATCCCCCACACCATTACACCCCCCACCACCAGCCTGAACCGGTGATATCCCATCCCCCACACCATTACACCCTCACCACCAGCCTGAACCGGTGATACCCCCTCCCCCACACCATTACACCCCCACCACCAGCCTGAACCGGTGATATCCCATCCCCCACACCATTACACCCTCACCACCAGCCTGAACCGGTGATACCCCATCCCCCACACCATTACACCCCCACCACCAGCCTGAACCGGTGATACCCCAGCCCCCACACCATTACACCCCCACCACCAGCCTGAACCGGTGATACCCCATCCCCCACACCATTACACCCTCACCACCAGCCTGAACCGGCGATACCCCCTCCCCCACACCATTACACCCTCACCACCAGCCTGAACCGGTGATACCCCCTCCCCCACACCATTACACCCCCACCACCAGCCTGAACCGGTGATAGAAGGCAGGATGGATCCATGACACCAAATTCTGACCCCACCATCTGAATGTCGCAGCTGAAATCCAGACTCATCAGACCAGGGAACGTTTTTTCCAATCTTCTATTGTCCAATTTTGGTGATCCTGTGCCAATTGTGGCCTCAGTTTCCTGTTCTTAGCTGACAGGAGTGGCACCCGGTGTGGTCTTCTGCTGCTGTAGCCCATCTGCTTCAAGGTTGGAAGTGTTGTACGTTCAGAGATGATATTCTGCATACCTTGGGGTGTAACGAGGGGTTATTTGAGTTACTGTTGCCTTTCTATCATCCGGAACCAGTCTGCCCATTCTGCTCTGACCTCAACAAGGCATTTTCCTCCACACAACTGCCGCTCACTGGATATTTTCTCTTTTCCCCACCATTCTCTGTAAACCCCCGAGAGATGGTTGTGCGTGAAAATCCCAGTAGATCAGCACTTTTTGACAATCATGCCACATTCAAAGTCACTTAAATCCCCTTTCTTCCACATTCTGATGCTCGGTTTGAACTTCAGCAAGTCGTCTTCACCACTTTTAGATGCCTAAATGCATCGAGTGGCTACCATGTGATTGGCTGATTAGCAATTTGTGTTACCGAGCGATTGAACAGGTGTACCTAAAAAAGTGGCCAGTGAGTCTATATATACATATAGATTATATTATATATATATATATATATATAGTTATTTATATATATTTATATACATATATACATACACACACACAGTATATATACGCACAATAGATAGAGATATCTATATACACACACACACTGTATATATATATATCTCTATCTATCTCTATCTATATATATATATATATATATATATATATATATATATAGCAACAAGATCTCCATCACTCCCATCATGCCATCCCCCATGCCCGCAGTAGATTTAAAGCAGATTGTACAATCAGTGAGCCAATACCAAACTGCAGGTGCCGCTCAAGGCTCCAATGGGTTCTCTACCAATAAATTGCTGGGAGGACGCAGCCCATTCCAGCTCCGTGGATATCAATACAAAAAAAAAGATAAAGTCCTTAGCTGCACATCACAACAAAAACCTGTGTGTGAAAACAGCTTCAGCCCGGGCTCCATCCATCCGGGCCAGCACCAACGCGTTTCGTCCCTAGTGGGGCGAAACGTGTCGGTCCCTGGCCAGGTTGGAGCCCGGGCTAAAGCCGTTTTCACTTTTTACACACAGGTTTTTGTAGCGATTTGCGACTAAGGACTTTTCATTTTTTTTTTTTTTTTAAGGTTGTACAATCAGATTGCTTTGTTTGTGGTGAGCTTTCAATCTCGCTCTCCAATTTTCTCTGGCACTGGAATCAGCAAACATGGGTGTTCAGACCTGAATGCTCCAGCAATGATGGGGGGGGTCAGTGTTATCTCCTGTAGGTGTGTGTACAGAGGGGTCTCTCCAGGGGGTAGTGTTCTCTTTGGCTCCAATGGGTTCTCTTCCGATAAACTGCTGGGAGGATGCAGCCCATCCCAGTTCTGTGGATATCGATACAAAAAAAAGAAAAAAGTCCTTACCTGGCACATCACAACAAAAACCTGTGTGTGAAAACAGCTTCAGCCCGGGCTCCATCCATCCGGGCCAGCACCAACGCGTTTCGTCCCTAGTGGGGCGAAACGCGTTGGACCTGGCCTGGATGGAACCCGGGCTGAAGCCGTTTTCACTTTTTACACCCAGGTTTTTGTAGCTTTTTGCGTCTAAGGACTTTTCATTTTTTTTTTAGATTGTACAATCAGATTGCATTGTTTGTTGTGCGCTTTCAATCTCGCTCTCCAATTTTCTCTGGCACTGAATTCAGCAAACGTGGGTGTTCAGACCTGAATGCTCCAGCAATGATGGGGAGGTCAGTGTTTTCTCCCATAGGTGTGTACAGAGGGGTTTCTCCAGGGGGTGGTGATCTCTTTGGGGTAACCTGTGATATTTGAGAAAGTGGGAGGAGTCAAATGAACAGGAGGGGGTGTGTATATAAAAACGGAAAAGAAGAATCACCCTCAATACACCAAGAAACGTGGAAAATTTTTGACCTAAACCAAATGCCGGAGCAGCGAGGCAAGAAATGGGTGAGTTTTGGGCACAATCCTATCTGCGCTCTATAAATATGTCGTCTGTCATTCGCTCTGTGTTTGTTTCGGTGAGGACACATAATTGGCATGCTTAAAAATAACTTGTGCCGTAGAAGTTCCCTTTTAAGGGATTGAAGATTTTGAATTTTCATCATTCAAAACTAAAGCCGGGTGGGAATCCCGTCGGAAAAAAAAAAACGTTGGTTTTCTCGACGGGATTCCTGGCAAGCTTGTCTTGCCAAGCCCTGTGTACACACGCAGCAATTCAAAAGAACCGCCGTTGTTTTGAATGGCAAGAACGCGATGACGTCATCGACTACGATGAGCCGGCGCTCGTCACATTCGATGCCGTCGCCGCCATCTTGCTACACCCTACACTACCCTTGTATGCTACCGCGCATGCGTCAAAGTCTCATCGAGCATGCGCGGGCTTACCTGGGGACAGGTAAGCATACTCACACGTATGCTTTTCTTGGCAGGAAACACTCTGCTGAGAATCCCAACGAGAAAAATAGAGAGCAGGTTCTCTATTTTTCTCGTCGAGATTCCCGGCAGTTTTCCTGCCGAGAAACCATACACACGAACGGTTTTCTCGGCAAAAAGCTCTCCCAGCAGTTTACTTGCCGAGAAAACTGGTCGTGTGTACGAGGCTTAAAAGGAAAAAAATAATTGGCTTTAGGATAGACTTTAAAATCTTTCCCACTCCTGCGTGGTGGTGCCGTGTCACCATACCACGGGGAGCGTGGCACCATGTCACAGCTGTCTCCTGATACATGCCTGAACTCTGTGGCTGCAACCCCAGACCCCAGCCTAAAGGTGACACGGCTGTGACATCTAGTTCCCGAGAGGCTCCGGGCAAAACTCTTATTTTAGCTTTGTATAAAGTTGGGAAGGGTTAGGCCTTCTATCCCCGTTATTGCCACTTAAGAATGTAGGAGGGATGAGGACACCACAGATCTAATGCGAGACCAGTGAGTCTATAATTGTATATGACAAGAGATCAGAATAGAAATCCAACGCGTTTTGTTGGCTCAAAACATGACCTTCGTCAGGGCTTAGGCTAGGTCCACACCATGCAGGTGCGCCGGCGCACCCGAGTTTCTGCGCTTTGCATGTTGGACGGCCCATTCCTTCCATGGTGTGAACCTAGATTTCGATGCTGACCGCAATTGAAGGCAATTTGTTTTTCCAATATTTTCTTCGATTCCAGTCAGCATCTAAGCCCTGATGAAGAAGGGGAGTTTTGACCCCTTAAAATGTGTTGGCTTTCCCTTCTTATCTCTTCTCACATGCAACAAAGAATTACTGGACTTGCATGAGATCTGTGTTGCTCTCGTACTTTCTACATTCTTAAGTGGCAATAACGAGGACAGAAGGCCTAACTTGGATTTCCCATCTGATCTTGTCATGGGCAATAAAGACTTTATGGACTCAAGTTGGATCTTTTTAAACTCTTCAGATTACTTCAGGCCCAATCCCGTCCCGCGCTCACTGTTTCATACAGGGGAGGATGGGGGAGCCGCCTGAAACCCCCCCCCCCAATGTGTGGCACCCGGGGCGGCCCGCACCCCCCGCCCCCAGTTAGTATGCCACTGCTTCAGGGGCCCCAAAGGTTAACCCGGTTGACAGAGAGCTGCCTCCAAAATATGGATCTCAAGCCCTCATCTTCTCTACCTTTGGACCCAGGTCTCTACCAACACGTTCACACTTGGCAGATTCCCTTCCTGTATGGCCCCTGGCAGAAAGCAAGTAAAATGACGCCAACAGGGACACAAATGACAATCAAAGCCTAAAAGAGCACCCAACCCAGCCCCCCACCCTTCTAAGAGGAGCCCCTAAAATAATTTTAGGTCTCAAGGAACCCCTGCTAAATCTAATTCTTCAGGGGTCAATGGGAAGAGTTCTCCTTACATTGATGGTCAATTGATTGTCAATTGTCATGATGGTCAATAGGAAGAATGCTCCTTACATTGGTGGACAATGGGAAGACTGCCCCTTACATTGGTGGACAATGGGAAGACTGCCCCTTACATTGGTGCTCAGTGGAAAAAATGCTCCTAACATTGGTGGTCAGTGGGAAGAATGCCACTTACATTGGTGATCAGTGGGAAGACTGTCCCTTACATTGATGGTCAATGGGAAAAATTATTTTTACATTGGTGGTCAATAGGAAGAATGCTCCTTATGTTGAGGGTCAGTGGAAAGAATGTCCCTTACATTGGTGATCAGTGAGAAAAATGTCCCTTAAATTGGTGATCAGTGAGAAGAATGTCCCTTACATTGGTGATCAGTGAGAAGAATGTTCCTTACATTGGTGATCAGTGGGAAGAATGTCCCTTACATTGGTGATTAGTGGGAAGAATCCTCCTTACATTGGTGATCAGTGGGAAGAATGTTCCTTACATTGGTGATCAGTGAGAAGAATGTCCCTTACATTGGTGATCAGTGGGAAGAATGTTCCTTACATTGGTGATCAGTGGGAAGAATGTCCCTTACATTGGTGATTAGTGGGAAGAATCCTCCTTACATTGGTGATCAGTGGGAAGAATGTCCCTTACATTGGTGATCAGTGGGAAGAATGTTCCTTACATTGGTGATTAGTGGGAAGAATCCTCCTTACATTGGTGATCAGTGGGAAGAATGTCCCTTACATTGGTGATCAGTGGGAAGAATGTCCCTTACATTGGTGATCAGTGAGAAGAATGCTCCTTACATTGGTGATCAGTGAGAAGAATGCTCCTTACATTGGTGATCAGTGAGAAGAATGTTCCTTACATTGGTGATCAGTGGGAAGAATGTTCCTTACATTGGTGATCAGTGGGAAGAATGTCCCTTACATTGGTGATCAGTGAGAAGAATGCTCCTTACATTGGTGATCAGTGGGAAGAATGTCCCTTACATTGGTGATCAGTGAGAAGAATGTTCCTTACATTGGTGATCAGTGAGAAGAATGTCCCTTACATTGGTGATCAGTGAGAAGAATGTTCCTTACATTGGTGATCAGTGGGAAGAATGTTCCTTACATTGGTGATCAGTGAGAAGAATGTTCCTTACATTGGTGATCAGTGAGAAGAATGTTCCTTACATTGGTGATCAGTGAGAAGAATGTCCCTTACATTGGTGATCAGTGGGAAGAATGTTCCTTACATTGGTGATCAGTGAGAAGAATGTTCCTTACATTGGTGATCAGTGAGAAGAATGTTCCTTACATTGGAGGTCAGTGGAAAGAATGTCCCTTACATTGGTGGTCAGAATGGTGTGCTCAGAATACCACCCTTACAGACAAATAGGTCCTTGGTGTATTGCTCCTGGTTCTGCCAAGTGGTGTTGGCCCCCAGAACTGTGCAGGCACCCCAAAACAGGATGTCCAATCATCTCACAGCTCCAGGAACCCCTAGCATCCTCTGGAGGAACCATGGTTGGGAGTGGCTGGCCTAACCCTTCACTACTTCACAGTTTTGACCAGAGTTTTGTCTTTGATGTTGGCAGATGGGGCTAAAAGTTGTCACATATCTGACTGTCCAGGCCGCTAAAAATGGGGCTTGTTGCTGATATTACCGTGAAAGGCTCATATTCCCCCCCAAAAAAATGGCGCACTCTAATGGTAGGACACATAAGGAATGACTCGCTTCTGATCTCTGCATTCTCTCCTTGCCCAAAGGATGCCATGGACAGGAGATGCCGATCAGACTGTCCAAGATCATGAACATTCACTTATTACCTCCCCAGGTAAAGATGAAGGAAATGGACAAAATAATCCCCTAGAAGAGAAGCTGTCCTTAGGCTGGCCACCAATAGGGCAACACCTGGCGAGACCGCTGCCGATCCTCTCATCCTTACCACAAGATCACCAGGATCTGCTACCACCTCCTTCCCCACTCTGTTGAGGCGGCACACAGCTCTATTTCTGTATGTGTGCCCAGAAGTGATCTCCCGTACCGTATCCATCACACACTCCATGGAAACTGCTAATGTATGGAAAATGTTGTAACCATTATGAAAACTGCGATGAATAGAACCTTTTCTGATACAGATACAGTGACATCATTCCACGGGAGGGAAAATAAAACACGGCCAATGAGTTCAATGCTAAACCTGCAGCCAATCCAGAGACGGAGGAAACCCATATAGAGCACAATCCCATTTTCTTCACTAGAGAAAGAAAGGCCATCAGATTACTCTACAACGTTATACCGTCTTACCCCCATATAGGAAGGGTCAGTAGCAGTTTTCCATTTTGTACATTCCGAAACACCCATGGCCCTGAAGCGGTCTCAGCTAGAACTAGCTTTTTTTCCCCTGGACACCACTCCCTACCTACCAATACCTTCCCTGGACACCACCCCCTACCTACCGATACCTTCCCTGGACACCACTCCCTACCTACCGATACCTTCCCTGGACACCACTCCCTACCTACCGATACCTTCCCTGGACACCACCCCCTACCTACCGATACCTTCCCTGGACACCACCCCCTACCTACCGATACCTTCCCTGGACACCACCCCCTACCTACCGATACCTTCCCTGGACACCACCCCCTACCTACCGATACCTTCCCTGGACACCACCCCCTACCTACCGATACCTTCCCTGGACACCACCCCCTACCTACCGATACCTTCCCTGGACACCACCCCCTACCTACCGATACCTTCCCTGGACACCACCCCCTACCTACCGATACCTTCCCTGGACACCACCCCCTACCTACCGATACCTTCCCTGGACACCACCCCCTACCTACCGATACCTTCCCTGGACACCACCCCCTACCTACCGATACCTTCCCTGGACACCACCCCCTACCTACCGATACCTTCCCTGGACACCACCCCCTACCTACCGATACCTTCCCTGGACACCACCCCCTACCTACCGATACCTTCCCTGGACACCACCCCCTACCTACCGATACCTTCCCTGGACACCACTCCCTAACCACCAATACCTTCCCTGGACACCACTCCCTAACCACCAATACCTTCCCTGGACACCACCCCCTACCCACCAATACCTTCCCTGGACACCACCCCCACCCACCAATACCTTCCCTGGACACCACCACCTACCCACCAATACCTTCACCGGGCACCACCCCTCACCCACTGATTCCTTCACAGGACACCACCCATTGATTTCTTCACAGGACACCACCCCTCACCCACTGATACCTTCCCCGGACACCACCCCTCACCCACTGATACTTTCATTGGACTTTGACAACAGTTTTGAAACACAGTGAAGGAAGATATCAGTGGGTTGGCATCCTGTGAAGGTATCAGTAGGTGGGGAATGGTGTCTGGTGAAGGTATCAGTGGGTGGGGGGTGGTGTCTGGTGAAGGTATCAGTAGGTGGGGGGTGGTGTCTGGTGAAGGTATCAGTAGGTGGGGGGTGGTGTCTGGTGAAGGTATCAGTAGGTGGGGGGTGGTGTCTGGTGAAGGTATCAGTAGGTGGGGGGTGGTGTCTGGTGAAGGTATCAGTGGGTGGGGGGTGGTGTCTCGTGAAGGTATCAGTGGGTGGGGGGTGGTGTCTCGTGAAGGTATCAGTGGGTGGGGGGTGGTGTCTGGTAAAGGTATCAGTAGGTGGGGGGTGGTGTCTGGTGAAAGTATCAGTGGGTAGGGGGTAAAGTCTGGTGAAGGTATCAGTAGGTGGAGGGTGGTGTCCGGTGAAGGTGTCAGTGGGTAAGGGGGTGAAGTCTGGTGAAGGTATCAGTAGGTGGGGGGGTGGTGTCTGGTGAAGGTATCAGTAGGTGGGGGGTGGTGTCTGGTGAAGGTATCAGTAGGTGGGGGGTGGTGTCTGGTGAAGGTATCAGTGGGTAGGGGGTAAAGTCTGGTGAAGGTATCAGTAGGTGGAGGGTGGTGTCCGGTGAAGGTGTCAGTGGGTAAGGGGTGAAGTCTGGTGAAGGTATCAGTAGGTGGGGGGGGTGGTGTCTGGTGAAGGTATCAGTAGGTGGGGGGTGGTATCTGGTGAAGGTATCAGTAGGTGGGGGGTGGTGTCTGGTGAAGGTATCAGTAGGTGGGGGGTGGTGTCTGGTGAAGGTATCAGTAGGTGGGGGGTGGTGTCTGGTGAAGGTATCAGTGGGTAGGGGGTAAAGTCTGGTGAAGGTATCAGTAGGTGGAGGGTGGTGTCCGGTGAAGGTGTCAGTGGGTAAGGGGGTGAAGTCTGGTGAAGGTATCAGTAGGTGGGGGGGTGGTGTCTGGTGAAGGTATCAGTAGGTGGGGGGTGGTATCTGGTGAAGGTATCAGTAGGTGGGGGGTGGTGTCTGGCGAAGGTATCAGTAGGTGGGGGGTGGTGTCTGGCGAAGGTATCAGTAGGTGGGGGGTGGTGTCTGGCGAAGGTATCAGTAGGTGGGGGGTGGTATCTGGCGAAGGTATCAGTAGGTGGGGGGTGGTGTCTGGCGAAGGTATCAGTAGGTGGGGGGGTGGTGTCTGGTGAAGGTATCAGTAGGTGGGGGGGTGGTGTCTGGTGAAGGTATCAGTAGGTGGGGGTGGTGTCTGGTGAAGGTATCAGTAGGTGGGGGGTGGTGTCTGGCGAAGGTATCAGTAGGTGGGGGGTGGTGTCTGGCGAAGGTATCAGTAGGTGGGGGGTGGTGTCTGGTGAAGGTATCAGTAGGTGGGGGGTGGTATCTGGTGAAGGTATCAGTAGGTGGGGGGTGGTGTCTGGCGAAGGTATCAGTAGGTGGGGGTTGGTGTCTGGCGAAGGTATCAGTAGGTGGGGGGGTGGTGTCTGGTGAAGGTATCAGTAGGTGTGGGGGGGGTGGTGTCTGGTGAAGGTATCAGTAGGTGGGGGGGGGTGGTGTCTGGTGAAGGTATCAGTAGGTGGGGGGGTGGTGTCTGGTGAAGGTATCAGTAGGTGGGGGGTGGTGTCTGGTGAAGGTATCAGTAGGT
This sequence comes from Rana muscosa, assembly GCA_029206835.1. Classification (NCBI taxonomy): domain Eukaryota; kingdom Metazoa; phylum Chordata; class Amphibia; order Anura; family Ranidae; genus Rana; species Rana muscosa. The sequence goes on along the minus strand of CM055126.1, from coordinate 61,195,320 downwards.
GGGGGGTGGTGTCTGGTGAAGGTATCAGTAGGTGGGGGGTGGTGTCTGGTGAAGGTATCAGTAGGTGGGGGGTGGTGTCTGGTGAAGGTATCAGTAGGTGGGGGGTGGTATCTGGCGAAGGTATCAGTAGGTGGGGGGTGGTGTCTGGCAAAGGAATCAGTAGGTGGGGGGTGGTGTCTGGCGAAGGTATCAGTAGGTGGGGGGTGGTGTCTGGCGAAGGTATCAGTAGGTGGGGGGTGGTGTCTGGCGAAGGTATCAGTAGGTGGGGGGTGGTGTCTGGCGAAGGTATCAGTAGGTGGGGGGTGGTGTCTGGCGAAGGTATCAGTAGGTGGGGGGTGGTGTCTGGCGAAGGTATCAGTAGGTGGGGGGTGGTGTCTGGCGAAGGTATCAGTAGGTGGGGGGTGGTGTCTGGCGAAGGTATCAGTAGGTGGGGGGTGGTATCTGGCGAAGGTATCAGTAGGTGGGGGGTGGTGTCTGGTGAAGGTATCAGTAGGTGGGGGGTGGTATCTGGTGAAGGTATCAGTAGGTGGGAGGTGGTATCTGGTGAAGGTATCAGTAGGTGGGAGGTGGTGTCCGGTGAAGGTGTCAGTGGGTGGGAGTGCTGATTTCCTAACAAGAGAACTCTCTTTACGAATACGAGGTTTATTCTATGAGAACCGAAACGCTTCTTTACTGTAAGAGTTGCAAAAATACAGACTAGTTTTCTCCAACAAATTAGTGGAGCCGATGAAGTAATAGAGCAGGTGGGGTCAGTATAGGTGGGAGAAGTGAGGTCAGTATAGGTTTGAAGAAGTGGGGTCAGTATAAGTGGGTTAAGTGGGGTCAGTATAGGTTTGAAGAAGTGGGGTCAGTATAGGTTTGAAGAAGTGGGGTCAGTATAGGTTTGAAGAAGTGGGGTCAGTATAGGTGGGAGAAGTGGGGTCAGTATAGGAGGGAGAAGTGGGGTCAGTATAGGAGGGAGAAGTGGGGTCAGTATAGGAGGGAGAAGTGGGGTCAGTATAGGAGGGAGAAGTGGGGTCAGTATAGGTGGGAGAAGTGGGGTCAGTATAGGTGGGAGAAGTGGGGTCAGTATAGGTGGGAGAAGTGGGGTCAGTATAGGTGGGAGAAGTGGGGTCAGTATAGGTGGGAGAAGTGGGGTCAGTATAGGAGGGAGAAGTGGGGTCAGTATAGGAGGGAGAAGTGGGGTCAGTATAGGAGGGAGAAGTGGGGTCAGTATAGGAGGGAGAAGTGGGGTCAGTATAGGAGGGAGAAGTGGGGTCAGTATAGGTGGGAGAAGTGGGGTCAGTATAGGTGGGAGAAGTGGGGTCAGTATAGGTGGGAGAAGTGGGGTCAGTATAGGTGGGAGAAGTGGGGTCAGTATAGGAGGGAGAAGTGGGGTCAGTATAGGAGGGAGAAGTGGGGTCAGTATAGGTGGGAGAAGTGGGGTCAGTATAGGTGGGAGAAGTGGGGTCAGTATAGGAGGGAGAAGTGGGGTCAGTATAGGAGGGAGAAGTGGGGTCAGTATAGGTGGGAGAAGTGGGGTCAGTATAGGTGGGAGAAGTGGGGTCAGTATAGGTGGGAGAAGTGGGGTCAGTATAGGAGGGAGAAGTGGGGTCAGTATAGGTGGGAGAAGTGGGGTCAGTATAGGAGGGAGAAGTGGGGTCAGTATAGGTGGGTTAAGTGGGGTCAGTATAGGAGGGAGAAGTGGGGTCAGTATAGGAGGGAGAAGTGGGGTCAGTATAGGAGGGAGAAGTGGGGTCAGTATAGGTGGGAGAAGTGGGGTCAGTATAGGAGGGAGAAGTGGGGTCAGTATAGGAGGGAGAAGTGGGGTCAGTATAGGTGGGAGAAGTGGGGTCAGTATAGGTGGGAGAAGTGGGGTCAGTATAGGTGGGAGAAGTGGGGTCAGTATAGGAGGGAGAAGTGGGGTCAGTATAGGTGGGAGAAGTGGGGTCAGTATAGGAGGGAGAAGTGGGGTCAGTATAGGTGGGTTAAGTGGGGTCAGTATAGGTGGGAGAAGTGGGGTCAGTATAGGAGGGAGAAGTGGGGTCAGTATAGGAGGGAGAAGTGGGGTCAGTATAGGTGGGAGAAGTGGGGTCAGTATAGGAGGGAGAAGTGGGGTCAGTATAGGAGGGAGAAGTGGGGGGTGGGGGTTGAGGGCCCTACCAATATAAATTTGTCCTTTTGTCAATTCAGGGCAAAGTACAAATTTGCTTTTATGGAAATCTGATCTTCCTGTTCTCAAGAACGATCGAGACCTTCATAGAAAAAGCAAAAAAGGAGCCCCACTCACTCTTACCGAGACCTTCCAACCAACTGGAAATTCTTTCTGCGTGACGGCGAGCAATTAAGGCGAGCGCCATCGCCCACAAAGGAAGCTTCAAAAAAGGTCCTGATCCACCTATGACACTCATTAGATATAAAAATAATGGAAACTTCCAGCGATATTCGACATTAGATGGAAATGGCCGATCGGTACTTTTTCTGTTTTTGGAAAACGGACGGTTGAACCAATAGTGAGCAGTTTTTAGAAGGGGGGGGGGGGGATTGCTGCGGTCTGCATGTGATCCATCTGTAGGCTGGGCACAGTATACAGATTATATACATCTACAAGGACAGAGGAGAAAGTGGAGAGGCAGGAAGGAAAGGGCAGGGCCGCGACACACATGGGTTGTACGCACGTAGAATCACTCATTAGTAACGGTGGTGTTTGATCTGTGAACAGACCCCGTGTGATAGATTCCAGACCCCTGATCTTGGACTCCAGCCATGGCGGCTACCTCCACGCCCGACACAACCCCTGCCTGAGCAATACCAGCCACGCTGTCCCTCCAAGGCCTATGGGCTTCTTAGGGACCACACACTGCTTTAGAACTGCTGTTTTAAGAGCCTCGTTCTCGTCAGTTCTCAGCAGTGCTCATAAACGTCTGACACAGATCAGCCCCAACTGCAGCCTTTCACCTCATTACAATGTACAGTCTGATCGATGGGGGAGGGGAGACTGAGGAAATGCTTCCTCCTGCCTGCAGCAGAATGATGACATCATCTTGGCCTAGACTGGAACTCAAGGAGGGCTTTCTAATGATAAAAGAGGGGTGCCGGAGCCGGGCTGACCAGAGGTTACCTGGAGATAAGAAGGGGCACAAGCGCACACAGAGGCACACTTGGAGACTCGGAGCACACAGGGGCTCAATTGGAGAGTCAAGGAGAACTTAAACATTCTGGGTAAACGGGGGCACCACTGGAGGCTTGGGGCACACAGGGGTGTGTTTGGACACTTGGCACACACAGGGGTACACCCGGGCACTCAGAGCTCACATAGACGCACTTGAACACTCTGGACATACAGGGGCACCACTGGACGCTTGGGGCACACAGGGGGGTAATTGGAGAGTGGGGAACACAGGGATGTATTTGGGCATTTGGTGCACACAGGGGTACACCTGGACACTCAGGGCTCACAGGGGCACACTTGGACATTTGGGACACACTTGGTCACTAGGGACACACAGGGCCAAACTTGGAGACTTGTGGCACACAAGGTTGCACTTGATCCTTTGGGGTCGAACTTGGAGAATCGGGGCACACTTGGTCACTAGGGACACACAGGGCCAAGAGACTTGGGGCATACATGGGCACACTTGGTCACTTGGGGCATACAGGGCCAAACTTGGAGACTTGGGGCACACAAGGGTGCGCTTGGTCACTTGGGGCCGAACTTGGAGAATTGGGGCACACTTGGACACACAGGGCCAAACTTGGAGACTCAGGGCATACAAGGGCACACTTGGGGCACACAGGGCCAAACCTGGAGACTTGGGGCACACATGGGGCACACAAGGGTGCACTTGGTCACTTGGGGCACACAGGGCTGAACTTGGAGACTTGGGGCACACAAGGGTGCACTTGGGGCACACAGGGCTGAACTTGGAGATTTGGGGCACACTTGTACACTTGGAACACACTTGGGGTACAAAGGGCCAAACTTGGAGACTTGGGGCATACAAGGGCACACTTGGGGCACACAGGGCCAAACCTGGAGACTTGGGGCACACATGGGGCACACAAGGGTGCACTTGGTCACTTGGGGCACACAGGGCTGAACTTGGAGACTTGGGGCACACAAGGGTGCACTTGGTCACTTGGGGCACACAGGGCTGAACTTGGAGACATGGGGCACACAAGGGTGCACTTGGGGCACACAGGGCTGAACTTGGAGATTTGGGGCACACTTGGCCACTTAGGGTACACAGGGCCAAACTTGGAGACTCAGGGCACACAAGGTGTGTTTGGACAACAGGGGCAAACTTGGAGACTTGGGACACACGTGGTCACTTGGGATCCACAGGGCCAAATTTGGAAACTTGGGGCACACAGCACCAAATTTGGAAACTTGGGGCACACAGCACCAAATTTGGAAACTTGGGGCACACTTGGTCACTCGGAGCACACAGGGGTGCGCCTGGACACTCAAGGCACACAGGGCCAAACTTGGAAACTTGGGGCACACAGGGCCAAATTTGGAAACTTGGGGCACACAGGGGCACACTTGGTTACTTGGGGCACACAGGGGTGCACCTGGACACTCAAGGCACACGGGGCCAAACTTGGAGACTTGGGGCCCACAAAGTCACACCTGGACACTCAAGACACACTTGGTCACTCGGGGCACACAGGGCCAAACTTGGAGACTTGGGGCAAGCAAGGTGCGTTTGGACACTTGGGGCACACAGGGCACATGTGGAGACAATAGGGCGCAGGAAGTGCAGTCACTGAGACAAGACAAGGGCTAGGGCGTTTGGCACAGAGGTCACAGGAAACAGGCAGGTACTGGAGGCATAGAGGGGAGGGGCTACCGGTTAGGCATGAATGTCAAGCCGTGCATCGCCTGGCCCTTTAGGCATGCACCAATCAGGAGATCTCTCTCCGGGTCGGCTGTAGTCCTGGCCCTCTGGGTGGATGTGCAATGGAGAGAAGTCCCCGGATCCTATCAGAGGTGATCGGGATGTATATGACAGCAACATTGTATCTCTGTATAAATATCGGAATCTCAGCTTCCTTCATTGGAAATAAAGTCACCGGCAATTTCACCGATTCATAAACGAGCCGCGTTGTCTCTCCTGGAGGTCTGCGCCACAACGGATCTCCGGATCACAATACTGGGAGTCCTAATTCATGACTTTTTTTTCAGACACTTCCTGTTCTAGGGTGACAACGCTGTCCCTGCCTACCAGCTGCGTTGTCACCCTGTCACAACGACTTCCAATGGAGACTACAAGTGGCCATTGCGACACACATTGGTTAGAAATGCCAGCCAACCAATCGCCAGAGTGCACACAGACAGGAAGTGGCTGCTAAGAGCCTGCAGGAAACCAGCAGCACTGAGATATAACAAAGGAGCAAAAAAAAAATAGAAACATAATATTTGATGTAAAAACACGCCGACTGTTGACTGTACACCGAATGTCATTTACATCGGGTTCCCTTAATCGCGGCGTCATTATTATGTATAATCAAGGCTTATGGTTTCCAGTGTAAACCGATTACACACCCAGCCCCCGGCCAGGCAGCCCGCTCGGGGGAGGGGGGGGGGACGACAGGCAGGCGATGGGTTAAGCAATCCGGCTTAGCCGGCAAATCTGCAGAAATTGTCTTTTGTCGTCTGAATGCGAGTAATCAGCGGGCGATTATATTTTTTGGGGAAGATGCAGCTCGCGCCTCAGCAGATGCCGCCAGTTACACAATCGTCAGGCTGAGCTCCCAGGCCCGCCGCCCTCGAAACGCGTGACTGGTGACACAGCTGTTTAGGTCGCCGTCTGAGGATAAACACCACACATGAGGCCATGTACAGGAAGACCGGGCATTCCTCTACACTGGACACCCCCGGGGGCCACAATACACGTCCCATGATTGTATGTAGACGGGGATAATTCAAGGGGCAGCAGTATTTAATGCTGGAGTTTAATCTGCTTACAGTTCTCCCCTCCCCCCCTTATCAACATATTAATGAGATTTTTAAGCAACAGCTTTCCCGTCTCCTTTGTTCTTCTCTATGCAATGCAGGCAGATCATGGGTGGTGGGCGGGGCCGGTAGTGCTGTTTATAGCTTCCTGAAAACATCACAGCCTTGGTACTCCTCAGTCCTGATGCAAGCAGTGGGAGGAGTTATGCAAATACCAAAATGGCCTTGAGGGGTGGGTGTCAGTCTAGAGGAGTGGGCGTTCCTAGGCAGGCTGTAGTTGCATAGGTAACGCCCATATGTGACGCTGAGCCTCCATAACTGAACAAACTGAAATCCAATGAATGAAAGGGGTGGGGCCAAGGACAGTCAAGTCTGTGGCACTGAGTCTGGGGCACGTGCCCCTCCTGCACCCCCCCTTTTCCCAGTTCTGATGAAAGGGGTGGGGCAGGGACAGCCAGTCTGTGCCACTGAGTCTGGGGCACGTGTCCCTTCTGCCCCCCCTTTTCCTAGTTCTGATGAAAGAAGTGGGGCAGGGACAGCCAGTCTGTGGGACTGAGTCTGGGGCACCTTCCCCTTCTTCCCCCTTTTCCCAGTTCTGATAAAAGAAGTGGGGCAGGGACAGTCAGTTTGTGGGACTGAGTCTGGGGCATGTGCCCCTTCTGCCCCCCTTTTCCCAGTTCTGATGAAAGGGGTGGGCCAGGGGCAGTCAGTCTGTGCCACCGAGTCTGGGGCACGTGCCCCTTCTGCCCCCCCTTTCCTAGTTCTGATGAAAGGGGTGGGGCAGGGACAGTCAGTTTGTGGCACAGAGTCTGGGGCACGTGCCCCTTCTGCCCCCCTTTTCCTAGTTCTGATGAAAGGGGTAGGCCAGGGGCAGTCAGTCTGTGGGACTGAGTCTGGGGCACGTGTCCCTTCTGCCCCCCCTTTTCCCAGTTCTGCTGAAAGGGGTGGGGCAGGGACAGTCAGTTTGTGGCACAGAGTCTGGGGCACGTGCCCCTTCTGCCCCCCCCTTTTCCTAGTTCTGATGAAAGAAGTAGGTCAGAGACAGTTAGGCTGGGGAGGAATGTTGCTGGACGTCCTCCAGCCAGGAAATGAGGCGAGCCCTTTCTGACTTTGCAGGTTTCAGCACGTCGGGGTTACGTTGGCGGCCCATTCACATTAAAGCAACGGGCAGTAAAGCACCCCAAACATGTAAACGGACCCCTATTTCCACATTGTACAAGAAATACCGCATAACTCAGCCACAACGCAGGAACAAGGCGATTTGCCGCAAGTCCTATTATTTTCGGTTCGCACAACGCTATGAGGTGCGCTGAAAAATGGATAACGCATTGCATTTTTGCACAACAAAGCGCATGCTGAGGTGGGATTGGGCCCTTTTTTGATGCACATTCAGGGCCCATGATCAATAGATGGGTGCAAAAATCAGGATGTGGGCGAGCGATGCACCGTGTGTTATATCGCAGACATGGAGGGTCTCACCTATCTGAGCATGGCGGGATTTATAGACATAGAACGTGATTTGAGTTATTTTAAGGTGTCAGCGGTCTCCATGCACTTCCTGTGTCCGGAGCAGACGGGTCATCTCACTTCCCCTGGGGGGGTGGGGGGGTAAAGAGACTTATGTCCCACAACAATGGCACATCAGTGAGGGGGGGAGGGGCTTCACGGAGCATCAAACGATGGGAAGTGCGGCCAAACAATGGAGCGCTGTCTGTCCTTCACTGCGTGAGAAAAGGTCCTACTGACCCTTGGCCTCTGGACTGACCAACCCCCGACAAAGATTCCTTCACATGGAGAGGACTTCAAAGAGAAATCCAAAATATAAGGAAATGTGGCATTGTCCCCAAATGAGAGAGAGACGGTAACATTGTCCCCAAAGAGCCGATAACATTGTCCCCAAACGAGAGACGGTAACATTGTCCCCAAACGAGAAAGAGACGGCAACATTATCCCTGAACAAGAGAGACGGTAACATTGTCCCCAAACGAGAGAGACGGTAACATTGTCCCTAAAGAGCCGATAACATTGTCCCCAAATGAGAGAGACGGTAACATTGTCACCAACTGAGATGGTAACATTGTCACCAAAGAGCCGATAACATTGTCCCCAAATGAGAGAGACGGTAACATTGTCACCGAACAAAAGAGACGGTAACATTGTCACCAAATGAGAGAGACGGTAACATTGTCACAAAACAAAAGAGATGGTAACATTGTCACCAAGCGAGAGAGACGATAACATTGTCCCCAAACGAGAGAGAGACGGTAACATTGTCCCCAAACGAGAGAGAGACGGTAACATTGTTCCCAAACGAGAGAGAGACGGTAACATTGTCCCCAAATGAGAGAGACGGTAACATTGTCACCAAACGAGAGAGAGACGGTAACATTGTTCCCAAACGAGAGAGAGACGGTAACATTGTCCCCAAACGAGAGAGAGACGGTAACATTGTTCCCAAACGAGAGAGAGACGGTAACATTGTCCCCAAATGAGAGAGACGGTAACATTGTCACCGAGAGAGAGACGGTAACATTGTCCCCAAACGAGAGAGAGACGGTAACATTGTTCCCAAACGAGAGAGAGACGGTACCATTGTCCCCAAATGAGAGAGACGGTAACATTGTCACCAAATGAGAGAGAGACGGTAACATTGTCCCCAAATGAGAGAGAGACGGTAACATTGTCACCAAACGAGAGAGAGACGGTAACATTGTTCCCAAACGAGAGAGAGACGGTAACATTGTCCCCAAATGAGAGAGACGGTAACATTGTCACCAAACGAGAGAGAGACGGTAACATTGTCCCCAAATGAGAGAGAGACGGTAACATTGTTCCCAAACGAGAGAGAGACGGTACCATTGTCCCCAAATGAGAGAGACGGTAACATTGTCACCAAACGAGAGAGAGACGGTAACATTGTTCCCAAACGAGAGAGAGACGGTAACATTGTCCCCAAATGAGAGAGAGACGGTAACATTGTCACCAAACGAGAGAGAGACGGTAACATTGTTCCCAAACGAGAGAGAGACGGTAACATTGTCCCCAAATGAGAGAGAGACGGTAACATTGTCACCAAACGAGAGAGAGACGGTAACATTGTTCCCAAACGAGAGAGAGACGGTAACATTGTCCCCAAATGAGAGAGAGACGGTAACATTGTCACCAAACGAGAGAGAGACGGTAACATTGTCCCCAAACGAGAGAGACGGTAACATTGTCCCTGAACAAGAGAGACAATAACATTGTCACCAAACGAGAGAGAGACGGTAACATTGTCACCAAACGAGAGAGAGACGGTAACATTGTCAAACGAGAGAGATGGTAACATTGTCCCCAAACGAGAGAGACGGTAACATTGTCCCCAAACGAGAGAGACGGTAACATTGTCCCCAAACGAGAGAGACACGGTAACATTGTCACAAAACAAAAGAGATGGTAACATTGTCACCAATCGAGAGAGACGGTAACATTGTCCCCAAACGAGAGAGACGGTAACATTGTCCCCAAACAAAAGAGGCAGTAACAAAATTTCACCAAACGAGAGAGAGCCGGTAACATTGTCCCCAAATTAAAGAGACGGTAACATTGTCACCAACTGAGAGAGAGACAGAAACATTGTCACCAACTGAGACGGTAAAATCTTACCAAACAAGAGAGACGGCAACATTGTCACCAAACAAGAGACGGTAACTATGTCACCAAACGAGAGAGACTGTAACATTGTCAACATCTGAGAGAGCCGGTAACATTGTCACCAAACGAGAGACAGTAACAAATTTTCACCAAGCGACAGAGAGCCGGTAACATGGTCCCCAATTAAAGAGACGGTAACATTGTCACCACACAAGAGACGGTAACTATGTCACCAAACAAGTGAGACGGTAACATTGTCAACATCTGAGAGAGCCGGTAACATTGTCACCAAACAAGAGAGACGGTAACATTGTCACCAAACAAAAGAGACGGTAACATTGTCACCAAACGAGAGAGACGGTAACATTGTCACCAAACGAGAGAGACGGTAACATTGTCACCAAACGAGAGAGACGGTAACATTGTCACCAAACGAGAGAGACGGTAACATTGTCACCAAACAAGGGAGAGACGGTAACATTGTCACCAAACAAGGGAGAGACGGTAACATTGTCACCAAACAAGGGAGAGACGGTAACATTGTCACCAAACAAAAGAGACGGTAACATTGTCACCAAACGAGAGAGACGGTAACATTGTCACCAAACGAGAGAGACGGTAACATTGTCACCAAACGAGAGAGACGGTAACATTGTCACCAAACAAGGGAGAGACGGTAACATTGTCACCAAACAAGGGAGAGATGGTAACATTGTCACCAACTGAGGAACAGAGGGGAACTCTTCTATTGGGGACACGTTCCTAAAAGGAGGATTTCCTTTCATTTCCTGTTGTGCCTCCAAGACAGGAAGTGAAGTGACGCAGCGATAAAACCTCACAGTGCTTCATTCTCCAAGCTTTAGATACACAAAATATAAATTCTGTCCGTGGCACAGCGTGGGGGTCCGGTTGGGGGGATTATGGAAGCACCCTACAGGAAACGTTCCCGTGGGCTCACACTCGTACAAAGCGCTGTGTTATTCGCTCTGAGCTGAGCTGGCAGTCCAGGTGCCCGGCGATGACCACAAAGCAGCATTGTGTCTGCACCACGCATCTCACATCTGGAGCCTCATTGTGCCGCCGCGTCAGCCGCTTCTAATGCCACGTGTGGGCGGGGAAACCTTTCCAAAGAGGCGTCTTATCCCGGAGGTGCCGCAAAGATGGCCGCCCTGTCCTGTTCATATCTAAAGCTGAAGTTTCATCTGCTTATATTTTGCATGCAAACTGAAAGGATTTATTTAATGCTGATGAGGGATGGGGGGGGGCGGTAAAATATCGGCAGCGTTAAATCTCGGCTCGGCTCCTGCATGCTTTGCATGTTGTCATTTCCTCACCACATGCAAAATTTAATCAAACGAGGAAAATTCCGCACTGATCAGAGGATCTCCGCACGCACCTGCTCAGCAGGACATGGACACAGAGCCTGAAAACGGAAGTTCTATAAATGGATGGAGCCTAATGGGTTGACCTAGGGATGGTGCAGCAGGTGTGTTGACCCGAGAACCCGAGCCTCCATCAAGAACTGAAATATCAGTCCTATATACCGTATATCTTGTGTAGACCCAAACTGAAGATAAAGCTGCAGTGCTGGGGGAAGGCATTTTCCCGGACACACCTGATTTCCTGTCCATTATAGGAGGGGCCAAGGAGAGGGTTTTAGATTTTATTAGCAAGAACAACTTTTACACGGGACTTGCTCAGGTTCAAAATTAGGCTGGAGTCTAAGGAGCAACATTCTGAGCTCTTCCATGCACGGCCTGAACCCCTCCCCCTCTGCCCCCAGTGCCTGCAACATGCTTACTGTACAAGGATATATAGAGCCTAACTGGCTCATGGGCAGCGCCTCCCATTACTGGTCTCGGTTCTGCTGTGTAGGAAGATCACTTGAAGGCAGATTTTGGGTATGGATGGGGCCGTTTCTCACTTAGGACACTTTTTTGCATCTAGACCAGTCGTCAGCTTACGAAGAATAAGGGGGGGGGGCTCAACTGTGGCCCCAACAATCACCAAAAGGCCACAATGGCCAATAAGGTTCAATATACAATATGTAATGCTGTATTGACTGGAGACTAGGGTCATGCTACAAGTTCAGTTGGAGACTAAGGGCATGCTACATATCTGGTTTGAGACAAAGGACATGCTGAAGGTTTGGTTGGAGACTAAGGACATTCTGCAGCTCAGTTTGAGACTAAGGACCTACCACAGATTTGGTTGGAGACTAACGATAAGCTGCAGGTTTGGGTGAAGACTAAGGTCATGCCGCAGGTTTGACTGCAGACTACTGACAAACTTACTAACCAAAATGTTTGGTTAGAGACTAAGAACATGCTGCAGGTTCGGTTGGACATTAAGGACATGTTACATATTTGGTTGGAGACCAAGGACATGCTATGTATTTGGATGGAGACCAAGGACACGCTACATATTTGGTTGGAGACCAAGGACACGCTACGAATTTGGTTGGAGACCAAGGACAAGCTACGTATTTGGTTGGAGACCAAGGACACGCTACGTATTTGGTTGGAGACCAAGGACATGCTACGTATTTGGTTGGAGACCAAGGACATGCTACGTATTTGGTTGGAGACCAAGGACATGCTACGTATTTGGTTAGAGACCAAGGACATGCTACGTATTTGGTTGGAGACCAAGGAAACGCTGCGTATTTGGTTGGAGACCAAGAACACGCTACGTATTTGGTTGGAGACCAAGGACATGCTACGTATTTGGTTGGAGACCAAGGACATGCTACGTATTTGGTTGGAGACCAAGGACATGCTACGTATTTGGTTAGAGACCAAGGACATGCTACGTATTTGGTTAGAGACCAAGGACATGCTACGTATTTGGTTGGAGACCAAGGAAACGCTGCGTATTTGGTTGGAGACCAAGAACACGCTACGTATTTGGTTGGAGACCAAGGACATGCTACGTATTTGGTTGGAGACCAAGGACACGCTACGTATTTGGTTGGAGACCAAGGACAAGCTACGTATTTGGTTGGAGACCAAGGACACGCTACGTATTTGGTTGGAGACCAAGGACACGCTACATATTTGGTTGGAGACCAAAGACACGCTACGAATTTGGTTGGAGACCAAGGACACGCTAGGTATTTGGTTGGAGACCAAGGACACGCTACAGGTTTGGTTGGAGACCAAGGACATACTACGTATTTGGTTGGAGACCAAGGACACGCTACGTATTTGGTTGGAGACCAAGGACATGCTACATATTTAGTTGGAGACCAAGGACATGCTATGTGTTTGGTTGGAGACCAAGGACACGCTACAGGTTTGGTTGGAGACCAAGGACACGCTACAGGTTTGGTGGGAGACCACGGGCATGCAGCAAGTTTGACGAAGGACATGTTAAAGGTTTGGTCAGGGACCAAAGACATACTGCAGAAGACAGAGAGTGAATGGGGACACGATAATTCGGCTAGTAGAGATAATTTCTATTTCCCCTTTACAAATCATTGCTCCCACTCCCATTAAAGACTGGTCCCTGAGCCACCAGTTGGGTACCAGGAATCTAGAAGCTCCTCAACTATGGCTCTCCAGCTTCCTCCTGCACTCTTCTGCCATGTTTCCACTTCCTCAGCTATTTCTCTTTCTCATGCCCATCAGTGCCGACTACGCAAGCAGTAGAAGTTGCAGGTCCAGCCATTTTTGTGTCCTCCTCCTGCTGAAGCACCCAAGGTGGTCACCTCTTCTGCCTACCTCTCGCCCCCTCCCTGGTTATACACAACCTGGTCATCACTCTACACGGCTGCTTCAGCAGACAGAACAGTGTTTGTAGGTCGGGTGGAACAGCATCAACATCTCACACCATTCCCCCACCCCTCCCAAATATGACTTTCCCGGCTCCCATGGTTGTGATTCAGCTAGGCAGCGCCCCATAATTACCAATCTGCCGTGCTGTCATTGTGTTGGGGAAACATGTAATTGTGGCCAGACGTCTCGGTGCTTCTACGTCTGGCCGGCCCATTGAGAGACCTCCAACTCTATCCGAATTTCTGAGGCCACCACTGAATCTTACTTACCCCGCTGCACCCCTCGGCCTTCTGTATAGACTTCAAATTGTATTTTTTTTATAGCCTCATGCCTGACCCCCATCCTTAAGAACTAGGGTGTTCCCTCTCGTCACTATGGTTATGGGGCCACCACTAGCCTCATGCCTGACCCCCAACTTAGAGAACCGGAGTGTCCCTTGCCATCAATGGTCTCCTTCCCAGCACGATTGGCCCTCTTGATGACTAGGGGGCCATCAACAACCTCATGCCTGATCCCCAACCTAGAGAACTAGGGTGTCCTTTCCTATCACTATGGCTATGGGGCCATCAACAGCCTCATGCCTGACCCCCATCCTAGGGTGTCCCTTCCTATCACTATAGGGCCATCAACAGTCTCATGCCTGACCCCCAATCTAGAGAACTAGGGTGTCCCTTCCTATCACTATGGCTACGGGGCCACCAATAGCCTCATGCCTGACCCCCAGCCTGGAGTCCTTTCTGGCCTGGGTGGCCCCCTGATGGCTATGGAACCATCAATGGCTCTCTCATGGTCATGTGACACAGCAAGCCCCACAGCTAAGCCAAAGTAATGAATCTCTACTGGATCACTGGAGATCAAAGGGTCAATCCACCCAAACCGGTTTCTTATGCTCCAGTTAAGAAATCTCTGTGCCCAGTTCAGTTCCTGGGCTGGTGCTCCTGCCTCAACCATTGTGGGCCAATTCTATTCTTCCTGCTGGATTTAACCTGGAAACTCCAATATGGGCGTGAACAGATCCAAGAAAGCTCACCGATGAGGTATGAGGAGCCTATGGATGACCCCAAAACCTCCAGCAACTCTCTGTCCCGGAACCCGTCACGTCTGACTCATTTCTGCTGTACTGAGGGCAGGTTGTGAAATTCCAAGTTGTTGCGTATTTTAACTCCTTATCTGTGGGGGGGGGGGGGGGATGAGAGATCGGCTCACCAGCTGGCAGAAGAAAGATGTTAACAAAAACGTACCCGCTGTGCGCAATCCAAACATAGCCCCCTCCCCCAACACTAATAGGGCCATAGCCACACCACAAATTGGTGTAGACCCTCCAGGTTTATCACAGAGGCAATCCTACCACCAAAGACCACCGGCACCCCCGAAACTACAACCGACACAAAACCACAGTGATGACTTCCATAGGAGCCTGGCCCGGGGACCTGAACTATATACACATCCATAGGGTGATTATCTCCCAATCCATAAATATATTGTCTGCCGGAGGTGGGATCATCTATATAGACCATGTGCACATCACATCCATTCTGATTTCATTGCCAGTCGCCATCATTGCCTGGTGGAATCGTCTTATAGACCAGTGTTTCTCAACTCCAGTCCTCAAGGTGCACCAACAGGTCATGTTTTCAAGCTTTCAATTATTTTTCACAGGTGATTTGATCAGTTTCACTGCCTTAGTAATTACCACAGCCATTTCATCTGAGGGAAATCCTGAAAACATGACCTGTTGGGGCGCCTTGAGGACTGGAGTTGAGAAACACTGTTATAGACTGTCAGGGGGGATATGAACTAGATATACACATTCATTAACTATATACAGTATCTCACAAAAGTAAGTACACCCACAGTCACATTTTTGTGCATATATTTACACAAATGTGAGGGGTGTACTTACTTTTGTGAGATACTGTATATTCATATGGTGATTATTTCCCATTGAATAAACTGATATATTGTCTGTCGAACGTGGGATCATCTATAAAGACCTTACTCCTGATTCATCATTTTATAGACCATTGGCACATCACATTCATTGTCAATCACTACCTATGTGAATCATTTTATAGACCATTGGTACATCACATTCATTGTCAATCACTATCACTACCTGTGTGAATCATTTTATAGACCATTGGTACACCACATTCATTGTCAATCACTATCACTACCTGTGTGAATCATTTTATAGACCATTGGTACATCACATTCATTCTGATTTATCGTCAATCACTATTACTACCTGTGTGAATCATCTTATAGACGGTCAGAGGGGATATGAACTATATACACATTCATTAACTATATATACATTCATATGGTGATAATGTAACACTGGATCATGTGTTATACGGTCTGCCGGAGGTGGGATCATCTATGAAGACCTTACTCCTGATTCATAGACAATTGCCATTACTTCCCGCATGAATCATCCTATAGCCAATCAGAGAAGAGCCAAACTGTATATACACATTATCTATAGACCCAGTCATAGGGTCATTGTTTCCCAATAAATAAACTAATATATTGTCTGCCGGAGGTGGGATCATCTATAAAGACCATACTCCTGATTCACTGTCCATTGCTATTACTTCCCGCATGAATCACAATATAGCCAATCAGAGGAGAGATGAACTATATACACATTCATATTGTGATTATTTCCCATTGGATAAACAAATATATTGTCTGCCGGAGGTGGGATTATCTATAAAGACCACATACACATCTCATCCATTCTTATTCATTGCCAATAGCTATGACTGCCTGTGTGAGTCACCCTAGGGCCAGTCAGGGGGGGGGGGGGGTGAACTATATACACATTCTTATTCTATTTCATAGGGTAGAGGTCAGGACAAATCACAGCATAGCCACAGAGAGAGGGGGAGGAGCCAAACACACACATCTATCTCATCCAGAGCTGTAGATATGTGTAATAGCTAGCAAATCCATTAGGGGGCCCGTCATAGTAACCTCCCCCCACAAGGAAATCTGTTAAGGCCTCCCCCACCCCAAAAAAAATTATCTCTTAAGGTCCACTCTCCATAACAGATCTATAAAATGACCCAACACAGAAAATCCTATTCCCTCCAACCAAAGCATATCGGTTAAGGGTCCCCCTTAAAAAAATCTATTAAGCTCCACCCCCGCATAACAAATCTATTAAAAGGCTCCCTATGGAAAACCGGTTAAGGTTCCTCCAAAGAAAGTCCATTAGGGCCCCCATAGCAAATCTATTAAGGGCCTATCATAGAAAATCCCCCCCCCCTCCCAATAAAAAAAATCTGTTAAGGTTCCCCCACAGAAAGCATATTAGGGCCCCCTATAGCAAAGCTATTAAGGCCCCCCCCCCCCCGCCTATGGAAAATGTGTTATTGGCCACTAAAAAAAAGTATATTAGCCCCCCCTCATTGAAAATCTATTAAAATTCTATTATGATTCCTCCAAAGAAACTCCATTAGGGCCCCCATGGCAAATCTATTAAAGGCCCACTATGGAAAACCTGTTAAGGGCCCCTCAAAGAAAGTCTATTAGGACCCCCATAGCAAATCTATTAAGGACCCATCAAAGAAAATCCCCCCCCTTCCAAAAAAAAATCTCACAAGGTTTCTCCAAAGAAAGTCTATTAGGGCCCCCCCACAGCAAATCTTTATAGGGCCCATTATAACCCCCCCCCCCCCTCCAAAAGCAAATCTGGTAAGGTCCCGCCCTCCCCCCAAAAAATAAAATTGTCACGGTCCACCCCCCATAACAAATATATTAAGGGCCCAACATAGCAAATCCCACCCCCCACCACCACCAAAGCAGATCGGTTAAGGGTCCCCCTATCGAAAATCTGTTAAGGTTCCTCCAAAGAAAGTCTATTAGGGCCCCCCCATAGCAAATCTATATAAGGGCCCATCGTATAAAATACCCCACCCCCCCAAAAAAAATATGTTAAGGTTCCTCCACAGAAAGCATATTAAGGCCCCCCCTATGGAAAATGTGTTATGGGCCACCCAAAGAAAGTATATTAGCCCCCCCCTCCCCCCATTGCAAATCTATTAAAATCCTGTTATGCTTCCTCCAAAGAAACTCTATTAGGGCCCCTATAGAAAATCTATTAAGGGCCCCCCTATGAAAAAACCTGTTAAGGTTCCTCCAAAGAAAGACTATTAGAGCCCCTCATAGCAAAACTATTAAGCCCCCCCCCCAAAGGAAAAACCTGTTAAGGGCCCCTGAAAGAAACTCTATTAGGGCCACCCTTAACAAATCTCTTAAGGGCCCCCCTATGGAAAACCTGTTAAGGGCCTCTTTAAAGAAACTCTATTAGGGCCCCCATATCAAATCTATTAAGGGCCCCAATATGGAAAATCTGTTAAGGTCCTTCCAAAGAAAGTCTACTAGGGCCCCCCATAGCAAATCTATGAAGGGCCCCTCTATGGAAAATCTGTTAAGGTCCCTCAAAAGAAACTCTATTAGGGCCCCCATATCAAATCTATTAAGGGCCCCGATATGGAAAATCTGTTAAGGTCCTTCCAAAGAAAGTCTACTAGGGCCCCCCATAGCAAATCTATGAAGGGCCCCTCTATGGAAAATCTGTTAAGGTCCCTCAAAAGAAACTCTATTAGGGCCCCAATAGCAAATCTATGAAGGGCCCCTCTATGGAAAATCTGTTAAGGTCCTTCCAAAGAAAGTCTACTAGGGCCCCCATAGCAAATCTATGAAGGGCCCCTCTATGGAAAATCTGTTAAGGTCCTTCCAAAGAAAGTCTACTAGGGCCCCCATAGCAAATCTATGAAGGGCCCCCCTATGGAAAATCTGTTAAGGTCCCTCAAAAGAAAGTCTACTAGGGCCCCCATAGCAAATCTATAACCCCCCCATCCCCAAATCTCACCCACACGCACATATTGGATCAAAGCCGCCCGTACACAGGCCTGGGGCCCCGTAGCAGTCGCATGCACAGGCCTGGGGCCCCGTAGCAGTCGCACAATGTTCTAGTCATAGAGAGGAAGCTGAACTATATATACATATTAAACGTTCGATCGTTCCAGGTTGGGAAGCGCGTCCCCTGAAATATCTTCCCCGCCGTGTCAAATATTTATCTGTCACACACAAGTGCAATGAGAGGTGGGGGGCCCCCGGGGGCCCAGTGACAGGGATAAGGTGGCAGACGACAGCTGTATTGTCTCAGCCAAGCTGGTGTCTGTCCTTTCCAAAAAATACATGACAGACAACAATGGCCGACCCCCCACCCCCCCCACACACACCCCTCCCCCACCAAAAGGGGAACCTTAGACAACCGCTGCCTGCGCCTTAACCCCATCACCGCCATTGAGCAATTAAAGAGGACCTGTCATGTGGTGCTCTGCTCACAGCTTCTTTTGACCTTGTCCCCCCCCCCCCGGGGTGGGCTGTATGAAGAGGGTGGCTTGCAATCTAATTGATGGGCCTCTAAACTGACATTTCAGCCTGCCGCCAAGTGCTCGGCCTCTATTTTGTATGAATACATGGCAGTCAAGTGCCCGGCCTCTAATATGATGGCCTGGCCTCTGACACCAAAACTGGCTTTGGAGCTCATTGCAGGGTCTCCTTGTCAACCTGAGAGATCACAGCTACCCGGCCTCCAACCTGAGAGATCGCAGCTACCCGGCCTCCAACCTGAGAGATCGCAGCTACCCGGCCTCCAACCTGAGAGATCGCAGCTACCCGGCCTCCAACCTGAGAGATCGCCGCTACCCGGCCTCCAACCTGAGAGATCGCCGCTACCCGGCCTCCAACCTGAGAGATCGCCGCTACCCGGCCTCCAACCTGAGAGATCGCCGTTACCCGGCCTCCAACCTGAGAGATCGCAGCTACCTGGCCTCCAACCTGAGAGATCACAGCTACCCAGCCTCCAACCTGAGAGATCACAGCTACCTGACCTCCAACCTGAAATCACAACTGCCCTGGCCTCCAATTTCAAAATACAGCTGAGATATAGAACCGCCCCCACCTCCACTCCACAGCCGCCTATCCTCCACCCCAAAAGGGCACAGTTGCCCAGCCTCCACCCCAAGAGGGCAAAGTTGCCCGGCCTTCACCCCAAGAGAGCACATTTGCCCGGCCTCCACCCCAAGAGGGCACAGTTGCCCGGCCTCCACCCCAAGAGGGCAAAGTTGCCCGGCCTCCACCCCAAGAGGGCAAAGTTGCCCAGCCTCCACCCCAAGAGGGCAAAGTTGCCCAGCCTCCACCCCAAGAGGGCACAGTTGCCCAGCCTCCACCCCAAGAGGGCACAGTTGCCCAGCCTCCACCCCAAGAGGGCACAGTTGCCCAGCCTCCACCCCAAGAGGGCACAGTTGCCCAGCCTCCACCCCAAGAGGGCACAGTTGCCCAGCCTCTAAATGTTACTCATCGGAAAACTTGGTACCTGCGCCAGCAATAGTGTCACCTCAACCTAAACTCGGCTGACGTGTAAATCCGTGTAACAGAGAGCACAGCCCCCACCCCCCACCTACCCCACAGACACAACAACCCGGTCCAATTACTCTGCAATTAGTCACAACACAGGGACAATACACCATGAGATCTGCCGGGACCCCGATGGGGGGACAACATAGAGGAAACGATAGAAATGCTGTAGCATCCAACGCATGAAATCACCAGGAGGTTTCGGTTGTACAATCCCCTTCACCACACGATATTCAGACTGCCCCCTACAGGAGGACTCTGTACAAGTCATCCGTCTGTCAGACTGAGATTTCTGTCCAATCCACACGCTGCAGATTGTGCCGACCAATGAAACGCAACCCAACCACGTGACAATGCCGATCGTACAATCCTCCATTCTGCAATCCCCATAGACTTACCAAAACACAGGATCTTCCTGAACCATCTACATTGTATCCAATCATCGGAGATCTAAAGGAGATTGTACAACGTGTGAGGCTCTCCATACACCTTACAATCTGACCGTACAGAGAAGGAGGACTAGAGGACGAGGACTAGAAGACGAGGACTAGAAGATGAGGACTAGAAGACGATGAAGATGAGGACTAGAAGAGGAGGACGAGGACTAGAGGACGAGGACTAGAGGACGAGGACTAGAAGACGAGGACTAGAAGACGAGGACTAGAAGACCAGGACTAGAACACCAGGACTAGAACACCAGGACTAGAAGACTAGAAGAGGAGGACTAGAAGAGGAGGACTAGAAGAGGAGGACTAGAAGAGGAGGACTAGAAGAGGAGGACGAGGACGAGGACTAGAGGACGAGGACTAGAGGACGAGGACTAGAAGACGAGGACTAGAAGACGAGGACTAGAAGACTAGAAGAGGAGGACTAGAAGAGGAGGACGAGGACTAGAGGACGAGGACTAGAGGACGAGGACTAGAAGACGAGGACTAGAACACGAGGACTAGAAGACTAGAAGAGGAGGACTAGAAGAGGAGGACTAGAAGAGGAGGACGAGGACGAGGACTAGAGGACGAGGACTAGAAGACGTGGACTAGAAGACGTGGACTAGAAGACGTGGACTAGAAGACGAGGACTAGAAGACGAGGACTAGAAGACGAGGACTAGAAGACGAGGACTAGAAGACGAGGACTAGAGGATGAGGACTAGAGGACGAGGACTAGAGGACGAGGACTAGAGGATTGAGGACTAGAGGACGAGGACTAGAAGACGAGGACTAGAGGATTGAGGACTAGAGGACGAGGACTAGAAGACGAGGACTAGAAGACGAGGACTAGAAGACGAGGACTAGAGGACGAGGACTAGAGGACGAGGACTAGAGGACGAGGACTAGAGGACGAGGACTAGAGGATGAGGACTAGAGGATGAGGACTAGAAGACGATGACTAGAAGATGAGGACTAGAGGATGAGGACCAGAGGATGAGGACCAGAGGATGAGGACTAGAGAACAAGCACTAGAAAATGAGGACTAGCGGATGAGGAGTAGAAGACGAGGACTAGAAGACGAGGACTAGAGGACGAGGACAAGAGGATGAGGACTAGAAGACGAGGACTAGAAGATGAGGACTAGAGGATGAGGACTAGAAGACGAGGACTAGAAGATGAGGACTAGAGGATGAGGACTAGAAGATGAGGACTAGAGGACGAGGACTAGAGGACGAGGACTAGAGGATGAGGACTAGAAGATGAGGACTAGAGGACGAGGACTAGAAGACGAGGACTAGAAGACGAGGACTAGAAGACGAGGACTAGAAGACGAGGACTAGAAGATGAGGACTAGAGGATGAGGAGAAGAAGACGAGGACTAGAAGAGGAGGACTAGAAGACGAGGACTAGAGGATGAGGACTAGAGGATGAGGACTAGAAGATGGAGGACTAGAGGATGAGGACTGGAGGACGAGGACTATGAAATGAATTAGCATCCAATCAGGCCGGCCCTTGCGCTCCAAACTTGTTGGAGATCTAAAAGGCGATTGGACAATCAGATTGTAACATGTGTTGAACTTGTGTCATAAAAACGACACAATGGCTGCTCAAAAGTGCGGGGATCCCGGACCGGTGCGCCGGAATCGCCCAATTTTCCCGTGACGGACTAACAATAACCTCCCGATACCTCCAACCACCGAAACAATAGATGGGGGGAGGGGGGGGTTGTACTTTGTGATGAGGAAATCCACCTGCCCTCCTCGCCCTTCACCATCCCGGCACATCCGCGCGCTCCTCTTCTCTACCCCCCGGGGGGCAACTCCCGGACCTCCGACCACGGGGGCGGCCACCAAACGGGTTCCAGCCAAGTGACAGATGGCCGTGACCTCCGCAGGAGGCTGAACAAAGGGAATCCCGGGACACGGATTGGGGGGAGTTCCCCGAGGGGAACCCCCAACCAACGGCGGGGACAAAAGAATAATAGTAGGGGGGAGAACTGACCTTGGGTGACTCCTTGGCTCGATCTCTTGTGAAGGGCTCGATCCGAGACATATCCAATCAGAAGTCGGATGGCGGTGGGTCGGGCGCTCTCCCCCCGGGTCGTTCGCCCCCCCACTTTTCTAGATCCAGGAGGTTTTATCCGCTGGCACCCCCTCCCCCGAGAGAGAGACGAAGAGAAAAAGGAAAGAAGCTGCACGCTGCCAGCCTTGTACTCCACACACAGGAAGTCACAGCCTCCACTGCTGAGACTATTCAAAACCGAACCTCCTCCACCCCCTGACTGCCTCCCTCTCATCCCATCACAGGGGGGAGGGGAGGGGATACACACTGCAGCTGTTCCACAACACCATTATTTTCTAACTGAGACGCCGACCGACCGACCGCAGCAAAAAACAAGAGCCTCTTGTGCCCAGCAAACTCCCAACAGCCTCAAGCCAAACAGCCATTCCAGTCTCCCCATCAACACAACACACTTCTCTTCTTCTTTTTAAATAACCGCCAACTCATACAGTATATATATATATATATATATATATATAAATAAAAAAGTATATATTTTTTATAAATAAATAACAGCTCTACATACAGTAAATTTGGCAATTAAAGCAAAGTTTTTTGTTTTTGTTTTTAATTAACGGCTAACAGTGTAAAACAAAAACAAAAAAAAAAGTATATGATTTATATATATATATATACAGGTCCTTCTCAAAAAATTAGCATATTGTGATAAAGTTCATTATTTTCTGTAATGTACTGATAAACATTAGACTTTCATATATTTTAGATTCATTACACACAACTGAAGTAGTTCAAGCCTTTTCTTGTTTTAATATTGATGATTTTGGCATACAGCTCATGACAACCCAAAATTCCCATCTCAAAAAATTAGCATATTTCATCCGACCAATAAAAGAAAAGTGTTTTTAATACAAAAAAAGTCAACCTTCAAATAATTATGTTCAGTTATGCACTCAATACTTGGTCGGGAATCCTTTTGCAGAAATGACTGCTTCAATGCGGCGTGGCATGGAGGCAACCAGCCTGTGGCACTGCTGAGGTGTTATGGAGGCCCAGGATGCTTCGATAGCGGCCTTAAGCTCATCCAGAGTGTTGGGTCTTGCGTCTCTCAACTTTCTCTTCCCAATATCCCACAGATTCTCTATGGGGTTCAGGTCAGGAGAGTTGGCAGGCCAATTGAGCACAGTAATACCATGGTCAGTAAACCATTTACCAGTGGTTTTGGCACTGTGAGCAGGTGCCAGGTCGTGCTGAAAAATGAAATCTTCATCTCCATAAAGCTTTTTAGCAGATGGAAGCATGAAGTGCTCCAAAATCTCCTGATAGCTAGCTGCATTGACCCTGCCCTTGATAAAACACAGTGGACCAACACCAGCAGCTGACATGGCACCCCAGACCATCACTGACTGTGGGTACTTGACACTGGACTTCAGGCATTTTGGCATTTCCCTCTCCCCAGTCTTCCTCCAGACTCTGGCACCTTGATTTCCGAATGTACTTTGGACCACTGAGCAACAGTCCAGTGCTGCTTCTCTGTAGCCCAGGTCAGGCGCTTCTGCCGCTGGTTCTGGTTCAAAAGTGGCTTGACCTGGGGAATGCGGCACCTGTAGCCCATTTCCTGCACACGCCTGTTCACGGTGGCTCTGGATGTTTCTACTCCAGACTCAGTCCACTGCTTCCGCAGGTCCTCCAAGGTCTGGAATCGGTCCTTCTCCACAATCTTCTTCAGGGTCCGGTCACCTCTTCTCGTTGTGCAGCGTTTTCTGCCACACTTTTTCCTTCCCACAGACTTCCCACAGAGGTGCCTTGATACAGCACTCTGGGAACAGCCTATTCGTTCAGAAATTTCTTTCTGTGTCTTACCCTCTTGCTTGAGGGTGTCAATGATGGCCTTCTGGACAGCAGTCAGGTCGGCAGTCTTACCCATGATTGCGGTTTTGAGTAATGAACCAGGCTGGGAGTTTTTAAAAGCCTCAGGAATCTTTTGCAGGTGTTTAGAGTTAATTAGTTGATTCAGATGATTAGGTTAATAGCTCGTTTAGAGAACCTTTTCATGATATGCTAATTTTTTGAGATAGGAATTTTGGGTTGTCATGAGCTGAATGCCAAAATCATCAATATTAAAACAAGAAAAGGCTTGAACTACTTCAGTTGTGTGTAATGAATCTAAAATATATGAAAGTCTAATGTTTATCAGTACATTACAGAAAATAATGAACTTTATCACAATATGCTAATTTTTTGAGAAGGACCTGTATATATATATATAAAAATAAAAAACAACAGCTAACATACAGTACATTTTGGCAATTAAAAACAAAGTTTTTTTTTCCTTTTAATTACCACTAACACATACAGTTTAAAAGAAAAAAAAAAAACAAAAAGAAAAAAAAAAATGTAGATTTCTTTCTTATATAAATAACAGCTAACATATAGTACATTTTGGCAATTAAAAGCAAAAACTTTTTTTATTTTTAATTAACCACTAACACACACAGTATGAAAGAAAAAAAAAAAAGAAAAGAAAAAAAACTAGATTATTTTTTTTTATATAAATAACAGCTAACATACAGTAAATTTGACGATTAAAGCAAAGTTTTTTGTTTTTAATAAACCACTAACAGTGTAAAAAAATAAAAATGTATATTATATATATATATATATATATATATATATATATATATATAAATAACAGCTAACATACAGTACAATTTGGCAATTAAAAGCAAAAAGTTTTTGTTTTTAATTAACCACTAACATTTATATTATTATTTTTTTTTATATAAATAACAGCTAATATATAGTAATTTGCCCAAAAAATCTAAGTTTTTTTTAAAAAAATTAACTGCTAACACATACAGTAAAAAAGAAAAAAAATATTATTTTTTATAAATAACAGCTAACATACATTATTTTTTTTTTTTACTTATATAACTTTTAATTTGGCAATTTAAGCAAAGTTGTTTTATTTTTTGTTAGTTTTTTAATTAACTGCTAACATGTACAGTATAAAAGAAAAAAAAAACTTTTTATATATTTTTTTTTATATAAATAGCAGCTAGCATACAGTAAATTTGGCAATTAAAGTAAAGTTTTTATTTATTTTACTTAACTTTTTGCTAACACATACAATATAAAAGAAAAATTTTTTTTAAATTATTTTATATATATATATATATATATATATATATATATATATATATATATATAATAAATAACAGCTAACATACAGTAAATTTGGCAATTAAAGCAAAGTTTTTTTGTTTTTGTTATTAATTAACCGCTAACAGTGTAAAAAAAATGTATATTTTATATATATATAAATATATATATATATAAATAAAAATAACAGCTAACATACAGTAGATTTTGGCAATTAAAAGCAAGGGTTTTTTTTCCTTTTAATTAACCACTAACACATACAGTATAAAGCAAAATTAAAGCAAAGTTTTTTTTAATTAACTTTTTGCCAACACATACAATATAAAAGAAAAATAAAAAACAAAAAAGTGTTATTGTCATTTTATTATATATATATATAAAAATAACAGCTAACATACAGTAAATTTGGCAATTAAAGCAAAGTTTCTTGTTTTGTTTTACTTAACCGCTAACATACAGTATAAAGGGGGGGAAAAAAAAAAAAGGGAGAAAAAAAAACTAGTATTTTTTTTTTTTTTTTTATAAATAACAGCCAACATACACTAAATTTGGCAGTTTAAAACAAAGGTTTTTTTTTTGTTTTGTTTTTATTACCAGTTAATGTACATTAAATGGTACAATTTAAGAAAACATATTTTTTTTTTTTAAATTTAGAAAATAAAGAATACAAAAAAACGTATAAAAAAAAAAGAAGGTAATTTTGACATTTTTATTTATTTATTTTAAGACTAACAGCTAACGCATAGTAAATGGTACAATTATTAAAAAAAAAAAAAGAAAAGCTTTTTGTTTTATTAGGGCAGAGTAATTGACTATCTCGGTACCCAATTATTGAAAAATATATCAATTGTAAATGGTAGTAGGAGTCACCCCTAGTTAATCTTCCCTAATATCCAATTTAGGAGGATTATGGTACCCCTATAACCTTCTAAAAATTTATTTGCATAGAGGCTTAAATGCTTAATTTATGTTTTACCAGCTGACGCAAAATGTATTTAAAAAAAATAAAATGACCAAAACAAAGTTGTTGCTTTTTTTTTTGTTTGTTTTTGTGTTTTTTTTTGTTTTTTTTTTTTAAAACAGCCAACATGTACAGCATTGTGCAATATGTACTGTATATATAGGCAAAAAAATAAGAAAATAAACAAATAAAAAAAAAAATTGGGTTGTTTTTATTTTTCCCTGTAGCAAAGGTTTAACATCTATATTTATTCTTATTATGATGATTATTATTACTACTAGTAGTACTACTACTACCACCACTACTAATAATAATACATTTTGTCATTTATAATAAATTATTATTATTATTCATAAATCTAATGGTCAATACAGAATCCTTTCCTTCCCCCGCCTCGATCTCTGCTCTGCTTTATTTACAGTATTCTATTTTTTAGTTGATTTTTTTTTTTTGTATTCTGTTTTTTCTCCTTGTGGGTTGAACCTTCTATGATGAATGAATGAAGTATTTTTCTCTTTTTATATTACACTGTTTGCCTTTCACGGGTAAAGCCCCTTTTCACTGAAAATAAAAAAGGCTTTGTTCATGAGGAGACCGCAACTTCCATTACAATCCCTTCCCTTATACCTTCTTACCTGCAGGGAGATATAAAAACAACCCAAATGAAAGTGTTTTGGGTTTTTTTTAATTGCAGGTTACTTTTTACTCAATGTTTATTAAAAATTAAAGAAAATGGGACTGCAGATCATAATACACACCCTTTCTTTGGATATTTTTTCTTCTTACCTATAGGGGAAAATAACCCAAATAAACTCCCCCCCCCTCCCCCTCTCATCACAGTGCACTTTATCCTGTACAGACTGGACATTACTTTAGAAAAATAAAATCTTTGTCCACAAGGAACTCACTACAAACCCTTCTTTAATAATAATAAATCAATGATGATTGTTGCTATTAACAACATTATTTTATTTTTAGTAATATAATTATTATTTTTTAAATGGTTATGGTTATTATTAATGTAATAATAATACTAATAGTGGTTATGTTAATAAATAATATAAATATATATTATTAATTATTGTTGTAATAATAAATTACATTGAAACATAGAAAAGTGACGGCAGAACAAAAGACAGTGTAGTCCATTACGTCTGCAAAATGTAAAAAAAAATATTATTATTTTTTATTTTTTTGTCAACTTTGCCGTCTGACTCTAGATCTATGTTTATCCCACGCATGTTTGAAGCCATGCAACAATACAATTTAATACAAGACAGATAGAAGGGCCCTGTTACCTGTGGGACCTTCTATAGACAGGTGTGTGCCTTTCCAAATCATGACCAATCACCTGAATTTACCACATGTGGACTCCAATCAAGTTGTAGAAACATCTCAGGATGATCAGTGGAAACAGGAGGGACCTGAACTCAATATGGAGTGTCATGGCAAAGGCTGTGATACTTATGGACATGGGAGGAGCCTGTGATACTTATGGACATGGGAGGAGTCTGTGATACTTATGGACATGGGAGGAGTCTGTGATACTTATGGACATGGGAGGAGTCTGTGATACTTATGGACATGGGAGGAGCCTGTGATACTTATGGACATGGGAGGAGCCTGTGATACTTATGGACATGGGAGGAGTCTGTGATACTTATGGACATGGGAGGAGTCTGTGATACTTATGGACATGGGAGGAGTCTGTGATACTTATGGACATGGGAGGAGTCTGATACTTATGGACATGGGAGGAGTCTGTGATACTTATGGACATGGGAGGAGTCTGTGATACTTATGGACATGGGAGGAGTCTGTGATACTTATGGACATGGGAGGAGTCTGTGATACTTATGGACATGGGAGGAGTCTGTGATACTTATGGACATGGGAGGAGTCTGTGATACTTATGGACATGGGAGGAGTCTGTGATACTTATGGACATGGGAGGAGTCTGTGATACTTATGGACATGGGAGGAGTCTGATACTTATGGACATGGGAGGAGTCTGTGATACTTATGGACATGGGAGGAGTCTGATACTTATGGACATGGGAGGAGTCTGTGATACTTATGGACATGGGAGGAGTCTGTGATACTTATGGACATGGGAGGAGTCTGTGATACTTATGGACATGGGAGGAGTCTGTGATACTTATGGACATGGGAGGAGTCTGTGATACTTATGTACATGGGAGGAGCCTGTGATACTTATGGACATGGGAGGAGTCTGTGATACTTATGTACATGGGGAGGAGCCTGTGATGCTTATGTACATGGGAGGAGCCTGAGATACTTATGTACATGGGAGGAGCCTGTGATACTTGTGTGCATGGGAGGAGCCTGCGATACTTATGTACATTGGAGGAGCCTGTGATACTTATGTACATGGGAGGAGCCTGTGATGCTTATGTACATGGGAGGAGCCTGTGATGCTTATGTACATGGGAGGAGCCTGTGATACTATGTACATGGGAGGAGCCTGTGATGCTTATGTACATGGGAGGAGCCTGTGAAGCTTATGTACATGGGAGGAGCCTGTGAAGCTTATGTACATGGGAGGAGCCTGTGAAGCTTATGTACATGGGAGGAGCCTGTGATGCTTATGTACATGGGAGGAGCCTGTGAAGCTTATGTACATGGGAGGAGCCTGTGATGCTTATGTACATGGGAGGAGCCTGTGAAGCTTATGTACATGGGAGGAGCCTGTGATGCTTATGTACATGGGATTTTTTTACTTCTTTATTTTTAATAAATTTGCAAAGATTTCAAACAAACTTCTCTCACGCTGTCATTATGGGGGATGGTTTGTAGAATTTTGAGGAAAATAATGAATTGAATCCATTTTGGAATAAGGCTGTAACATCATAAAATGCGGAAAAAGTGAAGCGCTGTGAAATACTTTGTAAAACAATTAACAACAAAATAAACAAACAATCTGTGACAACAGTAAAGTAATAAAGAAAATCACTTCCTGCACAGGAAGGGGCCATATTGGTGGTGAATGACCCCCATTCTATACAAAGAGGCTGGTTTATGGACGGTGAGTGCCGGGAATTGCCTCTATATTGGGGGGGGGGGGGGGGGGGTTGTGGCTTTACAGGTCGGTCCTGTCAGATGCAGGATATCCCCCCCATCCCATACACAGTAAACATACACAGACTCTGAATAATGGAGCTGCTGTAGCTTTATAGGTGTGCTAAAGAGTATTTAGGGGATGCTAAAATTATTCAGAATACTAATGACAAAGAGGCTACTTTAGCATTCCTTAAGCACTCTTTAGCGCAATGAAAGCGCTGCTGCCGCTTGGCGAAAAGGCTCCCAGCTTGGCCAGGCCACGGGACTGATAGATTCTGGCTGGGATAGTCCTGGTGTGGTGTGGGGGAGCCTAGAGGGCCCTCCGCTCTGTTACAGCATGAGAGAAACTGCTGATCATTGCTGATCTCTCCATCCCGGAATGCTTATTGCCTGGCTGCAATACCAATCTTCTGGCTTTATTACCCCCAGGTGCAGGGGGAGGGGGTAGAGTCATGCAAACATGTCACTGAGGTCTGTATCCACTGAGAGAAGAGCTGTCCTGATCATGCAGGAGTGCTTGAGGCTGCACAGAGACACAGGTGTCATTGAGCGCAATTGGGGTCACCAGATAACATGGGGAGCACTGGGGAGGTACAAAGGTGTACTTGGAGGCACTAAATAACATGGGGTGCACTGGAGGTACAGGGGTTTACCTGGAGTCACTAAATAACATGGGGTGCACTTTTAGTCCTGGATAACATGGGGTTCACTGGGGGCACAGGGGTGCACTTGGGGTCACTAGATAAAATGGGGTGCACTGGAGGCACAGGGGTACACTTGTAGTCCTAGATAACATGGGGTGCACTGGGGGCACTTGGGGTCACTAGATAAAATGGGGTGCACTGGAGGCACAGGGGTACACTTGTAGTCCTAGATAACATGGGAAGCACTGGAGGTACAGGGGTGCACTTGTAGCCTTAGATAACATGGGGAGCACTGGGGGCACAGGGGTGCACTTGGAGTCACTATGTAACATGGGGTGCACTGGGGGCACAGGGGTGCACTTGGAGTCACTAGGCAACATGCGGTACACTGGGGGCACAGGGGTACACTTGTAGTCCTAGATAACATGGGGAGCACTGGGGGCACAGGGGTGTACTTGGAGTCACTAGGTAACATGGGGAGCACTGGGGGCACAGGGGTGTACTTGGAGTCACTAGGTAACATGGGGAGCACTGGGGGCACAGGGGTGTACTTGGAGTCACTAGGTAACATGGGGAGCACTGGGGGCACAGGGGTGTACTTGGAGTCACTAGGTAACATGGGGTGCACTGGGGGCACAGAGGTGCACTTGGAGTCACTAGGTAACATGGGGTGCACTGGGGGCACAGAGGTGCACTTGGAGTCACTAGGTAACATGGGGAGCACTGGGGGCACAGGGGGCACAGGGGTGTACTTGGAGTCACTAGGTAACATGGGGAGCACTGGGGGCACAGGGGTGTACTTGGAGTCACTAGGTAACATGGGGTGCACTGGGGGCACAGAGGTGTACTTGGAGTCAATAGGTAACATGGGGAGCACTGGGGGCACAGGGGTGTACTTGGAGTCACTAGGTAACATGGGGTGCACTGGGGGGCACAGAGGTGCACTTGGAGTCACTAGATAAAATGGGGTGCGCTGGAGGTACAGGGGTGCAGTTGGAATCACTAGATAAAATGGGGTGCACTGTAAGTATAGGGGTGCACTTGGAATCACTAGATAACATGGGGTACGCTGGGGGCACAGGGGTACACTTTTAGTCCTAGATAACATGGGAAGCCCTGGAGGTACAGGGGTATACTTGGAGTCACTAGATAAAATGGGGTGCACTGGGAGGTACAGGGGTGCACTTGGAGTCACTAGGTGACACGGGGTGCACCGGGGCACACAGGAGACATGGGAATGCACTCTGACCTCCTGTCAGGTTTTTATTGCCCTCTGTGGCTCTTTACTTCCTGTCCCAGAGACACAACAGGAAGTGAGAAGAAATCCCCTATCGGGCAGTTGTCACTGGGACAGATGTCCCCATTGTGCTGGAGGCTAATTATTGTTCTGTGCTGGGGAGGAGTTATTGTGATGTGCTTGGGGTGACTTATTGTGCCGAGCTGGGGGCTTATTATTGTGCCATGCTAGAGATGACTTATTGTGCCGTGCCGGGCTTTAATTATTATTATGGCAAGATTTCCTCTCAACTTTTGCTTTAGTGTCACCTTAACATTTTGGATTTTCCATCACTTCCTGTCCTGGTGACATGAATCTCCACAGTGGGGATGCGGCAATAAAACCTGACAGGGGTTCTAATCCCTACTCCATCCAAAGCTAGAAAGGAAGCCGTTTTGGTGTTAAGATATCTTTTTACACAGTCGGGACAGTGAAGCGTCTCCTCATCACACATTGCTTGCCCAGGTTACATTGTATCCCATCACACATTGCTTGCTCAGGTTACATTGTATCCCATCACACATTGCTTGCCCTGGTTACATTGTATCCCATCACACATTGCTTGCCCTGGTTACATTGTATCCCATCACACATTGCTTGCCCAGGTTACATTGTATCCCATCACACATTGCTTGCCCTGGTTACATTGTATCCCATCACACATTGCTTGCCCAGGTTACATTGTATCCCATCACACATTGCTTTCCCAGGTTACATTGTATCCCATCACACATTGCTTGCCCAGGTTACATTGTATCATATCATGGATTGCTTGCTCAGGTTACATTGTATCATATCATGGATTGCTTGCTCAGGTTACATTGTATCCCATCACACATTGCTTGCCCAGGTTGCATTGTATCATATCATGGATTGCTTGCTCAGGCTACATTGTATCCCATCACACATTGCTTGCCCAGACTACATTTTATGCCATCACACATTGCTTGCCCAGGTTACATTGTATGCCATCACACATTGCTTGCCCAGGTTACATTGTATCATATCATGGATTGCTTGCTCAGGTTACATTGTATCCCATCACCCATTGCTTGCTCAGGTTACATTGTATCCCATCACACATTGCTTGCCCAGGTTACATTGTATCCCATCACACATTGCTTGCCCAGGTTACATTGTATCCCATCACACATTGCTTGCCCAGGTTACATTGTATCCCATCACCCATTGCTTGCCCTGGTTACATTGTATCATATCATGGATTGCTTGCTCAGGTTACAGTGTATCATATCATGGATTGCTTGCTCAGGTTACATTGTATCATATCATGGATTGCTTGCTCAGGTTACATTGTATCATATCATGGATTGCTTGCTCAGGTTACATTGTATCATATCATGGATTGCTTGCTCAGGTTACATTGTATCATATCATGGATTGCTTGCTCAGGTTACATTGTATCATATCATGGATTGCTTGCTCAGGTTACAGTGTATCATATCATGGATTGCTTGCTCAGGTTACATTGTATCATATCAAGGATTGTTTGCTCAGGTTACAGTGTATCATATCAAGGATTGCTTGCTCAGGTTACAGTGTATCATATCAAGGATTGCTTGCTCAGGTTACAGTGTATCATATCATGGATTGCTTGCTCAGGTTACAGTGTATCATATCATGGATTGCTTGCTCAGGTTACATTGTATCCCATCACACATTGCTTGCCCTGGTTACATTGTATCATATCATGGATTGCTTGCTCAGGTTACAGTGTATCATATCATGGATTGCTTGCTCAGGTTACAGTGTATCATATCATGGATTGCTTGCTCAGGTTACATTGTATCATATCATGGATTGCTTGCTCAGGTTACAGTGTATCATATCATGGATTGCTTGCTCAGGTTACAGTGTAGCACACTAAAACAAAAAAATAGAGAATTATTTTATTGAAACAATGAAATGTCATCATTCCAATCGGAATTCCGCATAAAATCGCCTCCAAAATAAAAAAGGACCACTGGAGCCCCAAATAAAAAGCGGATGTTCGATTAGATGCCCCAGGAAATGCGGCGGTGCGTGTAATCCTAGAAACCTCCGGCCTGGAGTCAGGTGTAATACGTATTAATGAAAGATTTCACGTCCAATCGTTTACTGCTCCAATTAGCGGCAGCGGGGCTCCGAAGGGACTCGCAGTAAAGTGGCCTCTGAAGATGGCAGCCTTGGCGTGCAGCCAGATCTGAAGAGGTGTGCGATTGTAATCTGCGCTGCGGGCGAAACCCGTCCAGTTCATACTGGTGACAGCTGGTGACACACAGCGTGACCCCCCCTCTCCAGAGGACACATTTCAAGAGCGTGTCACCGAAAGAATGGGGGAGGGGGGGCAGACAGAGGTGTGCGCTGGTATCGGAAAAACTCCACTTCTGACAATGGTTTCATTCATGACAACCGGTGTGGGCCAAAATGTTTATGTCTCCCATGGCAACCGGATTCTAGCTGGCATTTTTCTTAAAAGGGCAATCCAAAAATAAATACGTTTTAAGGAGTAAAAAGGAAAGATTTTCCTTGACGGGGTTTGTAAAGAAGTTTTATTTTATTGTGATCACCACCAACCCTAAGGACAGTGACAACCTCCTGGCGATGCCCACACTGACCTCTAATTTTCCTGAAAGACCAGAGAAGCCCCTCCCCTGCCCACACTGACTTCTCACCCTTCTATAGGCTCAGCCGAGGCCACTCCCCTGCCTAGCCTGACTTTTCACACTCCTGTAAGCCCAGCAAAGACCCTCCCCTGCCCACCACAAACCACATGACTTCTCACCCTCCTGTAGGCTCAGCAGCAGTGACTCTTGCACACACCCCAACTTCTTAACCCCCTACAAGACCAGCTAAGCCTCTCCCCTGCCCACCCCGATTTCTCACCCTCCTGCAAGTTCAGCGAAGCCCCACCCCCTACGCAGCCTGATCTCTCACCCTTCTGTAATGCCAGGAAATCCCTTCCCCTGCCCACCCTAACCTCTCACTCTCCTGTAAGCTCAGCGGAAACCACTCCCCCCTACACCCCCTGACTTCTAAACTTCCTGTAAGCCTAGCTAAGCCCCTCCCCTGCCCACCTTTATACTCTCCTGTAAGCCCAGTGAAACCCCTCTGCTGCCCACTCTATCCTCTGACACTTCTGTAAACCTAGCAAAGCCCCTCCCCTGTGCACCCTGACTTCTCTCCCTCCTAAAAGCCCAGGGAAGCTCCTCCCCTGCCCAACCTCCCACCCTTCTGTAAGCTCAGCCGAAGCCACTCCCCCCACACACTCCGACTTCCTAACCTCCTGTAAGCCTAGTGAAGTCCCTCTGCTGCCCAGCCTGACCTCTCACCCTCCTGTAAACCCAGCAAAGCCCCTCCCCCTGTGCACCCTGGCTTCTCACCCTCCTGTAAGCCCAGCTAAGCCTCTCGGCTGTCCAACCCGACTTCTCACCCTCGTGTACGCCCAGTTAAGCCCCTCCCCTATCCATCCTGACTTCTTACCCTCCTATAAGCCCAGCTAAGCCCCTCCACTGCCCACCTTGACCTTTCACCCTCTTGTGAGCTCAGCAAACCTACTTCCCTGAGACCCTACTGTAAGCCCAGCAAAGCCTTTCCCCTGCGTACCCTGACCTCTCCACCTCCTGTAAACCCAGAAAAGTTCCCGCGCCCCTTGTAATCTCACCCTCCTGTAAGCCCAACAAAGTCCTTCCCCTGCACACCCTGACTTTCCCCTCCTTCTAAAAGCCCAGCAAAGACCCTCCCCTGCCTACCCTGACCCCTCACCCTCCTGTAAGCTCAGAAAAGCTCCTCCCCTGTGCACCTTATCCTAGCACCATTTTCTAAGTCCATTAAAGCCCCTTCCCCACACGCCCTGACGTCTCCCCCTTCTGTAAGCCCAGCAAAGCCCCTCCCCTGCCCACCACAAACCACATGACTTCTCACCCTCCTGTGGGCTCAGCAGCAGTGACTCTTGCACACACCCCAACTTCTTAACCCCCTGCAAGACTAGCTAAGCCTCTCCCCTGCCCACCCCGATTTCTCACCCTCCTGCAAGTTCAGGGAAAGCCCCAACCCTAAGCAGCCTGGTCTCTCACCCTTCTGTAATGCCAGGAAAGCCCTTCCCCTGCCCACCCTAACCTCTCACTCTCCTGTAAGCTCAGCGGAAACAACTCTCTCCCATTCATGTAAGCCCACCTAAACCCCTCCGACTCCCACCCACAAAGAGCAAACCCACCAGAGCATAGCACTTCTGACATGGTCAGATTCTACCTGACCCCTTCACCTGCAGTCTCAGCACCTGCCCCTAATGAAGAATGCAATATGACACTATCAGAGGTTAGGATAGGAGATCTGTGCCGATGACCCCCACCCTCTGACCCCCATTTGAAGGCGCCTTCGCTGGCAGAATGCTCTAAATTTGAATCTGTTGTATAATAGGCTCTGGGAATTTCACAAAGGGGGAGGGGTACCGGCAAGGACACGGGGAGCGAATAAAAATGTGGTAATAACGTATTATCCCGCCATTGAAAGGCGTGACGTCATGAGACCGCCCAGGCTGGAAGGACAAGAAAGATCCCTAAAAATAAACTCCCCTATGTCATTTATGGCAGAACTCCGCTGTAACCAGGAAAAAGCGCCAAGTTGCAATTGTACCTGAGGCATGCTAAAATGAGACACAATAATCCTAACCAAGAGGCCACTTTAGCATGCCCTGAGTGCACTACAAGGTAAGTGCTCCTACAGCTTGATGAATCAGGGCTGTTACCTCCCACAGCTCTGCTCTCTCTTCTTGTAAAGAGTGACTGGCCTAGTCTCTGCCCCCTAGTGGGTGGAGCCTTCTGGTCCCCTCCCACAGCTCTGTTCTCTCCCCTTGTGCAGGGTGACTGGCCTAGTCTCTGCCCCCTAGTGGGTGGAGCCTTCTGGTCCCCTCCCACAGCCCTGCTCTCTCCCCTTGTGCAGGGTGACTGGTCTAGTCTCTGCCCCCTAGTGGGTGGAGCCTTCTGGTCCCCTCCCACAGCTCTGCTCTCTCTTCTTGTGCAGGGTGACTGGCCTAGTCTCTGCCCCCTAGTGGGTGGAGCCTTCTGGTCCCCTCCCACAGCCCTGCTCTCTCCCCTTGTGCAGGATGACTGGTCTAGTCTCTGCCCCCTAGTGGGTGGAGCCTTCTGGTCCCCTCCCACAGCTCTGCTCTCTCTTCTTGTGCAGGGTGACTGGCCTAGTCTCTGCCCCCTAGTGGGTGGAGCCTTCTGGTCCCCTCCCACAGCCCTGCTCTCTCCCCTTGTGCAGGGTGACTGGTCTAGTCTCTGCCCCTAGTGGGTGGAGCCTTCTGGTCCCCTCCCACAGCCCTGCTCTCTCCCCTTGTGCAGGATGACTGGTCTAGTCTCTGCCCCCTAGTGGGTGGAGCCTTCTGGTCCCCTCCCACAGCTCTGCTCTCTCTTCTTGTGCAGGGTGACTGGCCTAGTCTCTGCCCCCTAGTGGGTGGAGCCTTCTGGTCCCCTCCCACAGCCCTGCTCTCTCCCCTTGTGCAGGGTGACTGGTCTAGTCTCTGCCCCCTAGTGGGTGGAGCCTTCTGGTCCCCTCCCACAGCTCTGCTCTCTCTCCTTGTGCAGAGTGACTGGTCTACTCTCCGCCCCCTCCTGGGCTCCTGTAGTGGGTGGAGCCTGCTAATCCCCTCCCACAGCTCTGCTCTCCCCTGTTGTGCAGGGGTGACTGGTCTAGTCTCCGCCCCCTCCTGGGCTCCTGTAGTGGGTTGAGCCTGTTGGTGCCCTCCCACATCTCTGCTCTCCACCCTTGTGCAGGGTGACTGGCCTAGTCTCCACCCCCTCCTTGGCTCCTGTAGTGGGTGGAGCCTGCTGGGCCCCTCCCACAGTTCTGCTCTCTCTTCTAGTGCAGGGTGACTGGTCTAGTCTTCGCCCCCTCCTGGGCTCCTGTAGTAGGTGGAGCCTGCTGGGCCCCTCCCACAGCTCTGCTCTCTCTTTCTGCAAGGTGACTGGTCTAGTCTCCGCCCCCTCCTGGGGTCCTGTAGTGGGCGGAGCCTGCTGGCACCCTCCCACAGCTCTGCTCTCTACACAGGTTGTGTATAGCACAGGGATGAAGCTACTTCTACAGGGTAATATCTGAGTTTGCAATGACATTTGTTGCACATAAAGTGGATTTATATCCTAATTATTGAGGAATATATTTAAAAGGGGTTTTTATGGCCGGAGTTCAGCTTTAATACTCAGTGGAATTTTTTTTGCGGTTTGGCATGAGCGCCCAGATTGCTGGCAGCCAGGTGAGTAGCGGCGGGCACAGGCTGATAAGCCTTCAGACAAACAGCGAAGGGGGCCAGACGGGGCAGCAAAAGTGCAGCGTCAGCTCCGGGGGCGACGGCCTGTGTCTAATAAGAAGAGGCAGAGCGTGTACACAGCGTGCAAATCGCGTCCCGTCATTAACGCCAAAACTTTATCCACGCTTCACCAAGTCCAGGAGGTCGGCGGAAGGGGACGGCGCAACCGAGGAGACCCAAAAAAAATGGGGAGAGTCCAGATTCGGACAGTTTTAGGTCTCTATATGGTGGCCGTGGGCAATCCGCACCTTTGTCTGGAAGGTGAAATTATCCGATGGTCCAAATCTCCGACAATACCCAACAAACCGGAATATTCAGGATCTCCACCCCCCCCCCCCCAATAAACCGGAATATTCAGGATCTCCCCCCCATACTTGAGACTTTTCATTTTTTTAGATTTGACCTTCAACCTCCGGGTGAACAGGCTCCTCCCCCTGGACTGAAACGGTTTCCTCTGATTTTACTGCACACTATGAGCTTCCCACCATGTGCATTAAAAGCTGCAGCAAGTCAGATAGAGCCCCCCCCTCTTTTCCTGGCTGGAGGATATTTAGCATCATCTAGCTCCTTCCTCCTCCAGCCTGTCTCTGGCCTGGCCCCACCCCTTTCCTCAAATCTGGGACAAAGAGGGGGGGGCAGAAGGGACACGTGCCCCAAACTCAGTTTCAAGGACGGACTGTCCCCGGCCCGCCCCTTTCGTTCATTGGATGTCAGTTCTTTCAATCATGGAGGCTCTGGATCACATGTGGGCGTTACCTATGCAAATACAGCCCGCCTAGGAACGCCCACTCCTCCAGACTGACTCCCGCCCATCAAGACATTCTGATATTTACATAACTCCTCCCACTGCTTCCAATCCTGAAGGCTTAGCATCACATGGGGGCGTTACCTATGCAAATACGGCCTGCCTAGGGAACGCCCACTCCTCTAAACTGACATCTGCCCATCAAGGCTTTATGATATTTACATAACTCCTCCCACTGCTCCCAATCCTGAAGGCTTAGCATCACATGAGGGTGTTACCTATGTAAATATGGCCTACCTAGGAACGCCCACTCCTCCAGACTGACACCCGCCCATCAAGGCATTCTGATATTTACATAACTCCTCCCACTGCCTCCAATCATGAAGGCTTAGCATCACATGTGGGCGTTACGTATGCAAATACAGCCTGCCTAGGAACGCCCACTCCTCCAGACTGACACCCAGCAATCAAGGCGCGTTGATCTTTGCATAACTCTTCCCACTGCCTCCAACCATGAAGGTTTAGCATCACATGGGGGCGTTACCTATGCAAGTACAGCCCACCTAGGAACGCCCACTCCTCCAGACTGACTCCCGCCCATCAAGGCATTCTGATATTTGCATAACTCCTCCCACTGCTTCCAATCCTAAAGGCTCAGCATCACATGAGGGCGTTACCTATGTATATATGGCCTGCCTAGGAATGCCCACTCCTCTAAACTGACATCTGCCCATCAAGGCTTTATGATATTTGCATAACTCCTCCCACTGCTTCCAATCATGAACGCTCAGCATCACATGTGGGCGTTACCTATGCAAATATGGCCTAGCTAGGAACGGCCACTCCTCCAGACTGACACCCACCCATCAAGGTGCTTTGATATTTGCATAACTCCTCCCACTGCTTCCAATCCTGAAGGTTTAGCATCACATGGGGGCGTTACCTATGCAAGTACAGCCCACCTAGGAACTCCCACTCCTCCAGATGACACCCAGCAATCAAGGCACTTTGATATTTGCATAACTCCTCCCACCACTTCCAATCCTGAAGGGCGTTACCTATGTAAATACGGCCTACCTAGGAACGCCCACTTCTCCAGACTGACATCTGCCCATCAAGGCTTTATGATATTTACATAACTCCTCCCACCGTTTCCAATCCTGAAGGTTTAGCATCACATGAGGGTGTTACCTATGCAAATACAGCCTGCCTAGGGACCGCCCACTCCTCCAGACTGACAAGGTGCTTTGATATTTGCATAACTCCTCCTACTGCTTCCAATCCTGAAGGCTCAGCATCAAATGAGGGCGTTACCTATGTAAATACAGCCTACCTAGGAAACGGCCACTCCTCTAAACTGACATCTGCCCATCAAGGCTTTATGACATTTGCATAACTCCTCCCACTGCTTGCATCAAGACTGAGGATCCTTGAAAGGAGTACCGATGCCGGGGTGCTGTGATGTTTTTTGCTGGCCCCTCCCACCAGCCATGATCTGCCTTCACTGCATAGAGAAGTACAGAGACCTAAATGATGACATCAAGACAAAGCCCAAAAAATGCAAAAGCGGCACCCAATTTGGGAAAGCAGTTTTTTCATGCGCAGGAGAGATTTCCTTTCACTTCCTACACAGGAGACTCAACTGGAAATGAGAGAAAAATCTTAGGGAACAGATTGTTTATAGTATAATAAAATATATAAAACATAAATATATTCATTTTATTTATAATTTAAACATCTACAGAACAATAAAAAATACAGAATATAATTTAATAAAAAAAAAAAAAACAACGCAGGCTTGAATAGTCATAACTGAATTTGGTTGGGTTATCGTACAATCAGATTGTATCATTTTCCTAAATGGGCGTGGGATGGACGGATTGTACGGGCGGATTGTGTGGGCGGATTGTACGGGAGGATTGTACGGGCGGATTGTGTGGGCGGATTGTACGTGGGCGGATTGTACGTGGGCGGATTGTACGTGATTGTGTGGGCGGATTGTACGTGGGCGGATTGTACGTGGGCGGATTGTACGTGGGCGGATTGTGTGGGCGGATTGTACGTGGGCGGATTGTACGTGATTGTACGGGCGGATTGTACGTGGGCGGATTGTACGTGATTGTGTGGGCGGATTGTACGTGGGCGGATTGTACGTGATTGTGTGGGCGGATTGTACGTGGGCGGATTGTACGTGGGCGGATTGTACGTGGGCGGATTGTACGTGATTGTGTGGGCGGATTGTACGTGGGCGGATTGTACGTGGGCGGATTGTACGTGATTGTACGGGCGGATTGTACGTGGGCGGATTGTACGTGATTGTGTGGGCGGATTGTACGTGGGCGGATTGTACGTGGGCGGATTGTACGTGATTGTGTGGGCGGATTGTACGTGGGCGGATTGTACGTGATTGTGTGGGCGGATTGTACGTGGGCGGATTGTACGTGGGCGGATTGTACGTGATTGTGTGGGCGGATTGTACGTGGGCGGATTGTACGTGATTGTGTGGGCGGATTGTACGTGGGCGGATTGTACGTGGGCGGATTGTACGTGATTGTGTGGGCGGATTGTACGTGGGCGGATTGTACGTGGGCGGATTGTACGTGATTGTGTGGGCGGATTGTACGTGGGCGGATTGTACGTGATTGTGTGGGCGGATTGTACGTGGGCGGATTGTACGTGGGCGGATTGTACGTGATTGTGTGGGCGGATTGTACGTGGGCGGATTGTACGGACGGATTGTACGGACGGATTGTAACTTGTGTGGTCTGCTCTGGATTGGACAACATTAATTTGCTGACTCGAGATCCAATGGGCTGCTCTGTAGTGTGCGGGAACAAGATGGTGTAAGGTGTGTGGGGGAAGGGGGGGAGGGTTAGCTCCGCCTCGATATCAGCTCTCCGTTCCCAGGTTGGAGCAGGTCTTGGCAGGCGCGGTGGTGGGGTGGGGCAGGGAGGGCGCCTGGTCCGCGTGCTTCCCCCTTTCGTCTGCTCACACGGTACACAATGACATCATCTCATTAGATCTAATTATAGAACGCAGAGGAAAACTAAATAATTCCTCCACCCACGGGCCAAAAACAGCATAGCGAGGCACAGCAAAAAAAATAAAAATAAATCGCATGTTCTCCCGCGGTGGAGAGGGCGACACGTGGGCTTGCACTCCAAATCCCTTTAAAGGGGAACTCCCAACTGAGCCACATCGTGGCCACCAGCTGTGTGACGTCCTACAAAGCATAGGATGGTCTACACAGATAAGAAACCTACTTTTATAAAGTCGGGAACACGTGAAGCGGTCCAAGTCCAGGGCATGGAGGGTGGTCTTGCCTTGGGCGTCTCGAGGCTTTCCTAAGTCAAGTGGGCTTACACTCTAAACCCCATTAAAAGGGGAACCCCTCTCAGCCTCATCGTGGCCACCAGCTGTGTGACGTTCTACAAAAAAAGAAGAGATCTCAGTCCAGGAGGCAGCGGGTGGTCTTCTCTGGAACACGTGGGCTTGCACTCCTTTTAAAGGGGATCCCCTCTCAGCCCCAGTGTGGCCACCAGCTGTGTGACGTCCTACAAAAGGTTTATGATGGTTTCCAGATAAGAAATTGACTTTATTATAAAGACGTGAAAAGATCCCAGTCCAGGACGCGGAGGGCGGTCTTCCATTGGGTGTCCCGGGACCTTCCTGGAACAAGTGGGCTTGCACTCCAAATCCTTCTAAAGGGGAACCCCTCTTAGCCTCATCATGGTCACCAGCTGTGTGACGTCCTACTAAGCATAGGATGGTCTATAGATAAGAAACGTACTTTTATAAAGTAGAGAACACGTGAAGAGATCCAAGTTCAGGGCGCAGTGGACGGTCTTCCCTTGGGCGTCCCAGGTTTTTCCAGGGAACACGTATGCTTGCACTCTAAATCCCTTTTAAGGGGAACCCCACTGAGCCCCATCAAGGTCAACAGCTCCTGCACAGCATATGATGGTTTCCAGATAAGAAATTTACTTTTATAAAGTCAGGAACACATGAAGTGATCCAAGTTCAGGATGCCATGGGCGGTCTTCCCTTGGGCGACCCAGGCCTTTCCTGGAACACGTGGGCTTACACTCTAAATCTCCTCTAAAAAGGGAAAACCCTCCAAGTCCCATTGTGACCACCAGCTCTGAGACCTCCTACAAATCACAACGCATTTTCCAGACAAACACATTTACTTTTATAAAGTCCCTGAGAACACGTGACGAGATCCCAGTCTAGGACATGGAGGGCGCTCTTCCCTTGGGTTTTTCCGAGGCTTTCCCAAGTCAAGTGGGCTTAAAATTCATACCCCATTAAAGGGGAACACCTCACAGCCTCATCAAGGCCACCAGCTGTGTGTGACGTCCTACAAAACCATATGATGGTTTCCAGATAAGAAATGTCCTTTTTAAAGTTGGGAACACATGAAGTGATCCAAGTTCAGACTGCCATGGGCGGTCTTCCCTTGGGCGTCCCAGGTCTTTCCTTGAACACGTGGGCTTGCGCTCTAAATCTCTTTAGGGAACCCCTTTATGTCTCATCATGGGCGCCAGCTGTGTGACTTCCTACAACGGGTACAATGGTTTCCAGATAAGAAATGTATAAAGTAAACACACGTGAAGAGATCCCAATCCCATTGGGCTTCCCAGGTCTTTCATGGCCAACAGCTGTGTGATGTCCTACAAAGCATATGATAAGAAATTGACTTTTATAAAGTCCCCAGGAAGACGTGAAGAGATCCCAGTCCAAGACGCAGAGGGCGATCTTCCCTTGGGCAGCCTGGGTCTTTCCTGGAACAAGTGGGCTTACATTCTAAAATTTCCTATAAAAGGGGAACCCCTCATGGCCACCAGCTGTATGACGTCCTACAATACATATGATGGTTTTCAGGTAAGAAATTTACTGTTATAAAGTCGGGAACACATGAACCGATCCAAGTTCAGGACGTAATGGACGTCTTCCCTTGGGAGCCCCGGTCTTTTCCTGGGACAAGTGGGCTTGCACTCT
Organism: Rana muscosa; assembly: GCA_029206835.1. Classification (NCBI taxonomy): domain Eukaryota; kingdom Metazoa; phylum Chordata; class Amphibia; order Anura; family Ranidae; genus Rana; species Rana muscosa. The sequence goes on along the minus strand of CM055126.1, from coordinate 61,151,915 downwards.
AAATCCCTTTAAAAGGGAACCTCTCCAAGTCCGTCCCAATCGTGGTCACCAGCTGTGTGACGTCCTACAAAGTGTACGATGGTTTCCAGATAGGAAATCGGCTTTTATAAAGTCACTGGGGGAACGTGAAGAGATTCCAGTTAAGGACGCAGAGGGCAGTCTTCCCTTGGGGGTTCAAGTTCTTTCCTGGATCAAGTGGGCTTACACTCTAAACCCCTTTAAAATGGAACATCTCACTGCCTCATCATGGCCACCAGCTGTGTGACGTCCTACAATACATATGATGGTTTCCAGATAAGAAATGTCCTTTTTATAAAGTCGGGAACACATGAAGAGATCTCAGTTCAGGACACAGTTGGCGGTCTTCCCTTGAGTTTTCTGGGTCTTTCCTGGGACAAGTGGGCTTGCACTCTAAATCCCTTTAAAGGAGAACCCCTCTCAGCTCCATCATGGCCACCAGCTGTGTGAAGTCCTACAAAAGCATCTAAATTTCCTATAAAGGGGAACCCCTCATAGCCTTATCATGGCCACCAGCTGTGCGACGTCCTACAATACATATGATGGTTTCCAGGTAAGAAATGTACTGTTATAAAGTCGGGAACACATGAACCGATCCAAGCTCAGGACGTAATGGACGGTCTTCACTTGGGAGCCCCAGGTCTTTCCTGGGACAAGTGGGCTTGCACTCTAAATCCCTTCAAAAGGGAACCCCTCCAAGTCCCAATCGTGGCCACCAGTTGTGTGACGTCCTACAAAAGCATATGATGGTTTCCAGATAAGAAATTAACTTTTTATAAAGTCGGGAACACATGAAGAGATCCCAGTTCAGGACACAGTGGGCGGTCTTCCCTTGAGTTTTCTGGGTCTTTCCTGGGACAAGTGGGCTTGCACTTTAAATCCCTTTAAAGGGCAACCCCTCTCAGCTCCATCATGGCCACCAGTTGTGTGACGTCCTACAAAGTGTACAATGGTTTCCACATAAGAAATTCACTTTTACAAAGTCAGGAAAACATGAAGAGATCCCAGTCCAGGACTCGGAGGGTGGTCTTCCTTTGGGTCAGGTGAGGATGTCCCCGGTTCTTTCCCCAGGACAAGTGGACTTGCACTCTAAATCCTAAAATAACGTCCTACAATGCCATATCATGGCCTGCAGATAAGAAACGTACACAAAGAGATCCAAGTCCAGGATGTGGAGGGCAGTCTTTCCTTGGGAAAATCGCGTTCTAGGGGCAAGCAGTAGGCACTTAGTTTATGCAGGTGTCAGGATATGCGAATCAGTAAAAGTGCGGCTTGGGTCCTGTTTAGTCGGCAGCTCCTGGCTAGAAACCGTCTGTCTTGCAAGCAATGCATATACAATGTTCTGCCATGGCAACCACGCTACGTGGGAAGAGACTGACTGAGTGCAGGAGAGACGGGGGGTCTGTAGTCTGAAAACTGAAGGGCAGCGCTAGATGGAGTGTTTAAGAACCCTTCATAAGTGGGAAGCCACCTGTCTCCGCAGAATGACTGCAACAAAGAACGATCATGCGTGCGCATTTATACCCAGTGCAGACAGCCGGCGACAACATGAGCTCGGGGGGGGGGGGCCTTGACAGCTGCAGGACAGGTAAACCACCGATGAGGAATGAAGGGTTCTGGGGGCTCACTGTTGGCTGTGCCGCCCTGGAATTCACCAGTAACACCTGAGTCAGACATGCGACCGAGTCCAAACGCAGCAAAGCGAGGAGAAAAGCGAAGGTCACCCCCCCAGCGGTGACACAGAGGGACAATGACGCATCAAAGTCAATCAACCGAAACGAGTGTGGGAGAGAGAGAACCCCCGCCCCCGAGGATCCTGTGTGCTGTGTCACTGGCAGCCGCCCAGGTGCATTGTGGGGGGGGGGGGAGGTGTCAGGTAGTGGCAGAGGCGGTGGTTCAATGTGTCGGTTCTGAGCTGAAAGGCACTGGGGACACCAGGCCGAGTTCACAGCCTCTAGGCTAAATTTTTGGATCCTAAATTTTGGGTTGACAAATTATTGGTTGAACTAGATGGACTTGTGTCTTTTTTGACCAGCCTAACTATAGTATGTAACATCAGAACGTTAATATAGGGGAAATCTTCCAATGGGGACCCTGGTGTCACACCGGAATTCCCTCACTTTGGAGGGATTTCCTCTCACTTCCTGTTGTGGCTATGGGACAGGAAGTGAAGGAAAAATCACAGATAGAAAAGTTTGGCCTTTAGTTACACTTTAATGTTTGATCTCCTCTTTTTTTTTTCTCTACATGTCTACCAGACAAGGTCTGTCTGATTGAAGACTGGCTGCCTGCAGTCTCCGACGAGGTAAAAGAACCACAATGCTCAAAGTAGTCAGACCATGTGACATGGATAAGGATCCGGATCCGCCGAGAGAGAACGTCTAGGTGATTACAGGAACATACCGAGGCTGCAATTTCATAGCGAAAAGGGGGCGTGACAAAAGATGCTTCTGGGTCTAAAGATGCTTTGGGGGTCACCGGGTGACACAGAATGCTCGGGGGGGGGATCACTGGGTGCTCTGGGGGGGGGGGGAACTGTGTGACACAGGATGCTTCGAGGGTCACGAGATACTCTAGAGGGTCATCAGGTGACACAAAATGCTCTGGGGGGGGGGTCACTGGATGACACAGAATGCTCTGGGGGGGGGTCACTGGATGACACAGAATGCTCTGGGGGGGGTCACTGGATGATACAGAATGCTCTGGGGGGTCACTGGATGACACAGAATGCTCTGGGGGGGTCACTGGATGACACAGAATGCTCTGGGGGGGTCACTGGATGACACAGAATGCTCTGGGGGGGTCACTGGATGACACAGAATGCTCTGGGGGGGGTCACTTGATGACACAGAATGCTCTGGGGGGGGTCACTTGATGACACAGAATGTTCTGGGGGGCATACTCATGGGGGAGTCACTGGGTGACACAAGATGCTCTGGGGGTCACCGGGTGACACAGGATGCTTCAGGGTCACAAGATGCTCTGGGGGTCATCGGGTGACACAGAATGCTCTTGGGGGGGGGGGGGGGAAATCACTGGGTGACACAGGATTCTCTAGGGGAGAGAGTCACTGGGTGACACAGAATGCTCTGGAAGGGAATGCTCTGGGGGGGGGGGACATAGGATGCTCTGGGGGGTCACTGGGTGACACAGAATGCTCTGGAAGGGAATGCTCTGGGGGGGGGGGACATAGGATGCTCTGGGGGGTCACTGGGTGACACAGAATGCTCTGGAAGGGAATGCTCTGGGGGGGACATAGGATGCTCTGGGGGGTCACTGGGTGACACAGAATGCTCTGGGGGGGGATATAGGATGCTCTGGGTGACACAGAATGCTCTGGAAGGGAATGCTCTGGGGGGGGGACATAGGATGCTCTGGGGGGTCACAAGATGCTCTGGGGGTCACCAGGTGCTGTAGGATGACACAGAATGCTCTTGGGGGGAGCGAATCACTGGGTGACACAGAATGCTCTGGGGGATGGGGGGGGGATATAGGATGCTCTGGGTGACACAGAATGCTCTGGAAGGGAATGCTCTGGGGGGGGACATAGGATGCTCTGGGGGGTCACAAGATGCTCTGGGGGTCACCAGGTGCTGTAGGATGACACAGAATGCTCTTGGGGGGAGCGAATCACTGGGTGACACAGAATGCTCTGGGGGATGGGGGGGGACATAGGATGCTCTTGGGGTCACCGGGTGGCACAGGATGCTTCGGGGGTCACAAGATGCTCAGGGGGTCACCGGGTGAAACAGAATGCTCTTGGGGGGGAAGGGGGGGAGAGAATCACTGGGTGACACAGATATCTCTGGGGGAGGGAGTCACTGGTTGACACAGAATTCTCTGGGGGGGGGGCATAGGATGCTCTGGGGGAGGTCACTGGGAAGAATACTCATGGGAGGATACTCATGGGGGGATCACTGGTAGACATAGAATGCTCTGGGGAGGGAAGAGGTTCGGGGTGACATAGGATGCTCTGGGGAGGGAAGAGGGCCGGGGTGACATAGGATGCTCTGGGGAGGGAGGAGGCCCGGGGTGACATAGGATGCTCTGGGGAGGGAGGAGGCCCGGGGTGACATAGGATGCTCTGGGGAGGGAAGAAGGCCGGGGTGACATAGGATGCTCTGGGGAGGGAAGAGGGCGGGGTGACAAAGGGATCCCCTGGGGGTCACCGGGCGACACACAGGGTGCTCTGGGGTGGGGGGGAGTCGGATGCTCTTGGGGGGGGTCAAAGGGTGACACTGGATACTTGGAGGTGGGGGGAGTCACCAGGTGACACAAAATGCTCTGGGGACCACTGGGTGACATACCGTGCTTTTGGGGGGTCACTGGGCAACACAGAATGCTCTACACCGGAGTCATTGGACCCCCAGGGGCTGGACACTGACACAGAGACACGACGAGTCAGGTAAGGAACAGCAGCAGGGGGGCTCAGCTCAGGCATAGTGAAGCTGCACCAATCAGGGAAGAGGTTTCCCGATTGGCCATGGTGCCAGTGCTGCGGGTAAAACCTGAATGGGCCAGCAGTCACCCTGGAGAGGAAACCTGGAGCTGGATTTGGGGGCAGGCGAATCTTTGATCTGTGATCTTTGCCTAGGCCTGGTGTCACATGACAGGCATCATGGGGGGGCATTTATGCTACAAAAGGAGGTGCTCCCCCCCCCCCAGAATGATGTGATTTGGTAACACCGGCACGGCTCCAGACAATTCTTGTGAGTATCAATGACAGGTCCACTTCATTGAGGACGCTGAGACGGGCCCCCCGGTGATGAACCTCTTCCGTCCGCTCGCTCTCCTTTTTTTTTGTGCAGATTAAACCCAAGGATCCGCACCAAACACCGTCTTAATGCACCCGATGGCGGCGGTGGCAGGAAATCGATGTGGAAACGCACACAGGGGAGATTTAATCCCCCCCCCCCCGCCGGATTATCCCACCAACTAAATTACCACTAAATAGCACTTAGAGCCCGGATCTCTGGGATTTCGGGACCTTAGAAGGCAAATCCTCTTATATCTCACTCACCGGTGTTAAGCTGCCGCAGAAATCACTCTGTACAGGGCCACGGTATATGCCAGCGCCATACGGGCAAAGCAGAACCTACTGCCAGGAAGTTTGTTCTAAAAATGCTTACAGCGTCCTTTTTCAGAAAAGCGCCACCATTTACCAATAAAAAGCTGTCCTTTAGCTTCAGTCAGTGACTTTTGCTAGGCTGAGATGATGTCTTCAGTGTCTGCTGCAGGCAGGAGGAAGCATTTCCTCAGTCTCCCCTTCCCCAGTAATCAGATTGTACATTGTAACTTTGTAGCAATCACATGGTGAGATGCTGCAGAAGGGGCAAGGGGGCAGCAAAGCCTAAGAAATGAGAAGTGAGGTGGGAAAAAAATTAAAATTTAGAGTGGTCACTGGAACAGGAACAAAAGGGGAAATCCTACATTGGGGACACTCTTTCAGGGTCACAATTACGGTGGGATTACCTTCATCACTTTGTAGAGATCCTGTTGTGTATACAGGAGCTGAGGAACCCCAACACATGCCGTAAATGGAGCCCTGACTTCTTCCCAAGTCAGTGGTAAGACACTCCCCCCAAGAGCTTAGCCCCACATTCAAATCGCCATTTGCCCAGAGAGCTTCAGATTCCCAACACATGCCATGGAGCCTCGACTTCTCCCCAAGTCAGTGGAAAGCACCACTCCCCCCAGGAGCTCAACCCAACCCCTGCTGTTCTAAATTTCAATGACAGATTCCCATGTGCCCAGAGAGCTCCAGAATCCCAAAACAGGCCACATATGGAGCCTTGACTTCTGCCCAGGTCAATGGGAAGAGCCACCCCCCCCCCTCAGGACTCACCCCTGCTGTTCTAAATTTCAATAACAGATTCCCAACACATGCTATATATGGAGCCTTAACTTCTGCCCAGGTCAGTGGAAAGAACCACTCCCCCCAGGAGCTCAGCCCCACCCCTGCTGTTCTAAATTCCAATGACAGATTCACATATGCCCAGAGAGCTCTCGTTTCCCAATGTATGATGTATATGAGGCCTTGACTTTTATTCAAGTCAGTGGTAAGACACTCCTCCCCAAGAGCTTATCCACACCCCTGCTGTTCCACATTGCAATGGCGGATTCCCATGTTCCCAGAGAGCTCCAGAATCCCAACACAGACCCCATATGGAGCCTTGACTTCTGCCCAGGTCAGTTAAAAGAACCACTCCCCCTAGCAGTTCAGCCCCACCCCGGCTGTTCCAGATTTCAAAGACATATTTGCAGGCACCCAGAGAGCCTGGAATCCCAATGGAAGCTGTTTGAGGCCTTGAGTTTAGTGCAAGTCATTGGTAAGCCCCAGTCCCCCCCCCGCCACAGCTTAGCCCCACCCCTGCTGTTCCACAGTCCAATGGCAGATTCCCATGTGCCCAGAGAGTTCCAGAATCCCAACACAGGCCACATATGGAGCCTGGACTTCTGCCCAGGTCAGTGGAAAGAACCACTCCCCTCAGGAGCTCAGCCCCACCCTTGCTGTTCCAAATTTCAATGACAGATTCCCATATGTCCAGAGAAGTCTGGAATCCCAATGCAAAGTTATAAAATGAGACCTCGACTTCTGCCTAAGTCAATGGAAAGTCACTCCCTCTAGGAGCTTAGCCCCACTCCTGTTAAATATTTCAACAACTGACTCCATTTTCTCCTGAATCCCAATGCACGCTGTATATGGAGCCTCAACTTCTGCCCAAGTCAATGGGAAGGGCCAGGGAGCTTATCCCTGCCCCTGCTGTTCCAAAATTCCATGTGCCCATAGAGGTCTGGAACCCCAATAGAAGCTGTATGAGTCCTCGACTTCTGCCCAAGTCAGTGGTAAGACACTCCCCCAAGAGCTTAGCCCCCCTGTTTGAACAACTGATTCCCGTGCACCCAAGGAGCTCTGGAATCCGGATGTACAGGGCCTCAACCTTTTACCAAATCAGTGGCATGAGCAACTCCCCCTAAGAGCTAAGCCCCACCCCTGCTGTTCCACATTCTAATGCGAAAAGCACAAATATGAATACAGTAAACAGGCAATGGGCTTACGTCTCTGCACGCTCGTACAGGAAGGAAACAAAATGCCTGGGGACAAAAACCTGCAACACCCCCATCTGTCCTGTGAATGAGGGGTCTGTGTACGACGAGAGTCTGTGTTTTGGGCTTTACCGGCCCTTTAAACAGCGTGTTATTCCCCAGCCCCCGAGTCATTGTGGTCCCCTATTGTCACTGACAGGAAGACATGGCCAGCCGCGTTATCACACCGCCTGCAGGAAACTCCTCACATCCTGAGTCCCTCCGACCGACTTCCTCCCCCGATCTGTTTTCATGAGATACAAGAAGGACCGTCACTCACCCCCTTAATAACCACTTCGCCTACAACCCGTTATCAGCTCCGCGACACAACACAGGGCCACAGGGGGGCCCCTCACCCAAATATCTGTGTGTGCACAGCTTGTGTCCTACCAAGGAGGAAACACAACCCAACTCTGCAGAGCATTCCACCACTGACATCCTTCTAGATCTGCAGAACATCGCTCCCTCCCATCCCCCTCCTGACAGATCCATACTGATATATTCTGCAGATTATCCCATCACTGACCCCTCTAGAGATCTGCAGAACATCGCTCCCTCCCCTCCCCCTCCTAACAGATCCATATTGATATATTCTGCAGATTATCCCATCACTGACCTCTCTAAAGATCTGCAGAACATCGCTCCCTCCCCTCCCCCTCCTAACAGATCCATATTGATATATTCTGCAGATTATCCCATCACTGACCCCTCTAGAGATCTGCAGAACATCGCTCCCTCCCATCCCCCTCCTGACAGATCCATATTGATATATTCTGCAGATTATCCCACCACTGACCTCTCTAGAGATCTGCAGAACATCGCTCCCTCCCCTCCCCCTCCTAACAGATCCATATTGATATATTCTGCAGATTATCCCATCACTGACCTCTCTAAAGATCTGCAGAACATCGCTTCCTGCCCTCCCCCTCCTGACAGATCCATATTGATATATTCTGCAGATTATCCCATCACTGACCTCTCTAAAGATCTGCAGAACATCGCTCCCTCCCCTCCCCCTCCTGACAGATCCATATTGATATATTCTGCAGATTATCCCATCACTGACCCCTCTAGAGATCTGCAGAACATCGCTTCCTGCCCTCCCCCTCCTGACAGATCCATATTGATATATTCTGCAGATTATTCCATCACTGACCTCTCCAGGGATCTGCAGAACATCGCTCCCTCCCCCCCCTCCTGATATATTCTGCAGATTATTCTATCACTGACCTATCTAGGGATCTGCAGAACATCGCTCCGTCCCATCCCCCTCCTGATATATTCTGCAGATTATTCCATCACTGACCTCTCTAGAGATCTGCAGAACATCGCTTCCTCCCCTCCCCCTCCTGACAGATCCATATTGATATATTCTGCAGATTATCCCATCACTGACCCCTCTAGAGATCTGCAGAACATCGCTTCCTGCCCTCCCCCTCCTGACAGATCCATATTGATATATTCTGCAGATTATTCCATCACTGACCTCTCCAGGGATCTGCAGAACATCGCTCCCTCCCCCCCCTCCTGATATATTCTGCAGATTATTCTATCACTGACCTATCTAGGGATCTGCAGAACATCGCTCCGTCCCATCCCCCTCCTGATATATTCTGCAGATTATTCCATCACTGACCTCTCTAGAGATCTGCAGAACATCGCTCCGTCCCCTCCCCCTCCTGATATATTCTGCAGATTATTCCATCACTGACCTCTCTAGAGATCTGCAGAACATCGCTCCGTCCCCTCCTGACAGATCCATATTGATATATTCTGCAGATTATCCCATCACTGACCTCTCTAGAGATCTGCAGAACATCGCTTCCTGCCCTCCCCCTCCTGACAGATCCATATTGATATATTCTGCAGATTATCCCATCACAGATCTCTCTAGAGATCTGCAGAACATCACTCCCTCCCCTCCTAACAGATCCATATTGATATATTCTGCAGATTATCACTGACCTCTCTAGAGATCTGCAGAACATCACTCCCTCCCCTCCCCCTCCCCCTCCTGACAGATCCATATTGATATATTCTGCAGATTATCCCATCACTGACCTCTCTAGAGATCTGCAGAGCATTGCTCCCTCCCCTCCCCCTCCTGACAGATCCATATTGATATATTCTGCAGATTATCCCATCACTGACCTCTCTAGAGATCTGCAGAACATCGCTCCCTCCCCTCCTGACAGATCCATATTGATATATTCTGCAGATTATTAGGTTTATAAGGCTTCTTAATTTAATAGGGGGGGGGGGTATGGGGCAGAGTGTAGCTCACGCCTCTGGTTTAGTGATGCTGATGAATACCTGTGCGGTGTGTGGGGGTGGGTACGTCATGCACTGACACAGACAGAGGTAGGTGCACGGTGAGTAATGAGGCTCACACTTGGCTCGGCCTCCCCCTTCGGCGCAGACTGGCAGGAAATGCCAGAATTATGAGTAGAGGCTGATGCAACGCTCAGTCAATCGCTGGATGAGGAAAGCAGCGGGCCGGACCACCGAACAGCTACCCCTAGTGTCCGAGCTCCGGAGGTGCGGTCACGGCAGAAGCACGCCGGCCAAGAAGCGCGCTGCTGTTCCCCGGGCCAATCATCACCCTTCACTGCCCGAAATTTTGTTTGTTTTTTTCGCACACAGGCTAAAATGCGTAGAAAACACCCCCAAGAAACCCCAAATATTTTCTGAATACAGAAGACCCATCGCATACAATGACGGGCCATACAATTTATGTCACATGATATTAACGCAACAGTTTATCAAATATAGATACAGCGAGGGAAAAAAGAATTTGATCGGCTGCTGATTTTGTACGTTTGCCCCACTGACAAAGAAACGATCCGTCTGTAATTTTATTGGTCGGTTTATTATAACAGTGAGAGAGACGGAATAACAACAAAAATATCCAGAAAAATGCATTTAAAAAAACTTTATAAATTGATTTGCATTTTAATGAGTGAAATTAGTATTTGATCCCCTATCAATCAGCAAGATTTCAGGTGGGCACTAATCAGGAGGCACTGATGGGCACTGATGAGATGGCACTGGTGGGCACTAATCAGGAGGCACTGATGGGCACTGGTAGGTGGCACTGATAGATGCTGATGAGGCTGCACTGATGGACACTAATCAGGGGGCACTGATGAGGCTGCACTGATGGGCAGCACAGATAAGGTGGCACTGGTGGGCACTAATCAGGAAGCCCTGATAGCCACTGGTAGGTGGCACTGATAGATGCTGATGAGGCTGCACTGATGGGTGGCAGAGAAGGTGGCACTGGTGGGCACTAATGAGATGGCACTGGTGGGCACTTATCAGGAGGCACTGATGGGCACTGATAGGTGGCACTGATAGATGCTGATGAGGCTACACTGATGGACACTAATCAGGAGGCACTGATGAGGCTGCACTGATGGGTGGCACAGATAAGGTGGCACTGGTGGGCACTGATGAGATGGCACTGGTGGGCACTAATCAGGAGGCACTGATAGGTGGCACTGATAGATGCTGATGAGGCTGCACTGATGGACACTAATCATGGGGCACTGATGAGGCTGCACTGATGGGCAGCACAGATAAGGTGGCACTGGTGGGCACTAATCAGTGCCTATCAGTGCCTCCTGATTAGTGCCCACCAGTGCCATCTCATCAGTGCCACCTTATCTGTGCCACCCATCAGTGCAGCCTCATCAGTGCCTCCTGATTAGTGTCCATCAGTGTAGCCTCATCAGCATCTATCAGTGCCACCTATCAGTGCCTCCTGATTAGTGCCCATCAGTGTCACCTTATCTGTGCCACCCATCAGTGCAGCCTCACCAGTGCCCCCTGATTAGTGTCCATCAGTGCAGCCTCATCAGAATCTAATCAGGGGGCACTGATGAGGCTGCACTGATGGGTGGCACAGATAAGGTGACACTGGTGGGCACTAATCAGTAGGCACTGATGAGGCTATGGTTGTCACTTTTTCTTCAAGCCAAACCCGAACACTTTAGAGGACTCACCGCAATTATTATTTTTTAAATATACACTATAGGATTGTAACAGACCTGGGACACCTTTGGGCGCTCCAAAGAGAATAGTAACGCAGCACACATACCGGCTTATGTGTACTTCCATGATTAGCCGTCATTGGCTGACAGCTGATCACGTGGTAAAGGACCTGCTGTGATTGGCCCCTTACCTCGATCAGTGATCAGCTGAGTCCCAAGCACGAGAATGGGAGGATGTCCAAGTACGCCAGCAAAGGAAGTCCACGCTGTAGCCGTCTTTCGGCTATAGCATGGGCACCAAGTGGTAAATTAGCATTTTTTTTTATTATTTTTTTTTACTAGAAATTACTATAAATCCTCCAAAATATATATTTTCTGAAAGCAGAGGCCCCGGAGAACAAAATGGTGGTAGTTGCAATTTTTTGTGTTACACAATATTTGCGCAGTTATTTATAAAAACACATTTTCAGGAAAAAAATAAAAATACACGCCAACATTAATTTCAGTGCAAACACACAATATTATACCCATGTGTAAAAGATAAAATTGCGTAGAGTAAATAGACACCAAACATGTCAAGCCAACTATTTCCACAACAAAAATACAAGGCATGTCAATTTCGAAGAACACTCAGCAAATCTATAAAATAAAAAACACCCCGAACCCAACACACCGATACCTTCAAATGTCATTAGTTCTATCCAGCCAGTGTAAATGAAATGAAATCTTTATATGGAGATCCCAGCTGTAAGCAGAGATCAGGCTTGCGGTGGGTGTGGCTGCTCTATAAGCTGAGGGGAGGGACTTGCAAAAGCAAAAAAGAGCTCAATGTGGGCCTCAGGGATGTAGAGAGGTTAGCTTGCAGCCCCCCAAAACAAAAAGCTGGGGAGGGGGGCGGGGCCTTGACACCATGCCTGCAGAATGGGAAATCTAAAACGCGTTGCCACCTCCTGTCATTTGGCAAAGCAGAGGAACCGCAAGATCTGAATGGACTTTAACCAAACACCAGCCAAGCTGCAAGGAGTTCTCAGGATCTCTTGTTTTTTTTTTTCACACCCTCCAGGATAATCCTCAGCTGTTCAGGCCAGACCGATCGCTCTGAATTACCATCAGAAGTCCTGACCTCTGGCTGAACTCTGAACGAGTCCGGCCGGACCTTCTGCTCAGCCGGCCATGGCTGCTCTCCACCTCCGCCACACTATGCAGCAGTGATATCTACACTACAACCGGCTCCTGAACCACACCTGAACTCTGTGTGCTGCCCCAAGTCCCTCCTCTGCCCTCTCTTCACGCCTACCTTGTGTTTACCGCTGGTCATCTTCCTGATGAAGCTCAACGTCCTCCCGAAGGGGGACTCCTCCTTTAATCTGTTCTCCTTCTCGTCTGTCTCCAGAGAGTCAATCTCCCCGCAGCTCACGGCGCTCAGTCTGGGGAGGACAAGCAGATCGAATCGGATGAGACCAAAAGGAAGAAAGAGAATCAATAGTTCTATCTCCATGAAATATTCCAAAATGTGCACCAAGGGGGGGGGGGGTCTACCTCTTCCTCCTGCTGGTGACCCCTCTAGTGATATAAGATCTATATAGAGGAATCAGGACCTCCTTCCCCCTGCTGGTGACCCCTCTAGTGATATAAAGATCTATATAGGGGAATCAGGACCTCCTTCCTCCTGCTGGTGACCTCTCTAGTGATATAAAGATCTATATAGGGGAATCAGGACCTCCTTCCTCCTGCTGGTGACCCCTCTAGTGATATAAAGATCTATATAGAGGAATCAGGACCTCCTTCCTCCTGCTGGTGACCCCTCTAGTGATATAAAGATCTATATAGAGGAATCAGGACCTCCTTCCTCCTGCTGGTGACCCATCTAGTGATATAAAGATCTATATAGAGGAATCAGGACCTCCTTCCTCCTGCTGGTGACCCCTCTAGTTATATAAAGATCTATATAGAGGAATCAGGACCTCCTTCCTCCTGCTGGGGATCCCTCTAGTGATATAAAGATCTATATAGAGGAATCAGGACCTCCTTCCTCCTGCTGGTGACCCCTCTAGTGATATAAAGATCTATATAGAGGAATCAGGACCTCCTTCCTCCTGCTGGTGACCCATCTAGTGATATAAAGATCTATATAGAGGAATCAGGACCTCCTTCCTCCTGCTGGTGACCCCTCTAGTGATATAAAGATCTATATAGAGGAATCGGGACCTCCTTCCTCCTGCTAGTGATATAAAGATCTATATAGGGGAATCAGGACCTCCTTCCTCCTGCTGGTGACCCCTCTAGTGATATAAAGATCTATCTAGAGGAATCAGGACCTCCTTCCCCCTGCTGGTGACCCCTCTAGTGATATAAAGATCTATATAGAGGACTCAGGACCTCCTTCCTCCTGCTGGTGACCCCTCTAGTGATATAAAGATCTATATAGAGGAATCAGGACCTCCTTCCTCCTGCTGGTGACCCCTCTAGTGATATAAAGATCTATATAGAGGAATCAGGACCTCCTTCCTCCTGCTGGTGACCCATCTAGTGATATAAAGATCTATATAGAGGAATCAGGACCTCCTTCCTCCTGCTGGTGACCCCTCTAGTTATATAAAGATCTATATAGAGGAATCAGGACCTCCTTCCTCCTGCTGGTGACCCCTCTAGTGATATAAAGATCTATATAGAGGGATCAGGACCTCCTTCCTCCTGATGGTGCCAAAATGTGCACCAAGGGGGATCTACCATGGGTACAATCACATGACTGGTCCTAGTGCCATAACCAGCGGCCGTGCGTCCATAAAGGGCGCAGGATCGCCGCCCCCCCCTCTCCTGGCACCACTCTAATTACCATAGATAGATTCATGCATTGCACAAATCTATCTGTGGTCGCCGCTGACACCCCCTATTCAGGTGTCCAGACCCTTTTTGAGCACCTGAATTACAGCGGTAGGGGTGTTTTTTGGAAGCACCTGATTAGAGCTATTGGCTCCAATAGGCGTCCAAAAATGTGAGAAGCGGGCGCAACGCTGTGCGTTTTGCTTCTCACTCAGCTGTATGTTAGCAAAACAAAGGAATTTGCTTTTCTAACATTGAACCCCCTTTCAGCCAATCAGGTGTGCCGGGTCTGTGTTACCTGTCACCTGATTGGCTGAAATGAAAAGCGCTGTGATTGGATGCCTATCAGGCGTCCAATCATAGCAGAGGAGGAGCAGACGGGAGAAAACATTGGGTTGGGGAAGAAATGGGAGGACACCGGACACCGCTTGCCGCCGTCACCCGCTGCCCACCCGAGACAAGGTAAGTGCCGGGCAAACGGGGGGGGGCACAGTGGCTGCGCTTGATGGGCACAGTGAGGCTGCAATTGATGGGCACAGTGAGGCTGCAATTGATGGGCACAGTGAGGCTGCAATTGATGGGCGTTTTATTTTTTTCAGAATTTGCGTTCCCCCCAAAAGTTTTGAGCACCAGCCGCCACTGGCCATAACTAGAACCACAATATCCAACGATGACTCCCAGTGCAGTAAAAAGAAGGACGTTGCTGGGGATGCCACAATTTAATCAGTAAAGGGACCTGAGGCCCTGTGCAGACCTTACACAGAGACAGGGAGCCAATTACAGGAGCAGGGGTGGTGAGCATTGCAGCAAATCATGCCCAATATTACTACATGAAGGATGTTATTTTATTTAGAAAATCATGGCGGAGTGCAGGGATTGAACACTTACCCGTTACTCATGCGTTGTCCATGAGAGTAGAGAGACACATCTGTGGGGAGACAAATTGGGATGTTAGATATATGAACATCAGAGATGGGTCACACACAGGACAATCTACTGCCAGGAGCGGCTGGGGGGAAATTGGGAGCCAAACCCTAGAAAATCCCATCACCCAAATCTACTACTGGACTGGTATAAGGGAGTGCAAGAATCAGAACCTCCTGCTGATGACCCCTCTAGTGATATAAAGATCTATATAGAGGAATCAGGACCCCCTTCTGGTGATCCCTCTAGTGATATAAAGATCTATATAGAGGAATCAGGACCTCCTTCTCCCTGCTGGTGACCCCTCTAGTGATATAAAGATCTATATAGAGGAATCAGGACCTCCTTCCTCCTGCTGGAGACCCCTCTAGTGATATAAAGATCTATATAGAGGAATCAGGACCTCCTTCCTCCTGCTGGTGACCCCTCTAGTGATATAAAGATCTATATAGAGGAATCAGGACCTCCTTCCTCCTGCTGGTGACCCCTCTAGTGATATAAAGATCTATATAGAGGAATCAGGACCTCCTTCTCCCTGCTGGTGACCCCTCTAGTGATATAAAGATCTATATAGAGGAATCAGGACCTCCTTCCACCTGCTGGTGACCCCTCTAGTGATATAAAGATCTATATAGAGGAATCAGGACCTCCTTCCTCCTGCTGGTGACCCCTCTAGTGATATAAAGATCTATATAGAGGAATCAGGACCTCCTTCTCCCTGCAGGTGACCCCTCTAGTGATATAAAGATTTATATAGAGGAATCAGGACCTCCTTCCTCCCGCTGGTGACCCCTCTAGTGATATAAAGATCTATATAGAGGAATCAGGACCTCCTTCTCCCTGCAGGTGACCCCTCTAGTGATATAAAGATCTATATAGAGGAATCAGGACCTCCTTCCTCCTGCTGGTGACCCCTCTAGTGATATAAAGATCTATATAGAGGAATCAGGACCTCCTTCCTCCTGCTGGGGACCCCTCTAGTGATATAAAGATCTATATAGAGGAATCAGGACCTCCTTCCTCCTGCTGGTGATCCCTCTAGTGATATAAAGATCTATATAGAGGAATCGGGACCTCCTTCCTCCTGCCGGTGACTCCTCTAGTGATATAAAGATCTATATAGAGGAATCAGGACCTCCTTCCTCCTGATGAAGACTCCTCTAGTGATATAAAGATCTATATAGAGGAATCAGGACATCCTTCCTCCTGATGAAGACTCCTCTAGTGATATAAAGATCTATATCAGTGGTTCTCAACCTGGGGTCGGGACCCCCTCGGGGGTCGAATGATGATTTGCCAGGGGTCACTGAATCTTGGGCTGGTCCTGAAGCCTGCACCACTCTCCAAGCCTTTTTGCGGCCACCCAGCAGGGCTATCCCTGGAGCCCACGGCCGCCCAGCTGGGCTGTTCCTGGAGCCCGCAGCCGCCCACTCAGCCTCTTCGCAGCCGCCCATTCAGTTCAAGGGATGGCTGGGGGGCAAAGACTAGAGGTCAGCTGACTGATGGGGAACGTGAAGTGGGAGGGGCTGAGGAGACCCTATCTCCTGATTTCGGCATAGGTGTCACTGCTACGAGACACCACAAAGTCGGAGACACAGTGAGTAAAACTACCTGTGATTATAATTGCCATTAAAAGGACTCCGGGAGCGCTAAATGTCTGTGGGTTAGGGGCGCAAATTACTTGTCTTGCCTTGGGTGCTGACAACCCACGCTATAAATAATTTTACTGTTAGGGGTCCCCACAACTTGAGAAATTTTATCAAGGGGTCACGGCACTAGAAGGTTGAGAATCACTGATCTATATAGAGGAATCAGGACCTCCTTCCTCCTGCTGGAGACCCCTCTAGTGATATAAAGATCTATATAGAGGAATCAGGACCTCCTTCCTCCTGCTGGTGATCCCTCTAGTGATATAAAGATCTATATAGAGGAATCAGGACCTCCTTCCTCCTGCTGGTGACCCCTCTAGTGATATAAAGATCTATATAGAGGAATCAGGACCTCCTTCCTCCTGCTGGGGACCCCTCTAGTGATATAAAGATCTATATAGAGGAATCAGGACCTCCTTCCTCCTGCTGGGGACCCCTCTAGTAATATAAAGATCTATATAGAGGAATCGGGACCTCCTTCCTCCTGCTGGTGACCCCTCTAGTGATATAAAGATCTATATAGAGGAATCAGGACCTCCTTCCACCTGCTGGTGACCCCTCTAGTGATATAAAGATCTATATAGAGGAATCGGGACCTCCTTCCTCCTGCTGGTGACCCCTCTAGTGATATAAAGATCTATATAGAGGAATCAGGACCTCCTTCCTCCTGCTGGTGACCCCTCTAGTGATATAAAGATCTATATAGAGGAATCGGGACCTCCTTCCTCCTGCTGGTGACCCCTCTAGTGATATAAAGATCTATATAGAGGAATCAGGACCTCCTTCCTCCTGCTGGTGATCCCTCTAGTGATATAAAGATCTATATAGAGGAATCGGGACCTCCTTCCTCCTGCCGGTGACTCCTCTAGTGATATAAGATCTATATAGAGGAATCAGGACCTCATTCCTCCTGCTGGTGACCCCTCTAGTGATATAAAGATCTATATAGAGGAATCGGGACCTCCTTCCTCCTGCTGGTGACCCCTCTAGTGATATAAAGATCTATATAGAGGAATCAGGACCACCTTCCTCCTGCTGGTGATCCCTCTAGTGATATAAAGATCTATATAGAGGAATCAGGACCTCCTTCCTCCTGCTGGTGACCCCTCTAGTGATATAAAGATCTATATAGAGGAATCAGGACCTCCTTCCTCCTGCTGGTGACCCCTCTAGTGATATAAAGATCTATATAGAGGAATCAGGACCCCCTTCCTCCTGCTGGTGATCCCTCTAGTGATATAAAGATCTATATAGAGGAATCAGGACCTCCTTCCTCCTGCTGGTGACCCCTCTAGTGATATACAGATCTATATAGAGGAATCAGGACCTCCTTCCTCCTGCTGGTGACCCCTCTAGTGATATAAAGATCTATATAGAGGAATCGGGACCTCCTTCCTCCTGCTGGTGACCCCTCTAGTGATATAAAGATCTATATAGAGGAATCAGGACCTCCTTCCTCCTGATGAAGACCCCTCTAGTGATATAAAGATCTATATAGGGGAATCAGGACCTCCTTCCTCCTTCTGGTGACCCCTCTAGTGATAAAAAGATCTATATAGAGGAATCAGGACCTCCTTCCTCCTGCTGGTGACCCCTCTAGTGATATAAAGATCTATATAGAGGAATCAGGTACTCCTGATGAAGACCCCTCTAGTGATATAAAGATCTATATAGAGGAATCAGAACCTCCTTCCACCTGCTGGTGACCCCTCTAGTGATATAAAGGCAGACCTTTGTGCAATGCACTGGCCTTCAAGACAGGTCCCCTTTAGGCCCTCCCTCACATGGTTGCATATCCGTGGTCTCAGAAAGGTTAAACACGAACAGATCCGACCACAGGGATATCAGGACGGAAATCACATTACAAATGCAGTATTTCAGAATGAGACAAAGCCAGTCACAGGACAGGCCACCGCCATACACCACAGGACAACAGCTCCCTCTAGTGGGCAGGAAGTGTCAGGTCACGTACATTGGAACTTAGGCTCTGTGGACTTCAAACAAGGGAACAAAAAAAATGAAAAGGGAAATTCTGATGTGAGCAAAGACGTCCTTACGACTGCTAAGGGCGGAGCTGTGTAGATCCCATATAGGTGTATACAGGGAGTTTATTGCAATGTGATGTTTATTGACGGAGTCTGGATGTGTTGTTGGTCGCGGGTCTGTGTGCCGTGTGGTGATCCCCTTCCATGGGGGGGGCGGGAATCCCCGTGATTCTCTACAGGATGTGTGCATCAGCGGTATCCAAACAATGGAAGTGATCTCCGTCCATAACAATGACGCCTCATCCTGTTATGCCGCTGTCTGCTCTATTCATATCTTATTAAAGTTGACGTTTTAATCTATTATTTGCCTTCTGTGGCCCCCCCCCCCATCAACATGCCAATCAAATATTTTGGCTTTCAGTACATACCTTATTTTATACCCAGGTAGGTCATCACTTGGTCTCTGTGCTTCTCTAAAGCAATGCATGCAGATGACTGGTGGGACGGGGCCGGCAAGGTGCTGTAATATTGGCTTCCTGGAAACGTTGCAGCACTCGGCCTCGGTACTCCTCCCAAGAGCCCTTAGACCTGATGCAAGCAGCGGGAGGAGTTATGCAAATGACCTGAAAGATTTTGGGGAACCTCCAGGGCAGCATTCCAGGAAATGCCACGACATGTTGTAACTGTATCTTCTAGACCCGACGATTATGTAAAATGACCCCTCGCCATCCATGCGTTTCACCCTACCGGAGTATTTCACGGCAAAAGGCGCCTACACTCACCGTCGGGGTAGCAGTGGTCGATCCCGGTCATGGAGATGGATTTGGAGAGCGGGTTGTACAGGTAGTTCTGGGAGGACAGGTAAGCGTGGAGCCTCTTGGCGTGTTCCTAAACATAAAAGAAAATGGTAGATAAGAGGTTAGGGTTAGCCGAGGAAACAGAGGAGTGACCCAGGGTGCGGCTGTCTCTGGGTCCTTGAGGTTTGAGGGCCCCCGACCTAGATGTTCCCTCAAAGGGCCCCAACCTAACTGTTCAAAACCCTTATCCATCTGCTGTGGGCCCATTACACCCGGAAGTGATCCTGGGCTCCTGAAAGTTAGGTTGAGGCCCTTTGACCTCAAGAGCCCAGGGTCACTTCCTGCTTCACCTTATCGAGTCACTGTGGGATAATAAAAACACCAGGAAGTGATCCTGGGCTTCTGAGATCAAAGGGTCACAACCTAAGTGTTCAAAACCCTTATCCATCCTGCTGTGGGCCCATTACACCCGGAAGTGATCCTGGGCTCCTGAAAGTTAGGTTGAGGCCCTTTGACCTCAAGAGCCCAGGGTCACTTCCTGCTTCCCCTTATCGAGTCACTGTGGGATAATAAAAACACCAGGAAGTGATCCTGGGCTTCTGAGATCAAAGGGTCACAACCTAAGTGTTCAAAACCCTTATCCATCCTGCTGTGGGCCCATTACACCCGGAAGTGATCCTGGGCTCCTGAAAGTTAGGTTGAGGCCCTTTGACCTCAAGAGCCCAGGATCACTTCCTGCTTCCCCTTACTGTGGGATAATAAAAAACACCAGGAAGTGATCCTGGGCTTCTGAGATCAAAGGGCCACAACCTAAGACCCCTTTCCCACTGGGGCGGTTTGCAGGCGCTATTGCGGTAACAATAGCGCCTGCAAAGGGACCTGAAACAGCGGCTGCTGTTTCTCCAGTGTGAAAGCCCCCCCGAGGAGAGCGGTGCGCTAGCAGGACGGTAAAAAAAGTCCTGCTAGCCACATCTTTGGAGCGGTGAAGGAGCGGTGTGTTTATCGCTCCTCCACCGCTCCTGCCCATTAAAAGCAATGGGACACCGCGGCTATACCGCCGGCAAAGCGCCTCCGCAGAGGCGCTTTGCGGTGGTTTTTAACCCTTTTTCGGCCGCTAGCGGGGGGGGGGTAAAACCGCGCCGCTAGCGGCCGAATTGCGCAGTGAACTTGGTGGTAAAGCGCCGCTAAAAATAGCGGCGCTTTACCACCGACGCATCTCCCGCCCCAGTGTGAAAGGGGCCTAAGTGTCACCCCGTTATCCATCCACTGTGGGTCCATTACACAAGGAAGTGACCTTGGGTGTGGCTGTCTCTGGGCTCCTGAGGTCAAAGGGCCCCCAACCTAACTGTTCAAAGCTCTTATCCATCTGCTGTGGGCCCATTATACCAGGAAGTGACCCTGGGCTCCAGAGAGCTAGGTTGAGGCTCTTTGACCTCAGGAGCCCAGGATCACTTCCTAGTGTAAGGGCCTCAACCTAACGGTGTCATCCCAGTATCCGTCCAATGTGGGCCCATTACACCCGGAAGTAACCCTGGGCTCCAGAGAGCTAGGTTGAGGCTCTTTGACCTCAGGTTCACTTCCTGGTGTATGGGCCTCAACCTAACGGTGTCATCCCGGTATCCGTCCAATGTGGACCCATTACACCAGGAAGTGACCTTGGGTGTGGCTGTCTCTGGGCTCCTGAGGTCAAAGAGCATAGGTTGAGGCTCTTTGACCTCAGGAGCCCAGAATAACTTTCTGGTGTAAGGGCCTCAACCTAACTGTGTCATCCCGGTATCCGTCCAATGTGGGCCCATTACACCCGGAAGTAACCCTGGGCTCCAGAGAGCTAGGTTGAGGCTCTCTGACCTCAGGAGCCCAGGGTCACTTCCTGGTGTAAGGGCCTCAACCTAACTGTGTCATACCGGTATCCGTCCAATGTGGGCCCATTACACCAGGAAGTAACCCTGGGCTCCAGAGAGCTAGGTTGAGGCTCTCTGACCTCAGGAGCCCAGGGTCACTTCCTGTTGTAAGGGCCTCAACCTAACTGTGTCATCCCCGTATCCATCCACTGTGGGTCCATTACACCAGGAAGTAACCCTGGGCTCCCGAGTTCAAATGAGCCCACAGCAAATAGATAAAGGCTTTTGATTAGTTAGGTTGGGGCCCTTTGACTTCAGGGGCCCAGGGACAGCCATACACAAGGCAACTACCTGGTGTAATGGACCCACAGTGGATGGATACAGGGATGACACAGCCTGGTTGAGGCCCTTTGATCTCAAGAGCCCATGGTCTCTTCCTGGTGTAAGGGCCTCAACCCAATTGTTATCCCCGTATCCATCTACTGTGGGTCCATTACGCCGAGTAGTTGCCTTGGGTATAGCTGTCCCTGGGCCCCTAAGGTCAAAGGGCCCCAGCCTAACTGTTCAAAACCCTTATCCATCTGCTGTGGTCCAATTACACCCGGAAGTGATCCTGGGCTCCTGAGATCAAAAGGACCTCAACCTAACTGTGTCAACCCTGTATTCATCCACTGTGGGTCTATTACGCCAGGGAGCGACCTTGGGTATGAGGTTAAAAGGGCCCCATCCTAAGGCTCGGTTCACACAGGGGCGACTCGTCAGGCGAATCGGTCGCCTGATGAGTCGCGTCACGCTCTGTGCTATGGAACCGTTCTAATAGGAGCGACTCGGGTCGCTCCGATTTAGAAAAAGGTTCCTGTACTACTTTTGGGGGCGACGCAGGGCGACTTGCATTGACTTCTATACAGAAGTCATTATGCAAATCGCCTCGGCGGGCGTCTCAAGTCGTCTTGAGCCGCCCCTGTGTGAACCGGGCCTAACTGTTCCATCCATTCGCTGTGGGCCCATTATACCAGGAAATTAACCTTGGGCCCCTAAAGTCAGAGGGCTCCAACCTGTTTCCTTCCCTTATCCATCCACTGTGGGCCCACTGTACCAGGGTGTGACCTTGGATGCAGCTTTCACTGGGCCCCTGACATCAAATGACCCTAAGCTAACTGATCCACCATCTTATCTATCCCTTGTGGGCTCATAACTCCAGGGAGGGACCCTCTAAATGGTTGTTCC
Source organism: Rana muscosa (assembly GCA_029206835.1). NCBI lineage: Eukaryota > Metazoa > Chordata > Amphibia > Anura > Ranidae > Rana > Rana muscosa. The sequence continues at coordinate 61,129,573 of CM055126.1, read as the reverse complement.
TGGGTCCATGAGGTTAGAGGGCCCTAACCTCAGTGTTCCTTCCCCTTAATCATCAGTTATGTGCTTATAACTCCAGATAGTGACCCTGGGTATGGCTGTTCCTAGGCCTGAGGTCAAACGGCCTCAACCCAACTGTTCCCTCCCCTTATCCATCTGCTGTGGGCTCATAGCATCAGGAAGTGACCATGGGTATTGCTGTCCCTGGGCCCCTGAGGTTAAATGGCCCCCACTTAACTATTCCTTCTCCTTATCCATAAGCTGTAGGATCATAACACCATGAAGTGACCCTAGGTATGGCTCTCCCTTGGCCCCTGAGGTTAGAAGGCCTCAACCTATATGTTTTGTGCCGTTAACCCTCTGCTGTGGGCCCATAACACCCAGAAGTGACCTTGGCTACGACTCTTCCTGGGCCCTTGAGGTCAAAGTGCCCAAACTCAAACTATTCCTGCCCCTTACCCATCCACTGTGGGCCCATTACATCAGGTCCCTGGGCACCTGAGGTCAAAAGGGTCCCAACCTAATTGTTCCATCCATCCGCTGTGGGCTGGTAACTTCAAAGAGAGACCCTGAGCATGGCTGTCTCTGGGCCCCTGAAGTTAGAATGCCCCAATCTATCTGTTCCTGCCCCTTTATAAATTGGATGCAAGCCCATTATACCAGGGAGTGAATATGAGTGTGGCTGTCTTTGGGCCCTTGAGGTGAAAGGGCCCAAACCTTGATGTTCTACCCATCAGTTGTGGGCTGAAAAAAATCAAGGAGAGACCCTGGGCATGGCTGTCTCTGGGCCCCTGAGGTTAGAAGACCCCAACCCAACTATTCCTACCCTTATCCATCCACTGTGGGTTCATAACACCAGGGAGGGACCCTACATATGGCTGTCCGTGAGGTAAAAAGGGCCCCAACCTCACTGTTCCTTCCCCTTATTCTTCAGCTGTGAGCTCATAACATCAGGAAATGACCCTTGGCATGGCTATCCCTGGGCCCCTGAGGTTAGAAGGCTCCAATCTAACTATTCCTGCCCCTTATCCATCTGCTGTGGGCCCATTATACCAAGTAATGACATTGGGCATGGCTATCCCTGGGCCCCTGATGTTAAAAGGCCCATGACCTAACTGTTTCATCCTTCTGCTATGGGCGAACACCTTCAAGGAGAGACCCTGGGTATGGCTGTCTCTGGGCCCCTGAGGTTAGAAGGCCCCAACCTAACCTTTCCCCCTCTCTTTATTGATCCACTAGGGGCTCACAATGCCTGGGAGTAACCTTGGGTATGGATGTCTCCGGGCCCCTGAGGTTAGAAGGCCCCAACATAACTGTTCCCTCCCCTTATTCTCCTGCTGTGGGCCTATTACACCCCTTTCTGTCTCTTGCCAGAAAAAGCCCCTAGTGGCAGTCCCATCCCACCCCCACAGGTGCCACGGGACTGCGGTAAACTGAAGCAAAGGGAGGATCATAACACCTCTCCACCCCGGTGCTCCTAAATTCAGGCAATGAAGTGAAACTAGTTTCAGAAGGGCACAAGAAGAGTCTTCTAGGCCATGCTAAATTGTGCTGACCCCGCAACACCTTTCTTTGGCTTGACCCCGCCACACCTTTCCTTGGCTTGACCCCGCCACACCTTTCCTTGGCTTGACCCCGCCACACCTTTCCTTGGCTTGACCCTGCCACACCTTTCCTTGGCTTGACCCCAAGAAAACCTTTCCTTGGCTTGACCCCAAGAAAACCTTTCCTTGACCCCGCCACCCCTTTCTTTGGCTTGACCCCGCCACCCCTTTCCTTGGCTTGACCCCGCCACCCCTTTCCTTGGCTTGACCCCGCCACCCCTTTCCTTGGCTTGACCCCGCCACCCCTTTCCTTGGCTTGACCCCGCCACCCCTTTCCTTGGCTTGACCCCGCCACACCTTTCCTTGGCTTGACCCCGCCACACCTTTCCTTGGCTTGACCCTGCCACACCTTTCCTTGGCTTGACCCTGCCACACCTTTCCTTGGCTTGACCCTGCCACACCTTTCCTTGGCTTGACCCCAAGAAAACCTTTCCTTGGCTTGACCCCAAGAAAACCTTTCCTTGACCCCGCCACCCCTTTCTTTGGCTTGACCCCGCCACCCCTTTCCTTGGCTTGACCCCGCCACCCCTTTCCTTGGCTTGACCCCGCCACCCCTTTCCTTGGCTTGACCCCACCACCCCTTTCCTTGGCTTGACCCCACCACCCCTTTCCTTGGCTTGACCCCGCCACACCTTTCCTTGGCTTGACCCCGCCACACCTTTCCTTGGCTTGACCCCAAGAAAACCTTTCCTTGGCTTGACCCCGCCACACCTTTCCTTGGCTTGACCCCCGCCACACCTTTCCTTGGCTTGACCCCCGCCACACCTTTCCTTGGCTTGACCCCCGCCACACCTTTCCTTGGCTTGACCCCCGCCACACCTTTCCTTGGCTTGACCCCCGCCACACCTTTCTTGGCTTGACCCCGAGACGACCTTTCCTTGGCTTGACCCCGAGACGACCTTTCCTTGGCTTGACCCTGCCACACCTTTTCTTGGCTTGACCCCACCACATCTTTCCTGGGCTTGACCCCGCCACACCTTCCCTTGGCTTGACCCGCCACACCTTTCCTTGGCTTGACCCGCCACACCTTTCCTTGGCTTGACCCCGCCACACCTTTCCTTGGCTTGACCCTGCCACACCTTTCCTTGGCTTGACCCTGCCACACCTTTCCTTGGCTTGACCCTGCCACACCTTTCCTTGGCTTGACCCCAAGAAAACCTTTCCTTGGCTTGACCCCAAGAAAACCTTTCCTTGACCCCGCCACCCCCTTTCTTTGGCTTGACCCCGCCACCCCTTTCCTTGGCTTGACCCCGCCACCCCTTTCCTTGGCTTGACCCCGCCACCCCTTTCCTTGGCTTGACCCCACCACCCCTTTCCTTGGCTTGACCCCGCCACCCCTTTCCTTGGCTTGACCCCGCCACACCTTTCCTTGGCTTGACCCCGCCACACCTTTCCTTGGCTTGACCCCAAGAAAACCTTTCCTTGGCTTGACCCCAAGAAAACCTTTCCTTGGCTTGACCCCAAGAAAACCTTTCCTTGACCCCGCCACCCCTTTCTTTGGCTTGACCCCGCCACCCCTTTCCTTGGCTTGACCCCGCCACCCCTTTCCTTGGCTTGACCCCACCACCCCTTTCCTTGGCTTGACCCCGCCACCCCTTTCCTTGGCTTGACCCCGCCACACCTTTCCTTGGCTTGACCCCGCCACACCTTTCCTTGGCTTGACCCCAAGAAAACCTTTCCTTGGCTTGACCCCAAGAAAACCTTTCCTTGGCTTGACCCCAAGAAAACCTTTCCTTGGCTTGACCCCAAGAAAACCTTTCCTTGGCTTGACCCCAAGAACACCTTTCCTTGGCTTGACCCCAAGAAAACCTTTCCTTGGCTTGACCCCAAGAAAACCTTTCCTTGGCTTGACCCCAAGAAAACCTTTCCTTGGCTTGACCCCAAGAAAACCTTTCCTTGGCTTGACCCCAAGAAAACCTTTCCTTGGCTTGACCCCAAGAAAACCTTTCCTTGACCCCGCCACCCCTTTCTTTGGCTTGACCCCGCCACCCCTTTCCTTGGCTTGACCCCGCCACCCCTTTCCTTGGCTTGACCCCGCCACCCCTTTCCTTGGCTTGACCCCGCCACACCTTTCCTTGGCTTGACCCCGCCACACCTTTCCTTGGCTTGACCCCGCCACACCTTTCCTTAGCTTGACCCCGCCACCCCCTTCCTCGGCTTGACCCCGCCACCCCCTTCCTCGGCTTGACCCCGCCACCCCTTTCCTCAGCTTAAACCCGGACAAACCTTTCCTTTGGTTTCACACGGCCACACCAAAGACACACACAGGAGCTAAAACGAAAACCTCTACAGGTGCAGCAAGCAAAACCATGAGAAGCCATGTGCCATGCGGGCAGTGTCCGTACCTCTTGCGTCACCTCCAGGTCTTCGCCCCGCATCAGCAGCAGGTTCTCCAGCTCGTCGTTACTGGAGGTGATGGGAGCCCGGCGCGGGTCCTTGGGGTAGCCCATAGCCTCCTCTATCTCTTCGGGGTCCAGGCCCTTCAGGCTGAGGCTGCAATAGACACAGAGGCAGTTATCGCGCCGTGAACACCGCTGCGCCGCTGCGCGGGTGACGACACCGTCCAGCAGCTCCATGGCCAAAAAATTAAAAAAAAACGCAAGATTGCAAACCGTTGTGAGACACAGAAAGCTGCTCTTTGTGTCTCAGACACTTGTTGTTTGCTTTCCTTTCCTCTCTTTGAAAGTCTCTAAAAACCACCAGCTTCCTCTCCAGCTCTAACCTACGAGAAGAGGAGACGCTTACCAGGCCGGTGATTCGCCGATCACTTTGTGACCTTAAGAGAGAGGATCGGTTTGGGGGCCAAGGGGTCACCTGAGTTCACCTACCACCCCGCCGACTGTGCGCGTCCTGCCGCAACGCCGCTCCACCGGGTGAGACTGCAGTCCCCGTCCATCTTGCGCTGCTTTGCAGAAGTTGCAGTGCGGGAGACGGAAGACACAACCGTGGTGGAAGCGCGTCTACAGAGGGGGGGGGGGGGCCCTAGTGTCTGCATGAGTGTGTGACAGGTGGCGAGGGTTTATTTTATTTCAGCCCTCTGGGCCAATCAAAGTCAACTAAAATGTAAAAAGGCACCTTAGGTGTGTGAAGAAAGAGGATTTCACTGGGATCTCTGGGAAAGGATTCTTTACAGTTAAAGTAGCAAAATGAAAAACGTATTACCGCCTCTAACTGGTACCATATAAGGATTATAAAGAGGAGTCATCAGAATACGATCAGAGTCATATAGTGCAAATGGGACGATAGGTGTGTGAAGAAAGAGGATTATTTGACTATATTTCTGGGAAAGGCTTCTTTACAGTAAGAGTAGTTATAGAAAACTTGGTATAGTCAGAGGATTATAAATATGATTAGAGTCATGTAAACACAATTGGTGTGGTCTAAT